>CM039673.1:576967987-577657825 GCA_022496015.1 Hordeum marinum
TGGCTATGAGTTGTTGCCTGAACAGTTCCTGATCTTCAGGATTATCAGGGATGTCGAAGTCATCGGCTTTTGGGATGTCCTCCTCCTCGACAGGGGGGAGGTAGTTGTCGTCCTCGAAATCATTGAGGTCATCGAGGTTGCGCTAGTCTTCAGGCCTCTCCTGACCCTCTAGCGGGTTCTTGGGGATGTGGGGGTCGCCGAGGTCTTCCAAGGTATCGTTCCCGGTGCCGATAATAGCTTTCCTCCCCTTTTTGCCTTTTAACCATTTATGCGGCTTCCGGCGCTTTGATAGCGCGTCGCCCGACTTGTCGCCATCGTTTTTAGGTGTGCTCTCGCCATTAGCAGTAGGGGTGTCCACCATGTAGACGTTGTATGTGGAGGTGGAGACTCATCGTCCAGTGTTGACAGGGGTGGGAGTGCAATCCTCCTCATCCATGTATTCTGCCTCCTCGAAGGCATGGTCCAACATGTCGGTTAAATCTTCGACTGTGGCTACCAAGTGGGTGGTGGGTGGGATGAAAAATTTGTCCTGGCCGGCCCTGTAACCGATCTGAGCATAGATCGGGGTTGGATCGTCGGTAATCTTCATTGATGAGATCCGATCTAGGGCCTCGTTGAGTGTCTAAAGATCGATCAGGTCATCCTACTCGGAGCTTTCGGAGTTAACCTCCGACGCGTCCAGGCGGGTGGAGTGTTCGGCAAGAACAAGTATCCGGTCGTCTGGCACTATGGTCGGATCCGGACTAAGAGTCAGGTCATCGCCGGGGTTAATCCCGTGAGTGCGACCAAAAGAGGAATCCGAGGTCAAAGATTTGGAGTCTTTGGGCGTGGCAGGTGAGACTGTGAGCCCAGTTAGTGACAGGTCTCCGGAGAACTCTAGGTTCCCGAATCTGACCTCTTCATCAGGGGCAAAACTTTCGACACGACCAACATGGATGGTTGGGTCGGCGTGCAGCACAATGCCGCTGAAGGCGAAGATCTGTCCGGGGACGAAAGTGTCCATGTTGCAGACCTCTTCGTTGATGACAAGGCGATCCATCGATTCCTTGGGCAATCACAGTGGAACTCTCAATGAAAGCACCAATGTCGGTGTCAAAACCGACAGATCTCGGGTAGGGGTCCCGAGATGTGAGACTAGAATCGATGGTAACAGGAGACGAACGAGACGATGTTTATCCAAGTTCGGGCCCCCTATGGAGGTAAAACCCTACGTCCTGCTTGATTGTATTGATGATATGTAGGTTACAAGATTGATCTACCTCGAAATCAAATAGCTAAACCCTAGATGATTTGTCCTCTCTCTACAACCTAAAACCCTCTGGCTTAGATAGACGCCGAGGGTACCTAGGGTTTACAATGTCGGTTACACATCGAAGGGATAAACATGCCTATTTGCTACACCAAACATGGAGGACAAGCCCCGATTCCCGAATTTCCTTCCTGGAGATAGGGCCTTCGATCGATCCAATGCTCGGTAAGCGGCCCATACAGTCCGGCCCATAAGAAACAGGTCGGACACCTGAGGACCCCTTAATCCAGGACACCCTCAACCGCCCCACGACTACCATTTACTCAAAGAGGCCCTTCGAGCTCCTCCACATGGATCTCTTTGGTCCTCCATCTTTCGATAGCCTTGGGGGAAGAAAGTATTATTTGGTGATCGTAGATGACTACTCAAGATACACTTGGGTATATTTCTTCAAGAGGAAGAGTGAAACTCAACAAACCGTCATCGACTTTGCAAATGAAGCTCAACAACAACATGAGGCAAAGGTTCTGATGATAAGAAGTGACAATGGCACCGAGTTCAAGAACTAGACCTTGAATGAGTTCCTTAGTGATGAGGGGATCAAGCACCAATACTCCGCACCTTATACCCCCCAACAAAATGGTGTTGTCGAGGGAAAGAACAGAACGTTGATGGACGCGGCAAGGACCATGATGGCAGAATTCAAATCTCCGGACAATTTCTCGGCCGAAGCCATCAACACAGCTTGTCATGCATCCAATCGGCTCTATCTCTATAAAGGCTTGAACAAGACTCCTTATGAAAATCTTACCGGTAACAAGCCCAATCTCAAGTACTTCAGGGTGTTCGGGTGTAAGTGCTTTATTCTCAAGAAAGGTGTTCGTTTGTCTAAATTCGAACCTAGAGCTCAAGAGAGCATATTTGTTGGTTATGCTACAAACTCTCGCGCTTACCGTGTCCTCAATAAATCCAATGGACTCATTGAGGAGACGTGTAACATAGAGTTTGATGAAAATAATGGCTCCCAAGTGGAGCAAAGTGGTCTTTGTGATGTAGGTGATGAAATTCCTCCCCAAGCCATAAGAAGAATGGGTGTGGAACACTTCCTACCCATCGAGCAACCCCTTGTGGCCAAAGGAGAAGGACAATGTTCCACTCAAGTGGAACCATCACCGACACAAGACCCACACGCTTCTGAAGAACAAAATGAAGGCCCTCTACCACATGGACAAGATCAAGGTAAAGGTCAATCTACTGACAATGGTGCCATACCAAGTGATACCCAAGATTAAGTCCACGGCCCCGAGCAAGCTCAAGATCAAGATCTCATTCAAGATCAAGAGCAAGATCATGACGGCACTCAGGATCATCAAGAGTTCTCCAATCATGTATACGTTCTTTATAAGGCTCTCTATGGCCTTAAACAAGCCCCACGTGTGTGGTATGAGCACCTTACCGAGATGTTGCAAGACCGTGGGTTTGAAATTGGGAAAATAGATCCCACTCTTTTCACAAAGAGGGTCAACGAGAACTTGTTCATATGTCAAATATATGGTGATGATATTATATTTGGTTCTCCTAACAAAGTTTTCAATGAAGAGTTTACCACACTGATGACAAATAAGTTTGAGATGTCTATGATGGGAGATTTGAAGTTCTTCCTTGGATTCGAAGTCAAGCAACAAAGTCAAGGTACCTTCATCAATCAAGCTAAATACACTCAAGACATGCTCAAGAGGTTCAAGATGGATGAGCTCAATCCTCCCAAGGCTAACACTCCTATGCCACTCAAATGCCATCTTGACAGGGATCCCAATGGTAAAGCTCTAGATCAAAAGGTATATCGCTCCATGATTGGATCCTTGCTTTATTTTTGTGCATCTAGACCGGATAGCATGTTGAGTGTGGAAATTTGTGCATGATTTCAATACGCACCTAAGGAGAGTCACCATGTGGCTGTCAAGCGAATCTTTCGATATTTGGCTCATACCCCCAAACTTTGGCTAATGGTATCCCAAGGGTGCTTCATTTGATCTCATTGGATATACTGACTCGGATTGGGCGGGAGATCATGCGCAAAGGAAGTCCACTTCCGGAGGCTGACAATTTCTTGGTCGGTCTTTGGTAAGTTGGTCTTCAAAGAAACAAAATTGTGTTTCTCTCTCGTCCATCGAGGCCGAGTATGTAGCTACTGCTAGTTGTTGTGCATAGATTCTTTGGATGAGGCAAACTTTAAAGGATTATGGTGTCAATTGTGACAAAGTGCCTCTTTACTGTGACAATGAAAGTGCCATTATGATCTCCAACAACCCAGTTCAACATTGTAGGATGAAGCACATTGATATTCGTCATCACTTTCTCCGGGATCATGTCAAGCAAGGAGATATCAATCTTATCCATCTCAACACTAGTGAGCAACTTGCAGATATTTTCACGAAGCCATTAGATGAAGCAAGATTTCGCGAGTTAAGGCATGAGCTAAATATCATTGATTCGAGCAATGTGGTTTGACTTAGTGCACACCCCCACCACACTCATCATGTTATCTTATCTAGGTGTAGGCATGGATATAGGGGGAGTATTTTTCTCTCAATGAACTCTCCCTCCCCCATTATGCATAAATTGATCAACTCTTTCACTTTCTCCATTATTGATGGCACTTTTGCTTCAAAGACGAGTCTTGGTCATGGGCCCAAGGATAATTCTTCGCGGTGCCATACCAATTGACTCAAACATAGGTGGCTCCGGCCACCTCCCTCTCTTCATGAGAGGTAGTGGTTCGATGTTTGGTCCTATTTTCTCCTCTCTAATCCTTTGGACCTTGTTCGTGGTTGAGTTGCTTCTTTTTGTGCTTTTCCGTATGTGTCCTTTTTGCTTGAAGCTTATTGATGTATCTTCGTGCCTTAATGTCTTTCAAAATTCCTTTGAATTTTTGTGCAAAGGCCTTTATTTCTCTCTCTCGCCAAAACCTGCATTTTGTTGGCAGCGCGGTACTACCGTGGTACGCCACAGTACTAACGCTGGAGCGGGGTTCCTCCTGTGCTCGCACAGTTGCGGACCTGGCACGGTACTACCGCCTCCAGCACGGTAGTAAAGTTTCATTGTCGCTTGAGGAGTGATACTACCGTGATGGCTCGCGGTACTACCGTGCCATGAGATCCGCGTGGGGGTTAAGAGCGGACAGGGGGAGTTCAAACTCCCCCATACCCATTCATCTCTTCCCCTCACGTATCTCTCTCCTCCCCACAAACGGTGCCGGAGGACCTCGCCAGATCTACGTCTCCGTACACGCTCCTCCCATTCCAACCGGTGGGGTCGTTCCCTACCTCGTCCTCTTGCCATGGACCCCGGTATTTCCCCTAGTTCTTCTCTCTTTGCCTCTATTTTTGAATCTAGGTTTAGGGGGAAATATGAGTTGGTCTTGTGATTTTTGGCTAAATCTTTGCATGAGGTGATGGTTGGAGAATGCTTGTGCAGTAGCTGTGTTATTTGGTGTGAGATAACAATGTAGGTTTTGATCAACGGTAGTACCATTTCGTGTCTACAGATGTTCTAGATCTGTTCGTGCGAAATCTGCCCCGTGCGGTACTACTGCTCCTCCTGGAGAGGTACTACCACGCCGCGAGCGAATGTAAAGTTTTACTTCCACGATGAGCGTGGTACTACCGCACCTCCCTGGAGCGGTACTACCACGGTTAGCCCGGTAGTAAATTTTTACTTCCGCATGCTACGGTACTACCGTGTGACCTGACACTGCCTTGTTTTGTCACATCCCATCTCAGTTCGATGTGGTTTGCTTATTTACCTTGGTCTTTGAAATGACTTCTCTCGCTCTTCTTGTGTGGTTGCGTTGTGTGTCATAGGTGGTAGCTCCGGTTCTCGTTCAAGACACTCGAATCCTCCTCATGATATGAGTTCAAAGCGTCTACGCAATCAAGATGCACCTGAGGGGTCCAATGCCTTGCAACGCAACTTCAAGAGATCCTCAACCAAGATCAAGGAGCTAGTTGTCATCTTGGAAGATATGCCTCAAGCAGAGTTTCAGATTCGCCGGAAGTTCAAGCCCTATATCAACCCTAGGGAACATCTCAAGGGAAATGACTTGTTTTGGACCAAGCAACAAAATCTCATCTATGGAGATGTGATCAAGGGAAAGAAGAATATCGATGTTCCTGTCCAGTGGATTGACATGGCTCATCTGAGGAAGAACCAGGCATATTTTGGTGAGCCTCTGGATATGGTGGAGTGTTGGAAATATGCCCTGGAGGCAATAACAAAATGGTTATTATTGTATTTCCTTGTTCATGATAATTGTCTATTGTTCATGCTATAATTGTGTTAACCAGAAACCATAATACATGTGTGAATACATAGACCACAACATGTCCCTAGTGAGCCTCTAGTTGGCTAGCTCGTTGATCAATAGATGGTCACGGTTTCATGACCATGGACATTGGATGTCGTTGATAACAGGATCACATCATTAGGAGAATGATGTGATGGACAAGACCCAATCCTAAGCATAGCACAAGATCGTGTAGTTCGTCTGCTAAAGCTTTTCCAATGTCAGGTATTGTTTCCTTAGACCATGAGATTGTGCAACTCCCGGATACCGTAGGAATGCTTTGGGTGTGCCAAACGTCACAACATAACTGGGTGGCTATAAAGGTACACTACAGGTATCTCCGAAAGTATCTGTTGGGTTGGCATGAATCGAGACTGGGATTTGTCACTCCGTGTGACGGAGAGGTATCTCTGGGACCACTCGGTAAGACATCATCTTAATGAGCTCAAAGTGACTAAGAAGTTAGCCACGGGATGATGTATTATGGAACGAGTAAAGAGACTTGCCGGTAACGAGATTGAACAAGGTATAGGGATACTGACGATCAAATCTCGGGCAAGTATCATACCGGTAGACAAAGGGAATTGCATACGAGATTGATTGAATCCCCGACATCGTGGTTCATCCGATGAGATCATCATGGAGCATGTGGGAGCCAACATGGGTATCCAGATCTCGTTCTTGGTTATTGATCGAAGAGTATCTCGGTCATGTCTACGTGTCTCCCGAACCCGTAGGGTCTACACACTTAAGGTTAGATGACGCTAGGGTTATAGGGAAATAGTGTACGTGGTTACTAAAGGTTGTTCGGAGTCCTGGATGAGATCCTGGACGTCACGAGGAGTTCCGGAATGGTCCGTAAGTAAAGATTCATATATAGGAAATGAGGTTTTGGTCACCGGAAATGTTTCAGGCGTCACGGGTAATGTACCAGGACCACCAGAAGGGTTCCGAGGGTCCACTAATTAGGGCCACCAGCCCCGAAAGGCTTCATGGACCAAGAGTGGGAGGGAACCAGCCCCTAGGTGGGCTGGTGCGCCTCCCACCCCAGCCCAAGGCGCAGCAAGGGGTGGAGGGGGCAAACCCTAGGGCGTGGATGGGCCCAAGGCCCACCCTAGGGCGCCGCCCCTCCACTCCCTCCTTGGCTGCCGCCCTAGATTAATCTAGGGTTGGCCGCCGGCCCTAGGGAGGGAACCCTATGGCTGCCGCACCTCTCCTCTTTCCCCCTATATATATGTGGGGTTTTGGGGGCTGCCAGATACACGAGTTCTTCCTATCTCGGCGCAGCCCTACCTCTCCTTCTCCTCGTTCTCCGTAGCGCTTGGCGAAGCCTTGTTGGAGACCACGCAGCTCCACCGTCACCACGCCGTCGTGCTGCCGGAGCTCTCCCTCAACCTATCCTCCCTCCTTGCTGGATCAATGCGTAGGAGACATCACTGGGCTGCACGTGTGTTGAACGCGGAGGCGCCGTTGTTCGGCGCTAAGATCGAAGTCCACGGCGATCTGAATCGCTACGAGTACGACTCCACCAACCACGTTCTTGTAACGCTTCTGCTTAGTGATCTTCAAAGGTATGAAGATCCAATCTCTCCCCTTACTCGTTGCTGGTTTCTCCATAGATATAACTTGGTGATCGTAGGAAAAATTTTGATTTACTACTACGTCTCCCAACATGGAGCACTTTGCTATCGATGATATCATCTCGTTCCATCTTGACTATGATCCCGAGATTGTGGCTCAGTTCTTTGCTTCCGTCCACTTCCACTCGGATGTGAAGCGGAGCATGACTTGGATGACCAATGGAGAGAGGATGACGGCTGACTGGAAGGAGTTCATGGATCTGTTGCACGTTCATGATGAGGGGCTTAATGAGCCCGTTGCTTTGCGCTCACACGCCAACCCACATTCTGCACCCAAGGAGAAGCTTCTACCATACCTTGTTGGGAAGAAATTACCCTCTGGTGAGAAAACTTATGTGCTAAACCCGTTCCTCGATGTCATGCACCGGATCTTTCGCAACACTCTCTTTCCTCGCATGGGAGACAAGGACAAGGTGCATTCCGATATAGTGGATATGCTGCTCTTTTGTGAGCAAGGGCGGATTCACATTCCTAGACCACTTGATGTTTCTCACATCATGTGGAGTGAGCTTCCGTCTGTTGTGTTTCACCTAAAGGTCCCCATCTATGGACCCTACTTGTTCTACTTGATTCGGAAGACTTGGGAGAAGACCTTTCCGGGTGAGGATTTTCATGCTCCCAACCGGATCCGTCATGAGCCCATTCGGATGCGTTAGAAGGACAAGTGGGCTAACACTACCACTAGGCCTGCTGCCGCACATATGGATGTTGATGAGGATGAGATTGAATAGGAGGAGGAGGACAGTTCAGAGATGTATGAGCCACCGTCTACTGAGCCATCTTGGGTCAAGAAGCTCAAAAACAGGATGAAGACATTGCTCTGCATGCAGGCCAAGGGACAGTATCAGACTCACGTTGCTCAGAAGGATAGTCGTCAGTGCGACAAGCGGATTCTGACGAAGCTTGGCGAGACCATCTCGAGTGGGTCTGAGAAGAACATCACTCCTGAGACTGCTTGGATGAAGAAGCAGATCCATCAGTGGGTTGATTCAGATGAGGAGTCTTTTCCAGCCGCATCAGAGGAGGAGCTTGATGGATGATCTTTTTGCAGTAGGAGCTACCACATGTGTCTTAGGTGTCCTCTCTGCCTTTTTGGCGTCTCGATGCCAAAGGGGGAGAGAGTGTAGGATTTGTGAGTGTTTTAGTTCGTTTTTGTCGTCTCCTTGCTTTCGTTGAACCTTCGTCCTTGCTTTGGTTTATGTTATTTGTGTGAGACCAGGAGACTTCTTCTATCATATGGTGTGAGACATATGCTATCACTCTTATCTTATTGTTGTCCAGTATGATTAGTAGCTTGTGAGTTTATCTGTTATGTGCCCTTATCTTCATGCTCACATGCTATGCCTTGTTTCCTTGCTTAGTGTTATTCATTATGTTGCAAGGATTGCCTTGTCTATAAAATATAGGGGGAGTGTTGATCCTTGTGTGTGTGCTTTGCAGACCAAAGCATATCTATAGATTGCACACATCTAGGGGGAGCCTGTCTATATTTTATAGATTTTGGGTTTGCATATGCTCATTATATATCTTTATGTGCAAATCTCGTATTGTCATCAATCCACCAAAAAGGGGGATATTGTAAGGGCATATTTCTCCCTAAGTGGTTTTGGTGATTGATGACAACGCATTTGCGGACTAATCGTGTGCATTGAGCATTTCAGATACCTCATGTCTAGGCACAAGATGATTCGGTGCCCCTCGGAGTCTATCGAAGACGGTTGTTCTCTACGTTTCTTTTCGGTGGATTTGAGTCGTAGGAAAGCCGTACTATTAAGAGGGGGTCCGCTTCGGAAAGGTTAGGGTGGAATCAACATGTACACATCTATTCTTTTGCACCACCTTTCCTTTGCTTCGATGGAGGCTTCAAAGGCATGCGGTAGTACCGCTCAAGGCAGCGGTAGTACCGTAGGAGCGGTAGTACCACTCCAGTGAGCGGTAGTACCGCTGTCTCCAGAACCCGTTACGTGCGCTTGCGGTAGTAGGCGCGGATGTAATTTTTTACATCCGCCCTCAAGTGGTAGTACCGTGATGTATATCCGGTACTATCGTGCCGGACTATTGCACAGCTCCGCCCTCAACGGAGGTAGGCACGAAAGTAATTTTTTACTTTCGTGCATCTCCTGTGCCAAATGATACCTACCATGCGGTAGTACCGTATTGGAGTGTGGTAGTACCGTATTGGAGCGTGGTAGTACCACTCGTTGCCCTGTGCAATAGATCTTCGTCTGGTCACTATCGTGTGAGCGGTAGTACCACAGCCTCTTGCGGTAGTACCGTGGCTTTTTGCAATAGTACCATAATGTGCAGGCTGAGAGTGGGGATAACGGTTAGATCTTTTCCCCCACTATACAAAGGGGGTCTTCTTCCTCAAGAAGACTACCTCTTCCCTTCCAAAGCTCCATTGTTGCTCAAAGCTCCATTTTCGCCCGATCTCTCTCCCTAACCAATCAAACTTGTTGATTTTCTAGGGATTGGTTGAGAAGGCCCTGATCTACACTTCCACCAAGTGAAATTTGATTCCTCCACTAATCCCTTACGGATCTTGTTATGCTTGGGTGTTTGAGCACCCTAGACGGTTGAGGTCACCTCGGAGCCACATTGCATTGTGGTGAAGCTTCGTGATGTCGTTGGGAGCCTCCAATTAAGTTGTGGAGATTGCCCCAACCTTGTTTGTAAAGGTCCGGTTGCCGCCTTCAAGAGCACCCACTAGTGGAATCACGACACCTTGCATTATGTGAGGGCGTTAGGAGAATACGGTGGCCCTAGTGGCTTCTTGGGGAGCATTGTGCCTCCACACCGCTCCAACGGAGACGTACTTCCCTTTACCGGGAAGGAACTTTGGTAACACATCCTCGTCTCCATCGGTTCCATTTGTGGTTACTTGTTACCTTTACTTTGTGCAAGCTACCTATATTGTTTATTTTGCTTGCTTATATTGTTGTTGTGTTTAGCATCATATAGGTTGCTCACCTAGTTGCATATTTGTTGCTAAGCCTAATTTGTTAAAGAAAAGTTAGAATTTGGTAGTTGCCTATTCACACCCCACCCCACCCCACCCCCTCCCGCTAGTCAACCATATCGATCCTTTCGCCAGTGCCAGTTTCTGTTTTTTCCTTGTTTTTGAGTATTGCAAAAAAGGAATATCAAACAGAGTCCAAACGGAATAAAATTCTACGATGATTTTTCTTGGACCAGAAGGAACCTACGAGACTTGGATAAGAGGCCAGAAGGTCTACGGGTGGGCCACAAGCCACCTAGGCGCGATCGGGGGGGGGCTGGCTTGTGGGCCCCCCGTAGCTCCTCCAACCCTAATCTTCTGCCTATAAATTCAGAAATAACCTAGCTAGCCTTTAATGTGTGTAGTTTTTATTGTAACATTATTCCATAAATTATACGGGAAGCAACAATTTTTGTGTATAACTAGCTAGCAACATTAACAACTCAAAACAGCCATATTAAACGTATAAAATCATATGATTATTTTGTTCCCATTACAAATACATTTCTTGTGCTACCCTAGAACAATATTTTGTTACAAATTTGGTTGTACTATTTATTCTTATGGTGTTTAAAAAAACCTTTTTTTACAATGGGGTTCGACGTAAAGCAAAGAGCAAACAAATATTTTCACAATATCCCACCATTATTATAATGTGGTTGTATATGTTTCCTTAAATATCTATAGAACTTGGTAGGTTGCATATGGATCTAGCAAATAAGTTGAAATGTCTGGAGATCAAGACTATGAAGTTAATGTGTAAGTGTGCTCCATGGATATTTCCAAAGTTCATGAAGTGTCAATCTATCCCTTCCGCCAAACAACAGCATGTTGTCCACAATGTACAAAAATCCCCTCTTTTGCTCACTTTAACTTGCCCTCCAATTTGTGAAGAATTTGCCTTTGTCACCACGTGCCAGCCTGGCCGCAAAACCCGAGCCCGGATGTTGGTTCTCTCCCCACTAGCTTTGCAAACATTTGTTTGCAAAGACAAAGTGTTGGAAATATTATTTTTTTAAATGGCTGGATTTTTATTGGCTCAAATTGGATCATTAAGTGAAGTAGCAAACGCAAAACATTATGGAAGTGGGAGAGTTTGTAAAATAAATATTATACAGATAGGCTAGGTCAGCTGCATCCACCCAAGTTGTGTTGCTCGACTCTCATGACTGTTGGTGGGAAGATGGCTACCTTGATCTTTCAAGGCATGTCATTTCTCTTGAATTGCGAAGAGTGAGTAATGATTCTCAACAATTGGAAAAAAAACTGGAAGTTGTCATACAAGCCTACTTGGAGTCTGATGATATTTCATGGCCAGGCCTTGATTTTGCGGCGTAAATGTGACCTCAACGTCTCTAAGGTGAAGTTTGCTATTAATTGGTCATTGGTCAGCTATTGTTAGCAATTCTAGAACCAAAAAAGTTAGCGCACTGATCTGCGCCGGTGCGCCGGCGATCGTTCCACCTCGCTTCGTCCTCCTGCCGCATAGAAAAAACAAAAAGCTGCAACGAGCAACGCCGCACCCCCGTCAAAACCCGCGTGAGTGGTGGAGAGCTTGAAGCACTGTCGGGATCCGCCGCTGCTGTCGCTCACCGTCGCCGCTCGTCGTTGCCGCTCGCCGTCGCTGCTTGCCGGTTACAACACCGGCGCCCAATGGTGCGTTCCTCCCTATGCAGCACCATTGATTCATATAAAAACGCCGCGTGCATCAACGGCTCGCCGCTGCAGCTTTTTTCTCGCCAGGCTCTGGTTGAAGCTTTTCTAACATATGATTGAAGCTTTTGTGTCAACGGTTGCAGCTTTTTGCATTTCGCTGTCGCCAGTTGAAGCTTTTTATATCTCTGGTTGAAGCTTTTTTCTAGCCGGTTGAAGCTTTTTTCATCACTTGTTGCAGCTTCTGCGGTTGAGTGGTGGGCGGCCCTCGATTCCCGTCATCTCCGGTTGAAGCTTTCGACAATGCCGGTTGTAGCATTTTCGATCGTCGGTTGCAGCTTTTAAATGTTGCGCCCAATTTCTCGTCGCCGGTGGTAGCAAAAACGACAACGGTTGCAGCAAATCTGTACATAGTTGTAGCAAAAAAGGTCGCTGGTGGTAGCTTCGCCATAGCCGGTTGTAGCACCCATAGTCTTGGTTCCAACAAAAAGTCGCCGGTGGTAGCTCCACATTGCTGGTAGCAGCACCGCAGCATTGCACGATATGGTTTTTAGCACTGAAGGTCGCCGTTCTACCTCGAGTTTTTGTGTTACCGCTTGCTTCCAAAGTTGATTTGTGTCCGTCCCAGAAACTCTCAAAGCTCTCTGGGAACAAGGAGCTCCAAGAATTTAGATACGGCATCCCTAAGAAGTGCAAGGGATGTCTGCTTTTTATCTACACATGGACGCGGATGCAGCTAACAGCACAGGAACCAACCAAAGAGTCATAATCCACATCCAGTTATTACCCAACAAAAAAATACGTCACTGGTCTCCAAGCTTATGCAAATACATCTGAACTGACTATTACTACAACATCACATAAACTTATCCGTGCAATTCTTACTCTGCAACTAGTTGGACGACAATGCGCGCTTACATTCCGTTCACAACACCGAGTTGGAAGAGCTTTGGCTCATCCCTTTAATCTGAAGAAACATACATACAGGCTTGATAGCGGTGTCATGGTCACAACAACTCACTACTCATAAGTCACAAGAGCAGAGGCACCACACACCGTTGCTCCTGCCATGCGCCAACTGCACAGATCATGCTTCTTCTATACAACACGAGACTACAGACCTGAAGCAGGTGTGGAGGGGGGTCAGAAAGAGAGCACCAGATAAGCGCCCCGTCGACCAACAACCTGAAGCAGCTGTGCACGTACGTATGACCGGTCGCTCGGACACACTTGATGCACCGGCTTCTTCTGTTCGGGCGGCCGGTCTGGAGCGTCTAGCAAAACGTGCGCCCGGACGCTATCATGTCAGTACTGAAGAGATCCGGTCAGTTCTTCGCACGTTGTACTTGTCGTACACCTTTTCGTGGTTGTCGCTCCACCATGACTCCGCTTGATGCTCTGCGAATCTTCTTCGGCTACAAGGGAAACACTTACAGGTCAGGTTACTCAAAGAAAAACTTCCAAGGCATGACATATCACAACATGTGGTTGCTCAATATTCATTCAATGATGCAAAGGATTGTCTCTTATTACGAAAAACGCCTACCTGAACCGCACCCTTTTCAGCTCTTTGGTTCCATCAATGAGAGAGACCAGTGTCAGGTACACCCCAGGCTCAAACTGTTCTATCCACTCCGACTCAACCTGACTACCGGGTGAACCAGGGGAGCCTCTTGTGTTCCAGCCTTGAAGGTTTATCTGGAACCTTTCCGTTTCCCGGCGATCAAAATCCTCTGATCTTGGACGATACCCCGCCATCCCACTGTTCGTCCTCTGGTGTGTGGCTGGAAAATCTCTGCTTTTGTTCAAGTTTTCAAACAAGTTCTCGTGTGGAACCAACGTGTTATCACCGGGTTTACCCATTTGATGGGCTTGGGGAGGGAGCCCGTTAGACCAAGCAGACGTGACACAAGTTGGTGTCTGAGAATAATGAATGGATACTGGCTCATATCTCTTCTGGCCTTCTCTCCCCGTTTCAGGAGAAGCTACACCACCAGGTAGATACGCGACCCGTGGTGGCTTCACGTCGGAGTCTCCTGGAGGAAGCCTCTCGGCCATTTCTTTCACCTGTTGATGTTACTGAATAAGGTTATTCCTTGTACGGTCTCATAAACCATCAAGGCAAAGGCCAAAGGGGTGCAAAGAAGAGAAAATACAGCACAAGAACATGCATCTGGTACCAACTGCAACATCAATAACATTGTGCAAACTAAGTTTGAAATATCACCTGCGCCGTTAGTGATTTTATAACCTCTTTTGCAGCCTTCGATTTGGACGCCTCTTCAGCAGCAAGGGCCGCGGCCTCACTGGCTTTTGCCTCCGACTTCTTCAACTCGGCGTCTTGCAGTTCACGTTGCTGTTTCAAGCTATTGACCTGATCCATAGACAAGCATCAGGACACTTTTTTTCCCCTGTTCTTTCTAGTTATTACCAAAAAAATAAAAGAACAGAACCAGGCATACCTCTTCTTTTAGTTTTTGAACCTCTTGCTTCAGAAGTTCGTTCGCATCTCTGAAACTCTCAAGGTTTTCTGAAGACAAGGAGCTCGGAGAACTTAGGTACGGCATTCTTAAAAATTGTGAAGTATATCTGGGGTCACTCGGGTATCCGTTTGTTACTGTAAAACCTGCATTGTGCAGGTCACCTGATCCGATGAACGGGAACTCGTTCATCTGCAAAATTGCAGGGAACTGCGGCAAATGGTCAGACCTTTTTGTCTGCTTTGCTGCCTTCACATCCAAGCTCTTGATCATATCCGAACTAGTAGATGATGCGACTCTGTTTGCCTTTGTGTCCATTCTCTCAGCCTTGGTGTCACCTGGTATGCGAGGTATGGTGTTCCTGCTATAACTGCTGACACCAGAATCCATAACTTTACTTAGCTTCATGTGACATGAATCGCATACACGGTATGGCTTTCCAGGATTAGGAGACAATGCTGCTCTTAGAGCCTTCTTTGAGCTGCATGAATGACAGTGTACTAGGCCACAGTGGTAACAGTTGTGCCTCTTGCGAGTGAACCCGAATGGCTGTCTGCATGCTGAGCACTGAGACTGCTCCATCCCAGACACCCATTTATGCTGACAAATTGCAGCTGTAAAGCCTGATCCACAAGCAATGCGCTTTACGGACCTATCCCTTAAAGCCTCAACAAGTGTAGGTACCTTTCGATCTGCAATATCGCCATGACCCAGTCTTCCATTTGCACCCTTACCCCATGTGTAAACTTCACCGGCATTTGTCAAAACTGCAACATGATAAGATCCACAAGCAACCTCCACGACACCACCACCACCGACCTTATCTTCAACTAGGCGTGCATACCTTCCATCATTATTGGGATTTCCAAGCTGTCCATAGACAGAGCTACCGACGGTAAACATGTGCCCTGAAGTTGTCAACCCAATCGTAAGAGTATGCCCACATGCAGACTTATGGAAGTTGTAGTCTATTAGTGAAGACACACAGGTTGGTTTGAGTTTTGAAGCCCTGTCACCATGCCCAAGCCGATATTTGTCTCCATCTCCCCATGTAAATAGCTTTCCAGATGAAGCATTTGACTGTGTCATGATAACCTCAACAACAGCAGCACTATGCCACACCCCGCATGAAACAGAAATTGTCCTCAAACCCTTCAAAGACTCCACTTCCTTCGGATACGAGATAGTTTTTCGATTCCCATGGCCTAAGGCGCCAAAGGTGCCATCGCCGAATGTGTACAACAGTCCAGAAGTAGTTATCAAAGCTGTATGCCATGTTCCGCAAGAGACAGTCGACACCTGAAGGCCTTCCAGTGGACCTGAAACCCTTTTGGGTATCCAGTGACTCACAGTACTACCATGACCAAGGAGTCCTGCATTGTGGGTACCATCTCCCCAGGTGTAAAGGTCGCCTGTTGCTGTAACAGCACAAGTATGGAACTCGCCACAAGCCATTATTTCAACGTTGCAGGTTGACAATGACTCGAGTAGACGTGGTTGAAAAATGCTTGTACCAGCCCCGTGACCAAGCCGCCCAGTGCATTCTTCTCCCCATGTAAATACCTCTGCCTGTCTTGTGATAAGTGCAGCATGCTTCACACCACAAGCCACATAACTGACATCAAGCATTACATTTGACTCCAGGGGCTTCGGTACAAGAATATCAGTGGTTGAACCAGGGGAGAGTGCGTTTCCATCAGACCCTGATATTGAAGTAATGTCACACATGACTTCTCCCCAGACATAAACGTCCCCAAACGATTCAGAATCCTCGCCGCCAGAACCATGACTGGATGTGCTGAGAGCACTGGAGACACTGACTCGAATGTCTGATGAAGAAACACTTTTCACTTGCATATCTGACACGTCTGTCCTTTCTGAATATGCATATTCTCCAGAAGAACGGTCCTTGGAATTTGCTGAGCTCAACTTGTTCTCAAGAGAATCCGTGGTAAATGTAGAGCTACTGCTTAGGCTACTCTCTCTGCCACACTGAAACAGAACATAGTTGAAAGTTCAGAAGGCCAGCATATCATATTGTAAAGGTCTGGTTCATCTATTTTCTACAGGACTAGCAGCTGGACAACACACTTGAAATTAGATACGAATGAGTCCACAGTTCTGCATATCACACGATAACAATTTTGATAATGGACTAGCATAAGTACAATTATGCTACTAGCAGCCAAAAGAACATCAAACAAAAAGTGGCAATAGAACAAACAAGCAACATTGGGCAGAATCGTCGGATTTGTCCTTGTTGATGTTATGAGCTACTTTTGGACATTATTATATGCTAATTCTCCCATGTCATACTGCATATTAGTATATGAACTGCATGTGGGAATTTGGTGCAACAGTGGTCCACATAAATATACAAGGTTGATAATATACCAATAGTCAATAATGGAAAAGGAAATAGTTATAGTAGAACTGAATCTCATGCAAAGAAATATCTGATAATTTTGCTCGAAAAGATAACAGTACCTCAAATGATATGAATCATCACTCAAGCAATGGCAATTCATATACACAGTGCTTAGTAATGAAAAAAAAAGTGCATAAAAGTGAGCTATGTAGAAGCAGAGAACTTACATCAAAAGAAAGGGCAGCACTGCGCATTTCGTCTGTGTGTTGGGTTTGGGATCTGTGCTTGCCTGGAGATACCAATGCACTGAGGCATGTAAACCACACCTGTGTTTCAACCTTATCCTTGCAGATCTAGGAAACCAGATCAAAATTAATTAGATGATATTTATTCAGAAATGGAAGAGAAAGAGAAGGTCAGATTGGTTTTGAGCGTAATACCAGATCAAGGGATCGCTTGCCATCTTTATATATGAGAGAGAAGGATAAATGGTCCTTCTCAGGGAGCAGAAAACGTTGGAAAACCAGCTGAAAAGAACCAAGAGATGTTGAGACGGCAAAAAGACTTTGAAAGTAAAATATGACCATACTGTTCAGAAAGTCTTACAGTTCTTTGGCCTGAGAGAACTCTGGAGACGGAGGATAGTTTTAAACTTTTCTCTTGGTTGCTTGAGATCCAAATAAGAGTTGATTCATCCTGTGGAACATAGGGAAGAAATCATTTAAGTACATATGACAACCAAGAACTCTAAAATTGTGTTGCAAGTTTTCTAATGGTTGCCGTTTTTCAGACATTTGTGCTCTAGTTCCATGGGCCATAACATGAAAGGAAGGCCATCGAAAACCACAAAAAATATAGTTCAGGCCATAGAATTCAAAAATCATTCATGAAAATCAATTTTGCTAAACAGAGTAAGAGAGGCAGGGAGGCAGCATCCGTAGAAATGAACTTACAGTTGACAGTCTGAAGGGAGTAAACTTTGGCTTCCCTTTGCGACCATACTTAAGCAGCTGGGTGCCTTTCTTTAGAGCGATAAGCGCCTGCCGGAATCACAAGGATGAACAACAGAATTATTAAGTACAGTAAATGGTTCATAGCATAGCATGGGAGAAACATTAACAAATGCACTTCAATGGGACTTCAGAAAATTTCCTTAGAGATGCATACTACTCTACTTGGCAGTCCAAAGTTTGACAGGACCGATGCAAATGGGAAAGTCCCATGTGTCCTTTTGTCCATTTCCCTGGATACAAAACCAACAAATGGAAAATGCTTGTCTGTAGCTCTGTTTTATTCACTGTATTTTTATATCTATATGTGTGGCCACATGGGAAGGCACTGCTACAGATGAAGACAATGTATAGCATGCTTTGCCACCCTCACGAACGAACCCAGTTACTGAGAATAATATGTATATGCAGAAGGGGATATAAAATAGCAATAACCTTTTCGTGACCAACAGAGGTGTGGAACACAAGCAGCCTACACGGTAGTCCTGTTCCAAACTAGTAACGGAGCAACATTAACATACTAGTAATCCTATGTTTGTCAGTAGAGATGAACATGCGATGCAAAGCTACTCCAAGTATATCTTAAGCTGTGAACCAAGTAGTAGCAGATTTATGCAAGCTCGATGTTTCAACTTGATCTGCTTTCAGATTTTTAACCCTGGCTGAAGGAACTATTGTGATGACAGACACAACATTTCCTCCCCCAAATAATCGTGACTGAGAATGTCCTCCCGCAGAGCAAAATTTACAGACCCGGATGGGATGGAATCACAGGTCCCTGCTCCCAAGGCTCGGACCCGGCCTGAAATCCAAGGGATTGCTGCAACTCCCCCGGTCGGGAAGGGATCCCCAACCCCAAATGCAAGCAAAGAGATGGGAATCACTGGAAGCAGGGGCGGTCTTGCCCATACTCACTCCGGCCCGGCCCCCCCAACCGGAGTCATCGCTGGTGCGGAACTACTAGTGTTCCGCCGGGGCTGGCTGCTGGCATTTCCACCGGCAAAACCCCAGCAATCGAGCTCGCTCCCCACCTTCCGGCATTGGCATTAACTTTGCAGGTAGCAAGCGGGGGAGAAGCAGCAGATATATACTCCCTCCGTCCCAAAATAAGTGACTCAACTTTGTAACATGAAAGGGAGGAGGAGGAGGAGGGGAGGGCGGCGGACCTTGTCGATGTCGACGACGGGATCTGCCATTCGACGGGTACGGGCGGGCGGCGGCCGGTTCCGGTCGTCATGGGGCTGCTCCGACTCCGCGTCGGGCTCTCATGGGGTCCTGCTCGGTCGGTTCCCGCCGGCGGAGGGGGTCAATGGGGGTAGGTAGGCGGCGGCGGCGGCGACGGCAGGGGGGGAAGGAGAGATGCTGGTGGTGGTGGTGGAGGAGTGGTGGACTGGTGGGGGTCCGTCGTGCGGGGAGGGAAGGGAGCCGAGGCGCTTAAAGAAATGGGCTTTGACGCCAATGGCAACCGAGGAGAGGAGCGGGGGAGGAGGGTGGTGGTGGTGGTGGTGGTGGTGGAGTTACCGGAGCGGAAACGACTGGACTGGACTGGACTGGGAGGTGGTGGTGGTGCGGGGATGATTTGGGACTTTTCACCAAAGCGAAAGCGGAAAAAAGGTAGTATAAAAAAAATACGCAAGGAAAACCGGCAGCGGAAGGACGGCGGTTGGAATGAGGGTGCGGGTGATTGCCTTGCCTTGATTCATTGCACAATCATCAAGACACGCATACGTACGTACGTACGTACCAGCACCGTGCAGGACTTCTACTACCCTCTTTGATTTGTAGGGTTTTCAAAATACAGGAATAATAAGGAAGATATAAGATTTAAATGGTATGATTAGCATAGAGTGTTTGATGCCAGCAAAAAAAAACAGAGAAATTGGAAAGGAAAGAAAAAAAGATTGGACTGGATGCTAGATTTCCAAATACAATGTAGTACACTTGCTGGTTTCATACGAAGAAATCCTATAGGATTCAATCCCGTGAATCAAATGACAAGCGTACGAAACAATATTGTGAATTCTAACCCTCCAAAAACCTTATAAATTTTCTTTGTATCAAATGAGCCTTAATTCTAGTCGCTCCGTGCCCTTCAATGCATATTGATCGCACACGTCCTCAAACTCATCTTTTGATCATAAACTAGACCAACTAAATGTAGATTATATGCGGTACAAAAATTATACCATTAAACGCGTATTGGAATGAAGTTTTCGATGGTATAAACTTTAAGCCACACAAATGTATGCTATTGATCTAATTTATGATTAAAATTGATTTTTGAAAAGCGTGCACCCCTTAATTATTTAAATAGAGAGATAAGAAGCCGGCACACATCAGCAAAATCACATATGGAGAAATCTGTTCAAATTGACAATGATTGATTACGGTGCCATGGTCTAATTAATTAAATTATGATTTTCCCATGTGATTTGTCACATCTTGAAATGCCGCGTGACAAAATTTCAATGGGCACACATAATTTTGCAATGTAAAAAAATGGCACATGCCAACTTCAACACACAAAATAATGTTTTATCTCGATAAGCCTAGTTACATTCCCGCTAATTAAATGATATATCATGGTATAATTAATAAAATTATCATGATATAAATAATAAAATTGTCATCGTTTAACTGGAAAAATTGCTATGGTCTAATTAATAAAATTGTCATGGCGTGAATAGTATAATTGGCATGGGCTAACTAAATTCCTGGCCACAGTCTAAACATTAAAGTCCCCTTGCGTAAATAATGAAAATCACTATGGTATAAAATAATTAAAGGTTGTTCATTAAATAATATACCATTGTCTAATTAATGAAATTTCCATGTTGTAAACAGTAATTGTCATGGTTTAATTAATCAAATTGTCAGCCTGTGAATAATGAAATTGGCATGGGCTAACTATTTTTTTCATGGTCTAATTAATAAAAAATCATGGTGTAAATAATGAAAAAAATGCTATGGTACCTACAAAAACTATCATGATATAAAATAATGAAATTATCATGGTACCTACAAAAAAACCATCCCTGGTGATCGTTCACCGGATATCATTTTCCTTTGTTTTTTGAATTTTAGCTTTTTAAGGATTTCGTTATGTGAAATCTTGAAAAAAAATATTGGATAGGGTTGTGTTTTTGATCTACAAGGCTCCACCATTCCACTGTTTCATTAAGGCCCTCTTTGATTCATAGGATTTTGAAAACATAGGAATAGAAAAAGTATAGAGTTGGAGTGGCACGTCTACTTGAATCATATAGGACTAGCAGTGAGTGTTTATGGCAAAGGAAAAAACAAAGAAATTGTAAAAAAAAGATTAGAGTGGATGTTAGATTTCCTACGAAATGTAGTACACAAGATTCCATTCAATCCTATGAATCAAAGGACCAACATAGGAAAAAAAATACTAATTCTTGAGAAATCGTATAAAATTGCTTTGAATCAAATGAGCCCTGGGCATGTGCTAGGTAGGCAGAGCATGCGCGTAGAGGGAAAGAAAGGCAGCGAGGGGGAGGGAGAGGACGACGTGGAGTGGAGGGAGCGTTTGGCGCAGTGCAGGCTTTGGCTGGTGCGCGCGCTCTCTCTCCCCCCGGCTGGTTCATGTTTGATTTTGGTTTTTGTGTTTTGTCCGGCTATGTCCGGTACTCCGGTGGTGGTGGGGTGGGAAAAGGAATTTCTTTCTCTACGATGTGACGTGATGCGAGGGGCCAAACCAAAGGGAGAAGGCAAAGCCTGCACCACCCGAGACGGGGGGTGAGGCCACCACCGTCACGTCGTCGTCACTCCGGCCTTTCTCCGTCCAAATACGGCATCCTCCACCACCAGCAGGCAGCAGCTGCAGCTTTCGTCAGGTGGAACTGGTTGGTCGCGTCGACTCGTCTTTCTGCAAAAAAAAAAAATCACCCTGCATGCACACATACGCGCGCATGCGCGCTCGCTCGTCTGCACTCTACAGCAGCATCCTTGTCGTTTTTCCGTCCGTGCCGTGCCCGTGATCGACCCGAGCATGGGAAAGGAAGATGGATGGAAGCGTCCACATCGACCGGCCGGCCCCCTCGGGATCCGGCAGGCTGCATATATGCTGCCGCGCCACGACTGACATCTCTGTCCACTCTCCAGGGATCGGGCCTCCAGCGCCTGGCTCGCTCGGTTTCTCACGCGAATTTTTTGATGATAAAGGAACATGGCCGCGTGCGTATCCCATCCCTGCCTCCCGACCCACCCCCCGGTACGCCTACATAAACTTGTCGCCTTCCCATCAGCACGCCGCGCACCTACGCAGCCCAGGTATGCTGCCTGCGTGCTCCGCTCCAACCAGCACTCCGTCGTGCTCGCCTTCCCAAACGAGTGTGTTATTTTCGAGTGGATATGTGTCTCATTTAGGGCATTTTTAACCGATCCGATCCTCTCTAGTTAGTTAGTGGAGTCAAGATTTTGATTTTGCTCCGTCACCTAGCCCATCCCCGATTCGTCATTAGTGGACTATATTTTCGCTCCAGCCTTTAAAGTTTTTCCATTTTTACTACATCAATTGGCCACCGAGTAAAACGCCGCGCCCTCTCTCTCGCATTCGCCCCGTCCCTGCATCTTATTAAGCAAAAAGCAAAAAAAGGTACAAAGTTGCATCTTCGCCGGCACTCTCCCTCCGGCCCCGTCGCTACCTCGTTCCATCCCTTGCCCTGTGTCGTCGTTCTGCCCATCTGCCAGCCATTCAGCCCCATTCGTCGTCGCCGGAATCAAGGTGAAACACCGTCACCGTCGCCATTGTTGATTCGTCCGATATCTTTCGAGCTTCTTCTTTTTCTAGCAGCCGCCACATCTCACCTTGCTTGCGCACCGCTGCAGGTCACCCGCTGCTCAACGGTTCGGTCTAAACCACGTCGGTCGGCTTGTGCACCACCACCGCACCCCAAGTGTTCGAAGAATTGCCTAGGTGAGTTTTTCTGTTTGTTTCTCTTTGAACCAAACCATTTGGATTACCGATGAAGAGGCCGAGGGACATGGCATTGGAGGACTCATCGTCATCCGAAGAGGAGAAAGAAGACGATGATGGCTTTGACACCATTTTAGGCATGATTCTCAGTGATGATGTTCGGCGACCGAGGTGAGGATCACAATTTGACCGCATAAACATCAATTGTGATAGAGCGGAGGGCCATGCCAAGATCATGAAAGATTACTTTGTGCTTTCGCCGACGCTTTCGGATGCACACAAGTCTTTTTCTGACCATTGCAAAAGCCATTGAGAGATATGATGACTGGTTCAAGCTCTAGAGAAATGCATGTGGAGAGATCAGTGCAAGCCCTTTGATGAATTGCATTGCGGTTGTTCGAGTCTTGGCATATGGGTGTTCTTTCGATGCAATTGATGACTATGTATGCACTGGCGAAGACACAAACTTGGAGGTTGTTCGAAGGTTCGCCAAAGCAGTGACCACTGTCTTTGCCCCGGAGTACTTGAGAGCACCAACTGGGGAAGACAACCAGAGGCTGATGACTGAGATTGAAGCAAGAGGATGGCCAAGGATGCTTGGATCACTTGGGACGCGTTTGGTTGCCTGAATTAGGTCGGACCAGGGCCCCGTGGGAAGAATTTGGGTCGTTTGGTACCAGCATGCACTATTTGGCATGCATAGCACGAACATTAAAGCACCACTGGGCCTGCATCCATGAGAACGCTCAAATCGGCCATTTTTTGGAGCTAGGACCGGGCAGTGCACCATTAGGCACGTGGGCGTGGGTGGTTGCATGCGTGGATGCAGTCTCTGTTGGAAACATGCCCTAGAGGCAATAATAAATTAGTTATTATCATATTTCCTTGTTCATGATAATCGTTTATTATCCATGCTATAATTGTGTTGATCGGAAACTCAGATACATGTGTGGATACATAGACAACACCATGTCCCTAATATGTCTCTAATAGACTAGCTCGTTGATCAAAGATGGCTATGGTTTCCTAGTCATGGACATGAGATTTCATTTGGTAACGGGATCACATCATTAGGAGAATGATGTGATGGACAAGACCCAAACTACAAATGTAGCATATGATCGTGTCAGTTTATTGCTACTGTTTTCTGCATGTCAAGTATATGTTCCTATGACCATGAGATCATGCAACTCGCTGACACCGGAGGAGTACCTTGTGTGTATCAAACGTCGCAACGTAACTGGGTGACTGTAAAGGACCTCTACAGGTATCTCCGAGGGTGCCTGTTGGGTTGGCATGGATCAAGACTGGGACTTGTTACTCCGTGTGACGGAGAGGTATCTCAGGGCCCACTCGGTAATACAACATCATAATAAGCCTTGCAAGCAATGTGACTAAGTGTTAGTCACGGGATCTTGTATTACGGAACGAGTAAAGAGACTTGCCGGTAACGAGGTTGAACTAGGTATGGAGATACCGACGATCGAATCTCGGGCAAGTAACATACCGAAGAACAAAGGGAACATCATACGGGATTAACTGAATCCTTGACATAGAGGTTCGACCGATAAAGATCTTCGTAGAATATGTAGGAACCAATATAGGCATCCAGGTCCCGCTATTGGTTATTGACCGTAGAGGTGTCTCGGTCATGTCTACATAGTTCTCGAACCCACAGGGTCTGCACACTTAAGGTTTGGTGACGTTTTAGTAGTATAGAGTTATGTATGGTGGTGACCGAAGGTTGTTCGGAGTCCCGGATGAGACCCCAGACATCACGAAGAACTCCGAAATGGTCCGGAGGTAAAGATTGATATATAGGAAGTCCTGTTTTGGTCGCCGGAAAAGTTTCGGGCTCATCGATAGTGTACCGGGAGTGCCGGTAGTGTACCGGGAGACCATCGGGAGGGGTATTTCGACCCAAGAGGCTACATGGGATGTGGGAGGATGAATACCAGCCCTTAGTGGGATGGTTGAAGTCCCACACAAGGCCCATGTGGTTGGGAAGAAAAGCCCAAAGAGAAAAAGGTGGAAAAGGGCAAAAAGACCAAAATAAGGAGGATCCCTAGTCCTACTAGGATTGGAGGAGGATTCCTCCTCTCCTCCTTGGTTCGGCCGAAGCCTAGGGGTGGCCCCTTGAGGGCCAAGCCTCCTCCTCCCTTCCTCTTATATATAATAGAGGTTTTAGGGTTTTTGGCACTAGTTTTTCAGCCACGTACTACCCTCTTCTCTAGTGCATAGTTTCTCCTCTAGATCGGTTTTCTGCAGTGCTTAGGCGAAGCCTTGCCGGAATTACTCCACCACCATCGCCACAATGCCGTCGCGCTGCCAGAGAACTCGTCCACCTCTCTGCTCCCTCTTGCTGGATCAAGAAGGCGGAGATCGTCATCGAGCTATATGTGTGCTGAATGCGGAGGTGTCGTCCATTCGATGCTAGATCGGAAGGACCGTGATGAAGATTGCGAGACGGATCGTGATGAGATCCGGGAAGGATCGTGATGAGTTCGCGGGACGGATCGTTATTGGATCGCGGGACGGATCATGATTGGATCGCGGGACGCTCGGTGATTTGGATCGCGAAGACGTTCGACTACACCAACCGCGTTTCTTAACGCTTCCCGCTTAGCGATCTACAAGGGTACGTAGATCCACTCTCCTTCTCGTCGATGCTCATCACCATGGATAGATCTTGCGTGTGCATAGGAATTTTTTTGTTTCCCATGCAACGTTTCCCAACAATGGCATCATGAGCTAGGTCTATGTGTAGATGAGATCTCGAGTAGAACACAAAGAGTTTGTGGGCGTTGATGCTTAGATTGCTTCCTCCCTTGGTCGGATTTTGATTCAGCGGTATTGTGAGATGAAGCGGCTTGGACCAACATTACTCGTACACTTACGAGAGATCGGTTCCCTCAACTGCAACTTGTTGCAAAGATGGCTGGCTGGTGTGTGTTTCTCCTATTTTAGTTGGATCGGATTCGACAAAGGCGGTCCTTGAGAAGGTTGAAAAGCAACTTATGTATCATCGTTGTGGTTTATACTTAGGTGAGAATTGTTCTTGCTAGATACCCATAGCAGCCACGTAAAACATGTAACAACAATTAGAGGACGTCTAACTTGTTTTTACAGGGTATGTTGTGATGTGATATGGCCAATTACATGATGTGATATATGTGATGTATGAGATGATCATGTGTTGTATAGAATATCACAACTTGCATGTCGATGAGTACGGCAACCGGCAGGAGCCATAGGGTTGTCTTTAATTATTGTATGACCTGCGTGTCAGTCATTAAGCGCTATGTAATGCTTTACTTTATCGCTAAATGGTAGCAATAGTAGTAGAAGCATGATGGGCGCGACAACCCCGATGGCGACACGTTGATGGAGATCAAGATGACGGAGATCATGGTGTCGTGCCGGTGACGATGGAGATCATGCCAGTGCTTTCAACATGGAGATCAAAAGCACAAGTTCATGGCCACATCATGTCACTTATGATTTTCATGTGATGTTAATCCTTTTATGCACCTTGTTTTGCTTAGGACGACGGTAGCATTATAAGGTGATCCCTCACTTAAATTTCAAGATGAATTGTGTTCTCCCCGAGTGTGCACCGTTGCGAAAGTTCTGTTGGAAATATGCCCTAGAGGCAATAATAAATTAGTTATTATCATATTTCCTTGTTCATGATAATCGTTTATTATCCATGCTATAATTGTATTGATCGGAGACTTAAATGCATGTGTGGATACATAGACAAAACCATGTCCCTAGTATGCCTCTAATGGACTAGCACGTTGATCAAAGGATGGTTAAGGTTTCCTAGCCATGGACATGAGATGTCATTTGATAACGGGATCACATCATTAGGAGAATGATGTGATGGATAAGACCCAAACTACAAACATAGCATATGATCGTGTCAGTTTATTGCTACTGTTTTCTGCATGTCAAGTATATGTTCCTATGACCATGAGATCATGCGACTCACGGATATCGGAGGAGTGCCTTGTGTGTATCAAACGTCGCAACGTAACTGGGTGACTATAAAGGTGCTCTACAGGTATCTCCGATGGTGTCTGTTGAGTTGGCATGGATCGAGACTAGGATTTGTTACTCCGTGTAACGAAGAGGTATCTCGGGGCCCACTCGGTAATGCAACATCACAATAAGCCTTGCAAGCAATGTGACTAATTGTTAGTTGCGGGATCTTGTATTACAGAACGAGTAAAGAGACTTGCCGGTAACAAGGTTGAACTAGGTATGGAGATACCAACGATCGAATCTCGGGCAAGTAACATACCGAAGAACAAAGGGAACGATATACGGGATTAACTGAATCCTTGACATAGAGGTTCGACCGATAAAGATCTTCGTAGAATATGTAGGAACCAATGTGGACGTCCGGGTCCCGCCATTGGTTACTGACCATAGAGGTGTCTCGGTCATGTCTACATAGTTCTCGAACCCGCAGGGTCTGCACACTTAAGGTTCGGTGACGTTTCGGTAGTGTAGAGTTATGTATGGTGGTGAGCGAAGGTTGTTCGAAGTCCCGGATGAGATCCCGGACGTCACGAGGAGCTCCAGAATGGTCCAGAGGTAAAGATTATATAGGAAGTCCCAGTTTGGTTTCCGGAAAAGTTTCGGGCTCATCGGTAGTGTACCGGGAGTATCGGTATTGTACCGGGAGTGCCGGTAGTGTACCGGAGGACCTCCGGGAGGGGTATTTCGACCCCAAAAGGTCCATGGTCTGTGGGAGAATAATAACCAGCCCTTAGTGGGCTGGGAAAACAGCCACAAAGGCCCATGGCGCAGGAGAGAAAGTCCTAAAGCAAAAAGTGGAAAATCAGCCAATAGGAGGCAATCCTACTCCAACTAGGATTGGAGGTGAAGTAGGATTGCTCCCACCTCCTATTTCGGCCGACCCAAAGGCCTTGGCTGCCTATCCTCTCCTCTCCTCCTATATATACTAGTGGATTGGGTGGTTTTTGGACAGAATTTCCGGCCACGTGCTACCCGTTTCACCGGTGCACAGTTTCTCCTCTAGATCGGTTTTCCGCAGCGCTTAGGCGAAGCCCTGCCGGAATCACTCCACCACCATCACCGGAGCGCCGTCACGCTGCCGGTGAACTCTCTCTCCTCTCCACCTCCTCTCGCTGGATCGAGACGGTGGAGATCGTCATCAAGCTGCACGTGTGCTGAACGCGGAGGTGTCGTCCGTTTGGCGCTAGATCGGAATGACCGTGATCGAGATTGCGAGACAGTTCGTGATGAGATCGCGAAACGGATCATGATGAGTTCACGGGACAGATCGTGATCAAGATCGTGAGACGGATCGTGATGAGATCGCGGGACGGATCGTGATGAGTTCACGGGACGGATCGTGATTGGATCGCGGGACGGATCGTGATGAGATCGCGGGACGCTCGGCGATTTGGATCGCGAAGATGTTCGACTACACCAACCGCGTTTCTTAACGCTTCCCGCTTAGCGATCTACAAGGGTATGTAGATCCACTCTCCCTCTCGTAGATGCTCATCACCATGGATAGGTTTGCGTGTGCGTAGGAAAATTTTTGTTTCCCATGCGACGTTCCCCAACAAGTTCATCGTGTCGAGACACCACCTGATGATCGGGTGTGATAGACTCTACGTTCACATACAACGGGTGCAAGCCAGTGTTGCACATGCAGAACACTCTGGTTAAACTTGACGAGCCTAGCATGTACAGACATGGCCTCGAAACACAAGAGATCCCGCAACTAACACTTAGTCACATTGCTTGCCAAGCTTATTGTGATGTTGTACTACCGAGTGGGCCCTGAGATACCTCTCCGTCACACGGAGTAACAAATCCCAGTCTTGATCCATGCCAATTCAACAGACACCCTCGGAGATGCCTGTAGAGTACCTTTATAGTCACCCAGTTACGTTGCGACGTTTGATACACACAAGGCACTCCTCCGGTGTCAGTGAGTTGCATGATCTCATGGTCATAGGAACACATACTTGACATGTAGAAAACAGTAGCAATAAACTGACACGATCATATGCTACGTTTGTAGTTTGGGTCTTGTCCATCACACCATTCTCCTAATGATGTGATCCCGTTATAAAATGACATCTTATGTCCATGGCTAGGAAACCTTAACCATCTTTGATTAACGAGCTAGTCTACGAGAGGCATACTAGGGACATGGTTTTGTCTATGTATCCACACATGCATCTAAGTCTCCGATCAATACAATTATAGCATGGATAATAAACGATTATCATGAACAAGGAAATATGATAATAACTAATTTATTATTGCCTCTAGGGCATATTTCCAATAGTCTCCCACTTGCACTAGAGTCAATAATCTAGTTCACATCACCATGTGATACGCATTGTTATGAATCTAACACCCAATGAGTTTTGGGGCTCAATCATGCTTTGCATGTGAGAGAGGTGTTATAGTCAACGGGTCTGTGACATTCAGATCCGAGTGTACTTTGCAAATCTATATGTCAAACCGTAAACACTTCTACCACACTCCACTTGGTACTATTCCAAATGGTTGCTCCACTATACGTATCCAGATTGCTACTACGAGTCATACGGATTGGTGTTAAAGCTTGCATCGGCGTAACTCTTTACGACGAACTCTTTGTCACCTCCATAATCGAGAAACATCTCCTTAGTATTTTAGTCACTAAGGATAATTTTGACCGCTGTCCACTGATCCACTCCTGGATCACTTTTGTACCCCTTGACTGACACATGGCAAGGCACACACTAGGTGCGGTACACAGCATGGCATAATATAGAGCCTATGGCTAAGGCATAGGGGACGAGGTTCATCCTTTCTCTTTCTTCTGCCGTTGTCGAGCTTTGAGTCTCACTCAACTTCACACCTTACAAATCAGGCGAGAACTCTTTCTCTGACTCATCCATTTTGAACTCTTTCAAAATCTTGTCGGTATGTACTCATTGAAAGTCTCATCTAGCATCTTGATCTATATCTATAGATCTTGATGTTCAACAATTAGGTAGCGTTATCCAGGTCTTCGTCTGAAAAACTCTTTTCAAACAACCGTTTATGCTTTCCAGAAACTCTACATCTTTTCCGAATAGCAATATGTCATCCACATATACTTATCAGAAACTCTGTAGTGCTCCCACTCACTTTATTGTAAATACAAGTTTCTCGTAAACTTTGTATAGACTCAAAAACTTTGATCACCTCATCAAAGTGTATATTCCAACTCCGAGATGCTTGCTTCAGTTCATTGAAGAATCACTGAAGCTTGCACACTTTTTAGCATCCTTAGGACTGACAAAACCTTCTGGTTGTATCACATACAACCTTTCCTCAAGTAAACCATTAAGGAAACGATGTTTTGACATCCATCTGCCAGATTTTATAATTGAAAAATGCAGCAACTGCTAACATAATTCCAACAGACTTTAGCATCGCTACAAGTGAGAAAGTCTCATCGTAGTCAACTCCTTGAACTTGTCGTAAACTTCTTTGCAACAAGTCGAGCTTTAAAAATGGTGACATTTACCATAAGCGTCTGTCTTCATTTTAAACATACATTTGTACTCAACGACCTGCCGTCCAACGAGCAAGTCTACCAAAGTCTATACTTGGTTTTCATACATGGATCTTTCCTCGGATTTTATGGCCTCTAACCATTTGTCGGAATCCGGGCCCATCATCGCTTCTCCACAGCTCGTAGGTTCATCATTGTCCAACAACATGACCTCTAAGATAGGGTTGTCGTACCACTCAGGAGAAGTACACGTCCTTGTCGACCTACGAGGTTTGATAGTAACTTGATCCGAAGCTTCATGATCATCATCATTAACTTCCTCTTCAACTAACGTAGGCTTCACAGAAACATCTTCCTGTGCTGCGCTACTCACTCGTTGAAACAAAGGTTCAACAACCTCATCAAGTTCTATCTTCCTCCCACTCAATTCTTTCGAGAGAATCTCTTTCTCGAGAAAGGACCCAGTTTTAGCAACAAACATTTTATGCTTGGATCTGAGATAGAAGGTTTACCCAACTGTCTTTAGGCTATTCTATGAAGATGCATTTGTCCGCTTTGGGTTCGAGCTCATTAGGTGAAAACCCTTTTTCACATAAGTGTTGCAGCCCCAAACATTAAGAAATGACACCTTAGGTTTCTATCAAACCATAATTCACACGGTGTCATCTCAACGGATTTAGATGGTGCCCTATCTAAAGTGAATGTAGTTGTCTCTAATGCATAACCCCAAAACGATAGTGGTAAAAGGATAATAGACATCATAATTCGCACCATATACAATAGAGCACGACTATGACGTTCGGACACACCATCACACTATGGTGTTCCAGGTGGCGTGAGTTGTGAAACAACTTTCACATTGTCTTAAGTTGTATACCAAACTCGTAACTCAGATATTCACCTCCACGATAATATTGGGACATTTTATCTTCTTGTCACAATGATCTTAAACTTCACTCTGAATTTGCTTGAACTTTTTCAAACGATCCAGACTTGCGTTTCATTAAGTAAATATACACTATTATCTACTCAAATCGTCAGTGAAGTTAAGAAAATAACGATATCCACCGCATGCTACAAGACTCATTGGATTGCATACATCAACATGTATCATTTCCAATAAATGACTTGCCGGCTCCATCAAACCAAAAAAACGGGGTCCTTAGTCATCTTGCCCAAGAGGCATGGTTCGCATGTCTCAACCGCTTCGAAATCGAATGAGTCCAAAGATCCATCAGCATGGAGTTTCTTCATGCGCTTTATACCAATATGACATTTAGCGGCAGTGCCACAAGTATGTGGTACTTTCATTATTAACTTTTTATCTTTTGGCATCAATGTTATGAACATGTGTATTACTACGATCAAGATTCAACAAACCATTCTCACTGGGTGCATGACCATTGAAGGTATTATTCATGTAAACAGAATAACCATTATTCTTTAACTTAAATGAATAACCGTGTTGCAATAAACATGATCTAATCACGTTCATGCTCAACGCAAAACACCAAATAACATTTATTTAGGTTCGTCACTAATCCCGAAGGTAGAGAGAGCATGCGATGTTGATCACATCAACCTTGGAAACATTTCCAACGCACATCGTCACCTCACCCTTAGCTAGTGCTCCGTTTATTCCGTAGCTTTTATTTCAAGTTACTAACATTTAGCAACCGAACCGGTATCCAATACCCAGATGCTACTAGGAGTACTAGCAAGGTACACATAAATAACACGTATATCAAATATACGTCTGTCGACGTTGCCAGCCTTCTTATCTACCAAGTATCTAGGGTTGTTCCGCTTCAGCGACCGCTCTCCTCATAATCGAAGCACTTAGTCTCAGGTTTGGGTTCAACTTTGGGTTGCTTCACTAGAGCAGCAACTGACTTGCTATCCATGAAGTTTTCCCTCCTTGCTACTGCCCTTCTTGAAACTAGTGGTTTGACTAACCATCAACACTTGACGCTCCTTGATTTCTACCTTCGCAGTGTCAAACATCGCGAACAGCTCAGGGATCATTATTTCTATCCCTGGCATTTTATAGTTCATCACCAAGTTCTATTAGCTTAGTGGCAGTGAGTTGGAGAACTATATCAATCACTATCTTATCTGGAAGATCAACTCCCACACGATTCAAGCGATTGTAGCACCCAGACAATCTGAGCACATGCTCAATGATTGAGATATTCTCTTTCATATTACAGGCAAAGAATCTTGTTGGAGATCTCATATCTCGCAACACGGGCATGAGCCTGAGATCCTAATTTCAGCTCTTAGAACATCTCATCTGTTCTGTGACGTTCAAAACGTTTTGGAGCCTCAATTCTAAGCTGTTGGGGAACGTCACATGGGAAACAAAAATTTTCTTACGCACACGCAAACCTATCCATGGTGATGAGCATCTACGAGAGGGAGAGTGGATCTACATACCCTTGTAGATCGCTAAGCGGGAAGCGTTAAGAAACGCGGTTGGTGTAGTTGAATATCTTCGTGATCCAAATCACCGAGTATCCCGCGATCTCATCACGATCCGTCCCGCGATCCAATCACGATCCGTCCCATGAACTCATCACGATCCGTCCCGCGATCTCATCACAATCCGTCTCATGATCTTGATCACGATCTGTCCCGCGAACTCATCACGATCCGTCCCGCGATCTCATCACAATCCGTCTCACGATCTTGATCACGATCTGTCCCGCGAACTCATCATGATCCGTTCCGCAATCTCATCATGACCCGTCTCGTGATCTCGATCACGGTCCTTCCGATCTAGCGCCGAACGGACGGGACCTCCGCGTTCAGCACACGTGCAGCTTGATGACGATCTCCACTGTCTTGATCCAGCAAGAGGAGGTGGAGAGGAGAGAGAGTTCACCGGCAGCGTGACGACGCTCCGGTGATGGTGGTGGAGCAATTCCGGCAGGGCTTCGCCTAAGCGCTGCAGAAAACCGATCTAGAGGAGAAACTATGCACCGGTGGAACGGGTAGCACGTGGCCGGAAATTCTGTCCAAAAACCACCCAATCCACTAGTATATATAGGAGGAGAGGAGAGGAGAGGCAGCCAAGGCCTTTGGGTCGGCCGAAATAGGAGGTGGGAGCAATCCTACCTCATCTCCAATCCTAGTTGGAGTAGGATTGCCTCCTATTGGCTGATTTTCCACTTTTTGCTTTAGGACTTTCTCTCCTGTGCCATGGGCCTTTGTGGCTGTTTTCCCAGCACACTAAGGGCTGGTTATTATTCTCCCACAGCCCATGGACCTCTTGGGGTCGAAATACCCCTCCCGGAGGTCCCCCGGTACACTACCGGCACTCCCGGTACACTACCGATGAGCCCGAAACTTTTCCGGAAACCAAACTGGGACTTCCTATATATGAATCTTTACCTCCGGACCATTCCGGAGCTCCTCGTGATTTCCGGGATCTCATCCGGGAATCCGAACAACCTTCGGTCACCACCATACATAACTCTACACTACCGAAACGTCACCGAACCTTAAGTGTGCAGACCCTACGGGTTCGAGAACTATGTAGACATGACCGAGACACCTCTACAGTCAATAACCAATGGCGGTACCTGGACGTCCACATTGGTTCCTACATATTCTACGAAGATCTTTATCGGTCGAACCTCTATGTCAAGGATTCAGTTAATCCCGTATAACGTTCCCTTTGTTCTTCGGTATGTTACTTGCCCGAGATTCGATCGTCGGTATCTCCATACCTAGTTCAACCTCGTTACCGGCAAGTCTCTTTACTCGTTCCATAATACAAGATCCCGCAACTAACAATTAGTCACATTTCTTGCAAGGCTCATTGTGATGTTGTATTACCGAGTGGGCCCTGAGATACCTCTCCGTCACACGGAGTAACAAATCCCAGTCTCGATCCATGCCAACTCGACAGACACCATCGGAGATACCTGTAGAGCACCTTTATAGTCACCCAGTTACGTTGCGACGTTTGATACACACAAGGCACTCCTCCGATATCCGTGAATTGCATGATCTCATGGTCATAGGAACATATACTTGACATGCAGAAAACAGTAGCAATAAACTGACACGATCATATGCTATGTTTGTAGTTTGGGTCTTATCCATCACATCATTCTCCTAATGATGTGATCCCGTTATCAAATGACATCTCATGTCCATGGCTAGGAAACCTTAACCATCCTTTGATCAACGAGCTAGTCCATTAGAGGCATACTAGGGATATGGTTTTGTCTATGTATCCACACATGCATTTAAGTCTCCGATCAATACAATTATAGCATGGATAATAAACGATTATCATGAACAAGGAAATATGATAATAACTAATTTATTATTGCCTCTAGGGCATATTTCCAACATAAGCCGTAATGCATGACGTACTAAACTATCAAGTAGTTATCAGAACGTGCCTGTGAGATGATCACAACATCTACAAACAGCGCTAGAGGGGTTGGCGCAACGAGCGTTGCATTAAGGACATAAGCCTTCTATGCAACAACGAGGACAATCCTCAGATCACAGAGCCAGTCCGCAATATTGCTACCATCATCTTTCAACTCTATTTCTCTAGGAACATATAAAAATTCAAGGGAGCTACATCGTGAGCTAGTAATCTACAACACAGTTTGCAAAGACACTACTGACTATGTTCATGATAATGAGTTCAATTAATCATATTACTTAAGAACTCCCACTCAAATTGACATCCCTCCAGTCATTCGAGTGATACATGATCCAAATTCACCAAATCAAGTCCGATCATCACGTGAGTTGAGGTGGTTTCAATGGTGAACATCATCATGTTCATCATACCTACTATATGACTCATCTTCGACCTTTCGGTCTCTTGTGTTCCGAGGCCTTGTTTGTACATGCTAGGCTCGTCAAGTTTAACCCGAGTGTTCTGCATGTGCAACACTGGCTTGCACCCGTTGTATGTGAACGTAGAGTCTATCACACCCGATCATCACGTGGTATCTCAACACGACGAACTTTCGGAACGGTGCACACTCGGGGAGAACACAATTCATCTTGAGATTTAAGTGAGGGATCACCTTATAATGCTAGCATCGTCCTAAGCAAAACAAGGTGCATAAAAGGATTAACATCACATGCAAATCATAAGTGACATGATATGGCAATGAACTTGTGCTTTTGATCTCCATCTTGAAAGCACCTGCATGATCTCCATCGTCACCGACAAGACACCATGATCTCCATCATCTTTATCTCCATCAACGTGTCTCCATTGGGGTTGTCACGCCCAACATGCTTCTACTACTATTTCTACCGTTTAGCGGTAACGTAAAGCATTACATAGCGCTTAATGATTGACACGCAGGTCATACAATAATTAAAGACAACCCTATGGCTCCTGCCGGTTGCCGTACTCATCGACATGCAAGTCGTGATAATCTATACATCACATGATCATCTCATACATCACATATATCACATCATGTAATTGGACATATCATATCACAACATACCCTGCAAAAACAAGTTAGACGTCCTCTAATTGTTGTTGCATGTTTTACATGGCTGCTACGGGTATCTAGCAAGAACAACTCTCATCTACGCAAAAACCACAACGGTGATACACTAGTTTCTTTTCAACCTTCTCAACGACCGCCTTTGTCGAATCCGATCCAACTAAAGTGAGAGAAACTGGCACCCGCAAGCCATCTATGCAACAAGTTGCGGTCGAGGGAACCGGTCTCTCGTAAGCGTAAGTAATGTTGGTCCGGGCCGCTTCATCTCACAATACCGCTGAACAAAAACCTGACCAAGGGAGGAAGCAATCTAAGCATCAACGCCCACAAACTCTTTGTGGTCTACTCGAGATCTCATCTACACATAGACCTAGCTCTAATACCATTGTTGGGGAACGTCGCATGGGAAACAAATTTTTTCCTACGCACACGCAAGATCTATCCATGGTGATGAGAATCTACGAAAGGGAGAGTGGATCTACATATCCTTGTAGATCGCTAAGCGGGAAGCGTTAAGAAACGTGGTCGCTGTAGTCGGACGTCTTCGTGATCCAAATCGCCGAGCGTCCCGCGATCTCATCACAATCCGTCCCGCGATCCAATCACGATCTGTCTCGCGAACTCATCACGATCCATCCCGCGATCCAATCACGGTCCGTCCCGTGAATTCATCACGATCCGTCCCGCGAACTCATCACGGTCCGTCCCACGAACTCATCACGATCCATCTCGCGATCTTGATCACGGTCCTTCCGATCTAGCGCCAAACGGATGGCACCTCCGCGTTTAGCACACGTACAACTCGATGACGATCTCCGCCTTCTTGATCCAACAAGGAGGAGCGGAGAGTTAGACGAGTTCGCCAGCAGCGTGACAGCGCTACGGCGATGGTGGTGGAGTAATTCCGGCAGGGCTTCGCCTAAGCGCTGAAGAAAACCGATCTAGAGGAGAAAACTATGCACTGGAGGAACGGGCAGCAAGTGGCAGAAAAATCTGTCCAAAAACCCTAAACCCTCCAGTATATATAAGAGGAAGAGAGGAGGAGGCTTGGCCCAAGGTCCAAGCCTCTAGGAGTCGGCTGAACCAAGGGGAGGAGGTGGAATCCACCTCCAATCCTAGTAGGACTAGGATTCACCCTATTTTGCCTTTTTCCACCTTATCTCTTTGGGCTTTTTCTCCCTAGCCGCATGGGCTTTGTGTGGGACTTCCACCACACACTAAGGGCTGGTATTCACTTTCCCACATCCCATGCAGCCTCTTGGGTCGAAATACCCCTCCCGATGGTCTCCCGGTACACTACCGGCACTCCCGATACACTACCGATGAGCCCGAAACTTTTCTGGCGACCAAAATAAGACTTCCTATATATCAATATTTACCTCTTTACCACTTCGGAGCTCCTCATGACGTCCGAGATCTCATCCGGGACTCGGAACAACCTTCGATCACCACCATACATAACTCTATACTATCGAAACGTCACCAAACCTTAAGTGTGCAGACCCTGCGGGTTCGAGAACTATGTAGACATGACAGAGATACTTGTATGGTTAATAACCAATAGTTGGACCTGGATGCCCATATTGGTTCCTACATATTATACAAAGATCTTTATCGGTCGAATCTCTATGTCAAGGATTCAGTTAATCCCGCATGATGTTCCCTTTGTTCTTCGGTATGTTACTTGCCCGAGATTCGATCGTCAGTATCTCCATACCTAGTTCAACCTCGTTATTGGCAAGTCTCTTTACTCGTTCGGTAATACAAGATCCCGCAACTAACACTTAGTCACATTGCTTGAAAGGCTTATTGTGATGTTGTATTACCGAGTGGGCCCTGAGATACCTCTCCGTTCACACGGAGTAACAAATCCTAGTCTTGATCCATGCCAACTCAACAGACACCCTCGGAGATACCTGTAGAGCACCTTTAGAGTCACCCAGTTACGTTGCGACGTTTGATACACACAAGGCACTCCTCCGATGTTCGTGAGTTGCATGATCTCATGGTCATAGGAACACATACTTGACATGCAAAAAACAGTAGCAATAAACTCACACGATCATATGCTATGTTTGTAGTTTGGGTCTTGTCCATCACATCATTCTCCTAATGATGTGATACCGTTATCAAATGACATCACATGTCAATGGCCAGGAAACCTTGACCATCTTTGATGAACGAGCTAGTTCACTAGAGGCATACTAGATACAAAGTGTTGTCTATTTACCCAGACATGTAATGTGTTTCCAATTAGTACAATTATAGCATGGATAATAAACGATTATCATGAACAAGGATATATAATAATAAACACTTTATTTATTGCCTCTAGGGCATATTTCCAACAGCCTCCCACTTGCACTAGAGTAAATAATCTAGCTCACATCACTATGTGATTTACATTATAATGAATCGAACACCCATGCAGTTCTGGTGTTGATCATGTTTAGCCCTTGGAAGAGGTTTAGTCAATGGGTCTGCAATATTAAGATCCGTGTGCACTTTGCAAATATTTATGTCCTTCTCCTTGATGTAATCGCGGATGGAGTTGAAGCGTCGCTTTATCTGTCTGGTCCTCTTGTGAAACCTTGGTTCCTTGGCCAGAGCAATGGCACTAGTGTTGTCACAGAACAGGTTCATTGGATTCAGTGCACTGGGCACTACTCCAAGATCTGTCATGAACTGCTTCATCCAGACACCTTCCTTTGCCGCCTCCGAGGCTGCGATGTACTCCGCTTCACATGTAGAATCGGCTACCACGCTTTGCCTGGAACTGCACCAGCTTACCGCTCCCCGTTGAGAATAAATACGTATCCGGTTTGTGACTTAGAGTCATCCGGATCAGTATCAAAGCTTGCATCGACGTAACCCTTTACGACGAGCTCTTCATCACCTCCATAAACGAGAAACATTTCCTTAGTCCTTTTCAAGTACTTAAGGATATTCTTGACCGCTGCCCAGTGTTCCATTCCAGGATCACTTTGAAACCTTCCGGCCATACTTATGGCAAGGCTGACATCCGGTCTTGTGCACAACATTGCATACATGATAGAGCCTATGGCTGAAGCATAGGGGATGACACTCATCTTTTCTCTATCTTCTGCAGTCACTGGGCATTGAGTCTTACTCAACTTCACATCTTGTAACACAGGAAAGAACCCCTTCTTGGACTGATCCAATTTGAACTTCTTCAAAACTTTATCAAGGTATGTGCTCTGTGAAAGTGCTATTAAGCGTCTCGATCTATCTCTATAGATCTTAATGCCTAATATGAAAGCAGCTTCTCCTAGGCCCTTCATTGAAAAACTCTTGTTCAAATATTCCTTCACGCTTTCCAGCATTTCTATATTGTTTCCAGTCAGCAATATGTCATCCACATATAATATTAGAAATGCTATAGAGCTCCCACTCACTTTCTTGTAAATACAAGCTTCTCCATAAACTTGTATAAACTCAAACACTTTGATCACCTCATCAAAATGCTTATTCCAACTCCGAGATGCTTGCACCAACCCATAAATGGATCGCTGGAGTTTGCAAACTTTGTCAGCATTCTCTGGATCGACAAAACCTTTTGGTTGCATCATATACAACTCTTCCTCAAGGAAACCGTTGAGGAACGCTGTTTTTACATCCATCTCCCAAATTTCATAGTCGAAATAAGCAGCTATTGCCAACATGATTCTGACAGACTTAGGCATCGCTATGGGTGAGAAGGTCTCAACGTAGTCAACTCCTTGAACTTGTGAAAAACCCTTTGCCACAAGTCGAGCTTTATAGACGGTGACATTACCATCCGCGTCTGTCTTCTTCTTAAAGATCCATTTGTTCTGAATGGCCTTTCGCCCTTCAGGTAATACTTCCAAAGTCCATACTTTGTTTTCATACATGGATCCCATCTCGGATTTCATGGCCTCTAACCATTTCTCGGAATCCGGGCCCATCACTGCTCCTCCATAGCTCATAGGTTCATTGTTTTCAACCAACATGACCTCCAAGACAGGGTTGCCGTACCACTCAGGAGTAGTACGCGGCCTTGTCGACCTAAGAGGTTCAATAGTAGCTTGATCCGAAGCTTCATGATCATCATCATTAACTTCCTCTTTTACCGTGATAGGTTCCACAGAAACATTTTTCTGCGCCGCGCTACTTTCTGGTTGAAGTAAAGGTTCAATAACCTCATCAAGCTCTATTTTCCTCCCACTCAATTCTTTCGAGAGAAATTCTTTCTCAAGAAATGTTTCGTTCTTAGCGACAAACACTTTGCCTTCGGATCTAAGATAGAAGGTATACCCGACTGTCTCTTTTGGGTATCCTATAAGACGCATTTTTCCTCTTTGGGTTCCAGCTTTTCAGGCTGAAGCTTTTTGACATAAGCATCACATCCCCAAACTTTAAGAAACGACAACTTTGGCCTCTTGCCAAACCACAGTTCATATGGCGTCGTCTCAACGGATTTTGATAGTGTCCTATTTAAAGTGAATGCAGTTGTCTCTAATGCATAACCCCAAAACGATAGTGGCAAATCAGCAAGAGACATCATAGAACGCACCATATCAAATAAGGTTCAATTACGACGTTCGGACACACCATTACACTGTGGTGTTCCGGGCGGTGTCAACCGTGAAACAATTCCACACTGTATTAAGTGAGTGCCAAACTCATAACTCGGATATTCACCTCCTCGATCAGATCGCAGGAATTTAATCTTCTTGTTACGATGATTCTCAACTTCACTCTGAAATTGCTTGAACCTTTCAAATGTTTCAGACTTCTGTTTCATCAAGTAAATATACCCATATCTACTTAAGTCATCACTGAAGCTGAGAAAATAATGATATCCACCACATGCTGTAACATTCATTGGACTGCACATATTAGTATGTATGATTTCCAATAAGTCACTCGCCCATTCCATTGTTCCAAAGAACGGCGTTTTAGTCATCTTGCCCATGAGGCATGGTTCACATGTGTCAAGTGATTCAAAATCAAGTGACTCCAAAAGTCCATTAGCATGGAGCTTCCTCATGCGTTTTACACCAATATGACCTAAACGGCAATGCCACAAGAAAGTGGTACTATCATTATCAACTCTACATCTTTTGGCATCAATGTTATGAACATGTGTGTCATCACTATCATGATTAAATATGAATAAACCCCTAACATTGGGTGCATGACCATAAAAGATATTACTCATATAAATAGAACAACCTTTATTCTCTGATTTAAATGGTTAACCGTCTCGCAATAAACAAGATCCAAATATAATGTTCATGCTTAACGCAGGCAGTAAATAACAATTATTTAGGTTCATCACTAATCTCGATGGTAATCGAAGAGAGAGCGTACCGACGGCGATCACATCAACCTTGGAACCATTTCCCACGCACATCATCACTTCGTCCTTTGCCAGCCTTCATTTATTCCGTAGTTCCTGCTTTGAGTTGCAAATGTGAGCAACCAAACCGGTATCAAATACCCACGCACTACTACGAGAGCTAGTAAGGTACACATCAATAACATGTATATCATATATACCTTGTTTGTCGTTGGCCGCCTTCTTGTCAGCCAGGTACTTGGGGATGTTCCGCTTCCAGTGACCAGTTCCCTTGCAATGAAAGCACTCAGTTTGTGGCTTGGGTCCATGCTTGGGCTTCTTTACAGGAGTAGCAACTGCTTTGCAATCCTTCTTGGTTTTACCCTTCTTGCCCTTGCCCTTGACCTTGCCTTTTTTCTTGAAACTAGTAGTTTTATTGACAATCAACACTTGATGTTCTTTTTGGATTTCAGACTCAGCGACTCTTAGCATCGCAAACAGCTCGGTGACTGACTTGTTCATCCCGTGCATGTTATAGTTCATCACAAAGCTCTTGTAACTAGGTGGCAATGATTGAAGAACTCTGTCAGTGATCGCCTCTGGCGGAAGGGCAATTCCCAACTCCGTTAGACGAGTTGAAAACCCAGACATTCTGATTATATGTTCACTGATAGACCCGTTCTCCTCCATCTTGCAAGAATAGAACTTATCGGAGGTTTCATACCTCTCGATCTGGGCATTCTTGTGAAAGATAAATTTCAACTCCTGGAACATCTCATATGCTCCATGAAGTTCAAAACGTCTTTGAAGTCCTGGTTCTAAGCCATACAATATTGCACACTGAACTATTGAGTAATCTCCAGTACGTGCCTCCCAAGAGTTCTTAACGTCCTCGGAGGTCATGTCTTCTGGTTGGTCACCAAGCGGTGCATCAAGGACATATGATTTCTAGGAAGCCATGAGGATATTCCTCAGATTACGGGCCCAGTCAATAAAGTTACTTCCATCATCTTTCAACTTAGCATTCTCTAGGAACGCATTAAAATTCAGGGGTGCTACTGTGCGAGCCATTGATCTACAACATAAATATGCAAAGTTTACTTAGACTATTGTTCAAGATAATGAGTTTAGTTAATCAAATTACTAAAGCTCCCACTCAAATCGACATCCCTCAGGTCATCTGAGTGTCACATGATCCAAATTCACCAACTTAAGTCCGATCATCACGTGAGTTGAGGTGGCTTCAATGGTGAACATCTCATGTTGATCATATATACTATATGACTCATCTTCGACCTTTTGGTCTCTTGTGTTCCGAGGCCATGTCTGTACATGCTAGGCTCATCAAGTTGAACCCGAGTGTTCTGCGTGTGCAACACTGGCTTGCACCAGTTGTATGTGAACGTAGAGTCTATCACACCCGATCATCACGTGGTGTCTCGACACGACGAACTTTCGCAACGGTGCACACTCGAGGAGAAAACAATTCATCTTGAAATTTAACTGAGGGATCACCTTATAATGCTACCGTCGTCCTAAGCAAAACAAGGTGCATAAAAGGATTATCATCACATGCAATTCATAAGTGACATGATATGGCCATGAACTTGTGCTTTTGATCTCCATCTAGAAAGCACCGACATGATCTCCATCGTCACCGGTATGACACCATGATCTTCATCATCTTGATCTCCATCAACGTGTCGCCATCGGGGTTGTCGCGCCCAACATGCTTCTACTACTATTGCTACCGTTTAGCGATAAAGTAAAGCATTACATAGCGCTTAATGATTGACACGCAGGTCATACAATAATTAAAGACAACCCTATGTCACTTGCCGGTTGTCGTACTCATCGACATGCAAGTCGTGATAATCTATACATCACATGATCATCTCATACATCACATATATCACATCATGTAATTGGCCATATCACATCACAACATAACCTGCAAAAACAAGTTAGACGTCCTCTAATTGTTTTTGCATGTTTTACGTGGCTGCTACGGGTATCTAGCAAGAACAATTCTCATCTACGCAAAAACCACAACGGTGATACACTAGTTGCTTTTCAACCTTCTCAAGGACCGCCTTTGTCGAATCCGATCCAACTAAAGTGAGAGAAACTGGCACCCGCAAGCCATCTCTGCAACAAGTTGCGGTCGAGAGAACCGGTCTCTCGTAAGCGTATGAGTAATGTTGGTCCGGGCTGCTTCATCTCACAATACCGCTGAACCAAAATCCAACCAAGGGAGGAAGCAATCTAAGCATCAACACCCACAAACCTTTTGTGTTCTACTCGAGATCTCATCTACATATAGACATAGCTCATGATGCCACCGTTGGGGAACGTTGCATGGGAAACAAAAAATTTCGTACACACACGCAGATCTATCCATGGTGATGAGCATCTACGAGAGGGAGAGTGTATCTACGTACCCTTGTAGATCGCTAAGCGGGAAGCGTTAAGAAACGCGGTTGGTATAGTCGAACGTCTTCGCGATCCAAATCACCATGCGTTCCGCGATCCAATCACGATCCGTCCCGCAATCCAATCACGATCTGTCCCGCGAACTTGATCACGATCCGTTCCACGAACTTGATCACGATCCTTCCGATCTAGCGCTGAACGGACGGCACCTCCGAGTTCAGTACACGTCAGCTTGATGATGATCTCCGCCGTCTTGATCTAGCAAGAAGGGGCGGAGGGTAAGAAGAGTTCTCCGGCAGTGTGACGGTGCTCCGACGATGGTGGTGGAGCTATTCCGACAGGGCTTCGCCTAAGCACTGCAGAAATCCGATCTAGAGGAGAAACTATGGACTAGAGGGTAGGGTTGCACGTGGCTGAAAATCTTGTGCAAAAACCCTAAAACCCTCTTGTATATATAGGAGGAGAGGAGGAGAGGAGGCAGCCTTGGATTCCAAGCCAAGGAGGTTTGCCCGAACCAGGACGGAGGAATCCTCCTCCTCCACTCCTAGTAGGATTAGGACTCCTTCCAAATTTAGACTTTTTTTTGCCTTTTCCCACCTTTTTCCTTTTGGGCTTTTCTTCCCAACTGCATGGGCCTTGTGTGGGACTTCCACCAGCCCACTAGGGGCTGGTATTCATCCTCCCACAGCCCATGTAGCCTCTTGGGTCGAAATACCCCTCCCGATGGTCTCCCGGTACACTACCAGCACTCCCGGTACACTACCGATGAGCCCGAAACTTTTCCGGCGACCAAAATAGGACTTCCTATATATCAATCTTTACCTCCGGACCATTCCGGAGCTCCTTGTGATGTCCAGGATCTCATCCGGGACTCCGAACAACCTTCGGTCATCACCATACATAACTCTATACTACCGAAACGTCACCAAACCTTAAGTGTGCAGACCCTACGGGTTCGAGAACTATGTAGACATGACTGAGACACTTCTATGGTCAATAAACAATAGCAGGACCTGGATGCCCATATTGGTTCCTACATATTCTACGAGGATCTTTATCGATCGAACCTCTATGTCAAGGATTCAGGTAATCCCGTATGATGTTCCCTTTGTTCGTCGGTATGTTACTTGCCCGAGATTCGATCGTCGGTATCTCCATACCTAGTTCAACCTCGTTATCGGCAAGTCTCTTTACTTGTTCCGTAATACAAGATCCCTTAACTAACACTTAGTCACATTGCTTGCGAGGCTTACTGTGATGTTGTATTACCAAGTGGGCCCTGAGATACCTCTCCGTTCACACGGAGTAACAAATCCCAGTCTTGATCCATGCCAACTCAACAGACACCCTCGGAGATACCTGTAGAGCACCTTTATAGTCACCCAGCTACGTTGCGACGTTTGATACACACAAGGCACTCCTCCGATGTTCGTGAGTTGCATGATCTCATGGTCATAGGAACACATACTTGACATGCAGAAAAGAGTAGCAATAAACTGACACGATCATTTGCTTCATTTTTAGTTTGGGTCTTGTCCATCACATGATTCTCCTAATGATGTGATCCCATTATCAAATGACATGACATGTCAATGGCCAGGAAACCTTGACCATCTTTGATGAACGAGCTAGTTCACTAGAGGCATACTAGGGACAAAGTGTTGTCTATTTACCCACACATGTAATGTGTTTCCAATTAATACAATTATAGCATGGATAATAAACGATTATCATGAACAAGGAAATATAATAATAAAAACTTTATTTATTGCCTCTAGGGCATATTGCCAATAGTTACTTGGTTTTCTCGTTTTCGAGCAAGGAATTGATGTCAACCCTTAGAAAATCAGCGCCATTACCCGAATGAAGACTCCCGTGCGAGTGCATGACGTTCAGAAACTCACAGGTTTCTTGGCAGCATTGAGTCAATTCATTTCTCCTCTTGGTGAGATGGCTCTACCTTTATATCAATTGATGAAGAAGTCCGACACGTTCGAGTGGACTCCCGAAGCCGAAGCAGCATTTGTTGAGCTCAAAGCCCTGCTCTCCACCCAGCCGGTGCTTGCCGCTCCTGCCAGCAAAGAGCCCTTGCTCCTGTACATCGCGTCCACAAATTAGGTCGTCAGTATAGTGCTAACTGTCGAGCGGGAAGAGGAGGGTAAATCTTATAAAGTCCAGCGGCCAGTCTATTATGTCTTGGAAGTTTTGTCCCCCTCAAAGCAAAGATATCCACACTATCAGAAGCTAGTTTATGGTATTTACCTATCAGCAAAGAAGGTGGTGCATTATTTCCAAGACCACTCGATTTTAGTTGTCAGTGATGCTCCTTTGTCTGAGATTTTCAACAATCGATACGCATCAGGTCGAGTGGCTAAATGGGCGATTGATCTTGGACACTTTGACATCAGATTTCGAAGCCAAAAAAGCAATCAAGTCCCAAGCATTGGCAGATTTCATGGCCGAGTGGATTGAACAGCAACATCCTATCCAAGTTCACTCAGCGCATTGGACAATGTTCTTTGACGGCTCTAAAATGTTGAATGGGTCCGGTGCTGGTGTTGTCTTGATATCTCCCAGGGGTGACAAGCTCAGCTATGTCTTGAAAATTCACTTTGATTCCTCCAATAATGAGGCACAATATGAAACACTTTTGTATGGGTTGCGCATGGCTATCTCACTCGGCGTTAAGTGCCTGATAGTTTATGGTGACTCAGATCTGGTGGTGAATCAAGTGATGAAAGAGTGGGATGTTCGAAACCACGCTATGACTGGATACTGCAATGCAGTACGAAAGTTGGAGACGAAATTCGAAGGCCTGGAACTTCATCATGTTTCTGGACTGAAAAATCAGGCGGCCGATGAGCTATCCAAGATTGGGTCCACTCGACGGCCTGTCCCCAACGATGTGTTCTTAGAGCAATTGCACACTCCTTCGGTTCAAGAAGATCCTTTCACCGAAGAGCCCCCACAAGCTTTGAGTTCCACTGAACCGATAGAAGTCGATGTCCCTGCAGTAATTGATCTGGTGATGGAGATTCTGGTTATCACTCCCGATTGGATGGTGCCTTACATTGCCTATATCCTCAGACAAGAGCTCCCTGAAGATGAAACAGAGGCTCGACAGATTGTGCGCAGGTCCAAGGCTTTTACTGTGATGGGAGATCAGCTGTTCAGAGAGAGTGCGACTGGTGTTACACAGCGCTGCATTTACCTCGAGGAAGGTGGAATGATTCTGGACGAGATTCACTCGGGAACTTGCGGCCACCATGCGTCCTCAAGGACGATTGTCGCTAAAGCATACCGAGCTGGTTTTTACTAGACACGATCTAATGAGATGGCTGAAGACATCGTTGATCATTGTGATGGTTGCCAATTCTATGCAAACTTGTCACACAAGCCGACATCCGCTCTGAAGACAATTCCTCTAGCCTGGCCGTTTGCTGTTTGGGGACTCGACATGGTTGGTCCCTTTCGACCCGGAAAAGGCGGATTCACTCACTTGCTGGTAGCAGTCGACAAAATCACCAAGTGGATAGAAGCCAAGCCAATCAAGAAGCTGAACTCCCGCACGGCGGTCACATTCATGAGGGAGATAATTTATCGATACGACATTCCACACAACATCATCACAGACAACGGCACTAATTTTGACTCAGAAGAATTCAGGAACTTCTGTAACTCCCAAGGCACTCGAGTGGATTATGCATCTGTTACACATCCTCAAACCAATGGACAAGTCGAGCGGGCTAATGGTCTCATCCTGCAAGGTCTGAAGCCTCGTCTCATGTGCGATTTGGATCATGCCGCTGGAGCCTGGGTAACTGAGTTGTCGTCTGTTTTGTGGGGTCTGAGGACGATGCCTAATCGGTCGACTGGACGGACTCCTTTCTTCCTGGTCTATGGTGGTGAAGCTGTATTGCCAAGTGACTTGTTTCACAATTCTCCTCAGGTGGAACTGTATTCTAAGGCTGAAGCTGAACAGGCCAGGCAAGACAGTGTAGATCTTCTGGAGGAAGAACGAGAGATGGCTCTGATCCAGACTACTGCCTATCAGCAGGATCTGCGGCGCTTCCATGCGAAGAATGTCAAGAGTCGATCGTTTCATGAGGGAGACTTGGTGCTTCGAGTGAATAAACACCGACCTCACAAGCTTTCTCCTGCATGGGAAGGTCCTTTCGTCGTCACTAAGGTGCTTAACAACGGAGCCTATCATTTGTACAATCTCATGAAGCGGATAGACGAGCCACGAGCCTGGAATGCAGATCTGCTCCGGCGTTTTTATACTTGAGACAGAAGAATCTTCTGATGTAATAAGAATACTTCATTAATGCAATTCACATTTCTGCAATATATATTGTCGATTCCGATCGTACAGTTTCATTCTTGGGAATACTCCGAGTGATGAGCAATCCTCACTCGGGGGCTTAGCTGCGAACATGCTTTCGCCTAAGTTAAAAAAAACGTCGGGTGGATAGCAGTCCATTCACTCGACGACCTATTTGCGAATCCATCTTTGCTTAGGTTCAAAAATACTCCGAGTGATGAGCAATCCTCACACTCGGGGGCTTATCTGCGAACATGTTTCGCCTAAGTTAAAAACCTTGTCGGGTGGATAACAATCCATCCGCTCGACAGCTTAGCTGCGAATCGACGTTCACCTAAGTTCGAATTTACTCCGAGTGATGAGCAATCCTCACATTCGGGGGCTTAGCTGCGAACATGTTTCGCCTAAGTTGAAAACCTTGTCAGGTGGATAACAACCCATTCACTCGACGGCTTAGCTGTGAATCGACATTCGCCTAAGTTCTAAACTACTCCAAGTGATGAGCAATCCTCAGACTCGGGGGCTTAGCTGCGAACATGTTTCGCCTAAGTTGAAAACCATCCATCCTATTTGCGAATCCGTCTTTGCTCAGGTTCAAAAATACTCCGAGTGATGAGCAGTCCTCACACTCGGGGGCTTAGTTGCGAACATGTTTCGCCTAAGTAAAAAACTTATTTGGGTGGATAGCAGTCCATTCACTCGACGGCTTAGCTGTGAATCGATATTCGCCTCAGTTCTAAACTACTCCGAGTGATGAGCAATCCTCACACTCGGGGGCTTAGCTGCGAACATGTTTCTCCTAAGTTGAAAACCATCCATCCTATTTGCGAACCCGTCTTATCTTAGGTTCAAAAATAGTCCGAGTGATGAGCAGTCCTCACACTCGGGGGCTTAGCCGCGAACATGTTTCGCCTAAGTTAAAAACCTTGTCGGGTGGATAACAATCCATTCGCTCGACAGCTTAGCTACGAATCGACATTCGCCTAAGTTTGAATCTACTCCGAGTGATGAGCAATCCAAACATTTGGGGGCTTAGCTGCGAACATGTTTCGCCTAAGTTGAAAACCTTATCGGGTGGATAACAATCCATTCACTCGACGGCTTAGCTGCGAATCGACATTCGCCTAAGTTCTAAACTACTCCGAATGATGAGCAGTCCTCACACTCGGGGGCTTAGATGCGAACATGTTTCGCCTAAGTTAAAAACCTTGTCGGGTGGATAGTAGTCCATCCACTCGATGGCTTAGCTGCGAACATATTTCTCCTAAGTCAAAAAGCAAATATAGTCGAATACGCGATTAAAGACGAATACGGATAAAATGTAAAGGTTAAATCGTGGATAAATGTTTCGTAAAGGAGCAAATGTGCACAATCCTCAGGCCTGAATGAAGTTTTGAGGGATACAATTCCACTCGGCATACTGAGGCGAATAAAAGTATTTCTTCCAAGTCAAGTGTTTTAAGCATCTGACGGGCTGGCTGGCTCGACAAAAGTGTCCAAGTGGATGTCGTCTACAATTCTGGTGGCTGCTTCGATGAAGGTTTCCATGAAGTCCTCAAATTGGAGTTTCTTTGTGTTAACCACCCGGAGCTCCTTCAACTTCTCTTCCCTCATGTCCCTGGAATGGATCCTGACAAGTGATAGCGCCACGTAAGCCCTGCAGCGACCAGCAGATTTAGGCCTGCACTTGACTTGGAAGTTCGTTCGTGCGAGCCATCATGGAGTTGAGGTCGAGCTGAAGGGTGTCCTCAGGCCATAGCTCCTTGTCAATTATCTCCATTGTAGATTTCAGTCGGACAATATATGCTTGAACGTCCTGGAGCCAGAAATTAAGTCTGAGCATGTTCATGGCCACCGCGTCTTCGATAGGTGACTTAGTGGGATCCAGATTGGGCTCAACCTCCTCTGTCTCCTTCTCGAAGTCCTGGTAGAATTTTGTTGAGGAGTCAGAATGGGAGGAGAATTGGTGAGCTACAACCTTCAAAGATTTTACAAACTTCAGTCGACAGGAAACACTCACTGTCGAGCATGATGTACATCTTCCTCGAGAATTCGCCCAAGTGCTTCTCCAGGCTGTTTCCCCTTTTGTTCAGCTGCTCGGCCCTTTTGACGAGGTCCAAGCGCTCCTGCTTCAGCTTTGCGTTCTCCTCCTCCAGCTTCTTGGCGGCCGCCAGCTTCCGATCTGTAGCTTCGGTTTTATCCCTGGCCACCCGTTGGGCGTCGGCGAGTGTTTTGTCCTTCTCCTCCAGTGCCTTCTTCATCGAATCTAAAGAAACAACATTATTGAGTCGCCCTTGGAGTCGACGATTTTCATTGCGCATGTCTGTTCGAGTGAGAGCACTCTGTTCAAAACATGAAAAGTGAAGATGGGAATGCAGAAAGTCGACTGTAATTACCTCCCAGAGACTTCAGCTCTGCGCGCGATTGCTCCAGAGCATTGTTGGAGGCTTCCAGATACACACGCAGTCGGTTCCTTTAATTCTCAAGATCCTTGTACTGCGTCCCAAGTTCGCAAGCCCTCTGAAACCAACAAAAGAAAGAAATTCAATCGGCAAGTAATACCAAGGATGGTTGACTGGGCAATGAGTACCATCGAATGACAGTCCTATTACCCTGGAACATCGTTATATAGTGTCTGGGGGAAGAAGAATTCAAGCAAAAAGTCCGGCGAGGTATATATATTAATTAAGCATGTGCTGACTAGCTAATTGATGCATCAATTGTTTTGGAATGTACATATATTAACTCTTATTTCTTCTTTTATATAGCCCTCTGGATCGAGCCAAACTTTGGTAACGAGACGAGGCCCGAAGAGAAGGTTGGGCAAGGAAGAAAGGTTCACAATCACAGCACTCGCGGACGATGGCCAACCGATTGAACCAAAGCGGACCAAGGACACATTTGCTGCTTAGTGCGTAGCTATTGTTAGGGACAACATCCCGATGAGCATCAACCAATGGAATAAGCCTAAGGATGATGTGTAGGAGATATGCCCTAGAGGCAATAATAAATGTTATTGATTATCTCCCTGTTCATAATTAGGTTTATGTTCCATGCTATAACTGCTATGGTTCTCGAGTCCACAATAACCACGAGGCTTGAAGGAAGACTCATATGCACGTGTGGAATAATAAACGGTAAATTGTATTCCTAGTCTTGCCTCTAAGACTGGCTCAAGTATTGTATGATGATCCTGTTTTCCTGATCATGGGCATGGCTATGCCGGCAATTTTGAGGGCACAATGTTAGAAGAACATTTTTGTTGAATCGACCCGAATTGATGTTATGCTATGAGATACATTCGTCATAAGTTAATGGTTAATAACACAGAGAAGTTAATGTTTGCATAATTCCTTAGACCATGAGAGTATCGAGTTTCTTCATGCTTGCTTCATGAACTTTGGGGTTTGTTAAACGTCATCCGTAAATGGGTGGCTATTACGGCGGCTTATGGGTTCATGGAAAAGTATGTCAAGTAACTTGATAGCTCAAGATTGGGATTTGCTCCTCTGACGATGGAGAGATATCTCTGGGCCCTCTCGGTGTTACGGTATCCATCATCGTCTGGCTAGACACTTTGTGATTTGATCACGGGGATGCCGGAACACGGGAACGAGAAAAAAGAACAACACCGGTAACGAGGTAACTGGCATAGTGGACAAGTTGTTGATCCACGGGGATGCCAACATGTCTCACCTTGGGTATTTGTAACATATCGCGAAGCAATAGGAATAGCACACGCCAACTGGAGGTTCACTCGAATATTCATTCGTGTGGGTATAGGGGTCAATATGGGTGTCCGTGGCTCCGATGTTGATCATTGATCGGAAGGGGTTCCGGGTCATGTCTATGCTTCACTGAACCTATAGGGTCACACGCTTAAGGGTCATCTACCTGCTGAATACTAGACAAGGAGTCCGAGAGAAAGTCACTGAAATAGTTTCGGAGACAGCGGAAAAGTTCCGGAGAGAACACCGAAAAAGTTTCGGTAAAACTGAAAAGTTGTTTCGAATAAAACCATTGATCCAAAAAGGTTTCGGCAAGCACCAGGAATGTTTTGGAGGTTGCCAGATCGGTATGGTAATTCTGGAATTTTTCGGAGAAAAAACCGGAAAAGGTTTTCGGAGCTGCCGGAATTGTTTACCGGGTAAATGAAGATGGTTTTAAATTAAACCACAATACCGGAAATGTTCCGGAGCATGTCCACATAATTTTAGAGGGTGTCGGAAATGTTCTGAGACCTTCCCGAATTTTTCAGAAGTAATAGTCGTGGAAAACATCTTGTCCCGGCGTGAGGGGACAAGATCCCACGTTTCGTGGGGCTGTTTTGGGGTGCCTCCCTTTTTTGGGGCAGCCCCTTGTGGCTGGACAAAAGGTGTTGGGGGGCCCCCCCATGGTGGGGGAAGCCTCCACAAATGGTGGAGAGTGTTGGGAGGAAGGTGGGGCCCCATGGGGGAACACCAAGGACAAGGGAACATGTTTTCTCCATGTTTGGTGGGAACATGCTTCCTTGTTTTGTGGGTGCTTGTCATGTGGCTGAAATTTCAGCCACCACCACCCCCTCCTTCCCCTATAAAAGGAGGTGGAGAGGAGCTCTCCATCCCCACTCCAACTCTCATACACATGCCATGCATTATCTGGCTTCTTCTCTCCCTCCCACGAAAAGAGTTTCGTAGAGCCAAAAGGCTGTCTGGGTTCCGATGGGAACTAGTTCTGGACGGCGAAGCCCTGCCGGATAGATGACATCGTATGTGTGCAACTCTGTAGAGAGATTGGAGTTTCGGTCTTAGTTCGAGAGTGCATCCCGAAGGGCTGTCCGTGTGACCGTCCGAGTTTTGGATGTCCTCCCGAAGGGCTGTCCGCGTCACCATCCGGGGGACTGTCCGACCGCCTCCCGGAGGGCTGTCTGCGGGGCAGATGAGGCTATACATCCTCGCGGTTGGGAGGTTGTAAAATCCTAGCTGCGGGGATCTGCACCGCCGTTCGTCATCGACTCTACTTCCACTCCGCTACGAGTCGGTAACGAAAATGATCAAACCTTGTATGCAGTCTCCATAGTGGTCCTGGGCTGGTGCGTAGGTCGGAATTTTTTTGTTTTCTGCTGCGTTACCCTACATGATGCCCCTGAAGGTGATTATGTCACCGATAGACAGAAAGATGATCTTTGGACCGCGCTGAAGGCAAATTTCACCCTACCGCCAGAGGAGGATCCGAATAACCCAGTTATAGAGCCACTGGTCAAGGCATGTGCTCTTAAGAAGATGGCAGATCTATTCAGGAGGTGGAAGAATGAGTTGAAATCAAAGTTTGTCGACAAAGGGAAGACTCCATAATTCATCGGCCGATTTGAGAAGATAAGAGATCACTGGCCCGAATTTGTGGCCTACAAGACATCGGAGAAGAGTAAGAAAATGTCTGAGACAAACAAGAACAATGCTGCAAAGAAGTAGTATCACCATCACACGGGGTAAGGAGGCTACCTCAAAGCCCGGCTGTTGTGGGACAAAGATGGGAATGACTTGCTTGCTAAAGGGGTCGAACCAGAGACATTGAACTGGCCAGACCGTTCAAGGACTTGGTTTTTCGGGGTTGGGGGAACTTTGTACCCTGAAACAAGGAAGTGTCGTTGGATGAACGAGCAACTTTCAATACCCGTCACGAAGCTTCAGAAGTATATCACTATAGCGCAGGATGGGGCGTTCATTCCCGACAGAGAGAAGAACGAGCTGACTAAGGCCCTAGGGAATGCTGAGCACCCTCGACGAACACGAGGCACACCAGGCTCCGTTCAGTGGAAGGTTGGGTTTCCCGACGCAGGCGGTTACAGAAGCCGGCAGAGAAATAGGAAAGCAGAGCCGAGTGAAATGCAGAAGTTCAATGCTAGACTAGAAAAGCTAGAGGAAGCTGAGAGCTAGTGAGCTGCCGTCCAACCATCTCAGCGCCATGAAGCTACCCTAGAAGCTACCCCACCATCTCAGCAGAGAAGCAGTGTGGCTTCCATGGAGCCCGTTCATCCTGACTTTACGGCTCCTAGCTACCCCGTGGATACTATCACGGAGGCTCAACATTGCGAGCTTTGGACGAAATTTCGAAACCTCACTTTCAAGGCGGCTCTCGGCTCTGTTGCATCTCCTCAACCCAACGGAACTTTTCACTGCCTTCCGATTCCACATGGCTATGTTGTTGTGATGGTGGATGAAGTAATGGAGGGATTTGATGATCTCGAGCTTGACCACCATACCGGTGAAGGGGAGAAGAAGCTGGTTCATGCTCTAAGGAGTACATGTCTATGGCCGAAGGAGTATATCAAGCTTCTAACCTGGACGCCTTCGTCTCCTCCTCCTCCTCCGGCGTGTCAGGGCACTCCGCCACCTCCTCCTCCTACTCCTCCGGCGAGTGATCAGGGCACTCCGCCTCCTTCTCCGTCCTCTGGCGTGTGAGGGCACTCCGACTCCTCCTTCGCCTACTCCGGCGCGTCCAAGCAATCCGCCTCCTCCTCCGCCTTGTCGGCAATGGCAAAAGAAGAATGCCGCCACTCCGGCTCCTCCGGCGCGTCGGAGCACTCCGCCTACTTCTCCACCTCGTCAGCAAGGACATAAGAGAGATGCCGCCGCTCCGGCGGCTAGCAGTACAAGCAGAAGCGGGAGGCAATTCAGATACGTTCCATCTCTCAAGCCTCTGGAAAAGTTACCATATGAGAGGACCGAGCAGGAAACCGAGGACATATGTCGTGCCCAAGTGAGGGGCCATTTTGCAAAGAAATCTCCACTACGAAGGAGAAGCCAGATCCGGTGAAAGTGAAGCGCACTATCGATGCCCTGAAGCGACCACCACCGCCTCCGCCTGATTCCAATTATGTCCGCTGTCTTAAAAAGACATACCAAGATGCGCGGCGGTCGGAAGTACTTCCAGCGATGCAAGGTTAGCAAAACAAAGAAGTGGGAAAAAATTCCCCAGCTCGGCGAAGAGGAGAACCAATCGTGCCCCCTTCTCAAGGTGTCTAGCGATATTGCCGCTGATCATCCAAGGATGGTGCCCGATACCAACCCTGCTGATTACATGAGCGACGATGTACTGTTTGAGACGTTGGAGGTGGACGAATTCAGATACCTGTACGGGCAGCCTCTAGTCAAACCTGATCCTCCTCCTATAACAATGATGATACGAAGATTCCATGATTGGTACCTAAAAACCTGTAGAGAATCTGGGCCGGATACTGTGATGATGAGAATTAAAGAGGAGCACGACCTCGTTGGAATGGAGCACTTGTCTATTGAATTTGAAGAGTTATTTCAGTTATACAATCAAAAGGCCATCGACAAAACAATCGTGACTTCCTACTATCTGCAAGTACTACTTCTGCAATTAAGTCTCTACATATAGCTCAGCTCTTTCATTGCATGTATATATAATTATCCTCACTATATTATGCAGATTGAAGATCGTCGAATGCAAAAAAGAATAAATCTATGACATTGGGTTCATTAACCCAAATATCATACATGAGTATACGGTTAAAAAGAATGCCACACAAACTGAGGACAACTTTCTACAATCGTTGCTTGCAAATCAAAACAAAGAGACAATTCTCTTTCCTTACAACTTCAAGTGAGTGTTACTGTCTTGTGCATATTCGTATTCCCTTATTACTCGAGGTTATAGTAATGTAATTGATGAGTTATGCATGTGTGCGCAACTTCCACTTTACTCCGCTAGAGATTAAGGTTGAGGAGGAGTAGTAACCGTCTTAGACTCAAAACTAAAAGATCCCCAGGATTCTGCGGACATGACTGAAATGCTCCAGAAGTAAGTTCAATCGATCATTATCGCATCATATCGACAAGTTTGTTCATTTTTTGATATCAAGTAATTATTTTCTTTGTCTGGCAGGGTTTGAAAAGAGTTCACCGCAATTATTCCGGCACTGCCGAGGGAGCTGCGATTTACACACCCGAAAGTAAGTACTACTAGCTAGTTTCGCACATCTCCCATTGATTCTATTTTCATCAATACCATTTATCATGCTTGATTATCAGTTTGATTGAACCCTATTTCTCGTAAAGTGCTTGTGGTAGTAAGCCGGGAATGATTTTTGTGGATATTACGTTTGTGAGTTCATCTACAACGCGATGACCCCTAAGCGGGGCTACTCTGAAAAATAATATGAAGTGCGTAAGCAATAATATTTACAATTTTATTTTATTACAATGATTTTGTATTGAGTTTTATTCATATATATGTATTGACCCGCTTCTTTAAATTAGATGTGGCAGATGCAGGATGAACTCCTACCACATGATCGATACGAGCAATTCAAGAAGAATTGGCGGGATTCTTTCTTGACCACGTCATAAATAAAGCCGGAGGATACCATCTGGACTTTGACATTAGATGTTAGGGATTATAAGAGATCTTATATTGTATATATGTAGCTAGTAGCGTTGGATAGATATACGAATACTTGTTGTACGACCAATCTCTCGGAGAAAGAGAGGTCGATCACTTCTTTCTCTATATGTTCATGACGATCTTCTGTACTTAATGGTTTCTTCATTTGCTTACTAGCTAGCGTGTCGAGTTCTCTCTATAGTAGCTAGCGTCGACCAAGCACGGAGAAAGAGAGGACACTTCTCTCTATTAGCTAGCTAACACAGTATGAAACCCCTAAATTAACCCTACAAAACCTGTCAAATGCTGACGCGTGGATGCCTTTTGATCCCGGTTGGTGTTAACAACCAGAACTAAAGGTCCTCCTGTTTGCGCTTCCCGCATCGGCCATGTGAAGCCTCTTCTGTCCCGGTTTGTAAGCGAACTGGGACTAAACCTTTAAAACCGGAACAAATAGACCGTTTTCTACTAGTGATCCTTGAAGCCACAACAACAACCACCAAAAAATAAATTGATGGATCATCTCTACACCGGAGCTCCACGTGGTTTTGTGTTTTGGTGTCACATTCCCAGTACGCTAGAAAAAAAAGGAGGGGTCGCGCCTTGAAACGGGTCCATCCGGCGGTACGTGTACGGTGCACACTTGGGTACGTGCGGCGGTGATATGAGTGATCAATGGGGGTTCCTATCCTACACGTGACGTGACCACGCACACATGCATGTTTAGTTTAAGTTAGATAGACAACACATATAGGAGTGCGACTTCAGCTTACGTGCATGAAGATTGAAGAGAGAATCTAATCTACTGCTGGCTTTTCGTTTCTTTTTTCTTTTGGTTTTTCCACGGAAAGAGAATATGCTGGTAGCACTCACAGTAGAAAACGAAAACGAAACGAAGAATCGAATCGCACGGTGTAGCGAGTCAGCGTGACACGTACTTCCTCCGTTTCTTTTTAATCCGCATATAAAAATTGATCAAAGTCAAGTGATATAAAGTTTAATCAAATATATATCAAAAAATATCAATATCTACAATACTAAATTTATATGTCATGAAAATTAATATCATCATGCATCTAGTAATATTGGTTTCATATTATGAATGTTGATATTTTATTTTATAAAGTTAGTCAAAGTTTATGAAATTTAACTTTGATCAAATCTTATATGCGAAATAAAAAGAAAGGAAGAAGTACGTACGACGGTGATTCGCATGCAAACGCAAGGGACCCGACGCGACGCGATACGACGGCCGCCCTCTCTTCTCTTGGGGCACGTACAAACATGTTTTTTGTGCATACGTACTCACAGTCACATGTGCCACTCTCAAGCAGAGTTGCAGAGGGTGTACTGGGAATGTACTCACAGTCACATGTGCCACTCTCACGTAGCTATGTGACCGTAACGGAGCAGTCAACGAGTATCAGGACATTTTTCTCTTCTTATGGCGGCAGGAACCCTAGCCGCCGTCACGAGAGGCTAATCTTTTTAACGTCGTTTTTCGGCGGCTTCACTCCACCGATAGCCTTGGTCATCGGTGGTGAGGGGGTTGCCGGATCTATACATGTGGATTGATTTTAGTCTCTTGTAGTCTAGTTTTTTAGTTTGTTTATCGTCATGGCTTCGGCGACAATAATGACGACGTTAAATAAAGATTTTTCGGATCCTTTCTTAACGAGGCTATCAGTCTTCTTGTTGGGGATGGATTTGGAAATCAGTCTGTTCAAGAAAGGATGGCGTGGTGGCGGCGACATCCTCGTGGTGGACCTGTGTCCTCGGGCTCTGCCGTTGCGGCGACGTTTGCTCCAGCGTTGGCGGAAAGCTTGGGAGGTAGTCCAGGAGCGGATACAGATCGTGGTCTGCGTCAACGACATCTGAAAGACGAAACGTGTGCTGGGTTCGTACTCCGTGGATGTCAGGTACGGTTTCCTCCTTCGGCATCTAAGTCGTGGTGGGGTGACAAACCTGGAATTCGATGGCGTGTCCGGAGTGTTGTCCCGGTCTGATTCATTCAATAGTAATGACTTTTATTTTTGGTGAGTCACCTTGAAGGTCCGCAAAGCTATCAACTATGAAGCTGCATCGAGCTCGAATAAAAAAATGATCTGTCATTATTTTTTGACGCGTCGAGGTCGGTTGAGTATCTCGTTAGACAGCGGCATGTGTGCGTGCGAGTGAACAGAGGGCTTCGCCGCTTCTGCACGCGACGTCAGCAGGCCGGCCATGCATGCATCCCGGTCAACGTTGAACTCACGCCCACCGGCCACCCACCGACCTGCGTTCATGCGCTTCATGTTGCACCCGTGTTCTTGCTACGCGAGCTGGCCGTGCGGCCTCCAGTGTATTGCTTGCTCCAATCGAGGAGAGTGCCTGTGTGCCACAGGTACTTCTTTAAAAATACTATTGTGAAATTTTGGACACTCTAGTCAACGGTCAACGACAGTGTCTGCAATAAACCTTATTCGTGGATGCATGCTTTGTTCGCTTGCAGCAAGACTATTAAAGCAAGTACAATAAAATGACGTAAACGGATTGTAAGACTTAAAATAATATATTTATGATGAGTTGAAAGAGAAATGAAGAAAGAAAAAAGCGATCTACAAACTAACGTCCGGCTGTAACACGCGTTTCAAGACACGTTGTAAAAAAGAATGATAGGCCTTATATTAATAAAATAATATTTATTTATATCTATCTATTATACTTACCGGCTATAAGTTTAGCTATAGATAACATGTCAACATCATATAGTCAACAGCTGGTTGTATTATTAACGTTGCTCTTATGTATGGACATTCGGTTTGCTAGCTAGTTTCGTTTTCCGTGCACGCATGATGACGAGACATCACTTTGTTAGGCAGATAGGCAATCAACAGTTAGCTAGTGCAGACCGATCAAGCGTGTTTGTACTACTACTATAATGCTTAACTACGTTTGTTGGCGTACTGTCAAAGTAATAATTAACTACCAATACAGTACTATGTTTGTTTGCGTCACATCGCCTCGCACACGCGCATCAAAGTGTGGTCGTCACTTTTGCTTTTAATTTGTCGCGCGGTATTGACAGAAAACAGCTCATTTGTTCCGATTTTAGAGGTCCATTTATTTCGGTTCTAAATCGGGATTAAAGGGTCGGGACTAAAGTCCAAAATCTTTAGTTCCTGTTCGCTTACGAATCAAGACCAAAGGAGCATCACGTGGCCGCTGTGGGAGCCTAGGTAGGAGGACTTTTAGTCCCGGTTGGTAACACCAACCGGAATCAAAAGACGGCCACGCGTCAGCAGCTCGCAGACACTGTTTTTTTTTGGAAGTGAGGTTTAGGGGTTTTGGAGGGTCAATTTAGGAGTTTCATATTGTGTTAGCTAGTTAATAGAGAGAAGTGACCTCCCTTTCTCCGTGCTTGGTCGACACTAGCTACTATACATATAGAGAGAACTCGACGCTAGCTAGTGAGCAAATGAAGAAAACTATTAATTAAATCAGATCGTCATGAACATATATATAGAGAAGTGCCATCTCTTTCTCCGTGCTTGGTCGAACAACAAGTTTTCGTATATCTATCAGACACAACTACATATATACAATATAACATCTCTTACAATCCCTAACATCATCTACCTAAGATTCTTTTAAATTGCAATTTCACATGGTACTCTCCGTGTTTAGGTATGACGTGGTCAATAAAGAATCCCGCCAATTCCTCTTGAATTGCTCGTATGCGACCATGTGGTAGGAGTTCATCCGCATTTGTCAGATCTAATTTAAAGAAGACGGTCAGTACATATATATGAATGAAACTCAACACAATTGATGGTAATATATAAAATAAAATTGTAAATATTGTTTACGTACTTCAAATTGTTTTTCAGAGGAGGCCCGTTCAGAGGTATAGTAGCGAATGAATTTGCATACGTAGTATCCACATAAATGAGTGATGGGTGCCTGCAACAAGCACTTTATGAGAATAGAGTTCAATCAAACTGATAAGCAAGCATGATAATGGTATTGATGAAACTAGAATCAACGAGAGATGCGCGGAACTAGCTAATAGTACTTACTTTGGGGTGTGTAAATCGCAGCTCCTTCTTCAGACCCGAAACCAAAGCGGTGAATGTTTTTCAAACCTTGGCAGGCAAAGAAAATGATTACTTGATATCACGAAATGAACGAAAGTTGTCAATATGGTCCCGGTATTGATTGAACTTACTTCTGGAGCATTGTAGTCATGTCCGCTTAATACTTGGGATCTTTACGGAGCGAGTCTAAGACAATTACTAATGCCTCGTCAAGGTTAATGGATAGCAGAATATAGTGAAAGCTGCGCACACATAACTTATCAATTACATTACTTAACCACGAGTAAGCGAAACCGAATATGCAGAAGACAGTAACACTCACTTGAAGTTGTAAGGAAAGAGTATTTCCCATTTGCAACTCAAAGCAGGAACTACGGAATAAAAGAAGGCTGGCAAAGGACGAAGTGACGATGCGCGTGGGAAATGGTTCCAAGGTTGATGTGATCACCGTCGGCACGCTCTCTCTTCGATTACCATCGGGATTAGTGATGAACCTGAATAATTGTTATTTGGTGCCTGCGTTAAGCATGAACATTATATCTGGATCTTGTTTATTGCGAGACGGTTACTCATTTAAATCAGAGAATAAAGGTTGTTCTATTTATATGAGTAATATTTTTTATGGTCATGCACTCAATGTTAGGGGTTTATTCATATTGAATCTTGATAGTGATGACACACATGTTCATAACATTGATGCCAAAAGATGTAGAATTGATAATGATAGTACCACTTTCTTGTGGCACTGCCGTTTAGGTCATATTGGTGTAAACGCATGAGGAAGCCCATGTTGATGGACTTTTGGAGTCACTTGATTTTGAATCACTTGACACATGTGAACCATGCCTCATGGGCAGGATGACTAAAACGCCGTTCTCTGGAACAATGGAACGGGCGAGTGACTTATTGGAAATCATACATACTAATATGTGCAGTCCAATGAATGTTACAGCATGTGGTGGATATCGTTATTTTCTCACCTTCAGTGATGACTTAAGTAGATATGGGTATATTTACTTGATGAAACAGAAGTCTGAAACATTTGAAAGGTTCAAGCAATTTCAGAGTGAAGTTGAGAATCATCGTAACAAGAAGATTAAATTCCTGCGATCTGATCGAGGAGGTGAATATCTGAGTTATGAGTTTGGCACTCACTTAAGACAGTGTGGAATTGTTTCACGGTTGACACCGCCCGGAACACCACAGTGTAATGGTGTGTCCGAACGTCGTAATCGAACCTTATTTGATATGGTGCGTTCTATGATGTCTCTTGCTGATTTGCCACTATCGTTTTGGGGTTATGCATTAGAGACAACTGCATTCACTTTAAATAGGACACTATCAAAATCCGTTGAGACGACACCATATGAACTGTGGTTTGGCAAGAGGCCAAAGTTGTCATTTCTTAAAGTTTGGGGATGTGATGCTTATGTCAAAAAGCTTCAGCCTGAAAAGCTGGAACCCAAAGAGGAAAAATGCGTCTTCATAGGATACCCAAAAGAGACAGTCGGGTATACCTTCTATCTTAGATCCGAAGGCAAAGTGTTTGTCGCTAAGAACGAAACATTTCTTGAGAAATAATTTCTCTCGAAAGAATTGAGTGGGAGGAAAATAGAGCTTGATGAGGTTATTGAACCTTTACTTCAACCAGAAAGTAGCGCGGCGCAGAAAAATGTTTCTGTGGAACCTATCACGGTAGAAGAGGAAGTTAATGATGATGATCATGAAGCTTCGGATCAAGCTACTATTGAACCTCTTAGGTCGACAAGGCCGCGTACTACTCCTGAGTGGTACGGCAACCCTGTCTTGGAGGTCATGTTGGTTGACAACAATGAACCTACGAGCTATGGAGGAGCAGTGATGGGCCCGGATTCCGAGAAATGGTTAGAGGCCATGAAATCCGAGATGGGATCCATGTATGAAAACAAAGTATGGACTTTGGAAGTATTACCTGAAGGGCGAAATGCCATTCAAAACAAATGGATCTTTAAGAAGAAGACAGACGCGGACGGTAATGTCACCGTCTATAAAGCTCGACTTGTGGCAAAGGGTTTTTCACAAGTTCAAGGAGTTGACTACGTTGAGACCTTCTCACCCGTAGCGATGCCTAAGTCTGCCAGAATCATGTTGGCAATAGCTGCTTATTTCGACTATGAAATTTGGGAGATGGATGTCAAAACAGCGTTCCTCAACGGTTTCCTTGAGGAAGAGTTGTATATGATGCAACCAAAAGGTTTTGTCGATCCAGAGAATGCAGACAAAGTTTGCAAACTCCAGCGATCCATTTATGGACTGGTGCAAGCATCTCAGAGTTGGAATAAGCGCTTTGATGAGGTGATCAAAGCGTTTGAGTTTATACAAGTTTACGGAGAAGCTTGTATTTACAAGAAACTGAGTGGGAGCTCTATAGCGTTTCTAGTATTATATGTGGATGGCATATTGCTGATTGGAAACAATATAGAAATGCTAGAAAGCGTGAAGGAATATTTGAACAAGAGTTTTTCAATGAAGGACCTGGGAGAAGCTGCTTTCATATTAGGCATTAAGATCTATAGAGATAGATCGAGATGCTTAATAGCACTTTCACAGAGCACATACCTTGATAAAGTTTTGAAGAAGTTCAAAATGGAACAGTCCAAGAAGGGGTTCTTGCCTGTATTACAAGGTGTGAAGTTGAGTAAGACTCAATTCCCAGTAACTGCAGAAGATAGAGAAAATATAAGTGTCATCCCCTATGCTTCAACTATAGGCTCTATCATGTATGCAATGATGTGCACAAGACCCGATGTCAGCCTTGCCATAAGTATGGCCGGAGGGTTTCAAAGTGATCCTGGAATGGAGCACTAGCAAGCGGTCGAGAATATCCTTAAGTACCTGAAAAGGACTAAGGAAATGTTTCTCGTTTATGGAGCTGATGAAGAGCTCATCATAAAGGGTTACGTCGATGCAAGCTTTGACACTGATCCGGACGACTCTAAGTCACAAACCGGATACGTATTTATTCTTAACGGGGGAGCGGTAAGCTGTTGCAGTTCCAAGCAAAGCGTGGTAGCTGATTCTACGTGCGAAGCAGAATACATCGCAGCCTCGGAGGCGGCAAAGGAAGGTGTCTGGATGAAGCAGTTAATGACAGATCTTGGAGTAGTGCCCAGTGCACTGATTCCAATGAACCTGTTCTGTGACAACACCGGTGCCATTGCTCTGGCCAAGGAACCAAGGTTTGACAAGAGGACCAGACACATAAAGCGACGCTTCAACTCCATCTGCGATTACACCTTGGAGAAACACATAAATATTTGCAAAGTGCACACGGATCTGAATGTTGCAGACCAGTTGACTAAACCTCTTCCAAGGGCTAAACATGATCAACACCAGAACTGCATGGGTGTTCGATTCATTTCAGTGTAAATCACATAGTGATGTGAACTAGATTATTGACTCTAGCGCAAGTGGGAGACTGTTGGAAATATGCCCTAGAGGCAATAAATAAAGTGTTTATTATTGTATTTCCTTGTTCATGATAATCGTTTATTATCCATGCTATAATTGTATTAATTGGAAACATGGATACATGTGTGGATACATAGACAAACACAATGTCCCTAGTATGCCTCTAGTGAACTAGCTCGTTGATTGAAAGATGGTTAAGGTTTGCTAGCCATGGACATGAGATGTCATTTGATAACAGGATCACATTATTAGAAGAATGATGTGATGGACAAGACCCAAACTACAAATGTAGCTTATGATCGTGTCAGTTTATTGCTACTGTTTTCTACATGTCAAGTATATGTTCCTATGACCATGAGATCATGCAACTCAAAGATATCGGAGGAGTACCATGTGTGTATCAAACGTCGCAACGTAACTGGGTGACTATAAAGGTGCTCTACAGGTGTCTCCGAGGGTGTCTGTTGAGTTGGCATGGATCGAGACTGGGATTTGTTACTCCGTGTGACGGAGAGGTATCTCAGGGCCCACTCGGTAATACAACATCACAATGAGCCTTGCAAGCAATGTGACTAATTGTTAGTTGCGGGATCTTGTATTATGGAATGAGTAAAGAGACTTGCCGGTAACGAGATTGAACTAGGTATGGAGATACCGACGATAGATTCTCGGGCAAGTAACATACCGAAGAACAAAGGGAACATCATACGGGATTAACTGAATCCTTGACATAGCGGTTCGACCGATAAAGATCTTCGTAGAATATGTAGGAACCAATGTGGACATCCAGGTCCCACCATTGGTTATTGACCGTAGAGGTGTCTCGGTCGTGTCTACATAGTTCTCGACCCCGCAGGGTCTGCACACTTAAGGTTTGGTGACGTTTCGGTAGTGTAGTGTTATGTATGGTGGTGACCAAAGTTTATTCGGTGTCCTGGATGAGATCCCGGACATCATGAGGAGCTCCGGAATGGTCTGGAGGTAAAGATTCATCTATAAGAAGTCCCAGTTTGGTCGCCGGAAAAGTTTCGGGCTCATCGGTAGTGTACCGGGAGTGCCGGTAGTGTACCGGGAAACCTCCGGGAGGGGTATTTCGACCCAAGAGGCTTCATGGGCTGTGGGAGAGTATTAACCAGCCCTTAGTGGGCTGGTGGAATAGCCACAACAGGCCCATGCGGCTGGGGGAAGAGTCCCAAAGGAAAAAGAGTGGAAAAAATGCAAAAAGGGAGAGTCCTACTCCTACTAGGAGTGGAGGAGGAGTAGGACTCCTCCCCCTTGGCCTCGGCCGACTCCAAGAGGGGCTCAGCCCTGCGCCAGCCCTCCTCCTCCTCTCCTCCTATATATACTGGTGGAATAGTAGGGTTTTGCACAGAATTTACGGCCTCGTGCTATCCGTTCCACCGGCGATTAGATCGCGGGACGCTCGGCGATTTGGATCGCGAAGACGTTCGACTACACCAACCGCGTTTCTTAGCACTTCCCGCTTAGCGATCTACAAGGGTATGTAGATCCACTCTCCCTCTCGTAGATGCTCATCACCATGGATAGGTTTGCGTGTGCATAGGAAATTTTTTGTTTCCCATGCGACGTTCCCCAACAACATGTACTCCTGAGAGCACGAACCAACTGATTCTCCCCTTCACCTGTACAGTCGTCAAGCTCGGGCTCCTCAAATCCCTCCATTACTTCATCCACCATCACAATAGCATAGCCATGTGGAATCGGATTGCAGTGAATAGTTCCGTTGGGTTGAGGAGGTGCAACAGAGCTGACAGCCGCCTTGAAAGTGAGGTTCCGGAATTTCGTCATAAGCTCGCAATGTTGAGCCTTCGTGATAGTATCCACGGGGTATCTAGGATCCGTGAAGTCAGGCTGAACGGGCTCCGTGTAAGCCATGATGCTTCTCCACTGAGATGGTGGGGTAGCTCCATGCCACTGAGATAGTTGGCCGGCAGCTCACTGGCTCTCAACTTCCTCTAGATTTTCTAGTCTTGCATTGTGCTTCTGCATTTCACTCAACTCGACTTTCCTCTTTCTCTGCCGGCTTCTGTAATCGCCTGCGTTGGGAAACCCAACCTTCCACGAAATAGAGCCTGGTATGCCTCGTGTTCGTCCAGGGTGCTTAGCATTCCCTAGGGCCTTAGTCAGCTCCTCCTTCTCTCTGTCGGGAATGAACGTCCCTTCCTGCGCTGCAGTGATATACTTCTGAAGCTTCGTGATGGGTATTGGAAGTTGATCATCCATCCAACGACACTTCCCAGTTTCAGGGTCCAAAGTTCCCCCAACCCTGAATAACCAAGTCCCTAAACGGTCTGTCCAGTTCAATATCTGTGGTACGACCCATTTAGCAATCAGGTCATTCTCAGCTTTGAGGTAGCCACCTGACCCCGTTTGATGGTGATACTACTTCTTTGCATCATTGTTCTTGTTTGTCTCTGACATTTTCTTACTCTTGTCTGATGTCTTGTAGGCCACAAATGCGGGCCAGTCATCTCTTATCTTCTCAAATCGGCCGATGAATTCTGGTGTCTTCCCTTTGTCGACAAACTTTGATTTCAACTCATTCTTCCACCTCCTGAATAGATCTTTCATCTTCTTAAGAGCACACACCTTGACCAGTGGCTCTATAACTAGCTTATTCGGATCCTCCTCTGGTGGTACGGTGAAATTTGCCTTCAGTGCGGTCCAAAGATCATCTTTCTGTCTATCGGTGACATAATCACCTTCAGGGGCATCATCCTTAGGCTTATTCCATTGCTTAATGCTGATCGGGATGTTGTCCCTAACAATAGCTCTGCACTAAGCAGAAAATGCGTCCTTGGTTCGCTTGGGTTCAATCGGCAGGCCATCGTCAGCGAGTATTGTGATCGTGAACCTTTCATCCTTGCGCAACCTCTTCTTTAGGCCTCGTCTCGTTACCGAAGTTTGGCTCGATCCCGAGGGCTATAAAAGAAGAAAGAAGAGTTAATATATGTACATACCAAAACAATTAATGCATCACTTAGCTAGTCAGCACAGGCTTAATTAATATATATAGCTCGCCGGACTTTGCAACATCTCCCTCCTCGTTCGGTAACCGGAGCCGTCATCATGGTCTCCTTCTTCCTCCGGCATTCGGTCACCGAAGCCATCATGATCATATCCTTCCTCCTCGATTGTTCGATCACCGGAGCCGTCATCCTCTCCTTCCAGACCATCGGTGTTGTTGAGATATGACAAGACATCACATCCGCCGTGGATTATGTCCCCCAACAACTGTTCTTGTTCCAAGTCTCTTTGATCCATAGTTTCTGCAAATATTACAACATGGCAATTAGTATACAAACATGAATGTCCGACGTCCGGACCGCCTCTCTCATGAATGTCAAATAAGGGATTCTCTTAACCATCAAGGGACTTAACAAAATGGCGCCATTTTGAATGTGGAGAATGTTGAAAATATGCCCTAGAGGCAATAATAAATTAGTTATTATCATATTCCTTGTTCAAGATAATCGTTTATTAACCATGCTATAATTGTATTGATCGGAGACTTAGATGCATGTGTGGATACATAAAAAAAACATGTCCCTAGTATGCCTCTAGTAGACTAGCTCGTTGATCAAAGATGGTTAAGATTTCCTAGCCATGGACATGAGATGTCATTTAATAATGGGATCACACCATTAGGAGAATGGTGTGATGGACAAGACCCAAACTACAAACGTAGCATATGATCGTGTCAGTTTATTGCTACAGTTTTCTACATGTCAAGTATATGTTCCTATAACCATGAGATCATGTAACTCACAGACACCAGAGGAATGCCTTGTGTGTATCAAATGTCGCAACATAACTAGGTGACTATAAAGATACTCTACAGGTATCTCCAAGGGTGTCTTTGAGTTGGCATGGATCAACACTGGGATTTGTTACTCCGTGTGATGGAGAGGTATCTCAGGGCCCACTCGGTAATACAACATAACAATGAGCCTTGCAAGCAATGTGACTAAGTGTTAGTCATGGGCTCTTGTATTATGGAACGAGTAAAGAGACTTGCCGATAACGAGGTTGAACTAGGTATGGAGATACCGACAATCGAATCTCGGGCAAGTAGCATACCAAAGAACAAAGGGAACGTTATGCGGGTTTGACTGAATCCTTGACATAGAGGTTCGATCGATAAAGATCTTCGCAGAATATGTAGGAACCAATATGGGCATCCAGGTCCCGCTATTGGTTATTGACCATAGAGGTGTCTTAGTCATGTCTACATAGTTCTCAAACCCGTAGGGTTGCACACTTAAGGTTCGTTGACGCTACGGTAGAATAGAGTTATGTATGGTGGTGACCGAAGGTTGTTCGAAGTCCCGGATAAGATACCGGACGACACGAGGAGCTCCGGAATGGCCCGAAGGCAAATATTGATATATGGGATAATAGTGTTTGGTCTCCGGAAGGGTTCCGAAATTCACTGGAAATAGTTTCGGATGTTTCCCAAAATATTCGGGGTACAAGAACACTTTATTTGGGCCAAGGGGTAAATCCCATGAGGCTTTAGGAAGGTGCCAAAGCTGCTTTGCGGAGGTCAGGGGCCAGACGCCAGGGAACCTGGCGTCTGGGGCCAGATGCCGAGGACCTTGACGTCTGGTCCTGGAGTCCAAGAAGGACTCTTGCCTTGCGGGAAAACAGATCTTGCGGAGGATTTTTCTCCAAGTTTCGATCCAAGGGCTCAACATATAAATAGAGGGGTGAGGCTAGCACTTGGGACATATCAAGAAAGCCTAAGCCACGTGCTGCCTCTCCTCTAGTTCGTAGTTTCTCCTCTTGATCGGTTTCAGCGGTGCTTAGGCCAAGCCCTGCTGGAATTGCTCCATCACCATCGCCGTCACGCTGCCGGAGAACTCGTCTACCTCTCCGCTCCCTCTTACTGGATCAAGAAGGCGGAGATCGTCATCGAGCTGTACGTGTGCTAAACGCGGAGGTGCCGTCCATTCGGTGCTAGATTGGAAGGACTGTGATCAAGATCGCGAAACGATTCGTGATTGGATCGTGGGACGGATCATGATGAGATCGCGGGACGGATTGTGATTGGATCGTGGGACGGATCGTGATGAGATCGCGGGACGCTCGGCGATTTGGATCGCGAAGATGTTCGACTACATCAACCGCATTTCTTAACGCTTCCTGCTTAGCGATCTACACGGGTATGTAGATCCACTCTCCCTCTCATAGATGCTCATCACCATGGATAGATCTTGCATGTGCGCAGGAATTTTTTTGTTTCCCATGCAACATTCCCAAATAGTGGCATCATGTGCTAGGTCTATGTGTAGATGAGATCTCGAGTAGAACACAAAGAGTTTGTGGGCATTGATGCTTAGATTGCTTCCTCCCTTGGCCGTGTTTTGGTTCAGCGGTATTGTGAGATGAAGTGGCCCGGACCAACCTTACTCGTACGCTTACGAGAGACCGGTTCCATCGATTGACGTGTAACCTCGATGCACAAAGATGGCTGGCGGGTGTCTGTTTCTCCTACTTTAGTTGGATCAGATTCGATAAAGGCGGTGCTTGAGAAGGTTGAAAAGCAATTTATGAATCACCGTTGTGGTTTTGCGTAGGTGAGAATTGTTCTTACTAGATACCCGTAGCAGCCACGTAAAACATGCAACAACAATTAGAGGACGTCTAACTTGTTTTTGGAGGGTATGTTGTGATCTGATATGGCCAATTACATGATGAGATATATGTGATGTATGAGATGATCATGTTTTGTATAGAATATCACGACTTCCATGTAGATGGGTTCGGCAACCGGCATGAGCCATAGGGTTGCCTTTAATTATTGTATGACCTGCGTGTCAATCATTAAGCGCTATGTAATGCTTTACTTTATCGCTAAACGGTAGCAATAGTAGTAGAAGCATGGTGGGCGCTACAACCCCGATGACGACATGTTGATGGAGATCATGGTGTCATGCCGGTGACGATGGACATCATGCCGGTGCTTTCAAGATGGATATCAAAAGAACAAGTTAATGGCCATATCATGTCACTTATGATTTGCATGTGATGTTAATCCTTTTATGCACCTTGTTTTGCTTAGGATGACGGTAGCATTATAAGGTGATCCCTCACTTAATTTCAAGATAAATTGTGTTCTCCCCGAGTGTGCACTGTTGCGAAAGTTCGTCGTGTCGAGACACCACATGATGATCGGGTGTGATAGACTCTACGGTCACATACAACGGGTGCAAGCCAGTGTTGCACATGCAGAACACTCGGGTTAAACTTGACGAGCCTAGCATGTACATACATGGCATCAGAGCACAAGAGACCAAAAGGTCCAACATGAGTCATATAGTAGATATGATCAACATGATGATGTTCACCATTGAAACCACCTCAACTCACGTGATAATCGGACTTGAGTTGGTGAATTTGAATCATGTATCACTCGAATGACCGGAGGGATGTCAATTTGAGTGGGAGTTATTAAGTAATATGATTAAATTTAACTCATTATCATGAACATAGTGTTGGGGAACGTTGCATGGGAAACAAAGTTTTTTCCTACGCACATGCAAGATCTATCCATGGTGATGAGCATCTACGATAGGGAGAGTGGGTCTACATACCCTTGTAGATCGCTAAGCGGGAAGCGTAAAAAACGCAGTTGGTGTAGTCGAACGTCTTTGCGATCCAAATCGCCGAGCATCCCGCGATATCATCACGATCCATCCCACGATCCAATCATGATCCGTCCTGTGAACTCATCACAATCCGTCCCGCGATCTCATCCCGATCCGTCTCGTGATCTTGATCACGGTCCTTCCGATCTAGCGCCGAACGGACGATACCTCCACGTTCAACACACGTACAGCTCGATGACGATCTCCACCTTCTTGATCCAGCAAGAGGGAGCGGAGAGGTAGATGAGTTCTCCGGTAGCGCGACGGCGTTGCGGCGATGGTGGTGGAGCTATTCCAGCAGGGCTTCGCCTAAGCACCGCTGAAAACCGATCTAGTGGAGAAACTGCGATCTATAGGAGAGGTAGCACGTGGCTATTAGGGTTAGATTTTTCCTCTAAATCCACTAGTATATATAGGAGGGAGGGAGGGGAGGAGGCAGCCTCAAACCCTCAAGGTTTCTTCGAAATTGGAGGTGGAGGAGTCCTACTCCAATCCTATTAGGAGTAGGATTCCTCCTTTCCACTTGGAAACTCTTTCCACCTCTCCACCTTTGGATTTTTTGCTTCTCAAACCACTCCAGCCGCATGGGCCCTTAGAGGAAGCTTCGGCTAGACCATCAGGGGCTGGCTTACCTTCTCCCACAACCCATGTAGCCTCTTGGGTCGAAATACCTCTCCCGATGGTCCCCCGGTACACTACCTGCACTCCCGGTACACTACCGATGAGCCCGAAACTTTTCCGACGACCAAAACAGGACTTCCTATATATCAATCTTTACCTCCGGACCATTTCGAAGCTCCTCGTGACATTCGGGATCTCATCCGGGACTCCAAACAACCTTCGGTCACCACCATACATAACTCTATTCTAACGAAACGTCACCCAACCTTAAGTGTGCATACCCTGCGGGTTCAAGAACTATGTAGACATGACCGAGACACCTCTATGGTCAATAGCCAATAGCGGGACCTAGATGCTCATATTGGTTCCTACATATTCTACGAAGATCTTTATCAGTCAAACCTCTATGTCAAGGATTCAGTTAATCCCGTATGATGTTCCCTTTGTTCTTCGGTATGTTACTCGCCCGAGATTCGATCGTCGGTATCTCCATACCTAGTTCAACCTCGTTACTGGCAAGTCTCTTTACTCGTTTCGTAATACAAGATCCCATGACTAACACTTAGTCAACTTGCTTGCAAGGCTTGTTGTGATGTTGTATTACCGAGTGGGCCCTGAGATACCTCTCCCTCACATGGAATAAAAAATCCCAGTCTTGATCCATGCCAACCCAACAAACACCCTCGAAGATACCTGTAGAGCACCTTTATTGTCACCCAGTTACATTGCGACGTTTGATACACACAAGGCACTCCTCTGGTGTCAGTGAGTTGCATGATCTCATGGTCATAGGAACAAATACTTGACATGCAAAAAACAGTAGCACTAAACTGACACGATCATATGCTACATTTGTAGTTTGGGCCTTGTCCATCACATCATTCTCCTAATGATGTGATCCCATTACCAAATGACATCTCATGTCCATTACTAGGAAACCATAGCCATCTTTGATCAACGGGCTAGTCTATTAGAGGCATACTAGGGACATGGTGTTGTCTATGTATCCACACATGTATCTGAGTTTCCGATCAACACAATTATAGCATGGATAACAAACGATTATCATGAACAAGGAAATACGATAATAACTAATTTATTATTGCCTCTAGGGCATATTTCCAACAGTCTCCCACTTGCACTAGAGTCAATAATCTAGTTCACATCACCATGTGATTCGCATTGTTATGAATCTAACACCCAATGAGTTCTGGGGCTCGATCATGCTTTGCATGTGAGAGAGGTCTTATAGTCAACGGGCCTGCGACATTCAGATTCGCGTGTACTTTGTAAATCTCTATGCCAAACTATAAACACTGCTACCACACTCCACTTGGTACTATTCGAAATGGCTGCTCCACTATATGTATCCAGATTGCTACTACGAGTCATCCGGATTGGTGTTAAATCTTGCATCGACGTAACTCTTTACGACAAACTCTTTATCACCTCCATAATCGAGAAACATCTCCTTAGTCTTTTAGTTACTAAGGATAATCTTGACCGCTATCCAGTGATCCACTCCTGGATCACTCCTATACCCCTTGATGGACTCATGACAAGGCACACACAGGTGCGGTACACAACATGGCATACTATACGGAGCCTATGGCTAAGGCATAGGGGACGACGTTCGTCCTTTCTCTTTCTTCTGCCATGGTTGATCTTTGAGCCTCACTCAACATCACACCTTACAAATCAGGCGAGAACTCTTTCTCTGACTGATCCATTTTGAACTCTTTTCAAATCTTGTTAAGGTATGTATTCATTGAAAGTCTCATCAAACATCTTGATATATCTCTATAGATCTTGATGCTCAACAATTAGATAGCTTTATCCAGGTCTTCCTTTGAAAATCACTTTTCAAACAACCGTTTATGCTTTCTAGAAATTCTACATTATTTTCAATCAACAATATGTCATCCACATATACTTATCAAAAACTCTATAGTGCTCCCACTCACTTTATTGCAAATACAAGTTTCTCATAAACTTTGTATAGACTCAAAACTTTGATCACCTCGTCAAAGTGTATATTCCAACTCCGAGATACTTGCTCCAGCCCTTAGATGGATTGCTGGAGATCGCACACCTTTTAGCATCATTAGGACTAACAAAACCTTCTGGTTGTATCACATACAACCTTTCCTCAAGTAAACTGTTAAGGAACGATGTTTTGTCATCCATCTTCCAGATTTCATAATTGAAAAATGCAGCAACTGCTAACATAATTCCAACAGACTTTATCATCTCTACGATTGAGAAAGTCTCATCGTAGTCAACTCCTCGAACTTTGTCGGAAACTTCTCTACGACAAGTCGAGCTTTATAAATGGTGACATTTACCATCAGCGTCTGTCTTCATCCTAAAGGTCCATTTGTACTCAACGACCTGCCATCCAACGAGCAAGTCTACCAAAGTCTATACTTGGTTTTCATACATGGATCCTTTCTTGGATTTCATGGCCTCTAACCATTTGTCGGAATCTGGGCCCATCATCGCTTCTCCATATCTCGTAGGTTCATCGTTGTCCAACAACATGACCTCCAAGACAGGGTTGTCGTAGCGCTCAGGATCAGTACACATCCTTGTCATCCTACGAGGTTCGATAGTAACTTGATCCGAAGCTTCATGATCATCATCATTTAGTTCTTCTTCAACTGACGTAGATTCCACAGAAACATCTTTCTATGCTGCGCTACTCTCTGGTTGAAACAAAGGTTCAACAACCTCATCAAGTTCTATCTTCCTCCCACTCAATTCTTTCGAGAGAAACCTTTTCTCGGGAAAGGACCCGTTTTAGCAAAAAAACACTTTATGCTTGGATCTTAGATAGAAGGTTCACCCAACTGTTCTTAGGGTAATCTATGAAGATGCATTTGTCCGCTTTAAGTTCGAGCTCATTAGGTGAAATCATTTTTCCACACAAGCGTCGCAGCCCCCAACATTAAGAAATGACAGCTTAGGTTTCTATCAAACCATAATTCACACGGTGTCATCTCAACGGATTTTAGATGGTGCCCTATTTAAAGTGAATATAGTTGTCTCTAATGCATAACCCCAACTTGTAGTAGCAAAACGATAAGAGACATCATAGCACGCACCATATCCAATAGAGCACGACTATGCCATTTGGACACACCATCACGCTATGGTGTTCCAGGTGATGTGTGTTGTGAAACAACTTTCACATTGTCTAAAGTTGTATGCCAAACCCGTAACTCAGATATTCACCTCCACGATCATATCGCAGACATTTCTTCTTGTCACGATGATCTTAAACTTCACTCTGAATTTGCTTGAAACTTTCAAACAATTTAGACTTGTGTTTCATTAAGTAAATATACACTATATCTACTCAAATCATCAGTGAATGTAAGAAAATAACGATATCCACCGCACGCTATAAGACTCATTGGATTGCATACATCAACATGTATCATTTCCAATAAATCACTTGCCCGCTCCATCAAACCAGAAAACGGGGTCCTTAGTCATCTTGAGCAAGAGGCATGGTTTGCATGTCCCAACCTATCCGAAATCGAATGAGTCCAAAGATCCATTAGCATGGAGTTTCTTCATGCGTTTTATACCAATATGACATTTAGCGATAGTGCCACAAGTATGTGGTACTATTATTATTAACTTTGTATCTTTTGGCATCAATGTTATGAACATGTGTATTACTATGATCAAGATCCAACAAACCATTCTCACTGGGTGCATGACCATTGAAGGTATTACTCATGTAAACAGAATAACCATTATTCTCTAACTTAAATGAATAACCGTGTTGCAATAAACACGATCTAATCACGTTCATGCTCAACGCAAAACACCAAATAACATTTATTTAGGTTCGTCACTAATCCCAAAGGTAGAGAGAGCGTGCGATGTTGATCACATCAACCTTGAAAACATTTCCAGCACACATCGTCACCTCACCCTTAGCTAGTTCTCCGTTTATTCCGTAGCTTTTATTTCGAGTTTCTAACATTTAGCAACCAAACCGGTATCCAATACCCAGGTGCTACTAGGAGTACTAGGAAGGTACAGATCAATAACACGTATATCAAATATACTTATGTCGACGTTGCCAGCCTTCTTATCTACCAAGTATCTAGGGTTGTTCCGCTTCAGCGACAACTCTCCTCGTAATCGAAGCATTTAGTCTCGGGTTTGAGTTCAACTTTGGGTTGCTTCACTAGAGCAGCAACTGACTTGCTATCCACGAAGTTTCCGTCCTTGCTCCTGCCCTTCTCGAAACTAGTGGTTTGACTAACCATCAATACTTGACGCTTCTTCTTGATTTCTACCTTCGCAGTGTCAAACATCGCGAACAACTCAGGGATCATTATTTCTATCCCTGGCGTTTTATAGTTCATCACCAAGTTCTAGTAGCTTAGTGACAGTGTCTTGGAGAACTATATCAATCATTATCTTATCTGGAAGATCAACTCCCACTCGATTCAAGCGATTGTAGCACCCAGACAATCTAAGCACATGCTCAACGATTGAACTATTCTCCTTCATCTTGAAGGCAAAGAATCTTGTTGGAGATCTCATATCTCGCAACACGGGCACGAGCCTGAGATCCTAATTTCAGCTCTTAGAACATCTCATATGTTCCGTGATGTTCAAAACGTTTCGGAGCCTCAATTCTAAGCCATAATGCATGACGCACTAAACAATCAAGTAGTCATCAGAACGTGCCTGTCAGATATTCACAACATCTATAGACGATGCTAGAGGGGTTGGTGCACCGAGCAGTGCATTAAGGACATAAGCCTTCTGTGCAGCAATGAGGACAATCCTCAAATCACAAACCTAGTCCGCAATATTTCTAACATCATCTTTTAACTCTATTTCTCTAGGAACATATAAAAATTCAAGGGAGCTATAGCGTGAGCTAGTAATCTACAACATAATTTGCAAATAAACTACGGACTATGTTCATGATAATGAGTTCAATTAATCATATTACTTAAGAACTCCCACTCAAATTGACATCCCTCCGGTCATTCGAGTGATACATGATCCAAATTCACCAACTCAAGTCCGATCATCATGTGAGTTGAGGTGGTTTCAACGGTGAACATCATCATGTTGATCATATCTGCTATATGACTCATGTTCGACCTTTCGGTCTCTTGTGTTCCGAGTGCATGTCCGTACATGCTAGGCTCATCAAGTTTAACCCGAGTTTTCCGCATGTGCAACACTGGCTTGCACCCGTTGTATGTGAACGTAGAGTCTATCACACCTGATCATCACGTGGTGTCTCGACACGACGAACTTTCGCAATGGTGCACACTCGGGGAGAACACAATTTATCTTGAAATTTAAGCGAGGGATCACCTTATAATGCTACCGTCTCCCTAAGAAAAACAAGGTGCATAATGGGATTAACATCACATGCAAATCATAAGTGACATGATATGGCCATGAACTTGTGCTTTTGATCTCCATCTTGAAAGCACCGACATGATCTCCATCGTCACCGGAATGACACCATGATCTTCATCATCTTGATATCCATCAACGTGTCGCCATCGTGGTTGTCGCGCCCACCATGCTTCTACTACTATTGCTACCGTTTAGCGATAAAGTAAAGCATTGCATAGCACTTAATGATTGACACAGAGGTCATACAATAATTAAAGACAACCCTATGGCTCCTGCCGGTTGCCGTACTTGTCGACATGCAAGTCATGATATTCTATACAACACATGATCATCTCATACATCACATATATCTCATCATGTAATTGGCCATATCACATCACAACATACCCTGCAAAAACAAGTTAGACGTCCTCTAATTGTTGTTGCATGTTTTACGTGGCTGCTACGGGTATCTAGCAAGAACAATTCTCACCTACGCATAAACCATAATGGTGATACATAAGTTGCTTTTCAACCTTCTCAAGGACCGCCTTAGTCTAATTCGATCCAACTAAAGTAGGAGAAACAGACACCCGCAAGCCATCTTTGTGCAATGAAGTTACACGTCAGTCGATGGAACCGGTCTCTCGTAAGCGTACGAGTAAGGTTGGTCCGGGCCGTTTCATCTCAGAATACCGCTGAACCAAAACACGACCAAGGAAGGAAGCAATCTAAGCATCAACGCCCACAAACTCTTTGTGTTCTACTCGAGATCCCATCTACACATAGACCTAGCTTTGATACCACTGTTGGGGAACGTTGCATGGGAAATAAAAAAAATTCTATGCACATGCAAGATCTATCCATGGTGATGAGCATCTATGAGAGGGAGAGTGGATCTACATACCCTTCTAGATCGCTAAGCGGGAAGCATTAAGAAACGCGGTTGGTGTAGTCGAATGTCTTCGCGATCCAAATCGCCGAGCATCCCGCGATCTCATCACGATCCATCCCACGATCCAATCACGATCCGTCCTGCAAACTCATCATGATCCGTCCTGCAAACTCATCATGATCCATCCCACGATATCATCACAATCCGTCTCGTGATCTTGATCACGGTCCTTCCGATCTAGCACCGAACGGACGACACCTCCACGTTCAGCACACGTATAGCTCGATGACGATCTCCGCCTTCTTGATCTAGCAAGAGGGAGCGAAGAGGTAGATGAGTTCTCCGGCAGCACGACAGCATTGCGGCGATGGTGGTGGAGCTATTCCAGCAGGGCTTTGCCTAAGCACCGCTGAAAACCGATCTAGAGGAGAAATTGCGATCTAGAGGAGAGGTAGCACGTGGCTATTAGGGTTAGCTTTTTCCTCTAAATCCTCTAGTATATATAGGAGGGAGGGAGGGGAGGAGGAAGCCTCAAACCCTCATGGTTTGGTCGAAATTGGAGGTGGAGGAGTCCTACTCCAATCCTATTAGGAGTAGGATTCCTCCTTTCCACTTGGAAACTCTTTCCACCTCTCCACCTTTGGATTTTTTGCTTCTCAAACCACTCCAGCCGCATGGTCCCTTAGAGGAAGCTTCAGCCAGCCCACCATGGTTTGGTTTACCTCCTCCCACAGCCCATGTAGCCTCTTGGGTCGAAATACCTCTCCCGATGGTCCCCCGGTACACTACAGGCACTCCCGGTACACTACCGATGAGCCCAAAACTTTTCCGGCGACCAAAATAGGACTTCCTATATATCAATATTTACCTACGTCCAGGATCTCATCCGGGACTCTGAACAACCTTCGGTCACCACCATACATAACTCTATACTACCGAAACGTCACCGAAACTTAAGTGTGCAGACCCTGCGGGTTCGAGAACTATGTAGACATGACCGAGACACCTCTATGGTCAATAACCAATAGCGGGACCTGGATGCCCATATTGGTTCCTACATATTCTACAAGACCTTTATCGGTCGAACCTCTATGTCAAGGGTTCAGTTAATCTCGTATGATGTTCCCTTTGTTCTTAGGTATATTACTTGCCCGAGATTCGATCGTCGGTATCTCCATACCTAGTTTAACCTCGTTACCGGCAACTCTCTTTACTCATTTCGTAATACAAGATCCCATGACCAACACTTAGTCACATTGCTTGCAAGGCTTGTTGTGATGTTGTATTACCGAGTGGGCCCTGAGATACCTCTCCGTCACACGGAGTAACAAATCCTAGTCTTGATCCATGCCAACCCAACAAACACCCTCGGAGATAGCTTTAGAGCACCTTTATAGTCACCTAGTTACGTTGCGACGTTTGATATACACAAGGCACTCCTCCGGTGTTAGTGAGTTGCATGATCTCATGGTCATAGGAACAGATACTTGACATGCAGAAAACAGTAGCAGTAAACTGACACGATCATATACTACTTTTGTAGTTTGGGTCTTGTCCATCACATCATTTTCCCAATGATGTGATCTCGTTACCAAATGACATCTCATGTCCATGACTAGGAAACCATAGCCATCTTTGATCAACGAGCTAGTCTATTAGGGGCATACTAGGGACTTGGTGTTGTCTATGTATCCACACATGTATCTGAGTTTCCGATCAACACAATTATAGCATGGATAATAAACGATTATCATGAACAAGGAAATATGATAATAACTAATTTATTATTGCCTCTAGGGCATATTTCCAACACATAGTCAGTCGTGTCTTTGCAAATTATGTTGTAGATTACTAGCCCACGCTGTAGCTCCCTTGTATTTTTATATGTTCCTAGAGAAATAGAGTTGAAAGATGATGGTAGCAATATTGCGCACTCGGTCCGTGATCTGAGGATTGTCCTTATTGCTGAACAGAAGGCTTAGGTCCTTAATGCACCGCTCGGTGTGCCACCCCCTCTAGCGTCGTCTGTAGATGTTGTGAACATCTGACAGGTGCGTTCCGATGACTACTTGATAGTTTAGTGCTTCATGCATTATGGCTTAGAATTGAGGCTCCAAAACATTTTGAACGTCACGGAACATATGAGATGTTCTAAGAGCTGAAATTAGGATCTCAGGCTCGTGCCCGTGTTGCGAGATATGAGATCTCCAACAAGATTCTTCGCTTTCAAGATGAAAGAGAATAGCTCAATCGTTGAGCATGTGCTCAGATTGTCTAGGTGCTACAATCGCTTGAATCGAGTGGGAGTTGATCTTCCAGATAAGATAGTGATTGGTATAGTTCTCCAAGTCACTGTCACTAAGCTACTAGAACTTGGTGATGAACTATCAACTTCCAGGGATAGACATAATGATCCCTGAGCTGTTCGCGATGTTTGACACCGCGAAGGTAGAAATCAAGAAGGAGCATCAAGTGTTGATGATTAGTAAAACAAGTAGTTTCGAGAAGGGCAAGGGCAAGGAGGGAAACTTCATGGATGGCAAGCCAGTTGTTGTTCCAGTGAAGCAACCCAAAGTTGAACCCAAACCCGAGACTAAGTGATTCGATTATGAGGAGAGCGGTCGCTGAAGCGGAACAACCATAGATACTTGGTAGATAAGAAGCCTGGCAACGTCGATAGAAGTATATTTGATATACGTGTTACTGATGTGTACCTTGATAGTACTCCTAGTAGCACCTGGGTATTGGATACCGGTTCGGTTGCTAAATGTTAGTAACTCGAAATAAAGGCTATGGAATAAATGAAGACTAGCTAAGGGTGAGGTGACGATGTGTGTTGGAAATGTTTCCAAGGTTGATGTGATCAAACATCGCACGCTCTCTCTACCTTCGGGATTAGTGACGAACCTAAATAAATGTTATTTGGTGTTTTGCATTGAGCATGAACGTGGTTAGATCGTGTTTATTACAACACGGTTATTCATTTAAGTTAGAGAATAATGGTTATTCTATTTAGATGAATAATACCTTCAATGGTCATGCACCCAGTGAGAATGGTTTGTTGAATCTTGATCGTAGTAATACACATGTTCATAACGTTGATGCCAAAAGATACAAAGTTAATAATGATAGTACCACATACTTGTGGCACTGCCGCTAAATGTCATATTGGTATAAAGCGCATGAAGAAACTCCATGCTGATGGATCTTTGGACTCATTTGATTTCGAATCGGTTGAGACATGCGAACCATGCCTCTTGGGCAAGATGACTAAGGACCTCGTTTTTCGTATTGATGGAGCGGGCAAGTGATTTATTGGAAATAATACATGTTGATGTATGCAATCCAATGAGTCTTGTAGCGTGCGGTGGATATCGTTATTTTCTTACCTTCATTCATGATTTGATTAGATATAGTGTATATTTACTTAATGAAACACAAGTCCTAATCATTTGAAAGGTTCAAGCAAATTCGGAGTGAAGTTTAAGATCATCGTGACAAGAAGATAAAAATGTCTGCATATGATCATGGAGGTGAATATCTGAGTTACGAGTTTGTCATACAAATTTAGACAATGTGAAAGTTGTGTCACAACGCACGCCACCTGGAACACCATAGTGTGATGGTGTGTCCGAACGTCATAGTCGTGCTCTATTGGATATGGTGCATGCAATGATGTCTCTTATCGTTTTGCCACTATCGTTTTTGGGGTTATGCATTAGAGACAACTACATTCACTTTAAAAGGGGCACCATGTAAATCCGTTGAGATGACACCATATGGTTTGGAAGAAACCTAAAGTTGTCATTTATTAGAGTTTGGGAATGCGACACTTATGTCTGATAAGCTCGAACCCAAAGCGGACAAATGCATCTTCATAGAATACCCAAAGAACAGTTGGGTGAACCTTCTATCTCAGATCCAAGCATAAAATGTTTATTGCTAAATCTGGGTCCTTTCTCGAGAAAAAGTTTTCTCTCGAAAGAATTGAGTAGGAGGAAGATAGAACTTGATGAGGTTGTTGAACCTTTGTTTCAACCAGAGAGTAGCGCAACGTTTGAAGATGTTTCTGTGAAGCCGACGTTAGTTGACGAGGAAGTTAATGATGATGATCATGAAGCTTCGGATCAAGTTACTATCGAACCTCGTAGGTCGACAAGGATGCGTACTGCTCCTGAGTGGTACAACAACCCTGTCTTGGAGGTCATGTTGTTGGACAACGATGAACCTACGAGCTATGGAGAAGTGATGATGGGCCCGGATTCCGACAAATGGTTAGAGGCCATGAAATCTGAGAAAGGATCCATGTATGCAAACCAAGTAGAGACTTTGGTAGACTTGCTCATTGGACGGCAGGTCGTCGAGTACAAATGGACCTTTAAGATGAAGACAAACACTGATGGTAAATGTCACCATTTATAAAGCTCAACTTGTTGCAAAGAAGTTTACGACAAGTTCAAGGAGTTGATTGCGATGAGACTTTCTCACTCGTAGCGATGCTAAAGTTTTTTGGAATTATGTTAGCAGTTGCTGCATTTTTCAATTATGAAATCTGGCAGATGGATGTCAAAACATTGTTTCCTTAACGGTTTACTTGAGGAAAGGTTGTATGTGATACAACCAGAAGATTTTGTCAGTCCTAAGGATGCTAAAAGGTGTGCAAGCTGTAGAGATCCTTTTATGGACTGAAGCAAGCATCTCGGAGTTGGAATATACACTTTGATGAGGTGATCAAAGTTTTTAAGTCTATACAAAGTTTATGAGAAACTTGTATTTACAATAAAGTGAGTGGGAGCACTATAGAGTTTCTGATAAGCATATGTGGTTGACATATTGTTGATCAGAAATGATATAGAATTTCTGGAAAGCATAAAGGGTTGTTTGGAAAGAGTTTTTCAAAGGAAGACCTGGATAAAGCTACCTAATTTTTGAGCATCAAGATCTATAGAGATAGATCAAGATACTTGATGAGAATTTCAATGAGTACATACATTGACAAGATTTTGAAAGAGTTCAAAATGGATCAGTCAGAGAAAGTGTTCTTCCCTGATTTGTAAGGTGTGAAGTTGAGTAAGACTCAAAGCTCGACAACGGCAGAAGAAAGAGAAAGGACGAATATCGTCCCCTATGCCTTAGCCATAGGCTCTATATTATGCCATGTTGTGTACAACACCTAGTGTGTGCCTTGCCATGAGTCTGTCAAGGGGTACAAGAGTGATCCAGGAGTGGATCACTGGACAGCGGTCAAAATTATCTTTAGTAACCAGAGGACTAAGGAGATGTTTCTCGATTATGGAGGTGATAAAGAGTTACGTCGATGCAAGCTTTAACATCAATCCGGATAACCCGGAGTAGCAATCTGGATACGTATAGTGGAGCAGCCATTTGGATTAGTACCAAGTGCAGTGTTTACAGTTAGACATAGAGATTTGCAAAGTACACACGGATCTGAATGTCACAGACCCGTTGACTATAAGACCTTTCTCACATGCAAAGCATGATCGAGCCCCAGAACTCATTGGGTGTTAGATTCATAACAATGCGAATCACCTGGTGATGTGAACTAGATTATTGACTCTAGTGCAAGTGGGAGACTGTTGGAAATATGCCCTAGAGGCAATAATAAATTAGTTATTATCATATTTCCTTGTTCATGATCGTTTATTATCCATGCTATAATTGTATTTATTAGAGACTTAGATGCATGTGTGGATACATAGACAAAATTGTGTCCCTAGTATGCCTCTAGTAGACTAGCTCGTTGATCAAAGATGGTTAAGGTTTCCTAGCCATGGACATGAGATGTCATTTGATAACGTGATCACATCATTAGGAGAATGGTGTGATGGACAAGACCCAAACTACAAACGTAGCATATGATCGTGTTAGTTTATTGCTACAGTTTTCTACATGTCAAGTATATGTTCCTATGACCATGAGATCATGTAACTCACGGACACCGGAGGTATGCCTTGTGTGTATCAAACGTCGTAACATAACAGGGTGACTACAAAGGTACTCTACAGGTATCTCCGAGGGTGTCTATTGAGTTGGCATTGATCAACACTGGGATTTGTTACTCCATGTGACGGAGAGGTATCTCAGGGCCCACTCGGCAATACAACATCACAATGAGCCTTGCAAGCAATGTGACTAAGTGTTAGTCATGGGATCTTGTATTACAAAACGAGTAAAGAGACTTGCCGGTAACGAGGTTGAACTAGGTATGGAGATACCGACGATCGAATCTCGGGCAAATAATATACCGAAGAACAAAGGGAACGTTATATGGGATTGACTGAATCCTTGACATAGAGGTTCGACCGATAAAGATCTTCGCAGAATATGTAGGAACCAATATGGACATCCAGGTCCCGCTATTGGTTATTGACCGTAGAGGTGTCTCGGTCATGTCTACATAGTTCTCAAACCCGTAGGGTTGCACACTTAAGGTTCGGTGACGCTTCGGTAGTATAGAGTTATGTATGGTGGTGACCGAAGTTCGTTCGAAGTTCCGGATAAGATCCCGGACGTCACGAGGAGCTCCGGAATGGTCCGGAGGTAAAGATTGATATATGAGATAATAGTGTTTGGTCTCCGGAAGGGTTCCGAAATTCACTGGAAATAATTTCGGATGTTTCCCGAAATGTTTGGGGTACAGGAACACTTTATTTGGGCCAAGGGGTAAAGCCCATGACGCTTTAGGAAGGTGCAAAAGCTGTTTTGCGAAGGCCAGGGGCCAGACGCCAGGGACCCTGGCGTCTGGGCCAGACGCCGAGGATCTTGGTGTCTAGTCCTGGAGTTCGAGAAGGACTCTTGCCTTGCGGGCAAACCGACCTTGAGGAGGATGTTTCTCCAAGTCTCGACCCCAGGGCTCAACATATAAATAGAGGGGCGAGGCTAGCACTTGGGACATATCAAGAAACCGTAAGCCACGTGCTGCCTCTCCTCTAGTTCATAGTTTCTCCTCTAGATCGATTTCAGCGGTGCTTAGGCGAAGCCCTGCTGGAATTGCTCCACCCCCCATCATCGCAACGCCGTCGCGCTGCTGGAGAACTCGTCTACCTCTCCACTCCCTCTTGCTGGATCAAGAAGGCGGAGATCGTCATCGAGCTGTATGTGTGCTGAACGTGGAGGTGCCGTCCGTTCAGTGCTAGATCGGAAGGACCGTGATCAAGATCGCAAGACGATTCATGATTGGATCGCGGGACGGATCGTGATGATATCGCGGGATGGATCATGATTGGATCGCGGGACGGATCGTGATGGGATCACGGGACGCTCGGCGATTTGGATTGCGAAGACGTTCGACTACATCAACCGTGTTTCTTAACGCTTCCCGCTTAGCGATCTACAAGGGTATGTAGATCCACTCTCCCTCTCGTAGATGCTCATCACCATGGATAGATCTTGCGTGTGCGTAGGAAATTTTTAGTTTCCCATGCAACTTTCCCCAACACAGAAAATGGTCCATATTTTTCCTGATCTCGTCTACCCTTCTATATGTCACATTGTCTATTGTCAAAGGATTGAAGAAAACCAAGGCTTCATCATTAGCCAAAAGTAACAGGCGCATAATGGTATGAATTTACTGGAGTTTTCTTCTAGGGGTTTGGGTGGCCTCGAGAGTTTGTCAGGTAGGGGATGGAGGGGGTAGGAGATTGACAACACTTTTTTTCTAGGGTTTGCGTGGCCTCGAGAGTTGGTCGCCTAATATGTCCGATGTCCCCCCTCCTGTCAAATTTACCGGAGTTTTCTTCTAGTGGTTTGGGTGGCCTCGAGAGTTTTCCAGGTAGGGGAGGGAGGGGGTAGGAGATCGACAACACTTTTTTTCTAGGGTTTGCGTGGCCTTCAGAGTTGGTCGCCCGATATTTCCGACGTCCCCATTCATGTCGAGTTTACCGGAGTTTTCTTCTAGGGATTTGGGTGGCCTCGAGAGTTTGTCGGGTAGGGGCGGGTGGGGGTAGGAGATCGAGGGCGACGGCGACATACATGGAAAAAATGCTATCTATCCATACATACATGAAAAAAATATACATATATGAACAAAAAAATGCTATGAACAAAAAAATACATATAGCCACATATATGAAAAAAGTACATATATGAACGAAAAAATGCTATGAACAAAAACACTACATATATACATGCATCCATACATACATATATACATTATATATGAACAAAAACATTCATCATATAAAAAAATCAACATATATAAAAAAATTGCACAGAGCCGGGGCGGCGGTGGCTAATAGCGGGGGTGGTCGGCGAAGGCAACGACGACGGCGTGGGAGGCAAGGGCTTGGCGACGGCGACGGCGGGGGCGGCGAGGGCATGGTGATGACGGGGCAGGGGCGTGTCGACAGCGACGGCGGGGCGGCGAGTGCGCCGACGACGGTGGGGGCAGGGTGGGGCAGGGGTGCAGTTGGGCGCGCTTGGGGGCGGGGCAGGGGCGCGGGCTCAGGGACAGGACAGGGCCACGGGCTCGGGGGTGGCGAGGGCGCCGGCGACGTCAACGACGGGGCAGGGGCGTGGCGATGTCGACGACATGGGCGGTGGATGACGTCGGGGCAGCCTGGCGTCGTCGAGGAGCTCGGCATCGTCGTGCGAAGTGGCGATGAAAACTGCGAAATTTCACAAGTGTTTCTTATATACACTAAGTATTGGTCCCGGTTGGTGGCACCAACCGGGACCAAAGGTCTCTTTTCGTCAGCCCAAAGGGCGGGAAGCAGAGACCTTTGGTACCGATTGATGGCACGAACCAGGAGCAAAGACCTTTTTCCATTATTTTTTTTTTGCTTTTTTATTTTTTTTATTTTTTTCCAGTGTGTTTTATCGTTATATTCTCTTTGCTATTAATGTTGTGAAGAAAAAATACTTTGATAATTTTAGTTGCATAGTTTTGTAAAAGCTTCTGAGGTCATTCTTTTTGCTATTAGTTCATTCTTTGAGCTAAATGACCCTGAAATTGAAAAGTACTTCAAATGGACTCTGAAAAGGTTGAAAGTTGTCATGGTATCATCATTTCACCCACATAGCATGTGCTAAAAAGTTGAGAGTTATACAGCAAAAACATGATGCACTTCATGTACAAAATGGACAATCTCTTTCGAAGTATTACAGTTTTGGACAAAAACTCATCCGCTACGAAGGGATTTCATTTTTTGGAACTTATTTGAACTCCAGAATTTTTGTGTGTTCAAAATGAACCATTCAAAGCCACATCATCAATTTTCAACCCTTTCTGACTTCATTTGGTATTTTTCATGCAATTACTGATTTTTTTCAGCTAAATGACCCGGAAATTGAAAAGCACTACAAATGAACTCTGAAAAGGTTGAAAGTTGGCATGGTATCATCATTTCACCCACATAGCATGTAAAAAGTTGAGAGGATTACGGCAAAAACTGGATGCACTTCATGTACAAAACGGACAATCTCTTTAGAAGTATCAAGGTTTCGGACAAAAACTCATGTTTTACTAAAGGCATTTCATTTCTTCACATGTAACTGCAATGATATAGTTGTGGAGAGAAAAACTTCAGTTTTTCTTCGCTTGTGTCATTTGCTTATTGCGCCGTAACCATTGATAATCTTCATCGTTTAATAGGGTTCTTGGGTTAGCCTTGACTTTGAAGGGAGGATTTTCATGAAACTTTTCATAATTTTCAGATATGTCTTCCTTGCCCTCCAATCCCATGATGTCTCTTTTTCCCGAAAGAACTATGTGGCGTTTTGGCTCATCGTATGATATATTCGCTTCCCTATCTTTTCTTTTTCTCGGTTTGGTAGACATGTCATTCACATAGAAAACCTGCGCCACATCATTGGCTAAGACGAATGGTTCGTCTGTGTACCCAACATTGTTCAGATCCACTTTTGTCATTCCGTACTGTGGATCTTCCTGTACCCTGCCTCTTGACAGGTTGACCCATTTGCATTGAAACAAAGGGACCTTGAAATCATGTCCGTAGTTAAGTTCCCATATGTCCACTATGTAACTATAATATGTGTCCTTTCCCCTCTTGGTTGCTGCATCAAAGCGGACACCGCTGTTTTGGTTGGTGCTCTTTTGATCCTGGGTGATCGTGTAAAATGTATCCCCATTTATTTCGTAACCTTTGTAAGTCAATACAGTCGAAGATGGTCCCCTGGCCAATGAGTACAACTCATCAGAAACAATGTTGTCACCCATGAGACGTGTTTGCAACCAACTGCCGAAAGTCCTGATGTGTTCATACGTAATCCAGTTGTCACACTACTCTGGATGTTTGGAGCACAGAATATTCTTGTATTCATTGACATACGAGGTTACCAAGGTAGAATTCTGCAGAACTGTGTAGTGTGCTTGAGACCAAGAATGCCCGTTCCTACATATTATTGAGTCCGCTCCTGGCGTGCCTTTTCTGGCCAGTCTCCCCTCATACCGCGATTGAGGGAGACCAATCTTCTTAAGGTCAGGAATAAAGTCAACACAAAATCCAATGACATCCTCTGTTTGATGGCCCATGGAGATGCTTCCTTCTGGCCTAACGCAATTACGAACATATTTCTTTAAGACTCCCGTAAACCTCTCAAAGGGGAACATATTGTGTAGAAATACAGGACCCAGAACGACGATCTTGTCGACTAGATGAACTAGGACGTGCGTCATGATATTGAAGAAGGATGGTGGGAACACGAGCTCGAAACTAACAAGACATTGCACCAAATCGGTCCTTAACCTCGGCAGGATTTCTGGATCGATCACCTTCTGAGAGATTGCATTGAGGAATGCAAATAGCTTCACAATGGCTAATCGAACGTTTTCCGGTAAAAGCCCCCTCAATGCAACCGGAAGCAGTTGCATCATAATCACGTGGCAATCATGAGACTTTAGGTTCTGGAACTTTTTCTCTGCCATATTTATTATTCCCTTTATATTCGATGAGAAGCCAGATGAGACCTTCATACTGAGTAGGCATTCAAAGAAGATTTCCTTCTCTTCTTTGGTAAGAGCGTAGCTGGCAGGACCTTCATACTGCTCTGGATGCATGCCGTCTTTTTCATGCACACGTTGATGTTCCTCACATGCCTCTGGTGTATCTTTTGTCTTCCCATACACTCCCAAGAAGCCTAGTAGGTTCACACAAAGATTCTTCGTCACGTTCATCACGTCGATTGCAGAGCGGACCTCTAGGTCTTTCCAATAGGGTAGGTCCCAAAATATAGATTTCTTCTTCCACATGGGTGCGCGTCCCGCATCGTCTGTCGGAACAAATAGTCCGCCAGGACCCTTTCCAAAGATTACTTGTAAATCATTGAGCTTATCAAGTATGTGATCACCAGTACAGGGGGCAGGCTTCTTCTAGTGATCTGCCTCACCTTTGAAATGCTTTCCTTTCTTTCGACATTGATGGTTCGTCGGAAGAAATCGACGATGCCCCAGGTACACATTCTTCCTGCATTTGTCCAAATATATGCTGTCGGTGTCATCCAAACAGTGTGTGCATGTGTGTTATCTCTTGTTTGTCTGTCCTGAAAGGTTACTGAGAGCAGGCCAATCGGTGATGGTTACAAACAGCAACGCATGTAGGTCAAATTCCTCCTGTTCGTTCTCATCCCACACACGTACACGTCTTCCATTTCATAGGTGTAAAAGTTCATCAACTAGTGGCCTTAGGTACACATCAATGTCATTGCTGGGTTGCTTAAGGCCTTGGATGAGCACTGACATCATAATGAACTTCTGCTTCTTGCACAACCAAGGAGGAAGGTTATACATACATAGAGTCATAGGACAAGTGCTATGCTTGCTACTCTGCTCTCCAAAAGGATTAACGCCATCTGTACTTAAACCAAACCATACGTTCCTTGGGTCACCTGTAAAGTCGCTCCATTTTCTCTCGATATTTCTCCACTGCGACCCGTTAGCGGGTGCTCTCAACTCCCCGTCTTTCTTATGGTCTTTTATGTGCCATTGCATCAACTCGGCATGCTTTTTGTTTCTGAACAGATGTTTCAACCATGGTATTATAGGAGCATACCACATCACCTTGGCAGGAACCCTCTTTCCGGTGCGCTAGCCCTCAACATCACCATGGTCATCTCTTCTGATCTTATACCGCAATGCATCGCATACCGGGCATGCGTTCAAATCCTCGTACGCACCGCAGTAGAGGATGCAATCATTAGGGCATACATGTATCTTCTGCTACTCCAATCCTAGAGGGCATAGAACCTTTTTTGCTTCGTACGTACTGCCGGACAATTCGTTATCCTTTGGAAGCTTCTTCTTCATTATTTTTAGTAGCGAACTAAATCCCTTGTCAGATACACCATTGTCTGCCTTCCATTGCAGCAATTCCAATGTGGTATCGAGCTTTCTGTTGTCATCTTCGCAATTTGGGTACAACCCTTTTTTGTGATCCTCTAACATGTGATTGAACTTCAACTTCTCCCTTTCACTTTTGCATTTTCTCTATGCATCAACAATGACCCAACAAAGATCATCATCGGGAACATCATCCGGTTCCTCTTGATCTTAAGCTTGCCCCACTGCAGCATCACTGTATTCAGGTGGCGGGTACTTGTCATCATCCTCTTCTTCTTTGTTGTCTTCTATCATAAACCCTCTTTCTCCGTACTTGGTCCAAACATTATAGTGTGGCATAAAACCCTTCTCAAGCAGGTGGAAGTGAAGGGTGTTAGAGTTGGAGAAAACCTTCGTATTCTCATAGACAGTACATGGACAATGCATAAAACCATTCTGCTTGTTTGCCTCAGTCGCTTCGAAAAAATTATGCAGGCCCTTAATATACTTGGAGGTGTGTCGGTCACCGTACATCCATTGTTGATTCATCTGTGTGTGTTATATAATAAAGTATATTAGAAACCATTACACATATCATGAATTGAGAAGTGACCAAATTAATAAAAATCCATCATCACATTAAAGCCAAAGTACAATAGTGACCAAAATAAATACATACAGTTCATACATAGTTCTCATTACTGAACAACATATGTCTCTCTAGAGCATCTAAATAAAACATACATTAAACTATATAAAAAAATTAAATGATACAACAAATGCGATCATAACCGCTACTAAGGTACCAATTGATCCAACGTCATAATGATACCAAGCCTCAATATGAATGACATATTTTCTAACCTTTCTAATCTTCAAGCGCATTGCATCCATCTTGATCCTGTGATTGCCGACGACATGGGCAACATGCAACTCCAACTTCATCTTCTCCTCTTCAACTCTTTGTAATTTTTCTTTCAAGTCATTGTTTTCTTTTTCAACCAAATTTAACTTCTCGACAAGAATTTCTATGTGGGTTGGAATTTCCGGTTCACATACCTCCTAGATTAAAAAATCTATGTCACGTTGGCCAGCATAATTGTCATAAACACTAAATAAAACAAATAGTTATAAAAGATAATATATACCACATCTGAATCATAGACTGGACGAGGGCCAATGGAGGCGGATACCAGAACCACCGCACTATATAATAACAAACAATAATAAAAGTAAGAAAATTACACAAGTATCTATCTAAATCATACAAGTAAGAATTTTTTTCATTTAGAAGGAAGATAAGAAGAAGAGGCTAACCATGGTGGTGCCGACGCCGAGATGGGTGCGGACGATTGACGGCAGTGAGGACGGGAACGAGACAGGATGGATCGCCAAACCTAGACAAATATTGAGGAAAATGGAGCTTGGACAAGGAGCTTCGAAAGGAGAAAGCTTAAGTGTGGCTCGGGCATTTCATCGAACACCTCATGTGCATAGGAGGTGACCTAGAGCACGAGAAAGCTCTCCCACGATCGGCCAAAAAACAGAGCAGTGCACTGCTCTGCTCGCGGGCAGGGGGTATATATGGGCCAACCATTGGTCCCGGTTTGTGGTTGGAACCGGGACTAAAGAACAACCTTTGGTCCCGGTTCCAGCCACAAACCGTGACCAATGGTTGTGGGCGAGGAGCGAGGCCCATTGGTCTCGGTTCGTCTCTGGAACCGGGACCAAAGGGGTCAGACGAACCAGAACCAATGGCCTACGAGGCCCGGCCGACGCCCTAGCCTCACGAACCGGGATTGATGCCCCCATGGGTCCCGGCTCGTGAGTGAACCGGAATTAATGGGCTTTTCAGGCTGGACCAAAGCCCTATTTTCTACTAGTGCGTACTACGTACGGTGATATGAATGATGATGATGATCTCCAGCATGACAAGGATATCTTCTTAAATTAAATATAACTAGTAAACATGTCCGTGCATGATAAAGGAAGAAAAAACGAACCCCTTATACACACTGGACGATATCTGTAAATTTCTTGAAATCTCCACACAACAAACAACATGCCAAGTGGTGTTGTGTAAAAACGTAATGATCGGATGATTTTGGAAGTGTACTCAAGGTGTTTAAAAAAATCTTTTTGGGCATAATTTCAAAAAATATGGATATTAACATTAAGCCACTTGTTTATATCAAATCTGTATCAATAGTTTAGTGTACAACATCGTATATTTGTTGATTATTGTGCATGATGAAAAATAGGATGACTATGTAACTATTGTAACCTTTAGGATAGGATAGCTAGTAGAAATCAACATCCACTATAGTACAAATGCTATTTTTATGAGAGTCTTAAACAATCATATGTACTCAAGTTAAATGGGATAAGAAACATATTTAATAGTCATTTTCAAAATACTCAATATAGAGAAGGTATTAATTAAGGTTCCATTATAAACTTTATTTTATAAATAGTTAACATGCAAGATAACACAATATTTAAAATCTACACATTTTTCTGAGCGATTTTCATATATAACATGTTAGATTTAGAGTTAGAGTTTGAAAGATGACAAGAAGGTAGAGCTAAAATCTGCTTTGGGTGTCCAGTATGAAGCCCTAAGTGAGAGATATTTGGGTCTTCCAACACTGGTTGGGAGATCGAAAGATGGCACTTTCAGATATGTTACCGAGAGCTCTAAAGGAAAAGTTAGTGGATGGAAGGGACAGGGCCTGTCTAAGGCTGCTAGAGAGGTGCTCGTCAAATCAGGTCTTCAAGCGGTACCTACTTTCACCATGAGCTGCTTTCGCCTTACAAAGAAAATGCGCGAGAACCTGACTTCAATTTCTTCAAAATTCTGGTGGGGCACGGCCGATGGGGAGAGGAAAGTACACTGGATTTCTTGGCAAAAAATGTACGCAGCAAAAAGAGAGGGAGGACTTGGTTTTCGAGATCCCGAAACTTTCAATCAAGCATTACCAGCGAAGCAGGCTTGGCGGATTCTACAGACCTCTTCTTCTCTGTGCGCCAGGGTCCTCAAGGCCCGGTATTTCAGCGAGGACACGATTCTAACAGCAACATGTTCGAGCACGGCGTCGTATACATTTCGGTGTATTCTGCATGGGAGAGATCTTCTTCGGGAGGGACTCATTTGGCGTATTGGAGATGGTTCACAAGTGCGGATACATCATGCAAATTGGATCCCACGCAGCAGCAGTATGAAGCCATTGGGACAAGTGTACATGCCGGGGGTCACAAGGGTCGCCCACCTACTGAACCCAGATGGCAAGAGCTGGAACACGGGACGGCTTAGTGCTATGTTCACAGCGGATGACGTCCAGGACATTCAGTAGATCGCGGTGGGTGGACCGGGTCAACATGATTATCTTGCGTGGAACTTCACGAAGAATGGATGCTTCACGGTGAAATCTGCATATCATCTGAGGATGGCCATGTTAAGAGCGAGGTCCGGACAGCCGGAGGCCTCTAGCTCAGTCACAAAACACCGGGGGTTCATGGCGTTGTGGGAAACACAAGTGCCTGCCAAGGCCAAAATACATATGTGGTGAATTATTAAAAATGGCTTGGCTGTCGGAGCCGAACTTCATCGTCGTCGGATTAAAGCCGGAGTTTTTTGTGTTGCATGCAGAAGAGAGGAAACGATCTATCACGGATTTTGGGCATGTCAGCATTCGGTACAATTTTGGCAGCTTCTTCACTCGGAGATGGAAGTGTCGGTGGCTATCCCACCGTGTCAAGTCCGCTCCCAGAGTGCTCTAGCTAACTAGCTTTTGAACTGGTTCTCTGCTGCGTCCGGCGAAGAGAGAAAGGCTATGATACAGGGCACATATGGTTTGTGGCTGGCTCGGAATGAGGCAAGGGATGCGAAACGCATCGCAGCTACACATGAAATCATAGCTACGGTGGTAGCTCACATGCATGAGTGGAGGGCAGTACATGCGGTACAGAAGCAACCATCCGTTCCACAACCCAGGCAAAAGTGGCAGCCACCGGATGAGGGTTGGCTCAAACTCAACTCCGATGATTCAGTGTCACGCCATGGAGACAAAGGAGGAGGAGGGGCTGTACTGAGAGATCATGGTGGCACCTTTAGAGCTGGTATGTGTCACCACTTCCCACATATAGTAGACCCAGAAGCTGTGGAAATTTTGGCTTGCAAGAGGGCGTTGGAGCTGGCTCGGGAGGTCAATGCGGAACGGGTACACGTTGAGCTGGACAGTCTGAGCGTGGTGCAGATGCTCAACCAGCCCATGAAGAGCTTGGGAGTGGCTGGACCTTGGGTAGAGGAGGTAAAGATGATGTTACGATCATTCGCAGGTTTCAAGGTTTCTTGGATTCGGTGTTCCGCCAACTTTGCCGTGCATAAATTTGCTAGAGTAGGGGTAGGTGATGAATTTTGTAAGGTTTGGTTGGGGGCTCTCCCGGACTTCGTTCTTGATGTAATTTCGGATGACATTCCAAACTTCGTAGTTTAAATAAAGCGGCAAAAGTTACCCTAAAAAAGAGTTAGAGTTTGAAAGATATAGATATTTTTATAAAACATTTAAATTTACTCAAAAAAAGAAAGTGAAAAGGGGTGGCGCTGGGGTTGAACTCAGGTCTCCTGGGTGGGGCAGCAAGGCTTTGGTGCATCCCTTTTTTGAAAATTTATACGGATCATCTACCATCGATGGCCCTACCGTCATACAAGTTGATTTCCTCCAAACAAAAATGCACATGTCATCGGAATTCAACAAATATTTATAGTATGAAATACTTGACCCTCCTTTAGGTATACATATAAATGATTATGGTTCATTGCGCTAGTAATATTCAGTAGTTCTTTGAGGCCTTGGTATCTTAGTGAGGTGGCTTCTAGTACCACATTCCAAGGAGGCATACATAGTGCATATCAGAGGCAGGCCTCCATCCTAGTAGTCGAGGGTAGAGATGTATTGGGCCATTGTGCTTTTTACAATCACGTATAATCACCGAAATATGCTAGGGTTGGGGGGCATGGGCCCCCCCTTAGCAATGCATCTAGATGCACCACTGCTCGGTATGGTCTATTCCATTCCGTCTCTGAGACCAAACAAAAAAACTTAACCATTCCATTCCGTCCAATTGTTCCTACCAAACATGAAAATATAAGCGACCCATTCCAAAGTAATGGAACCATGAAATTCCATTCCTCAATCAAACACCCCCTTAGAGATTCCGATACAAATTGAAATAAAATGGTCTGCTCGCAATAAAACCTCTGTTCCACACTGTACTGTGTTGCTAGCCAATCAACATAAGACTAGGAACTAACAAGTACCCGAGCAAATAAAATATATGCAACATTCTATGGGAAACGTTGTGGCCGGACCTGAATTCTCAGAGGCCCGGGGTGAACTTCAACCGTGGGACCAACCATGCAAAATATCATTTATGTAGATACATGGCAGAAAGTTTTTGGCTTATAAATGACTTTTGAAGCATTATTAGATGCAAAATCTTCAATGATCTTATAAAGATTGAAACTGTCCAACATATTTTCACAATACAAAACATGGCCACACCATTCAATCTTTCTTGCATAGCACCCATTGGAGAATCGATAAACCTTTTCTTTTAGAACCAGACACATTCCTTGTAGGGAATATTTTTATGGGAGAGGAGTAGCAACACTTGATTTGTTCATAGGAAAAATAGAAGAAATCTAGCATTCCAATCCCGAGCATGTCGGATCTTGGTAAGGTCCCGGTTAGGGATGGCAATGGGGACAATCCCCTATGGGGATACCTAGAACATCCCCAACCCCATCTATTCCCCATACCCCCATCCCCATCCCCGTTTACATGACTGGGGATGAAATTTCCCCATGCCCATGCCCCATGAGGGAACGAGGCCCCATTAGGGTCCCCATCCCCATGAAGAAATGATCATATACATAATATGACAGAATATAATCAAGATATATACATGGTGTTGTCCTTGTTCTAGTAATACCGATCTTGGTCGTACTAACTTCTTGGTCATGGTGGCGGTTGAGGTGAGGATGTGAGGTAAGTTTAAGGTTTTCCTCATATTTTTTTTGTTTTCGCAAGTTTGTTTGTAAATATTTGAAGCTTGACCACAATGTCACAGTTAAAAAGTGGGCCCCTGATGGGTATTGGGTCCGGGGAATAGGATCTCATCCCCATCCCCGTTGTACCCTATGGGGAATAAATTGGTTCGGTAAATATCCCCATGGGGAAGTTTTTTGCCCATCCCCACCCCCTAATAGATGAAATCCCCATGGGTTTGACGGGTATGGGGCCCATTGCCATCCCTAGTCCCGGTCCTCTCTCCAGTTCCATCCTCGATTCCCCGTGTCCTAAAAAGAGTAACATGTACACAACACTAGTAGAAAACAAGGCATTGGTTCGGGCCGGGCCAGCCCATTAGTCCCGGTTCAGTCACGAACCGGGACCAATGGGGGCAACGGTCCCGGTTCGTGAGGCCACGGGGCCGGGCGGGCCACGTGGGGCATTGGTCCCGGTTCGTCGGACCCCTTCGGTCCTGGCCCACACCCATTGGTCCCGGTTCGTGTCTGGAACCGGTACTAAAGGTGGTCCTTTTTGGTCCCGGTTCCAGCCACGAATCGGGACCAATGAGATGCCTATATATATCCCCTCGCCGGCGAGCAGAGCACTCCACACACTGCTCTGTTTTTTTGCCGGCGAGGGAAGACCTTTGTGGTGCTCTAGCTCACCTCCTATGCACATGAGGTGTTTGATGAAATGCCCAAGCCAAACTTATGCTTTCTCCTCTCGAAGCTCCTTGTCCAAACTCTATTTTCGTCAAGATTTGTCTAGGTTTGGCGGTCCGTCCTGTCCCGTCCCCATCCTGAAACCGCCGTCAATCGCCCACGCATGGTGAGCCTCTTGATCTTATCTTCTTGATAAAATAAAATATATTTACTCGTATGATTTTCTTAATTTTATTATTGTTTGTTATTATATAGTGACATGGTTATGGTATCCGCTCACGTCGGCCCTCGTCTAGTCTATGATTCAGATGTGGTATATTATCTCTTCTGTAACTATTTCACACACCTAATGTCTATGACAATTAATTATGCCACCGACTTGACGTAGATGTTTTTATCTATAGGAAGTAGCTGAACCAGAAATTCCAACCGACTATGCAATTCTGCTTGACAAGTTAACTAAAGTTGAAAAAGAAATCGATCATTTGAAAGAAAAATTGAAAAGAACTGAACATGACAAGATGGGATTGGAGTTGCATGTTGCCGATATCGTCGACCATCACAAGACCAAAATGGATGCAATGAGCTTGAAGCTTACAAAGATTAGAAAATATGTCATTCATACTGAAGCTTGGTATCATTATGCCGTTGGATCAATTGGTACCATAGTAGCGGTTATGATTGCATTTGTTGTTGCATTTAATTTTTTTACATAGTTTTGATGTATGTTTTAATTAGATGCTCTAAAGACCTATATGTTGTTCAATAATGACATCTATATATGAACTGTACGTATTTATTTTGGTCATTATTGTACTTTGGCTTTAATGTGATGATGGATTTCTAATAATTTGTTCACTTCTGTATTCATGATATGTTGTAATGGTTTTTAATACACTTTATTATATAATGCACGCAGATGAACCGGCAATGGATGTACGGTGACCGACGCACCTCCGAGTATATTAAGGGCCTGCATAATTTTCTCGAAGCGGCTGAGGCAAACAAGCAGAATGATTTTATGCCTTGTCCATGTACTGTCTGTGAGAATACGAAGTCTTTCGCCAACTCTAAAACCCTTCACTTCCAGCTACTCTAGAAGGATTTTATGCCACACTATAATGTTTGGACCAAGCACGGAGAAAGAGGGGTTATGATGGAAGACAACGAAGAACAAGAGGATGACGACAACTACCCTCCCCCTGAATACGGTAATTGTGCAATGGGGGAAGCTGAAGGTCAAGAGGAACCAGACGATGTGCCCGATGATGATCTTCGCCGGGTCATTGTTGATGCACAGAGAGAATGCGAAAGTGAAAGGGAGAAGTTGAAGTTCGATCGCATGTTAGAGGATCACAAAAAAGGGTTGTACCCAAATTGCGAAGCTGACAACAAAAAGATCGGTACCACACTGGAATTGCTGCAATGGAAGGCAGACAATGGTGTATCTGACAAGGGATTTAGTTCGCTACTGAAAATAATGAAGAAGAAGCTTCCAAAGGATAACGAATTGTCCGACAGTACGTACGCAGCAAAGAAGGTTCTATGCCCTCTAGGATTGGAGGTGCAGAAGATACATGCATGCCCTAATGACTGCATCCTCTACCGCGCTGAGTACGAGGAACGGAACGCATGCCCTGTATGCGCTGCATTGCGGCATAAGATCAGAAGAGATGACCCTGGTGATGTTGAGTGCTAGCGCACCGGGAAGAGGGTTCCTGCCAAGGTGATGTGGTATGCTCCTATAATACCACGGTTGAAACATCTGTTCAGAAACAAAAAGCATGCCGAGTTGATGCAATGGCACAAAAAAGACCGTAATAAAGACGGGAAGTTGAGAGCACCCGCTGACGGGTCGCAATGGAGAAAGATCGAGAGAAAGTGGAGCGACTTTACAGGTGACCCGAGGAACATATGGTTTGGTTTAAGTGCAGATGGTGTTAATCCTTCTGGGGAGCAGAGCAGCCAGCATAGCACATGGTTGTGACTCTATGTATGTATAACCTTCCTCCTTGGTTGTGTATGAAGCGGAAGTTCATTATGATGCCAGTGCTCATCCAAAGCCCTAAGCAACCCGGTAATGGCATTGATGTGTACCTAAGGCCATTAGTTGATGAACTTTTACAACTATGGAATGGAAGAGCTGTACGTGTGTGGGATGAGAACGAATAGGAGGATTTTGACCTACATGCGTTGTTGTTTCTAACCATCAATGATTGGCCTGCTCTCAGTAACCTTTCAGGACAGACAAACAAGGGATACCACGCATGCACACACTGTTTAGATGACACCAACAATATATATTTGAACAAATACTGGAAGAATGTGTACCTGGGGCATCATCGATTTCTTCCGACCAACCATCAATGTCGAAAGAAAGGAAGGCATTTCAAAGGTGAGGTAGATCACCGGAAGAAGCCCGCCCTCCATACTAGTGATCACATACTTGATATGGTCAATGATTTACAAGTAATATTTGGAAAGGATCCTGGCGGACTATCTGTTCCAAATGATGCTCACAAACGCGCACCCATGTGGAAGAAGAAATCTATATTTTGGGACCTACCCTATTGGAAAGACGTAGAGGTCCACTCTGCAATCGACGTGATGCACGTGACGAAGAACCTTTGCATGAACCTGCTAGGCTTTGGGAGTGTATGGGAAGACAAAAGATACACCGGAGGCACGGAAGGAATAGCAACGTGTGCATGAAAAAGACGGCATGCATCCAAAGCGGTATGAAGGTCCTGCCAGCTACGCTCTTACCAAAGAAGAGAAGGAAATCTTCTTTGAATGCCTGCTCAGTATGTAGGTCCCGTCTGGTTTCTCGTCGAATATAAAGGGAATAATAAATATGGCAGAGAAAAAGTTTCAGAACCTAAAGTCTCATGACTGCCACATGATTTTTACACAACTGTTGCCGGTTGCATTGAGGGGGCTTCTACCGGAAAACGTTCGATTAGCCATTGTGAAGCTATGTGCATTCCTCAATGCAATCTCTCAGAAGGTGATCGATCCAGAAATCCTGCCAAGGTCAAGAAGTGATTTGGTGCAATGTCTTGTTAGTTTCGAGCTGGTGTTCCCAGCGTCCTTCTTCAATATCATGACGCATGTCCTAGTTCATCTAGTCGACGAGATTGCCGTTCTGGGCCCTGTATTTCTACACAATATGTTCCCCTTTGAGATGTTCATGAGAGTCTTAAAGAAATATGTTCGTAACCGCGCTAGGCCAGAGCAAGCATCTCCATGGGCCATCAAATAGAGGATGTCATTGGGTTTTGTGTCGACTTCATTCCTGACCTGAAGAAGATTGGTCTCCCTCAATCGCGGTATGAGGGGAGACTCACTTGAAAAGGCACGCTACGAGCGGACTCAATAATATGTAGGGACGGGCATTCTTAGTCTCAAGCACACTACACAGTTCTACAGAATTCCACCTTGGTGACCCCATATGTCGATGAACACAAGAATATTCTGCGCTCCAAACACCCGGAGCAGTGTGACGACTGGATTACATATGAACACAACAGGACTTTCGGCAGTTGGTTGCAAACACGTCTCATGGGTGACAACACTGTTTCTGATGAGCTGTACTCGTTGGCCAGGGGACCATCTTCAACAGTATTGACTTACAAAGGTTACGAGATAAATGGGAATACATTTTACATGATCTCCCAAGATGAAAAGAGCACCAACCAAAACAGCGGTGTCCACTTTGATGCAGCAACCAAGAGGGGAAAAGACACGTATTATGGTTACATAGTGGACATATGGGAACTTGACTATGGACATGATTTCAAGGTCCCTTTGTTTTAGTGCAAATGGGTCAATCTGTCAAGAGGCGAGGTACAGGAAGACCCACAGTACGAAATGACAACAGTGGATCTGAACAATCTTGGGTACACAGACGAACCATTTGTCCTAGCCAATGATGTGGCACAAATTTTCTATGTGAAGGACATGTCTACCATACCGAGAAAAAGAAAAGATAAGGAAGCGAATACATCATACGATGAGCCAAAACGCCACATAGTTCTTTGAGGAAAAAAAGACATCGTGGGATTGGAGGGCAAGTTAGACATGTCTGAAGATTATGAAAAGTTTCATGAAATTCTTCCCTTCATAGTCAAGGCTGACCCAAGCACCATGTTAAATGATGAATATTATCCATGGTTACGGCGCAATAAGCAAAGGACACACGCGAAGAAGAAGCGAAGACTTTCTCTCCACAACTATATCATTGCAGTGGCATGTGAAGAAATGAAATGCCTTTTGTAACACATGAGTTTTCGTCTGAAACCCTAATACTTCGAAAGAGATTCTCCGTTTTGTACACGAAGTGCATCCATTTTTTGTCGTAACCCTCTCAAATTTTTATGACATGCTATGTGGGTGAAATGATGATACCATGCCAACTTTCTTTTGAGAGTTCATTTGAAGTGCTTTTCAATTTCAGGGTCATTTAGCTCAAAAAAATCATTAAGTGCATGAAAAATACCAAATGAAGTTAGAAAGGATTGAAAATTGTTGATGTGGCTTTGAATGGTGCATTTTGAACACACAAAATTTTTGGAGTTCAAATGAGTTCAAAAAAATGAAATCCCTTTGTAACAGATGAGTTTTCGTTCGAAACCGTGATACTTCGAAATAGATTGTCTATTTTGTACATAAAGTGCATCCAGTTTTTGTCGTAACCCACTCCACTTTTTAGCCCATGCTATGTTGGTGAAATCATGATACCATGCCAACTTTCAACATTTTCAGAGTTCATTTAAAGTGCTTTTCAATTTTAGGGTCATTTAGCTCAAAAAATCAGTAAGTGCATGAAAAATACCAAATGAAGTCAGAAAGGGTTGAAAATTGATGATATGGCTTTGAATGGTGCATTTTGAACACACAAAAAAGTCCAGAGTTCAAATGAGTTCAAAAAATGAAATCCCTTTGTAACAGATGAGTTTTCGTTCGAAACCGTGATACATCGAAATAGATTGTCCATTTTGTACGCGAAGTGCATCTAATTTTTGTCGTAACCCACTCAACTTTTTAGAACATGCTATGCGAGTGAAATGATGATAACATGCCAACTTTCAACCTTTTCAGAGTTCGTTTGAAGTGCTTTTTAATTTCTTTCAAAACATCGTAGGAGTGGAGTTCAAAAAAGAATCAGCTAAAAAGTTTTTATAAACCTCTAGTATTTTTGAAGCAATAATTATATAAAAATTATGCAACTAAAATTATCAAAGTATTTTTTGTTCAAAACATTAATAGCAAAAATAATATAATGATAAATCACACTCGAAATAAATAAAGCAAAAAATAAATAAAGCAAGAAACAAAATAAAATAATGGAAATTATGCAACTAAAATTATCAAAGTATTTAATTGTTAAAAAGAATGAACTAAAATAACAGAAGAAAAATACTGGAAAAAAAATTTAAAACAATAAATAACAAAAAAAACAGGTTTTTTAAAAAAAATGCCGCCTACTGGGCCACCACGGCCTGAATACGACTAGAAACCCAACAGCTAGTTGGGCCAGGATTCAAGCCCGCAGAAGGACCAGTAAGCCCACAGGCAGAGGAGAGTGCAATTAGACCCGTAAGCCTACAGTTGAGAGGAGCTCGAGAGGGTTGGCGCAGCAGCGCTTATAAACCACTCTCGAGCCCTCTCGGCTAGCGAGGTGGGACTAAACATTGGTCCCCTGAAGCACCGCCTTTTGGTCCCGATTGGTGGCACCAACCGGGACGAATAACCCCCTTTAGTCCCACTTGGTGGCATCAACTGGGACCAATGCATCCCTTTACTCCCGGTTGGTGCCACCAACCGGGACCAATGGTCTCTGCTGCCGAAAAGAGACCATTGGTACCGGTTGGTGGCACCAACCGGGACTAAAGGGATGCATTGGTCCCAGTTGGTGCAACCAACCGGGACCAATGATCTGTGTATATAAGCGACAATTTCGATTTTTTCAGATTTCATCTAGCACTTGCCCCCGACGACACCGAGCCATCGACGCCGCCAGGCTGCCCGAGCTCGCCGTCGATGCCCTCTGCCCCGACGCGCGCCCTGCCCCGACGCCGGCGCCGCTCCCTGATGCGCTCCCTGCCCCGACGCGCGCCTATACCCCGACGCGCTGCCCTGCCCCGATGCCCGCCTCTGCCCGGACGCCGGCACCGCTCCCCGACGCGCGCCCTGACCCGACGCCTCCCCGCACCATAGCCCTGACCGACGCCGCCGCCCCTCCTCCCCGTTCGGTCCGGCCGACACCCTTTCCTCCCTCCTCCCTATCCCTGTCGATTTTGCTGATTAATTTTGCTGATATATAGATGATATATAGATGATATATGATAGTTAGAGGATGATGTTGATGATAGCTGATGATGTTGATGGTAGATGATGTATGCTTTTTTTTGTTCATATAATTTTTATAGCATTTTTGGTCCATGTATATATGTGTGTGTATATGGATGGATGGATGGATGGATGTATATATATATAGAAAATTATCATATGATATAAAAAAATATCGTAGCTTTCTGTTTTTTTTTCATGGATGTATGCTAAAGAAAATTATGAAAGAGTTAATGGGAGATTTCTGTCAAAAGGTTCAATGATTTGTCAAGGCAAAAAATTGAAATAATTAAGGTATCCCATGTTTTTGTATATATGATATATGTATTTTGTTGGCAGAAAATAAGTTGGCTAAAAAGAAGTTCCTTCACAAAGGGTTTTTACTTTGCCTAAATCGGGGAGGGGAAACTTCACTAAACGTTCATGAATTTTTTGTCCATATTAAGAAAGAGCGTAAATCGGGGGAAATGAGGGGGGAGGAGTATCCCCTAACTCTCTCGGGAAAATGAGGGGGGAGGAGTCCGCAAACCCTAGAAGTGTTTTCGAGGCCACCCCAAACCCTAGAAGCATTGTCGAGGCCCGTTGGGGAACGTTGCATGAGAAACAAAAAAATTCCTACGCACACACAGATCTATCCATGGTGATGAGCATCTACGAGAGGGAGAGTGGATCTACGTACCCTTGTAGATCTCTAAGAGGGAAGCATTAAGAAACGCGGTTGGTGTAGTTGGACATCTTCGCGATCCAAATCACCAAGCGTCCCGTGATCCAATCACGATCCGTCCCGCGAACTTGATCATGGTCCATCCGATCTAGCGCCGAATGGACGGCACCTCCGCGTTCAGCACACGTACGGCTTGATGACGATCTCCGCCATGTTGATCCAGCAAGAGGGAGCGAAGAGGAAGAAGAGTTCTCTGGCAGCATGACGGCACTCCGGCGATGGTGGTGGAGCTATTCCGGTAGGGCTTCGCCTAAGCACTGCAGAAATCCGATCTAGAGGAGAAACTATGCACTGGAGGAACGGACAACATGTGGCTAAAATTCTGTGCAAAAACCCTAAAACCACCAGTATATATAGGAGGAAGAGAGGAGGAGGCCGAACCAGGTGGGACAGGTGGAATCCACCTCTAATCCTAGTAGGACTAGGATTCATCCTATTTTTGCCTTTTTCCACTTTTTCTCTTTGAGCTTTCTTTCCCTAGCCGCATGGGCTTTGTGTGGGACTTCCACCAGCCCACAAAAGGCTGGTAATTATTATCCCACAGCCCATTAAGCCTCTTGGGTCGAAATATCCCTCCCGGTGGTCTCCCGGTACACTACCGGCACTCCCGGTACATTACCGATTAGCCCGAAACTTTTCCGGCAACCAAAACAGGACTTCCTATATATCAATCTTTACCTCCGGACCTTTTCGGAGCTCCTCGTGACGTCCGGGATCTCATCCGGGACTCCGAACAACCTTCGGTCACCACCATACATAACTCTATACTACCAAAACGTCACCGAACCATAAGTGTGCACACCCCGCGGGTCCGAGAACTATGTAGACATGACCGAGACACCTCTACGGCCAATAACCAATAGCAGGACCTGGATGCCCATATTGGTTTCTACATATTCTACGAAGATCTTTATCGGTCGAACCTCTATGTCAAGGATTCAGTTAATCCCGTATGATGTTCCCTTTGTTCTTCGGTATGTTACTTGCCCGAGATTCGATCGTCGGTATCTCCATACCTAGTTCAACCTCGTTACCGGCAAGCCTCTTTACTCATTCCGTAATACAAGATCCCATGACTAACACTTAGTCACATTGCTTGCAAGGCTTATTGTGATGTTGTATTACCGAGTGGGCCCTAAGATACCTCTCCGTCACACGGAGTAACAAATCCCAATCTTGATCCATGCCAACTCAACAGACACCCTCGGAGATACCTGTAGAGCATCTTTATAGTCACCCAGTTATGTTGCAACGTTTGATACACACAAGTCACTCCTCCGATGTCCGTGAGTTGCATGATCTCATGGTCATAGGAACATATACTTGACATGCAGAAAACAGTATCAATAAACTGACACGATCATATGCTATGTTTGTAGTTTGGGTCTTGTCCATCACATCATTCTCCTAATGATGTGATCCCGTTATCAAATGACATCACATGTCAATGGCTAGGAAACCTTGACCATCTTTGATCAACGAGCTAGTTGACTAGAGGCATATTAGGGATATAGTGTTGTCTATTTACCCACACATGTAATGTGTTTCCAATCAATATAATTATAGCATGGATAATAAACGATTATCATGAACAAGGAAATATAACAATAAACACTTTATTTATTGCCTCTAGGGTAGATTTCCAACAGTCTCCCACTTGCACTAGAGTCAATAATCTAGCTCACATCACTATGTGATTTACATTGTAGTGAATTGAACACCCATGCAGTTCTGGTGTTGATCATGTTTTGCCCTTGGAAGAGGTTTAGTCAACGGGTTTGCAACATTCAGATCCGTGTGCACTTTGCAAATATTTATGTCCTTTTCCTTGATGTAATCGCGGATGGAGTTGAAGCGTCGCTTTATGTTTCTGGTCCTCTTGTGAAACCTTGGTTCCTTGGCCAGAGCAATGGCACTAGTGTTGTCACAGAATAGGTTCATTGGATTCAGTGCACTAAGCACTACTCCAAGATCTGTCATGAACTACTTCATCCAGACACCTTCCTTTGCTGCCTCTGAGGCTGCGATGTATTCCGCTTCACACGTAGAATCGGCTACCACGCTTTGCTTGGAACTGCACCAGCTTATCGCTCCCCTGTTGAGAAAAAATACGTATCCGGTTTGTGACTTAGAGTCATCCGGATCATTGTCAAAGCTTGCATCGACGTAACCCTTTACAACGAGCTCTTCATCACCTCCATAAACGAGAAACATTTCCTTAGTCCTTTTCAAGTACTTAAGGATATTCTTGACTGTTGCCTAGTGTTCCATTCCAGGATCACTTTGAAACCTTCCGGCCATACTTATGGCAAGGCTGACATCGGGTCTTGTGCACATCATTGCATACATGATAGAGCATGTGGCCGAAGCATAGGGGATGACACTCATCTTTTCTCTATCCTCTGCAGTCACTGGGCATTGAGTCTTACTCAACTTCACACCTTGTAACACAGGCAAGAACCCCTTCTTGGACTGATCCATTTTGAACTTCTTCAAAACTTTATCAAGGTCTGTGCTCTGTGTAAGTGCTATCAAGCGTTTCGATCTATCTCTATAGATCATAATGCCTAATATGAAAGCAGCTTCTCCTAGGTCCTTCATTGAAAAACTCTTGTTCAAATATTCCTTCATGCTTTCCAGCATTTCTATATTGTTTCCAATCAGCAATATGTCATCCACATATAATATTAGAAACGCTATAGAGCTCCCACTCACTTTATTGTAAATACAAGCTTCTCCATAAACTTGTATAAACTCAAACGCTTTGATCACCTAATCAAAGTGATTATTCCAACTCCGAGATGCTTGCACCAGCCCATAAATGGATCGCTGGAGTTTGCAAACTTTGTCAGCATTCTCTAGATCGACAAAACCTTCCGGTTGCACCATATACAACTCTTCCTCAAGGAAACTGTTGAGGAACGTTGTTTTGACATCCATCTGCCAAATTTCATAGTCGAAATATGCAGCTATTGCTAACATGATTCTGAAGGACTTAAGCATCGCTACGGGTGAGAAGGTCTCATCGTAGTCAACTCCTTGAACTTGTGAAAAACCCTTTGCCACAAGTTGAGCTTTATAGACGGTGACATTACCGTCTGCGTCTGTCTTCTTCTTAAAGATCCATTTGGTCCGAATGGCCTTTCGCCCTTCAGGTAATACTTCCAAAGTCCATACTTTGTTTTCATGCATGGATCCATCTCGGATTTCATGGCCTCTAACCATTTCTCGGAATCCGGGCCCATCACTACTCCTCCATAGCTCGTAGGTTCATTGTTGTCCAACAACATGACTTCCAAGACAGGGTTGCCGTACCACTCAGGAGTAGTACGCGCCCTTCTCGACCTACGAGGTTCAATAATAACTTGATCCGAAGCTTCATGATCATCATCATTAACTTCCTATTCTACCGTCGGAGGTTCCACAGAAACATCTTTCTGCGCTGCGCTACTTTCTGGTTGAAGTAAAGGTTCAATACCCTCATCAAGCTCTATTTTCCTCCCACTCAATTCTTTCGAGAGAAACTCTTTCTCAAGAAATGTTCCATTCTTAGCGACAAACACTTTGCCTTCGGATCTGAGATAGAAGCTATACCCGACTGTCTCTTTCGGGTATCCTATGAAGACACATTTCTCCGCATTGGGTTCCAGCTTTTCAGGCTGAAGCTTTCTGACATAAGCATCACATCCCCAAACTTTAAGAAATGACAACTTTGGCCTCTTGCCAAACCACAGTTCATATGGCGTCATCTCAACGGATTTCGATGGTGCCCTATTTAAAGTGAATGCATCTGTCTCTAATGCATAATCCCAAAATGGTAGTGGCAAATCAGCAAGAGACATCATAGAACGCACCATATCTAATAAGGTTCGATTATAACATTCGAACACACCATTACACTGTGGTGTTCCGGGCGGTGTCAACTGTGAAACGGTTCCACACTGTCTTAAGTGACTGCCAAACTCATAACTCAGATATTCACCTCCTCGATCAGATCTTAGGAATTTAATCTTCTTGTTACGATGATTCTCAACTTCACTTTGAAATTGCTTGAACTTTTCAAACGTTTCAGACTTGTGTTTCATTAAGTAAATATACCCATATCTACTTAAGTCATCAGTGAAGGTGAGAAAATAACGATATCCACCATGCGCTGTAACATTCATTGGACCGCACACATTAGTATGTATGATTTCCAATAAGTCACTCGCCGGTTACATTGTTCTAGAGAACGGCGTTTTAGTCATCTTGCCCATGAGGCATGGTTCACATGTGTCAAGTGATTCAAAATCAAGTGACTCCAAAAGTCCATCAGCATGGAGCTTCCTCATGCAGTTTACACCAATATGACCTAAACGGTAGTGCCACAAGAAAGTGGTACTATCATTATCAACTCTATATCTTTTGGCATTAATGTTATGAACATGTGTGTCATCACTATCAAGATTCAATATGAATAAACATCTCACATTGGGTGCATGACGATAAGAGATATTACTCATATAAATAGAATAACCTTTATTCGCTGATTGAAATGAGTAACCGTCTCACAATAAACAAGATCCGGATAAAATGTTCATGCTTAACGCAAGCACTAAATAACAATTATTCAGGTTCATCACTAATACTGATGGTAATCGAAGAGAGAGCGTGCCGACGGCGATCACATCAACCTTGGAACCATTTCCCACGCGCATCGTCACTTCATCCTTTGCCAGCCTTCGTCTATTCCGTAGTTCCTGTTTTGAGTTGCAAATGTGAGCAACCGAACCGGTATCAAATACCCAGGCACTACTATGAGAGCTAGTAAGGTACATATCAATAACATGTATATCATATATACCTTGTTTGTCGTTGTCCGCCTTCTTGTCAGCCAGGTACTTGGGGCAGTTCCGTTTCAAGTGACCAGTTCCCTTGCAATGAAAGCACTCAGTTCTGGCTTGGGTCCATGCTTGGGCTTCTTTACAGGAGTAGCAACTACTTTGCCATCCTTCTTGATTTTACCCTTCTTGCCCTTGCCCTTGATCTTGCCATTTTTCTTGAAACTAGTAGTTTTATTGACCATCAACACTTGATGTTCTTTCTGGATTTCAGACTCAGCGACTTTTAGCATCGCAAACAGCTTGGCGAGTGACTTGTTCAGCCCGTGCAGGTTATAGTTCATCACAAAGCTCTTGTAACTAGGTGGCAGTGATTGAAGAACTTTGTCAGCGATCGCCTCTGGTGGAAGGGCAATTCCCAACTCCGCTAGACGAGTTGAATACCCAGACATTCTGAGTTTATGTTCACTGATAGACCCGTTCTCCTCCATCTTGCAAGCATGGAACTTATCGGAGGTTTCATACCTCTCAATCTGGGCATTCTTCTAAAAGATAAACTTCAACTCCTGGAACATCTCATATGCTCCATGACGTTCAAAACGTCTTTGAAGTCCCGGCTCTAAGCCATACAATAATGCACACTAAACTATTGAGTAATCTCCAGTACGTGCCTCCCAAGAGTTCTTAACATCTTCGGAGGTCATGTCTTCTGGTTGGTCACCAAGCGGTGCATCAAGGACATATGATTTCTAGGAATCCGTGAGGATAATCCTCAGATTACGGGCCCAGTCAACAAAGTTACTTCCATCATCTTTCAACTTAGCTTTCTCTAGGAACGCATTAAAATTCAGGGGTGCTACTACGCAAGCCATTGATCTACAACATAAATATGCAAAGGTTTACTTAGACTATTGTTCAAGATAATGAGTTTAGTTAATCAAATTACTAAAGCTCCCACTCAAACAGACATCCCTCAGGTCATCTGAGTGTCACATGATCCAAATTCACCAACTCAAGTCCGATCATCACGTGAGTTGAGGTGGCTTCAATGGTGAAAATCATCATGTTGATCATATATACTATATGACTCATGTTGGACCTTTCGGTCTCTTTTGTTCCGAGGCCATGTCTGTACATGCTAGGCTCGTCAAGCTTAACCCAAGTGTTCTGCATGTGCAATACTAGCTTGCACCCATTGTATGTGAATGTAGAGTCTATCACACCCGATCATCACGTGGTGTCTCGACACGACGGACTTTCGCAACGGTGCACACTCGGGGAGCACACAATTCATCTTGAAATTTAAGTGGGGGATCACCTTATAATGCTATCGTCGTCCTAACCAAAACAAGGTGCATAAAAGGATTAACATCACATGCAAATCATAAGTGACATGATATGGCCATGAACTTGTGCTTTTGATCTCCATCTAGAAAGCACCAACATGATCTCCATCGTCACCGGCAAGACACCATGATCTCCATCATCTTGATCTCCATCAACGTGTTGCCATCGGGGTTGTCGCACCCAACATGCTTCTACTACTATTGCTATCGTTTAGCAATAAAGTAAAGCATGACATAGCCATTAATGATTGACACGCAGGTCATACAATAATTAAAGACAACCCTATGGCTCCTTCCGATTGCCGTACTCATCGACATGCAAGTCGTGATAATCTATACATCACATGATCATCTCATACATCACATATATCACATCATGTAATTGGCCATATCACATCACAACATACCTTGCAAAAACAAGTTAGACGTCCTCTAATTGTTGTTGCATGTTTTACGTGGCTGCTACGGGTATCTTGCAAGAACAATTCTCATCTATGCAAAAACCACAATGGTGATACACTAGTTGCTTTTCAACCTTCTCAAGGACCACCTTTGTCGAATCCGGTCTAACTAAACTGAGAGAAACTAGCACCAGGCAGCCATCTTTGCAACAAGTTGTAGTTGAGGGAACCGGTCTCTCGTAAGCGTACAAGTAATGTTGGTCCGGGCCGCTTCATCTCACAATACCGCTGAGCCAAAACACGACCAAGAGAGGAAGCAATCTAAGCATCAATGCCTACAAACTCTTTGTGTTCTACTCGAGATCTCATCTACACATAGACCTAGCTCTGATACCACTGTTGGGGAACGTTGCATGAGAAACAAAACATTTCCTATGCACACGCAGATCTATCCATGGTGATGAGCATCTACGAGAGGGAGAGTGGATCTACGTACCCTTGTAGATCGCTAAGCGGGAAGCGTTAAGAAACTCGGTTGGTGTAGTCGAACGTCTTTGCGATCCAAATCGCCGAGCATCCCGCGATCTCATCATGATCCGTCCCACGATCCAATCATGATCCGTCCCGCGAACTCATCACGATCTGTCCCGCGATCTCATCACGACCCGTCTCGCGATCTTTATCACGGTCCTTCCGATCTAGCGCCGAACGGACGGCACCTCCACATTCAAGAACTATGTAGACATGACCGATAAACAATAGCGGGACCTGGATGCCCATATTGGTTCCTACATATTCTAGCAAGATCTTTATCGGTCAAACCTCTCTATCAAGGATTCAGTTAATCCCGTATGATGTTCCCTTTGTTCTTCGATATGTTACTTGCCCGAGATTCGATCGTCGGTATCTCCATACCTAGTTCAACCTCGTTACCGGCAAGCCTCTTTACTCGTTCCATAATACAAGACCCCGTGACTAACACTTAGTCACATTGCTTGCAAGGCTTATTGTGATGTTGTATTACCGAGTGGGCCCTGAGATACCTCTCCATCACACGGAGTAACATATCCTAGTCTTGATCCATGCCAACTCAATAAACACCCTTGGAGATACCTGTAGAGCATCTTTAGAGTCACCCAGTTACGTTGCGACGTTTGATACACACAAGGCACTCCTCCGATGTCCGTGAGTTGCATGATCTCATGGTCATAGGAACATATACTTGACATGCAAAACACAGTAGCAATAAACTGACACGATCATATGCTACGTTTGTAGTTTGGGTCTTGTCCATCACATCATTCTCCTAATGATGTGATCCCGTTATCAAATGACATCACATGTCAATGGCTAGGAAACCTTGACCATCTTTGATCAACGAGCTAGTTCACTAGAGCCATACTAGGGACATAGTCTTGTCTATTTACCCACACATGTAATGTGTTTCCAATCAATACAATTATAGCATGGATAATAAACGATTATCATGAACAAGGAAATATAACAATAAACACTTTATTTATTGCCTCTAGGGCATATTTCCAACAAGGCTAACCAAATTTACCAAGTTAAATGAGTTAAAAGAGCATTGTCGAGGCCGCCCCAAACCCTAGAAGAGTTGTCGGACATTCATGAGAGAGGCGGTCCAGACGTCGGGCATTCATGTTTGTATATTAATTGCCATGTTGTAATATTTCTCAGAAACTATGGATCCAAGAGACGAAGAACAAGAACAGTTGTTGGGGGACATAATCCACGGCGGACGTGATATCTTGTCATATCTCAACTTCATCGATGTCTGGAAGGAGTGGATAATGACAGCTCTGGTGATCGAACAATGGAGGAGGAAGGACATGATCATGATGGATCCGGTGATCGAATGCCGAAGGAAGAAGGAGACCATGATGACGGCTCCGATGGCCGATCGGAGGAGGGAGCTGTTGCAAAGTCCGGCGAGGTATATATATTAATTAAGCCTGTGTTGACTCTAGCTAATTGATGCATTAATTGTTTTGGTATGTACATATATTAATTAACTCTTCTTTCTTCTATTATAGCCCTCCAGATTGAGCCAAACTTCAGTAACGAGATGAGGCCCGAAGAAGAGGTTGCGCAAGGATGAAAAGTTCACGATCACAGCACTTGCGGACGATGGCCATCCGATTGAACCCAAGTAGACCGAGAACGCATTTTCTGCTCAGTGCGGAGCTATTGTTAGGGACAACATCCCGATCAGCATCAAGCAATGGAACAAGCCTAAGGACGGCGCCCCTGATGGTGATTATGGCATCGATAGACAAAAAGAAGATCTTTGGACCGTGCTGAAGGCAAATTTCACCCTACCGCCAGAGGAGGATCCGAATAAGCCAGTTATAGAGCCACAGGTCAAGGCGTGTGCTCTTAAGAAGATGGCAGATCTATTCAGGAGGTGGAAGAATGAGTTGAAATCAAAGTTTGTCGACAAAGGGAAGACTCCATTATTCGTCGGCCGATATGAGAAGATAGGAGATTACTGGCCCACATTTGTGACCTACAAGACATCGAAGAAGAGTAAGAAAATGTCAGAGACAAACAAGAACAATGCTGCAAAGAAGCAGTTTCACCATCACATGGGGTCAGGTGGCTACCCTAAAGCCCAGTCGTTGTGGGACAAAGCTGAGAATGACCTGCTTGCTAAAGGGGTCCAACCACAGACATATAACTGGCCAGACCGTCCAAGGACTTGGTTCTTCGGGGTTAGGGGAACTTTGGACCCTGAAACAGGGAAGTGCTATTGGACGGACGAGCAACTTGCAATACCCATGAACAACCTTCAGAACTATATCACCACAGCGCAGGAAGGGACGTTCATTCCCGACAGAGAGAAGGACGAGCTGATTGAGGCCCTAGGGAATGCTGAGCACCCTGGACGAACACGAGGCACACCAGGCTCCGTTCCATGGAAGGTTGGGTTTCCCGACCCAGGCGGTTATAGATGCCGGGAGATAAAGAGGAAAGCGGAGCTGAGCGAAATTCAGAAGCTCAATGCAAGACTACAAAAGATAGAGGTAGCTAAGAGCCAGCGAGCTGCCGGCCAACCATCTCCACGGCATGAAGCTACCCCAGAAGCTACTACCCCGCTATCTCAGCGGAGAAGCAGCGTCGCTTCCACGGAGCCCGTTCAGCCCGACTTCACGTCTCCTAGCTACCCCGTGGATACTATCACGGAGGCTCAACATTGCGAGCTTATGACGAAATACCGGAACCTCACTTTCAAGCCGGCTGTCGGCTCTGTTGCACCTTCTCAACCCAATGGAACTTTTCACTGCCGTCCGATTCCACATGGCTATGCTGTTGTGATGGTGGATGAAGTAATGACGGAATTTGAGGAGCTCGAGCCTTGACCACTGTATAGGTGAAGGAGAGAATAAGCTGGTTCGTGCACTGAGGAGTACATGTCTATGGAAGAAGGAGTACATCAAGCTTCCAAACTAGACGCCTCCGCCTCCTCCTTCTCCTCAGGCGAATCAGGGCACTCCGGCTCCTCCTCCTCCTCCTCCTCCTCCTCCGGCGAGTGATCAGGGCACACCGCCTCCTTCTCCGGCTCCTCCTGCGCGTGAGGGCACTCCGCCTCCTCCTTCGCCTACTCCGGCATGTCGGAGCAGTACGCCTCCTCCTCAACCTCGTCGGCAACGGTGGAAGACAGACGCTGCCATTGCGGCTCCTCTGACGCCTAGTAAGCAATGACGAAAGGGAGCCACCGGTGCTCCGGTGGCTAGCAGTACAAGCATAGGCAGCAGGGGATACAGATACAGTCCATTTCTCAAGCCTCTGGAAAAGTTACCATATGAGAGGACCGATTGTGAAAACAAGGAGATAAGTCAGGCCGAAGTGAGGAACCATTTTGAAAAGAAAACTCCCGCTCCGAAGGAGAAGATAGATCCGGTGAAAGCGATGCGCACTATCGATGCCCTAAAGCGACCACCACCGCCTCCGTTGGATTCCAACTATGTTCGCACTCTTAAAAGGACATATCAAGATGCGCGGCGGTCGGGAAGTACATCCAGTGATGCAAAGTTAGCAGAACGAAGAAGTGGGAAAAAATTCCCCAGCTCGGCGAACAGGCGAACCAATCGTGCCCCCCCCCCCCCGCTTAAGGTTTCTAGCAATATCATCGCTAATCATCCAGGGATGGTCCCCGGTACCAAACCTGGTGATTACCTGAGCGATGATGTACTGTTTGAGCAGTTGGAGGTGGACGAATTTAAATACCGGTAATGGCATCCTCTCGTTAAACCCGATCATCCTCCTCTAACAACGATGATGCGAAGATTCCATGAATGCTACATGCAAAGCTGCCGCGAGTCTGAGAAGGATTCTTTGGTACTGTCAGTTAAAGATTAGCACGACCTCGTTGGAACTGAAATGTTTAATATTGAATTTGAGGAGATATGGCAGTTATACAATCAGAAGGCCATCGACAAAACAATCATGACTTGTTACTGTCTGTAAGTACTACTTCTGTAATTAAGTCTCTCTATATATATAGGTCAGCTCTTTCATTGCATGTATATATAATTGTCCTCACTACTATATTATGTAGATTGAAGATCGTCAAATGCAGAAAAGCAAAAAATGTATGACATTGGGTTCATTAACCCACATGTCATACATGAGCATAATTTAAAACATTATCCCACACAAACCGAGGAGAACTTGCTAGAATCGTTGCTTAAAAATCAAAACAAAGGGACAATACTCTTTCCTTACAACTTCAAGTGAGTGTTACTGTCTTGTGCATATTCGGTTTTTCTTATTACTCAAGGTTTATAGTAATGTAATTGATGAGTTATGCATGTGTATGCAGTTTTCACTTTATTCTGCTAGAGATTCAGGTTGAGCGGGGACTAGTAATCGTCTTAGACTCAAAATAAGAAGATCCCCGGAATTATGCGGACATGACTAAAATTCTCCAGAAGTAAGTCCAATCGATCATTATCGCATCATATCGCCAACTTTAATTTGTTCATTTCCTGATATCAAGTAATTATTTTTTTTTGTTTGGCAGGGTTTGGAAAGAGTTCACAACAATTGTTCCGGCACTGCCGAGGGAGCTGCAATTTACACACCCGAAAGTAAGTACTACTAGCTAGTTTCGCGCATCTCCCATTGATTCTAGTTTCATCAATACAATTTATCATGCTTGATTATCAGTTGGATTGAACTCTATTTCTCGTAAAGTGCTTGTGGCAGGAAGACGGACCTAATTTATGTGAATACTACGTTTGCGAGTTCATCTACAACGCGACGACCCCTAAGCGGGGCTACTCTGAAAAACAATTTCAAGTGCGTAAGCAATAATATTCACACTTTTATTTTATTACCATATATATGTATTGACCCCCTTCTTCAAATTAGATGTGGAAGATGCGGGATGAACTCCTACCACATGATCGCTTACGAGCAATTCAAGAAGAATTGGCGGGATTCTTTCTTGAGCACGTCATCAATAAAGCCAGAGAATACCATCTGCGATTGGACATTAGATGTTAGGGATTATAAGAGATCTTATATTTTATATATGTAGCTAGTAGCGTCGGATATATATACGAAAACTTGTTATATGACCCATCTCTCGAAGAAAGAAAGGTCGATCACTTCTATCTCTATATGTTCATGGCGATCTTCTGTACTTAATGGTTTCTTCATTTGCTTACTAGCTAGCGTGTCGAGTTCTCTCTATAGTAGCTAGCGTCGACCAAGCACGGAGAAAGAAAGGACACTTCTCTCTATCAATTAGCTAGCTATAACAATATAAAACCCCTAAATTAACTCTCTAAAACCCCCTAAACCCCCCTCCCTTTCCAAAAAAAAACAAGCAACTGTCAGATGTTGACGCGTGGATGCTTGTTGGTCCCGGTTGGTGTTACCAACCGGGACTAAAGGTCTTTCTGCCTGGACTCCTTGCAGAGGCCACGTGGAGCCCCTTCTGTCCCTAAAGGTTTTGGGCTTTAATCCCGACACTTTAGTCCCGGTTCCGGAACCGGGACAAATGGGCCTTACGAATCGAAAGAAATGGACCTTTTTCTACTAGTGCAAGGAAAAGATCGGTCAATGAAACACCAAAAACCCAATACAAAGACCAAATGGACACGGGCTAAAAAATTACAAGGACATTGAGCCATTAACCCAAGAAGCTGCACTGACAGGTTGCAACTTGGAAATTGCAAAGCATTTGATCTGATGAAGTGATGCATGTTGCCACCGCCGAATGGTGATACTTATAGGAGGGGAGAAATCCATAGGGGAGTGAGATGGAGAAACAGGTAGTGGAGAGAAAAATGGGCTACAACGACAGTTGCTAGACATGTTGTGTCTTTCACGAGTAGGTGGTGCAGAATGGGTTTCTCGGGAACGAGAAGTAGGGAGAAGAAATGGCGACATCTGGTGTAGCTCTCAAAGTATGGTCGCCGCCTTTGCTCTTAATTTGTCCGGCGGTACTTACGTATGTACGGTGATATGAATGATGATGATGATTTCCAGCATGACAAGGCTATCTTCTTTAATTAAATATAATCAATTAATTAGCATCTCGCTTCTCCGGTTCTTCATCAACCTGCGACCAGAGGCCAACCACATGTTTAGGGCATCTTCAATGGCTGTAAGATTATTGTTGATAAACTTTGCCATCTAGAATATATGATGATGTGATAATAAATAAATGAAGAGAGAGAAAGGAAAGTTGTATGTTGAATAACCAACAGCTTTTACGCAAGCTTCAAGGTTAAATAAAAAGCAATTGCATTTATTGTTTCTTCTCTCATTGAATAATATAGATGCAACCATTAGAGTAATTATATGATTACTTGTTAGTTGATAACATGAACAATTTTACCAACAAGACTACATAAAAAATATTCGTGTGTATTTTGGAGCACTAGTAATGAAACACTAAGAAAACTGGACTCGGCCGCACCAACCAACTAAAGAACATACAACGTTTCCTGTTACAACAAAATGAATGCGTCACCTGGGACGACGAGCCAAACGTGTCGTTAGTTCATATTCCCTCCTTTCTGGCTCAAAGGGCTCCTTTTTCAGATTTCCACTATGTAAGGCTGATTTTGAGTTTAATTGAAGGAAAAAGCTTTGAGTCCTACATCATATTTAATAAAAGTGGGAAAATTATTTGTCACGCATACATCTTAGAGCAACTCAAACGGGCCGATCTAAACAGACGACGCTTTTCTCCGTTTTTTGTCTGTTTGGGTCGCCCGCCCGCCCGTCGTCCGTCTTGTTTTAAATTTGGATCGGCAATGCGTCCAACGCGCCGACCCATTTCATGTCCGCACACAATTTATAAAAAAGCCCCACGACCATAGATCATGCCAGCGCCCATGTCTCATGCCGACACTATGCCAGCACCGGCATACAATGCCGGCTTCAGAAAATATCATGTTGGCACACTCGCCAGCGGCCGACATACATGCCAGCACACAAAAGGGGTGGGTCTTGAGTTTGACCACGTCATCACGGCCCTGTGGTCATGCCAGCACACCTGCCGACATACAAAAAAAGGATGGCGGCAATAGATCACTCGTCGTCGAACTTGAGCATGTTGGCCTGCATCTTCTCGAATCAGGGCCTCTTCCTTGGCGACACGGTGTTGAGATCCACCTTCATGATCTCCAACCCACTCATCATGCTCGCGTGGGCCACTTCTTTCGCCTTTGTATTGGCGTTGGTGGCCTCGATCTCTAGCATCTTGGCTTGTTTTTCTGCCTCCATCTCAAGCATCTTGGCTTGCTTCTCCGCCTCCATCTCAAGCCTCCTCCCTTGGATCTCCATGAAGGCGCTCATGGAATCTTCTTTGTAACGGCCGGCACTCCTCCTCCCTTGATTCCTTCTTGCTCATCATGCTCTCCCGATCAAGACGTCCGACGCCGCATCCCGCTTATCCTTCTTCTTGGAGTCGGTCTTCTCCCGCGGCCGTGCCTTCTTGCCGTCCCCAAGATCCTCCGCGGCTTGCTCCCCCCCCCCCCCCCGCGACTTGAGGGCGGCATATTGCGCCTTGAACTTCTCCTCGTCCTTGACGACCCTAAAGCAATGGAAGAGGTTGAAGCACTTGCCATTGTGTTGGACCTTGAATGCCTCCAAAGCTTGGAATGCCTACAAATGTATTTAATGCAAGCATATTGGTAAATGGTATGCAAATGAACACATAAGCATAAATTTGATGACACAAAAGAGGGTGGCTTGCTAGCATACTATGTCTTGCATGCCGATGCCGCTCACGGGATGGGCCTTTACGCTCTCAAGAGTGGCACAAAACTTGCACTCTTGTTGGATCACCCTCCATCGCTTCGGAATAGAAACCCACTTGCGCGTGCTTACTATTTGGTACGGTAGAAACCTTTTGCGCTCATGGAATTCATGTTGAACACAGATCCAAAAAGTTTAATGCTTTTGTTCGGCACCTGTCTTGGGGTCTTGTCCAATGTCTCTCCAACACTCGTAAAGAAGCTTGTCCTCGAACGCCATGTATGCCTTGGTCCGCTTGCTCTTACGCTTCGGCTGCGTCGCCCCAGCGACTTGGTTAGCGAGTTCGTCCTCGAAAAAAGGCTCTGCTTCGATGTCGCACTCTTCATCTTCCTCTTTCCCGTAGTCCTTCGGAAACTCGTGGTCGAGTGAGAAGCCGTCCAGGTCCAAGCCGACCTGATCACGCATGAAGGCCGCCTGATCTTGATCAAAGGCGGACGGCGTAAACGTCCCTCGGCCGTCGTGGCTTTGTGTCTCATCGGGATCGACGCCATCGGCCGGCACACCACCATCAAAGATCAAATTCAGCATGTAGTCCTCGTTGCCGCCGACCGACATTCCTTCGAACAGGTTGCGTGCGCCCGAGAGAATGTCCGCTGGCATGTCCCGCGCACGTTTCCTCATGCCTCCGGATGACGAGCCACTGGCCATCGGTGTGGCGTTGAGGTCGATGGGCGCGGGCGTGGAAGGCGCCACCACGCTCACCTCGGGCAAGCACTCCCTGGAGAGGCGGGAGGCCTGCGGGTAGACGTGGAAGCCAGGCATCGGGGTGCAAGACGATGAACAGGGCGAGTCGGGCAGCACCGTCCGAGGGAACGCGGATGAGCCGGTGCTGGCCGCAGCCACGGCGGCGTTGAAGAGGCCTTGCTGGCTAGGGTTTAACCCGCATATAGAGTGCCTCCCTCGTTGCCGCCGCGACGCGGGCGTTGGTGACCTCCTGCTGTGTGGCGGCCTTCCTCCCTCGTGTCCGCTGCGTGCCTGCGGCCCTTCCTCTTGGCCGACTCAGCTGCACGCTCTTTGGGGGTGAGCGTCTTCTTCGGCTTGGGCACGGCGACGGTTTTGAGGGGGGCGCGGGGCTTGCTTGCGAGAGGGGGCGGTCATCATGGCGGACGAGGCGAGGATGGCGAGGCCGATAACGGCATCGAGGTCGTCGTCCATGGCGGGGTGGGGCGGGAGCGCGCGCGGGCAGGATGGTTTTTGAGGGAAATGGAGGAAAATGGTGGAGGCTGCCACCAACCAGCGGGCCCGGAGGAAGGATAAGGTGTGCGCGTGTCCGTCTCATGTTCGCGTCGACGTAAATCCGGCTCAAAAATGGGTCGGGAATGGGTCGCCCGCAGACGAAAAGCGGACGCGCGTCCGTTTGGGTCGGCGCGTTGGGCTGACTTTTGTGTCCGCGTCGACCCAAACGGACGCCAGCTGATGAAATGGGTCGCCCCATTGGAGTTGCTCTTATACTACATGCACAATGCAAACTTAGAGCAAGGTTAATAATACAGCTAGTTGTTAACTATATGATGTTCACACGTCATTTATAGCCAAGCTTATAGCCGGCAAGTATAATAGGTAGATGTAAATGAGTATTACTTTGTTGATATAAGACCCACCATCCTCTCTTATAAAGTGTTTTGGAACGTGTGTTGCAGCCCGCTTCTCCTCTCTCTCCTCAAATCTTTCTTTCAACTCATCACAAATATATTATTTTAAGTCTTACAGCCCGCCTACGTCGTTGCTATTGTACTTGTTCTTAAAGAGAGATAGGATGTTGCAATTAATTCCTCGGGAGTTGAGTAAGTGGGGAATATTTGATTGGGCAATTTTGCATTTATAAATCTACATGTCATCCACTCAGAGTCTATCTTAATTGATGACGTAGTTCAGCTTGCTTGTTTACAGATCAAAAGAGTAGTTGCCTTTTCTTTTGGCTGGTAGCCACTGGTTGAGAGAATCGAAGCCAAGTGAGAGTACTGTCGCATACTGTTCAACACGTAGGAGTCCTACAGTAGGTAGGAACGATGAATAGAATCGCGAGGTGGAGTGAGCATCCACGGCGGTGATTCGCATGCATGCACTGGACGCGACGCGACGACAGCCTTCGTATTCCACCTCCGTCAGGGCCGGTGTTGGTTTCTTGTGTGGTGTCGTTGTAGTCATGTCATTTCCCGGTGCAGATGCACATGAAGGTCATGGACGTTGCCGCACCTCGCACGCGACGTCAGCCGTTCATTTAGGTCAACGTCGAGCGTGGCTGCCGGTCAACCCCAGCACCGACGCCTTACGTCGTGCACGACACTCAGCGTTGACCCTGGCAAGTGGTCGTACAATACGTCGATATGCACCCGGCCGCCTAGACGGATGACATGCCTAGTCTGTTTCGTCGGATCGGATGCAGCGAGTTTCTCGCGACGGATACATGCATGGCCGGATGTACTACACTGGTAACAGATCGGAGTATCGCTTGGGTCCGTGCACCTACGGCTACGTGCTTAGTGTAAAATAGAATCATATTTAAATCATTTATTTCGAGTACGTGCCAAGATACTTTTTTTTTTGCTTGCTACGTGCCAAAATACTGACCTCCAGCCAGTTTACTCCATGGATCGTATTCTGACGATGCTGGCATGCTGCTATAGGACAAGAGAACAAGATAATTATCTCAAACTTGTTGTCGAGTTAGCTTTGCGTACACAGGAGAACAAGATAACTCTGCACTGCTCATATTTGGTGACATATAAACGGATCGAGGCACCTGCATGCGACCACCCATCCATCAATATAAGCGTTGCATGCATATGCCTTACAGCCGGCATTATCATTATCATTATCGTCATCATCGGTGAGACGAGAAAGGAAAACGATTGACGCAATCATGCATGCAAATTGACGTAAAGCTAGCCTCTCTCTCTCTGCTCCTGAGCCAGAATATTCCTCCATCGTTATCATCATCCCGGTCAGTATCTTGCTCTCACTCTGTCTCTGGGAGTGTACTCACATGGGCATGGTGGAGTATATGTCGGCCCAAACCAATGAATCAAGCACAGTATCTACCAGTCAATGCTGCATGCTTGACTAGTCCATGTGGATGTGGCCATGTGGGTGTACATTTAGCTGCAAGATAGTTAAGCGCATGATCCCCAGATCACCAGATCGATTAACAACGGGTGTGTGCTTGTGCTTAAGGGCACAGCGCACATAGATCATGGCGAGACAATGCTAATTAGCAGTGGTACGAGACAAATGGCTTGAACCTTTGTATGTATCCAATCAGCCAAAGCTGCCAGGCTTGGAGCTAATCTTCTCCGATCTCGAGGCCCCTCACATGGCGACTCGATCTGCACCAATGCACGAGAAATGCTTGCTGGCGTCAACGATTGGAATCCAGCACCGGCTCATGCTCCTGGATTATGTTTACATTTTTCTTTTGAGACACGACTATGTTTACTATTGTACACTCGAGCAAGTTGCGCGCATCGACATTATACATGTGGATCAATGGGCAAATCGTGACAGTTGCAAACGATCGACCCAATGTCGTTCAGGTCGATCGCAAGGCCCAACGGACTATAGTGGAGTAGTTTTTTATTTGCACCAACGAAAAAACAAAGTGAACAAGTGCCCGACTTGGCTTTGCCTAGAGCAATGACTACCTTAAGAACATCTACATCCGAACGCCTCAAATGACCCCTTATACGCCCGTAGACACGCCCGATCAGTCAACGGACAAGAGAAAGAAAAAAAAATGACTCAACCGGGCCCCTCATATCATGCCTATACATCCGGGCTGTTCGTGAACCCTCATATATCCATCTCAAATATGGAGTGGATATGAGGGCTCGCGGATGCGCCCGGGCGCGTCCGGTCAGTCCGCCACACAGGACGCGACCCCGCCCCGGACCACCTTTTTTTTCATGTATTCATTCTTTTCTTTTTCTCTCTTTCTCTCCACCAATCATGTGCAAGTGACCGGACATATGAGGAAGCAAATGAGGAGTGTGGCTGCGCGGACGGACAAATAGGGGGCACGCTCGGTTACTGACCGGACATGTCCGCTTGCGTTTAGGGGGTCATATTTGTAATGTCCGGCTATAGATGCTCTAATCAAAACAAAATAGAGGAGAGTGAGACTCCCTATGTGCCAATCGAAAATGGGAAAAAAGACAAGCAAGTTTGCACTGAATCGGCGATAATACTACACACACGGACCAAAGCCAAAAACTTTCACAGGTGTGTCTAGGTCTCAGTCGGCGTAGACTTCACGAAGTCTCAGTCAAGTACTATAGTATGCAAGAAGGAAAAAAACGAAAAAAATTGTTTACACGAATCTTGATGCATGATCAACGGATTATAGCATCGACTTAGACTTCTCGACTGATTTCTAGCAAAGCCAAACTTGCATGCCCATACTTTAATTGCCCCCCCCCCATCCTATTTTAACTGGTGGGCCCGGCTCATTTAACCAAATCCCAGACAATTGAATCAGGGCCGGCCCTGTGTTTCAAGAGGCCCTAGGCAAACTCAACCACATGGGCCCCTATGTTCTAAGACCACACACCTTTAGTTTAAAATTTAACTATAATAATTCGAATGACTTCATCAACAACAATAATAACGAAATTCAAACTTACTCAATCTAGAACAATAGTACTAAAAAGACAGCAAAACTGAAACTAAAATGACATGATTACCTCAAAGAAGAACCAAATTCGACCGACTCGATCGACAACAATAATATTTCAGTGCTTCTGAAAAGGATTCTTTGGACGTTTCTTGATGCAAAGACATTAAGGGCACAATCAAGATCAACATTGTTCAAGACATCCTTCTCAATGCAGCACCCGACAATCGCTTCTTCTTAGGCAACATGACATGCTAATGTCCTAAAATTGTGAAAAAAATAAGGTATAAAGAATTAGGAATTTATACATTGGAATCCTAGGCACACATGGATATATAGTTGAATGTACTGAATAAAGAATAAAATATACTACTGAAATTGTCAAATTAGGATTTGGGTGGATGGATCATGAACATGGATGGATCATGGATATGTTCATACGTATTGCACCTGATGGATGATGGATGGATGGATCAAGGATACGTACCGGTCCTGCTGCTGATTACTGCTGCTGAAGTGCTGATGGATGGATGTTGGATGGATCTTGCCAGATGGCTGGGCACCCGGGTCTAGTTGGCTTGGCTCGTACAGTCGTACTGGTGCAGTGGTGCAGATTATTGTTGCAGCTGCCTGGTGGAGTGCTGGATGCCGGATGGCCGGACTGCTTTGGGGGCGCGCGGAGCTGCGACTTTTGGCTGTGGCCGAGGCGACAATGCGTCGAGCGATAGGCAGGCCGACGAACCAACGAGCAGACGAAGGAAAACGAGTGTGACGCTTCGCTATTCGCTATCGCATCATCGCGAGTCGCTAATTGATCTAGTTATCTGATGGGCCTAGCCATCTAGCTTTTTTCCTTTTGTAAACATTTTACCTATTTTTTACAGGGCTATAGTGTATATATTTACTACATGATATGCCCCCTCCCTCGCCTGGGCCCTGGGCCGTTGCCCCGCCGGCCATACACCAGGGCCAGCCCTGAATTGAATCTAACCACCCGTAATCCCCTCGTAAACCCTCCGTGTGTCTAGCATTGCTTCTGAATCAGTGATTGGAAGTTGCACTGAATCAACCATAAAAAAGAAAGGACATCCGTAAACACCCCTTGCCATATCGGACTTTGAAAACTGCAATAGCCACCTTGTCTTGCCTGTTGTGAGACACACTTCTGAAATTCTAATCGAGCAGACTATTAGGCAGCCCTTTGTCTCTTTTACGCTCATGTCATGTTGAGATACTGCAGAAAAAAGAAGTACAAAATCTGATTCAATTTTTCATAATCGATTAATTAACATGGTGGTTAATTGTATTATGAAAGACGGGAAAAAGATCTGGTGTGAGAGAAAACAGATGCTCACCTCTTGGGCTCAGTAAATGGGCCGGCCCATGTCGTGTTCTGATGATTATTTCTTTTTGTGTTTAGCTGAGCAGTGTAGAAATTTAAATAAAAATTTATGTGCGAGCAGTGTAGAAAAATGTTCATGCAACTTTAGAAAATGTTGATCGCATTCAAATAATTGTTAGTGACATTTACAAATGTCCACACATTTTAGAAATATGTTTTCACATTTAATAAATATATTACTAATACAATTAAGAAACGTTCACGTAACTTATAAAAAACCATTCAAAAAATATATATACTCGAGTGTTTTGGATGAAATGGAAAACAATGTGGATGTACGTAAGTTCAGAAAACCGTTTCATATACGATCGAAAAAACGTACTCCTATGTTTGTCCTAAAAAAATGTACTCTTGCACGCACAGTAGAAACGAAATGAAGACTCGAATCGCACGGCGGTGGTTCGCATGCAAGGGACTCGACGCGACGGCAGCCCTCCTCCTCTTTTCTCTTGGGGCACGTACGGTGTCTGCATATCGTGTCTTTTCCCGGTGCAACTTGATGAAGACGACGACGACCACCGGTGCAGATGCAGTGCCGCCGGCGTCTGGGCGGTGCCCATGCATGCCTCCTGCGCGGCACGACGTTATCTACACTATCTATCTGAGCAGGCAGCGGCGTCTGTGCGTGCGAGGGAGCAGAGGCCTTTGCCGCTTCTGCACGCGACGTCAGCCGGCCGGCGGGGCATGCATGGAGCCGGCCCGGTCAACGTTGAACGTACAACCGGCCGGCAACTCGCCGACCTGCGTACGTGTTGCCGTCCGGTGGTCACCAGCGCGGTGAGCCTCATGTGGCACCCGTACATGCATGTTCTTGCCACGCTGGCCGTGCAGGTCTCGCTCTCGCACATATCCAGGGAGCTCCGGTGTGCCACGGACGCGTTTTACTGGATGCAACATGCATGGTACCATTTCATTGTTAAACGTATCGTCATGTTTTGGACAGTATAATCAACGGTCGACAGTGTCTACAAAATCACGGTGTTGGTTCCTTGTGCTGCGTGTCTCCGTGTGTGTAGCTAGATATAGTCGTGTCTTTTCCGGGTGCAAATGCAGATGCATATATGATCGATCATCGATGTTTAAACGCGGCGTCAGCTAGCCAGCTGGCCAGTTACGCCAGTCAACGTGGAGCATTCCAGGTCAACGAAGCAGTAGGAGCGTTGACCCTGACCAGTGGAACACCAGATCGATGGAGACCAATGCTCTTTTTGGATCCATGGGTTAGAGTTAGAGTTGGTTAGATTGGACTGAACTAACCCCAAAACATCCAAACAAGAGCGTTATACAGTTGGTTAGATGATGTAACCCACCTAAGAGGTGATTATTTGGGTTAGAGTTAGGTCGGGCCAAGAAAACAAAAATCCCACAACCCCAGCCGCACTAGATCCCCTTGCCACCCCACCCATCCCGCTCCCGTCGCCCCCCACCCATCCCGCTCCCGTCGCCCCCACCCATCCCGCTCTTGTCGCCCACATCCATCCCGCTTCCCGTCGCGCCGCCACAGCCACATCCACCCCCTTCCGCCGGCCTACTCCGCCGCCCGGCCAGCCTCCCCATCCGCCAGGCTGCACCCATCTCGCCACCCGAGCCGCCCCTAGCAAGGCCCCAAGCAAGGTTGCCGCCGGCACCAGCCCCGCCCCGTTCCTCCGTTCCCAGCCGCTCCATTCCGTCGGCTCCAACCAGCGGTTGCCGACACCAGCCCCACCCCGTCCCTCCGTTCGCCTCCATATCTGAAAGCAGTGTGCGACAGTGCGAGTCTACGTGTACCTTGACCTACCTATGATGGACGGAGAGGGCTTCGAGGTGTGGGGTTCGCAGCGGTCGGCAAGCGGCCCAGCTACCCATGCCGGTCTCGACCTCATCTCTCAAGCTTCGGCGTCGGAAGGGTTATTATCAATAGGGTCCAAAGTAGCCAAATGATTGAGAAAGAGAATTTATTGTCAATCTAACCCTGTCATCCAAACACCTTTTTGGTTAGAGTTAGTTCAGGATTAGTTTAGGGTTAGAATCTAACTCTAACCTCTAACCGAGTTAGAGTATCCAAACAGGGCCGATGCATGCATGCATGGATCTCCATTGCCAGTAGCATAAGAAAATCCGACCGGCATTATCATTGGTCAAATGAGATGGAAGCGATCAGTTGACACAATCATGCATGCAAATTGACATAAAGCTATTAAGCCTCTGAGCCGTCCAACCGGAATTTCTCTATCATCATCATCATCATCATCATTATCATCATAAAATCATGGTTAATTGGAGCATCTTCAGCCGTTTGCCCCCAACGCGCCTGACGAGGCCGTAAAACGCTCCAGCCGGCACTATTTTTTGCCTTGGGGCGATAAACTTTCCAGTCACACCCCCAAGTTTCGGCGCAGAGCATTCCAGGTCAAGAGAAGCAGTAGCAGTGTTGACCCTGACCAGTGGAACAACAGATCAGTCATCGATGGAGACCGATGCATGCATGCATGGACGGATGTCTACCGTCAATAGCATAAGGACATATGTGTTTATTCCTACTAAATTAGAGCATCTATAGCCAGACCCTTCATACCCTTCTCAAACGTTTGGACAGACCGTCCGGTCAGTGACCGGTCACAAAAACGCGACCCAACCGAACCTCTCAAACTCAAGTCATACGCCCGGGCTAATCGACACCCCTCAAAATATAGGGCGGATATGAGGCGGCCCGGTCACGCCCGCTTGACAGGCCGGGCCGACCACCGACCCCATCGTTGTCCCACAAAAAACCTCATTCCAGACACCTCGCTCCGAACCCTAGCCCACTCTCTCTTCCTTCGTCTCCTCTCCCTCCCTGAGCCCGATCCCATCGAGTACAATGTCGAGCACCGACAGCCGCTCCAACGTAGACTCCGAGGAGTTGGCCCACCGCATTGTCTTGGAGAGGTCCAAGCTGGAGACAGGTGGCAACTCCGGATCTGGAGCTACGCCACCGCTCCCGAGCCGGCAGAGCACGGATGCTGGAGCTTGACCCTCCCGGCCCGTGTGCAGCTCCAGCAGGGCTGCACCGCACTCGCCCCGCGCCTTGTCCTTCCCCCGCCAGTCGCTGCTCCACGCGGACAGCGTTGGGTCCTAGTGCCCGCGCCGCCGGCCATCGCCTACACGCGCACTCCGGAATCAAAGGCGCGCACCACCCGCCGTGAGAGGCAAGTGGCACTAGGACGAGGGGAAGCGGAGCAATCCGTGTGCCGCCATCACGGGATGTCGGCGGAGCCCAACGAGGACGAACGCCTCCTCGCATGGGTGTACCGCCGGTCCCTCACGATGGCGGAGACGAACACTCGGCGCCTCCGACGGAAGAATGCGAAGGCGCTCCGGCTTGCTATTGAGCAGTCGGAGCGCAAGGCGAAGGAGGCAGCAGAGGAGAAGGCCCGACTTGCATGGTTGAAGCGGGAGGAGGACAGGGCGGTCCGACGGATCAAGAGGCTCATCGTCCTCTCCGACTCCGACTCCGACGACATCGGTAGTGGCAACTCCTCCTCCGACGACCAAGACCCTCCGCCAGCCGTGGATGGCTACAACTGCGTCGGCGATCCAAAGGGCAAAGGTCCGGCGAGGAAGTGGTGATCTTCCCCCTCCCCCCTCCGCATTGTTAATATAGATTTTAGGTGACGATGAACTATGTCTTGTGAACTCGATGATCTTTCGGGTGATGATGGATGTTCGTTTGCCACAAATTTTGTGTTCGTTTGCTTTCGATTTTATTGTCTGATGTTTGATCATGTAGATTATTTTGACGTGCATGTGTAGTATGGATATAGGGTGCCGGATATGAGATACGTGGATGTGGAGAGGGAAATTTGAGGCATGACCGGGCGTTTGAGGGACCGGATTTGCAAGGTTCGGCTGTAGATGCTCCTATAAGGACATCTTTAAAGCGTATTCTCAAATATTTCAACAGGATCCTTATATTTCAGTTTAACGGTTCAAACATACAGATTTTGATATCCTGACAATAAAAATGAGAGAACTTTACCAGAGTCCGAACATCCAATTGAGCAATCAAAAGTAACCACATGGTTCCATTCTCTTTTCTTTGTTCATATGCATCATGGTCCCCTTTTTAATCTTTCTTTTTGGCATTAACTAAAATTTTGGACTAGTAATTAGTCCAAAAAATCAATCGATCGATCGATCGATCAATCAATCAATCAATACATATACTAATTTGAGACTCCCTAGAAATTACCATGTCAATTAGATTTCACGAGTCGTTAATTTGATGGGACCGAATTGTAGATCGACTCACGAAAAAAACACGTATGTCTCTCTCACGACCTTTACTCTCTCAATTTCAATCTCCCAAGTCAATCGAAGTGATCACAGAAAACATGAGCCATTGATTATGTGGGGCCATGTTATAATGGTGGAGATTTACGCTGGTGAGTTCTAATTGTTTTTCCCCCTTAGAAAATCATGGTATTCTTGGACTCTTTCTTTTCCTCATGAGGCACGGTGTATTGTTGTTTTTAAATCGTACTATTCACTTTATCCTGAGAAAGTCTTGGTATTCTCTAGACTATATTTTCTTTGGTGTCTTTCTTATCTTTATCTCAGGGAATAATCCCGCATGACCTTTATGACTCAGGACGCCAAAACCAGTATTTTCTGGCAGAAGAACAGAATAAACTATCTCTTTCCACGGTTCCTCTTGAAGTCTAGGTGCCTTGGATCAAGCACGGCCGCAAGAAAGAGTTGATGAACAGGAGTCTCGAGGTGTTGGTGGCGGCAGAAGATGGCTTCGTGATGGACTTTCTCCTCCCGTGACATCCAGGCTATACAAACACCCAACGCCATATTATTCAAGTTTGGCCGCTCCATGATGTTTGAGTACATTGCTTGGACACAGAGTATCTTGGCTACGACAACGTTGTGGGCACTAAGTAGCTGCCTGTGTATGTCACCCATGCTAACAGGGCAGTACGGTATATTTATTTTTAAAGCCACAAATCAGTGTTTTAGGAGTCAACTGATAGCCGAACGCTTTTGCAAACCTGATCCACCTCCTCAGGGGAGTGGATTCTCGAAGGATCAGAAGCAGAGAGCTGTAAAATAAGGATATGGAGATCTAAACATTGTTTTCTCTATTTTTTCACTTCTTTTCTTTTTTCTCATCAGTTCATTTTTCTCCTTTTTGAACTAGTTCATTTTGAAGCTTTTTTAAAAATTATTATTATTGGAATACCCTGAAATTTCTTGTTTCCAAATATTGTTTACAATTTTATAAAATATTCAGGAATTTCATAAAATGTTCACATTTTCAAAAAAAAGTGTTCAGAAAATTCATAATTGTTTTAAAAGTACAAGGTCTGCAATTTGACTTTAATTTTTTTGTCAATTATTGGGAGCTTGTTAACAATTTCAAAAAGGTCTTCAAACTTGTAAAATTTTCATAAACAATTAAAATTTTCAAATTTTTTAACAATTTTCAATAAATGGTTAGTACATAAGAAAATGTTCATGTTGATTGATAATGACAAAAATTACGCATAGTCGAGGCATAAAAATTATGAAAAACTACATGCTCACGGTTGCACTCGTCTGGCCTAGTCTGCCACACTACTGTCAACTTGTTATTTTTGGACTATGGGTAAATGACCCGAACTTCTTTCAGCAGCCTGACACAGATATATGATGCATCCATGTCATGTTTGAACAACTTACGAGACTGTTTGCAAGTTGTGACACCTTCGACCATTTATTTGCCTATTTTCATCGAGAAAACTTCAGAAAATGGAAAATTTTGTTGGAAATTCCAACAGCTTGACATGGAGCCTTGAATTAGTCATATAAAACGTATGGAATGAATTTGTGTCATGTGACGGATGACGAATTATATAGGAATGGGAATATTGTAGGGAGCGTTAGTTCAACATTTCATTTTAAGCTTTTATGAAGCACCATCTCACGTTGATTGCAATTATTCCAAGTATACATAATGAACATGCGTGCGGTACGTGTGGTCCCATGATTATCACACAACGGTTGGTGTATGTATATAACAATATATATTATATCTGTAGCAATTATTCCAAGTATATATAAGGAAACATGAGCGATCTAACTGGATGAAATAAAATGCTCTACCCATAGTTGTCTGGGAACAAAAAAAGAGTTGGACATCACAAATATTCATAATATCTAGCTTGTAGATTCAACAATTCCCTTTGCAAGGTCGTCACAGAACTTATCCATTGACCTATCACTCGTGCTTGATGTTGATAAGTCTGATGCATCCGGAGAAATAATATATTTCCTATACCTCATCGGTATTGTCGGAAGATAGTTAGGATTCCGATCAAATCTACGAAAATGCTTGTCAGTCATACCATGCTCCCTTATGAAATTGTGCAAAACCATTTGCTGCAACAATCATCTTTTGCTTGTAAAATGGGTAGCTTGGCATCTTGAGAAGAATTCTCCATTTCATCTTCCATACATCAAAAGTTCTCTCGATGACATTCCGATTACTTGAATGCAGATGGTTAATTTTTTCTTTCTCGCCACTAGGAGCAACACCTCTTCGGAAGTCAGGAACATGATATCTTTGGCCCTTATATGGTGATAAATAGCCTGGACGATTTGGATATCCAGCATCAACATGATAATATTTTCCTGAAATACAGATGTGTAAATCACACCGGCATGAAATAGATGCAATAAAGCACAACTTGATATGAACATAAAGTACAAAAATACCTTCCGAAGGATGTGGGAAGACATCTTTATCTGCGTCTAATGCATGATAGAGCACACTGGTATCATGCATAGCACCTGGTTGGCCAATAGAAGCATATGTGAAGCGCATGTCGAAATCAAATACAGCCATAACATTTTGAGTTGTACTACCTGATCTGCCAATATATCTAATGACATCCTTAGGCTTGACAGTTGCAAGTATGTGGGTTCCATCAATAGCTCCAATGCAGTCTTTGAAATGCGGCCACATTCTCTTATCATTTCTGATTCTACCATGAACAGTAGAGAAGTTTGGATCTTTTGGTCGCACAAAATCTTTAGACATCTTTACCAAGCTGCGCAGAACAAGATCAAACTTTCTACTGATTGTGTCACCAAAATGCTTGAATCGATTTTGCACTCCCCGATTTGAGTGACATCCACCGCATATGTACAAGAAGAGTGCTAGAGCTTCAAAAGTACTCATATGCGTAGTTGATTTCAGACCATACGTACTCACCAAAAGATCATGCAGATTGTGGAACATTTTAGAATTCATACGGAAACATGCGGTGGCTCTCCCCTGGGGTGCTCAAGGTTTCTTTCACCCATCCCATTCCACTGAGAATTGAAGTCCTAGGTTCATTCTTCTCCAAGTAAGTCCTGTGATACTTTTCAACAACAGTTACAGCAAAAGCAAGATTGCTTATCATCATTTCGTGTAGGTCCATCAGCTGTACATCTTCGTCATGCTCTTCATTGGAGTGCTTGCTCCCTCCACTATCACTTTCGCTTGAGGACTGTTAGGTAACGTTGCATGGGAAACAAAAAATTTCCTATGCGCACGCAAGATCTATCCATGGTGATGAGCATCTACGAGAGGAAGAGTGGATCTACATACCCTTATATATCGCTAAGCGGGGAGCGTTAAGAAACGCGGTTGGTGTAGTCGAACATCTTCGCGATCCAAATCGCCGTGCGTCCCGCGATCTCATCACGATCCATTCCGCGATCCAATCACGAGCCGTCCCGCGAACTCATCACGATCCGTCTCGCGATCTTGATCACGGTCCTTCTAATCTAGCGCCGAACGGACGACACCTCCGCGTTCAGCACACGTACAGCTCGATAACGATCTCCGCCTTCTTGATCCAGCAAGAGGGAGTGGAGAGGTAGAAGAGTTCTCCGGCAGCGCGACGGCGCTCCGACGATGGTGGTGGAGCTATTCCGGCAAGGCTTCGCCTAAGCACCGCAGAAATCCGATCTAGAGGAGAAACTATGCACTAGAGGAACGGGTAGCACGTGGCTGAAAATCTCGTGCCAAAACCCTAAAACCCTCTAGTGTTGGAAATATGCCCTAGAGGCAATAATAAATTGGTTATTATCATATTTCCTTATTCATGATAATCGCTTATTATCCATGCTATAATTGTATTGATCGGAGACTTAGATGCATATGTGGATACATAGACAAAACCACGTCCCTAGTATGCCTCTAATAGACTAGCTCATTGATCAAGGATGGTTAAGGTTTCCTAGCCATGGACATGAGATGTCATTTGATAAATGGGATCACATCATTAGGAGAATGGTGTGATGGACAAGACCCAAACTACGAACGTAGCATATGATCATGTCAGTTTATTGCTACTGTTTTTTGCATGTCAAGTATATGTTCCAATGACCATGAGATCATGCAACTCACTGACACCGGAGGAGTGCCTTGTGTGTATCAAACGTCGCAACGTAACTGGGTGACTATAAAGGTGCTCTACAGGTGTCTTCGAGGATGTCTGTTGAGTTGGCATTGATCAAGACTGGGATTTGTTACTCCGTGTGACAGAGAGGTATCTCAGGGCCCACTCGGTAATACAACATCACAATAAGCCTTGCAAGAAATGTGACTAAGTGTAAGTCACGAGATCTCGTATTATGGAATGAGTAAAGAGACTTGCCGGTAACAAGGTTTAACTAGGTATGGAGATATCGTCAATCAAATCTCGGGCAAGTAACATACAGAAGAACAAAGGGAACATCATACGGGATTAACTGAATCCTTGACATAGAGGTTCAACCGATAAAGATCTTCGTAGAATATGTAGGAACCAATATGGGTATCCAGGTCCCGCTATTGGTTATTGACCGTAGAGGTGTCTCGGTCATGTCTACATAGTTCTCGAACCCGCAGGGTCTGCACACTTAAGGTTCAGTGACGTTTCGGTAGTATAGAGTTATGTATGGTGGTGACCGAAGGTTGTTCGGAGTCCCGGATGAGATCTCGGACGTCATGAGGAGCTCCGGAATGGTCCGGAGGTAAAGATTGATATATGGAAAGTCCTATTATGGTCACCGGAAAAGTTTCGGGCTCATCGGTAGTGTACCGGGAGTGTCGGTAGTGTACCGGGAGACCATCGGGAGGGGTATTTCGACCCAAGAGGCTACATGGGCGGTGGGAGAGTGAATACCAGCCCTTAGTGGGCTGGTGGAAGTCCCACACAAGGCCCATGCGGCTGGGAAGAAAAGTCCAAAGAGAAAAAGGTGGGAAAAGGCAAAAAGGCCAAAATAAGGAGTCCTAGTCCTACTAGGATTGGAGGAGGAATCCTCCTCTCCTCTTGGTTCGGCCGACGCCTCGATGGCTTGGCCCTTGGGCCAAACCTCCTCCTCTATTCCTCTTATATATACTAGAGGTTTTAGGGTTTTTGCACTAAGTTTTTAAGCGACGTGCTGCCCGTTCCTCTAGTGCATAGTTTCTCCTCTAGATCGGATTTCTGCAGTGCTTAGGCAAAGCCCTGTCGGAATAGCTCCACCACCATCTCCGGAGCACCGTCATGCTGCCGGAGAACTCTTCTACCTCTCCGCTCCCTCTTGCTGGATCAAGAAGGCGGAGATCGTCATCGAGCTGTACGTGTGCTGAATGCGGAGGTGCCGTCCGTTCGGCGCTAGATCGGAAGGACCGTGATCAAGATTGCGAGACAGATCGTGATGAGTTTGCGGGACGGATCATGACGAGATCGCAGGACGTATCGTGATGAGTTCGCGGGACGGATCGTGATGAGTTCGCGGGACGGATCGTGACGAGATCGCGGGACGGATCGTGATGAGTTCGCGGGACGGATCGTGATTGGATCGCGGGACGGATCGTGATGAGATCGCGGGACGCTCGACGATTTGGATCGTGAAGACTTTCGACTACACCAATCGTGTTTCTTAACGATTCCCGCTTAGCGATCTACAAGGGTACGTAGATCCACTCTCCCTCTCGTAGATGCTCATCAGCGTGGATAGATCTGCGTGTGCGTAGGAAAATTTTTGTTTCCCATGCAACGTTCCCCAACAATGGCATCATGAGCTAGGTCTATGTGTAGATGAGATCTCGAGTAGAACACAAAAGGTTTGTGGGCGTTGATGCTTAGATTGCTTCCTCCATTGGTCGGATTTTGGTTCAGCGGTATTGTGAGATGAAGTGCCCAGACCAACATTACTCGTACGCTTACGAGAGACCGGTTCCCTCGACCGCAACTTGTTGCATAGATGGCTTGCGGGTGCCAGTTTCTCTCACTTTAGTTGGATCGGATTCGACAAAGGCGGTCCTTGAGAAGGTTGAAAAGAAACTAGTGTATCACCGTTGTGGTTTTTGCGTAGAGGAGAATTGTTCTTGCTAGATACCCGTAGCAGCCACGTAAAATATGCAACAACAATTAGAGGACGTCTAACTTGTTTTTGTAGGGTATGTTGTGATGTGATATGGCCAATTACATAATGTGATATATGTGATGTATGAGATGATCATGTGATGTATAGATTATCCCGACTTGCATGTCGATGAGTACGGCAACCGGCAGGAGCCATAGGGTTGTCTTTAATTATTGTATGACCTGCGTGTCAATCATTAAGCTCTGTGTAATGCTTTACTTTATCGCGTAGCAATAGTAGTAGAAGCATGTTGGGCACGACAACCCCGATGGCGACACGTTGATGGAGATCATGGTGTCTTGCCGGTGACGATGGAGATCATGCCAGTGCTTTCAAGATGGAGATCAAAAGCACAAGTTCATGGCCATATCATGTCACTTATGATTTGCATGTGATGTTAATCCTTTTATGCACCTTGTTTTGCTTAGGACGACGGTAGCATTATAAGGTGATCCCTCACTTAATTTCAAGATAAATTGTGTTCTCTTCGAGTGTGCACCATTGCGAAAGTTCGTCATGTTGAGACACCACGTGATGATCGGGTGTGATGGACTCTACGTTCACATACAAGGGGTGCAAGTCTATGTTGCACATGCAGAACACTCGGGTTAAACTTGAAGAGCCTAGCATGTACAGACATGGCCTCGAAACACAAGAGACCAAAAGGTCGAACATGAGTCATATAGTAGATATGATCAACATGATGATGTTCACCATTGAAACCACCTCAACTCACGTGATGATCGGACTTGAGTTGGTGAATTTGGATCATGTATCACTCGAATGACCGGAGGGATGTCAATTTGAGTGGGAGTTCTTAAGTAGTATGATTAATTGAACTCATTATCATGAACATAGTCAGTAGTGTCTTTGCAAATTTATGTTGTAGATTACTAGCTCACGTTGTAGCTCCCTTGAATTTTTATATGTTCCTAGAGAAATAGAGTTGAAAGATGATGGTAGCAATATTGCGGACTCGGTCCGTGTTCTGAGGATTGTCCTCATTGCTACACATAAGGCTTATGTCCTTAATGCACCGTTCGGTGCGCCAACCCCTCTAGCATCGTCTGTAGATGTTGTGAACATCTGACAGACACATTCTGATGACTACTTGATAGTTTAGTGCGTCATGCATTACGGCTTAGAATTGAGGCTCCGAAACATTTTGAATGTCAGGGAACATATGAGATGTTCTAAGAGCTGAAATTAGGATCTCAGGCTCGTGCCCGTGTTGCGAGATATGAGATGTCCAACAAGATTCTTTGCCTGCAAGATGAAGGAGAATGGCTCAATCGTTGAGCATGTGCTCAGATTGTCTGGGTGCTACAATCGCTTGAATCGAGTGGGAGTTGATCTTCCAGATAAGATAGTGATATATATAGTTCTCCAAGTCACTGTCACTAAGCTACTAGAACTTGGTGATGAATTACAAAATGCCAAGGATAGAAATAATGATCCCTGAGGTGTTCGCGATGTTTGACACCGCGAAGGTAGAAATCAAGAAGGAGCGTCAAGTGTTGATGGTTAGTCAAACCACTAGTTTCGAGAAGGGAAAGAGCACGGAGGGAAAATTCATGGATAGCCAGTCAGTTGCTGCTCCAGTGAAGCAACCCTAAGTTGAACCCAAACCCGAGACTAAGTGCTTCGATAATGAGGAAAGCGGTCGCTGAAGCGGAACAACCCTAGATACTTGGTAGATAAGATAGGCTGGCAACGTCGACAAAATTATATTTGATATACGTTTTAATGATGTGTACCTTGCGAGTACTCCTAGTAGCACCTGGGTATTGGATACCGGTTTGATTGCTAAACGTTAGTAACTCGAAATAAAAGCTACAAATGAAGCACTAGCTAAGGGTGAGGTGATGATGTGTGTTGGAAATGTTTCCAAGGTTGATGTGATCAACATCGCACGCTCTCTCTACCTTCGGGATTAGAGACAAACCTAAATAAATGTTATTTGGTGTTTTGCGTTGAGCATGAACGTGGTTAGATCATTTTTGTTGCAACACGGTTATTCATTTAAGTTAGAGAATAATGGTTATTCTGTTTACATGAATAATACCTTCAATGGTCATGCAACCAGTGAGAATGGTTTGTTGAGTCTTGATCATAGTAATACACATGCTCATAACATTGACGCCAAAAGATACAAAGTTAATAATGATAGTACCACATACTTGTGGCACTGCCGCTAAATGTCATATTGGTATAAAGCGCATGAAGAAACTCCATGCTGATGGATCTTTGGACTTATTCGATTTCGAATCGGTTGAGATATGCGAACCATGCCTCTTGGGCAAGATGACTAAGGACCCCGTTTCCATATGGATGGAGCGGGCAAGTGATTTATTGGAAATGATACATGTTGATGTATGCAATCCAATGAGTCTTGTAGCGTGCGCTGGGTATCGTTATTTTCTTACCTTCACCAATGATTTGAGTAGATATAGTGTATATTTACTTAATGAAACACAAGTCTGAATCGTTTGAAAGGTTCAAGCAAATTCAGAGTGAAGTTTAAGATCATCGTGACAAGTAGATAAAAATGTCCGCGATATGATCGTGGAGGTGAATATCTGAGTTACGAGTTTGGCATACAACTTTAGACAATGTGAAAGTTGTTTCACAACTCACGCCACCTGGAACACCATAGTGTGATGGTGTGTCCGAATGTCATAGTCGTACTCTATTGGATATGGTGTGTGCTGTGATATCTTTTATTGTTTTGCTACTATAATTTTGGGGTTATGCATTAGAGACAACTACATTCACTTTAAATAGGGCACCATCTAAATCCATTGAGATGACATCGTGTGAATTAGGGTTTGATAGAAACCCAAGCTGTCATTTTCTTAATGTTTGGGGCTGCGACGCTTGTGTGGAAAATGTTTTCACCTAATGAGCTCGAACCCAAAGCGGACAAATGCATCTTCATAGAATACCCTAAGAACAGTTGGGTAAACCTTCTATCTCGGATCCAAGCATAAAGTGTTTGTTGCTAAAACTGGGTCCTTTGTCGAGAAAAAGTTTCTCTCGAAAGAATTGAGTGGGAGGAAGATAGAACTTGATGAGGTTGTTGAAACTTTGTTCAACCAGAGAGTAGCGCAGCCAGGAAGTAGTTTTCTGTGAAGCCTACATTAGTTGAAGAGGAAGTAAATGATGATGATCATGAAGCTTCGGATCAAGTTACTATCAAACCTCGTAGGTCGACAAGAATGTCTACTGCTCCTGAGCGATACGACAACCCTGTCTTGGAGGTCATGTTGTTGGACAACAATGAACCTACGGGCTATGGAGAAGAGATGATGGGCCCGGATTCCGACAAATGGTTAGAGGCCATAAAATCCGAGAAAGGATCCATGTATGAAAACAAAGTATAGACTTTGGTAGACTTGCTCGTTGGACGGTAGGTCGTTGAGTACAAATGGATCTTTAAGCTGAAGACACACGCTGATGGTGAATGTCACCATTTATAAAGCTCGACTTGTCGCATAGAAATTTCCGCCAAGTTCAAGGAGTTGACGTCGATGAGACTTTCTCACTCGTAGCGATGCTAAAGTATGTTGGAATTATGTTAGCAGTTGCTGCATTTTTCAATTATGAAATCTGGCAGATGGATACCAAAACATCGTTTCCTTCCTTAAGGAAAGGTTGTATGAGATACAACCAGAAGGTTTTGTCAGTCCTAAGGATGCTAAAAGGTGTGCAAGCTTCAGTGAACCTTCTATGAACTGAAGCAAGCATCTCGGAATGGGAATATACACTTTGATAAGGTGATCAAAGTTTTTGAGTCTATAGAAAGTTTATGAGAAACTTGTATTTACAAAAAAGTGAGTGGGAGCACTATAGAGTTTTTGGTAAGCATATGTGGTTGACATATTATTGATTGGAAATGATGTAGAATTTCTGGAAAGCATAAACGGTTGTTTGAAAAAGATTTTTTCAAAGGAAGACCTAGATAAAGCTACCTAATTGTTGAGCATCAAGATCTATAGAGATAGATTAAGAAGCTTGATGAGACTTTTCAATAAGTACATACCTTGACAAAGTTTTTGAAAGAATTCAAAATGGATCGGTCAGAGAAAGAGTTCTCGCCTGATTTGTAAGGTGTGAAGTTGAGTAAGACTCAATGCCCAGTGACTCCTTCCTAAGGAGGCAGCCCTTGGGTCAGCCGAACCAGGAGGGAGGAGTCCTCCTCCTCCACTCCTAGTAGGATTAGGACTCCTTCCTAATTTAGCCCTTTTTGCCTTTTTCCACCTTTTTCCTTTTGGGCTTTTCTTACCAGCCGCATGGGCCTTGTGTGGGACTTCCACTATTCCACTAAGGGCTGGTATTAATCCTCCCACAGGCGATGTAGCCTCTTGGGTCGAAATACCCCTCCCGATGGTCTCCCGATACACTATCGGCACTCTCGGTACACTACCGATGAGCCCGAAACTTTTCCGGCGACCAAAATAGGACTTCCTATATATCAATATTTACCTCCGGACCATTACGGAGCTCCTCGTGACGTCCGGGATCTCATCTGGAACTCCGAACAACCTTCGGTCACCACCATGCGTAACTCTATACTTCCGAAACGTCACCGAACCTTAAGTGTGCAGTCCCTGCGGGTTCAAGAACTATGTAGACATGACCGAGACACCTCTATGGTCAATAACCAATAGCGGGACCTGGATGCCCATATTGGTTCCTACATATTCTACAAAGATCTTTATCGGTCGAACCTCTGTGTCAAGGATTCAGGTAATCCCGTATGATGTTCCCTTTGTTCTTCGGTATGTTACTTGCCCGAGATTCGATCGTCGGTATCTCCATACCTAGTTCAACCTCGTTACCAGCAAGTCTCTTTATTCGTTTCGCAATACAAGATCCCGTGACTAACACTTAGTCACATTTCTTGCAAGGCTTATTGTGATGTTGTATTACCGAGTGGGCCCTAAGATACCTCTCCGTCACACGGAGTAACAAATTCCAGTTTTGATCCATGCCAACTCAACAGACACCCTCGGAGATACCTGTAGAGCACCTTTATAGTCACCCAGTTACGTTGCGACGTTTGATACACACAAGGCACTCCTCCAGTATCCGTGAGTTGCATGATCTCATGGTCATAGGAACATATACTTGACATGCACAAAACAGTAGCAATAAACTGACACGATCATATGCTACGTTTGTAGTTTGGGTCTTGTCCATCACACCATTCTCCTAATCATGTGATCCCATTTATCAGATAACATCTCATGTCCATGGCTAGGAAACCTTAACCATCTTTGATCAACGAGCTAGTCTTTTAGAGGCATACTAGGGACATGGTTTTGTCTATGTATCCACACATGCATCTAAGTCTCCGATCAATACAATTATAGCATGGATAATAAACGATTATCATGAACAAGGAAATATGATAAAAACTAATTTATTATTGCCTCTAGGGCATATTTCCAACAGTCTCCCACTTGCACTAGAGTCAATAATCTAGTTCACATCACCATGTGATTCGCATTGTTATGAATCTAACACCCAATGAGTTCTGGGGCTCGATCATGCTTTGCATGTGAGAGATGTCTTATAGTCAACGGGTCTGCGACATGCAGATCCGTGTGTACTTTGCAAATCTCTATGTCAAACCGTAAACACTGCTACCACACTCCACTTCGTACTATTCCAAATGGCTGCTCCACTATATGTATCCAGATTGCTACTACGGGTCATCCGGATTGGTGTTAAAGCTTGCATCGACGTAACTCTTCACGACGAACTCTTTATCACCTCCATAATCGAGAAACATCTCCTTATTCTTTTAATTACTAAGGATAATCTTGACCGTTGTCCAGTGATCCACTCCTGGATCACTCTTGTACCCCTTGATGGACTCATGGCAAGGCACACACAGGTGCAGTACACAGCATGGCATACTATACAGAGCCTATGGCTAAGGCATAGGGGACGACATTCGTCCTTTATCTTTTTTCTGCCGTGTTCGAGCTTTGAGTCTCACTCAACTTCACATCTTACAAAGCAGGCAAGAACACTTCTCCCTGATTAATCCATTTTGAACTCTTTCAAAATCTTGTCAAGGTATGTACTCATTGAAAGTCTTATCAAACATCTTGATCTATCTTTATAGATCTTGATGCTCAACAATTAGGTAGCTTTATTTAGGTCTTCCTTTGAAAATCACTTTTCAAACAATCGTTTATGCTTTCCAGAAATTCCACATTATTTCCGAATAGCAATATGTCATCCACATATACTTATCAGAAACTCTATGGTGCTCCCACTCACTTTATTGCAAATACAAGTTTCTCATAAACTTTGTATAGACTCAAAAACTTTGATCACCTCATCAAAGTGTACATTCCAACTCTGAGATGCTTGCTTCAGTCTATAAAAGGATCACTTAAGCTTGCACACCTTTTAGCATCCTTAGGACTGACAAAACCTTCTGGTTGTATCACATACAACCTTTCCTCAAGTAAACCATTAAGGAAACGATGTTTTGACATCCATCTGCCAGATTTCATAATTGAAAGTGCAGCAACTGCTAACATAATTTCAACAGACTTTAGCATCACTACGAGTGAGGAAGTCTCATCGCAGTCAACTCCTTGAACTTGTCTTAAACTTCTTTGCAACAAGTCGAGCTTTACAAATGGTGACATTTACCATCAGCGTCTGTCTTCATTTCAAAGATCCATTTGTACTTAACGACCTGCCGTCCAACGAGCAAGTCCGCCAAAGTCTATACTTGGTTTTCATACATGGATCCTTTCTCGGATTTCATGGCCTCTAACCATTTGTTGGTTTCCGGGCCCATCATCGCTTCTCCATAGTTCGTAGGTTCATCATTGTCCAACAACTTGACCTCTAAGACAGGGTTGCCGCACCACTCAGGAGTAGTACACGTCCTTGTCGACCTACGAGGTTCGATAGTAACTTGATCCGAAGCTTCATGATCATCATCATTAACTTCCTCTTCAACTAACGTAGGCTTCATAGAAACAACTTCCTGCGCTGCGCTACTCTCTGGTTGAAACAGAGGTTCAATAACCTCATCAAGTTCTATCCTCCTCCCACTCAATTCTTTCAAGAGAAACTTTTTCTTGAGAAAGGACCCAGTTTTAGCAACAAACATTTCATGCTTGGATCTGAGATAGAAGGTTCACCCAACTGTTCTTAGGGTATTCTATGAAGATGCATTTGTCCGCTTTGGGTTCGAGCTCATTAGGTGAAAACATTTTCCACACAAGCATCACAGCCCCAAACATTAAGAAATGACAGCTTAGGTTTCTATCAAACCATAATTCACATGGTGTCATCTCAACGGATTTAGATAGTGCCCTATTTAAAGTGAATGTAGTTGTCTCTAATGCATAACCCCAAAATTATAGTAACAAAATGATAAGAGACATCATAGCATGCACCATATCCAATAGAGCACGACTATGATGTTCGGACACACCATCATACTATGGTATTCCAGGTGACGTGAGTTGTGAAACAATTTTCACATTGTCTAAAGTTGTATGCCAAACTCGCAACTCAGATATTCATCTCGACGATCATATCGTAGACATTTTATCTTCTTGTCACGATGATCTTAAACTTCACTCTGAATTTGCTTGAACCTTTCAAACAATTCAGACTTGTGTTTCATTAAACAAATATACACTATATCTACTCAAATCATCAGTGAAGGTAAGAAAATAACGATATCCACTGCACGCTATAAGACTCATTGGATTGCATACATCAACATGTATCATTTCCAATAAGTCACTTGCCCGCTCCATCAAACTAGAAAATGGGGTCCTTAGTCATCTTGACCAAGAGGCATGGTTCGCATGTCTCAACCGATTCAAAATCGAATGAGTCCAAAGATCCATCAGCATGGAGTTTCTTCATGCGTTTTATACCAATATGACATTTAGCGGCAGTGCCACAAGTATGTGGTACTATTATTATTAACTTTGTATCTTTTGGCATCAATGTTATGAACATGTGTATTACTATGATCAAGATTCAACAAACCATTCTCACTAGGTGCTTGACCATTGAAGGTATTATTCATGTAAACAGAATAACCATTATTCTCTAACTTAAATGAATAACCGTATTGCAATAAACACGATCCAATCACGTTCATGCTCAACGCAAAACACCAAATAACATTTATTTAGGTTTGTCACTAATCCCGAAGGTAGAGAGAGCATGCGATGTTGATCATATCAACCTTGGAAACATTTCCAACACACATCGTCACCTCACCCTTAGCTAGTTCTCCGTTTATTTCGTAGCTTTTATTTCAAGTTACTAACATTTAGCAACCGAACCGGTATCCAATACCCAGGTGCTACTAGGAGTACTAGCAAGGTACACATCAATAACACGTATATCAAATATACTTCTGTCAATGTTGCCAGCCTTCTTATCTACCAAGTATTTAGGGTTGTTCCGCTTCAGCAACCACTCTTCTCATAATCGAAGCACTTAGTCTCGGGTTTGGGTTCAACTTTGGGTTGCTTCACCGGAGCAGCAACTGACTTGCTATCCATGAAGTTTCCCTCCTTACCCTTGCCCTTCTTGAAACTAGTGGTTTTACTAACCATCAACACTTGATGCTCCTTCTTGATTTCTACCTTCGCGGTGTCAAACATCGCGAACAGCTCAGGGATCATTATTTCTATCCTTGGAATTTATAGTTCATCACCAAGTTCTAGTAGCTTAGTGACAGTGACTTGGAGAACAATATCAATCACTATCTTATCTGGAAGATCAACTCGCACTCGATTCAAGCGATTGTAGCACCCAGACAATCTGAGCACATGCTCAACGATTGAGCTATTCTCCTTCATCTTACAGGCAAAGAATCTTGTTGGAGATCTCATATCTCGCAACACGGGCACGAGCCTAAGGTCCTAATTTCAGCTCTTAGAACATCTCATATGTTCCATGATGTTCAAAACGTTTCGGAGCCTCAATTCTAAGCTGTAATGCATGAACTAAACTATCAAGTAGTTATTAGAACGTGCCTGTCAAATGTTCACAACATCTACAAACAACGCTAGAGGGGTTGGCGCACCGAGCGATGCATTAAGGACATAAGCCTTCTGTGCAGCAATGAGGACAATCCTCAGATCACGGAGCCAGTCCGCAATATTGCTACCATCATCTTCCAACTCTTTTTCTCTAGGAACATATAAAAATTCAAGGGAGCTACAGCATGAGCTAGTAATCTACAACACAGTTTGCAAAGACACTACCGACTATGTTCATGATAATGAGTTCAATTAATCATATTACTTAAGAACTCCCACTCAAATTGACATCCCTCCAGTCATTCGAGTGATACATGATCCAAATTCACCAACTCAAGTCCGATCATCACGTGAGTTGAGGTGGTTTCAATGGTGAACATCATCATGTTGATCATATCTACTATATGACTCATGTTCGACCTTTCGGTCTCTTGTGTTCCGAGGCCATGTCTGTACATGCTAGGCTCGTCAAGTTTAACCCGAGTGTTCTGCATGTGCAACACTGGCTTGCACCCGTTGTATGTGAACGTAGAGTCTATCACACCCGATCATCACGTGGTGTCTCAACACGACGAACTTTTGCAACGGTGCACACTCAGGGAGAACACAATTCATCTTGAAATTTAAGTGAGGGATCACCTTATAATGCTACCATCGTCCTAAGCAAAACAAGGTGCATAAAAGGATTAACATCACATGCAAATCATAAGTGACATGATATGGACATGAACTTGTGCTTTTGATCTCCATCTTGAAAGCACGGGTATGATCTCCATCGTCACCGGCATGACACCATGATCTCCATCATCTTGATCTCCATCAACGTGTTGCCATCGGGGTTGTCGCGTCCACCATGCTTCTACTACTATTGCTACCGTTTAGCGATAAATAAAGCATTACATAGTGCTTAATGATTGACACGCAGGTCATACAATAATTAAAGACAACCCTATGGCTCTTGCCGGTTGCCATACTCATCAACATGCAAGTTGTGATATTCTATACAACACATGATCATCTCATACATCACATATATCTCATCATGTAATTGGCCATATCACATCACAACATACCCTGCAAAAACAAGTTAGACGTCCTCTAATTGTTGTTGCATGTTTTACATGGCTGCCACGGGTATCTAGCAAGAACAATACTCACCTACACATAAACCACAACGGTGATATATAAGTTGCTTTTCAACCTTCTCAAGGACCGCCTTAGTCGAATCTGATCCAACTAAAGTAGGAGAGACAGACACCCGCTAGCCATCTTTGTGCAATGAAGTTACACGTCAGCCGATGGAACCGGTCTCTCATAAGCGTACGAGTAATGTTGGTCCGGGCCGCTTCATCCCACAATACCGCTGAACCAAAACACGACCAAGAGAGGAAGCAATCTAAGCATCAACGCCCACCAACTCTTTATCTTCTACTCGAGATCTCATCTACACATAGACCTAGCTCATGATGCCACTGTTGGGTAACATTGCATGGGAAACAAAAAATTTCCTACACGCACGCAAGATCTATCCATGGTGATGAGCATCTACGAGAGGAAGAGTGGATCTACATACCCTTGTAGATCGCTAAGCGGGAAGCGTTAAGAAACGCGGTTGGTGTGGTCGAACATCTTCGCGATCCAAATCGCCGTGCGTCCCGCGATCTCATCATGATCCGTCCCGCGATCCAATCACGATCCGTCCCGTGAACTCATCACGATCCGTCCCGTGATCTCATCACGATCCGTCTCGCGATCTTGATCACGGTCCTTCCGATCTAGCGCCGAACGGACGGCACCTCCGCGTTCAGCACACGTACAACTCGATGACGATCTCTGCCTTCTTGATCCAGCAAGAGGGAGCGGAGAGGTATAAGAGTTCTCCGGCAGCACAACGGCGCTCCGGCGATGGTGGTGGAGCTATTCCGGCAGGGCTTTGCCTAAGCACTGCAGAAATCCGATCTGGAGGAGAAACTATGCACTAGAGGAACGGGTAGCACGTGGCTGAAAATCTTGTGCCAAAACCCTAAAACCCTCTAGTATATATAGGAGGAGAGGAGGAGGAGGCCTGCCTCCCAAGGAGGCAGCCCTTGGTTCGGCCGAACCAAGAGGGAGGAGTCCTCCTCCTCCACTCCTAGTAGGATTAGGACTCCTTCCTAATTTAGCCCTTTTGCCTTTTTCCACCTTTTTCCTGTTGGGCTTTTCTTACCAGCCGCATGGGCCTTGTGTGGGACTTCCACCAGACCACTAAGAGCTGGTATTCATCCTGCCACAGCCCATGTAGCCTCTTGGGTAGAAATACCCCTCCCGGTGGTCTCCCGGTACACTACCGGCACTCCCGGTACACTACCGATGAGCCTGAAACTTTTCCGGTGACCAAAATAGGACTTCCTATATATCAATATTTACCTCCGGACCATTCCGGAGCTCCTCGTAACGTCCGGGATCTCATCTGGGACTCCGAACAACCTTCGGTCACCACCATGCATAACTCTATACTACCGAAACGTCACCGAACCTTAAGTGTGCAGACCCTACGGGTTCGAGAACTATGTAGACATGACCGAGACACCTCTACGGTCAATAACCAATAGCGGGACCTGGATGCCCATATTGTTTCCTACATATTCTACTAAGATCTTTATCGGTCGAACCTCTATGTCAAGGATTCAGTTAATCTTGTATGATGTTCCCTTTGTTCTTCGGTATGTTACTTGCCCGAGATTCGATCGTCAGTATCTCCATAACTAGTTCAACCTCGTTACTGGCAAGTCTGTTCATTCGTTCTGTAATACAAGATCCCGTGACTAACACTTAGTCACATTGCTTGCAAGGCTTATTGTGATGTTTTATTACCGAGTGGTCCCTGAGATATCTCTCCGTCACACGGAGTAACAAATTCTAGTTTTGATCCATGCCAACTCAACAGACACCCTCGGAGATACCTGTAGAGCACCTTTATAGTCACGCAGTTACGTTGCGGCATTTGATACACACAAGTCACTCCTCCGGTATCCATGAGTTGCATGATCTCATGGTCATAGGAAAATATACTTGACATGCAGAAAGCAGTAGCAATAAACTGACACGATCATATGCTATGTTTGTAGTTTGGGTCTTGTCCATCACACCATTCTCCTAATGATGTGATCCCGTTTATCAAATGACATCTCATGTCCGTGGCTAGGAAACCTTAACCATCTTTGATCAACGAGCTAGTCTATTAGAGGCATACTAGGGGCATGGTTTTGTCTATGTATCCACACATGCATCTAAGTCTCCGATCAATACAATTATAGCATGGATAATAAACGATTATCATGAACAAGGAAATATGATAATAACTAATTTATTATTGCCTGTAGGGCATATTTCCAACGTTTCTTTCACCCATCCCATTCCACTGAGAATTGAAGTCTTAGGTTCATTCTTCTCCAAGTAAGTCCTGTGATACTTTTCAACAACAGTTACAGCAAAAGCAAGATTGCTTCTCATCATTTCGTGTAGGTGCATCAGCTGTACATCTTCATCATGCTCTTCATTGGAGTGCTTGCTCCCTCCACTGTCACTTTCGCTTCAGGACATCTATGCATATAACATACATGAGACACTTCACAATGAGAAATGAGTCGATGGCAATAATGACATACATAAACTGGAATAATATTCAAATGACTGTATTCATATAGATAATTTGTGACAAACTGGACAGGGTCTTACAAGCCAAATAAATAACTAAATGCAACATGAAAGATAGGAGTGTTGACGGCATACTGCTTATAGGAATGCCTTAACAATTACAACCAAAATATTATAATCTATTTGCCATACTTGGCATCATATTTCCTTTTAAGCCAGTCCAATCGTGCACTAGCATCAGGTATGGTCATAAACATTTCTCTTTGTTCCTTCTTTATGAAAATCTCAGAAACAATGAAGTGCTCATTAGTGCCAATAACACCACCACATTCTGTAACCAGAGTCATGGCATCTTTGATGGTACAAACTGAGGCATCATCTCTCTGTTTAGCAATGGATTCAATGGCTGCTTGCGACTTCTTGCTCAGCTCAACAATTTCTTTCAAATGGTCTTGCATGATCGCAGAACCACTCCTTGATTTTTTTCCCTTTCCTTCTATAGCACCACCAACTCTTTTTCCTTTATTATTAATAATTGGAGACTCATCTTCCTCTTCACTTTCTTTGTCCTCGTTCTCATCTCCGTTGTCTTCAGCATCAACATTCTCAGAACTCTGAGGCATGCTACCATTAGCAGGAGACCAATGGTCTTCACCGGTGTTGCGCAAGTCTTCAAAGATCTTGGCCAAAAGGTCCTCATTTTGAAGTCCAGCCTTTCGAAATCTACCACAACCTTGGTATTTCTATCAACGCCAAGTAGTAAACATTAGACATCCACGGATAGTGAAGCAGTTGTTGTATGTGTAGAAAAATAAACAACGACTAGTAGCTCACTTTTCTGAGATTTTTCCAACGCTCGGCAGAAGATGTAACCGTTTGCTTCATAGGATCCCAGCCCATACCTGTCTCCTTTTTCAAACTCTTCCAAATGTAGTAAGCACTTTTTAGTTTATCCCATTTGTTCTTAAATTGTCTTTTGTTGTACTGTATTCCAGTCTTCTGGTAAAATTTATCAATCAACGGTACCGTCACATACCCAATATTATTCATATGTGTATTTGGGCGATTTCCAGCCTCAACTTGTTCCTTGAACAACTCACAAACCAAGCGAGTGTGTTCTTCATTCCACTCAGCAGTTGCTTCCATTGCTACTGTGTTCGGCATAAATTCGTGTAAGCAGCTGTACCAGCTGCTGAAAAAATTAAATGAAATTGGATATGCACGGAACAAGTCTGGTAGTATTACTACTAACATATGAAAGCATAAGTACCCTATAATAAGTAAATTAGCTAGTAAAACTAGTAAGAAATCTGATAGTATGTCTAGCTGTACATCTGCACTTCGTGCATAGTTACAGCCAATCTGAAATTAACCTATCTTGAATATACATTATTTTCTAGGAATTGAGTTCCTCAATCAATCTTGGCACATGTCCTGTTAGAATTTAAGAGGGGATGCGGAAATCTTGATACACGTAATGGGGACAGGTGAACATGAACCAATCTACACCCTGGGGTTTGGGGATGGGCACCATACCTTAACAGGATAATGGAAGAAGTAAGTCGGTAATGTAGCAGGCCGCGTCTTCGTAGCTCTTCGGTGACGGTCTTGGCTGCTGCCGGTCGCGGCCTCGATGACGGTTGTGGATGCCGCCGGTCGCCTCTCTTTGTTTCTTGTATGAGAGAAAGATAGAAGATGGAACAGATTGATCGAAGCAGTATGGGATTTTAGGGGTTAGTAATGACAATGGTGGGTAATATCTCTTAACTTCTCTAGGCCTTTTTGATTCCACAAATATAGAATCAACCCGTGGGTCGCTGCGCCACGCTAGTCTATTTTCTGCTCCGTTTCTCGCCGATCTGCGGATCGTATTTTTTCAGAGTTCTGGGCGGTCGGCTCTGCTCTCTCGACTCCGGTACAGGATTTAAGAGTAGGAGCCGTACCGAACAGGCTCGCCCAACTCGGCAACATCTGGTTTTCTGAATTTTCCACTGTTCTTAGTGACAACTACAGAGACTATTCGCTGCTGGGCCGATCGAGTCTCAGAAAAGAAAACTATATCGTTGTTGATAGTTCTTATACCTCCGCGCTGGTAATTAATCAACAAAGTTTGGTTGCTGTAATGGATCTGCTCGTTTTTTGTGAGAGTTGAGGTCCTGTGTTCGATTCCTGCAGCAAGCAATCCTCTGTTCACTTTTGTAAGAGTTTAGGACAGCTGAAATTGAACTAATGTTATCTTAAATGTCTAGAAGGTCTTATAAAATTGAACGGAGGGAGTAAAAAACATCACTATTTCAGGAAGACCATTCGCTGCTGGGCCGGCCCAGTTTGCTGCTCGCGATTTTGTACGGTCTGTATGGGTGACGTATTTTCTAAAAGAGGGGTGATGTTCATGGACCACATCCGGACAAAAGAAGTTATTTATGTCTACGTGCGAGCCAAATACTTCCTTGGAACATATCCCATGTAATTTGAATATATATAAAGCAAAAGTATAGTTTGATCTGATCGTGTCGAACTTGTCTGGGATATTCCTTCCTGTCCAGCCCGAAAATGCTACACACACGGACATATTACCGGCTCATTACGGGCTCCTTCTTTCTAATTGAACTTGCCCCCCCATGATTTCAGCTGGATGTAGCATTGCCGTGTCAGGCCGGCGTTGAACGGCCTCAGATATACCTGCGTCCATCCATCTGCGCATCCATCAAGTCTTGGATATTCCTCCCTGTCCGACCGGCATTATAATTGGTCAGATGAGATGGAAGCGATCGGTTGACGCAATCATGCACGATGCATGCAAGTTGACGTAAAGCTATTAAGCCTCCTCTGCTTCTGAGCCGGCGGGCCGGAATTTCTCCGTCATCATCATCACCATCACGGTTAATTAGTCTCTTGCTCTCAGGTACTAACATGGAACAAGTATCAACCCGGCCGAATTAGGGAATTAAGCATGTGCACTACCAGTCAATGATGCATGTTTGACTGCCCCATATGAGCACCTGTTCCCAGATCACAAAGACCAATCAACAAACGGTGTATGTCCCGGCTTAGGGGCACAAATCATGTAGGTTACCACAAAACAAACATAATTAGCAGTAGTACAAGACAAATTAATGGTTCGACCATCATATGTACTACCCAATCAACAAAAGGTCCGGCCCCGACTTGATCTTGCTCCGATCTCAAAGAACCTGGCGACTCGATCTGCACCAATGCACGAGGGAAATGCTGGTGCCAACGAATTGAATCCAGCGCCCAGACTCATACCCCAGGACTATGTTACACAGGCTACATGTGGATCAATGAGCCCATCGTGACAGTTGCAGACCATCGACGCAATGTCGTTCCCGGTGCCAAGATCCATTAGACTACAGAGGAGTAATTTTATTTGCTCAGATGGGAAAACAAAGTGATGAAGTGCCTGACTTGGCTTTGGCCACAGTTTTTCTTAGAAAAGGAGGATTACCCCTAGCAGCCTCTGTATCTCGACGATGCATGCAGTCATTTTATTAATTATTCACCAAGACCTTACAATATAGTACATCAGGTAGTCTGAAGTCATCATCTTAGCAACATCTGTCGCTACTCCTATCCACTTGATGAAGGGGTGCCGATAGTCCATGCCTAATACCAAACAGACATCGTACGAAAGCCTAACATCTAAAACCGAAGGTCCCAACCAAGCCACATACTAGGTTTGGGGTACAAACCGGTCTGACGCACTCACGTGTCGTCGCCGCTGTCTTCCACAAATCCATCTTCAGAGAAGAACCTAACGTATCGACATTGTCAGGCCTCTCTGCCATCGACGCCACCATGGCACCAAACAACGTCCTCCTCCTACGCGAATCCATCTCCGCGCATCAGACGCCGAGTCTCCACTGCGCCACGCCGCCGAGATCCGTCGTCATCAATGAGCAAGCCGAAGCACCGCTCCACCAAAGAAGCCGTCCACTGGTCCCTCGAGCCCATGTACACCTCCAAGAATGACGCCCCAAGGAGGAAACGACACTAGAGTGTCGCCGTCATCTGATCTACTGATCTAGGGTTTTTCCCGGAGGTAGCGGATAGAGGTCAAAGCTTCTCCACAACGATGCCTTCAAGAAGGTAACGACACACAAAAGTGTCTCCATCGCTGGTCTTGGCAACAAGCCGAGAACGGGGTTTTCACCCGGATACGCTCGACGAACCTCCATCAAGCATCGTATGCACGGGTCGCCACCGATCTGAGCCGCCGCGCAGCGAGTAGGCCACACCGGCCAAATCAGATATGTCCAGAGGCCAAACCACACATGGTGCTGCCCAGTCCACCAGCCCCTCCATGCCGCCACCGCCAATCCAAGGCCAGATGGCCCGTCGCCGCAGATCGTAGCCAACGCACACAGCCAACGCCGCTGCTCGACGCAAGGTCGGCCGTCGTGCGTCGCGTCGCCGCCGTCCTAGGCAGGGACGCCCACGGCGCCGCCAAGGCCAGATCGGTTACGCCTCCTCACGTCGTGGGGCGCCGCACCATCCCTATGACGCAGGAAAGAGGAAGGCCCCCGCCACCGCCGTCAGCCCCCGGGCTATAGGCCGGCGGCGTCCTTCGACGGCGGCGGAGGGAGGGGAAAGGAAGAAGTGCCCCGGCGGCTAGGGTTTTTGTCCCGCCCGAGCCACCCGAGCGGGAGCGACGCTTTGGCCACAGTGACTATATATATGCCTTAATCTAAACACGAGAGAGAGAGGTAGAGTGAGAGTAGAGAGAGGGAGGGAGGGAGAGGGAGAGAGAGGAGGAGGGAAAGGCAAGGTCAGAAATATCAGTGACAAAGGCAAATTCTTCACAAATTGGAGGGCAAGTTAAAGCGAGAGCAACAGAGGGGGTTTTCGTACATTTTGGAAAACATAAGCACTTCAGAAATATCAGTGGAGCACACTTACATGGTCTTGAACTCCAGCCATTTCAACTTACTATTTGCTACATCCATATGCACTCTACCAAGTTCTATAGATATTTAAGGATACATATACAAGCACAATATACTATTAGTGAGATATTGTGAAAATGTTTGTTTGCTCTTTGCTTTATGGTGAACCCCATCATAAGAGAGAGAGGGAGAAAAGAAATGCAAGGCCTAGCGTTTATAGTATTTTTTTAGAAAAGCCTAGCGTTTATAGTAAGCCGAAAGCCGGACAACACAATTTGGTTCTCATGTGTATATGCATCTTATATGAAATAAATAAATTAGTAGTTAAAAAATAAAGTTCAAAAATAATTATTATCTTTTGGAAACAAATTTGACCTTCTATTGTACTTGTATAAATAATCGCCAAGGATTGACATTCATGGTTTGTGGATGGAAAAAACAAAATCAATACTTACTATGTACAAGTTACAATTCATAGTTTTTGACCTTCTATTTTTTTGCCCAGAAATTGACAGGATATTTTCTTGGTGAAACTTTTCATACGAATACAACAGAAGGTCAAGTTTGCATCCAAAAAGTTCCAGATTTTATTTGTCCTTTTTGAAATTAATAATCTGTTCCCCATATCAAGTGCATATACACCCGAGAGCTAAAGGGTATTTGTCGCCCAAAGCCCGACAAAGAAAATGATGAAGCGGAAGGAGATGGGAAGAGTGGGGCGTTTTGGCGGCCGAGCTACCTCAAGGTTGAAATCCATGCCATCTAGTATAGTATTCTGGCTATTAAATTGCAATACAATGGGTTCATGGGCTGCGGTCTTGCGATTGTACATGAGCCTCTAGTACATAGCGGCATGCATGTACAGGTTTGCACATATTTGCTTCCGTAAGAGGCATAGGTCTGTCTCACGGAAAAGAAATGAAACTATTATTATTAGCGAGAGACATATATATGCTTCCGCGAGAGGTATAGTGTCTCTTGGAAAGGAAAAAATAAGAAAAAAAATCATGCTTTCTGCTCTATTTTTTCTTTTGGTTCTTTCTATGAAAAAAGGTTTTTTCAAAAAACCTATGAACATGCGGTTACGAAGATCTCGTCGTGAAATGCTACGGTGAAAATTGTCCGTTATTTTACGGCCGTAATGCCAATGACAAGAAAAAGTTTTGCTTAGTACCTCCTTGCTCGATCCCGGAGGAACCCGCTCTCTCACATCTTCCCTCTCCCTTGTTTCTTCTCTGGAACCCTCATCGCGGCTGGTCCCGCCGCAACGCCCGGCTGCACCCGTCGCTGGCCAGGTCCTCATCTCCAAGCACAGATCCTATTGCACTAGGCTGTTTCTTGCTGGATCCCATCGTCGTCATCGTTCGTCGTGCCTGGTGCAACGACTGCGACCCTATGGCTTGGACGAGCTAGCCCCGACGACATTGATGCCCGAGCGACACTTGCAAGCCAGGAGCAGCACCAGCCCAACTCATTTTTGTCATGTGTGTAGTTCGCCCGAGAGATGGGATAATTCTAGTCGGCCCAAGATGACAACCAGCAGGCCTTGAGCGCCCCAGCTGGGCTTGCAGCTCGACCAAGGGCTGGTAGAACCGGGACTTCCTATCTGCCGCAGAATGTCCAGGCTTCGCATAGGTTAGTGCCTCGACTAGGCCGGTCCACGTAGTCACTGAGCGGTGTAAAAAATGAGCGACAAACGTAGTGCTCCAGCTAGGATTAATCTCACGACCGCGCTCCTGTAGAACGAGTTGGCTAGCCACTGCGCCTGATTCATGTTATTGGTGACGAGGGAATGCAAATACTTTAGAACCAGTCACATCGGCATATTGGATTTTTTTCCTTTTTTTCGATCTTTTCTTGTAAATTCTCAATATAATTTATTAAAATTCCGAACGTTTTTGACAGAACACACACATGTTTTAAAAAAATGTTAGCAATTTTTCGAAGTTGTAAATAAATTTTAAGAACAGGAACAATTTTAAAGTTATGGACACATATTGAAAAACAGGAACAGTTTTTCTAAATTACGATCAATTTTGATAAAAACGTTTAGTAAATGTGAACAATTTTTTGAATTGTGAGCAAAATTTTAAAACAGGATATTTTTAAAATTGTGAACATATCTTGAAAAATCAGGAACATTTTTTAATTTGTGAACTAATTTTTAGAACAGGAAAATTTTCTAAAAAATATTTGAAAAAGGCAACATTTTGTGAAATTCCAAGAAAAAATTATAACTACGAATATTTTTACACTTTCACGTTCGCCACCTCAAGTGAGAAGCATTGTAAGAAGCTGGATATGGGAAATTTTGGAGAAGCTAGATGGTTTGAAATCCTGAACATTTCTAATGAAGTAACTAAAAACAGAAAAAAAGGGGGCGCTGGTCCCGCTCATGGGCCGGCCCAAAAGAAAATTCAAAACAGTTGAAGGATGGGGGGGTGCGTTTCTACCAATCAAAAAGAAAAAACGAGACATGCAAGTTTGGATTTTTTGCCTAGCTTATAGCAGGTCCAAAGTGCAAGCAAGGTCGGTTAGCGACAGTTCTTTTGTAGCTTATTTGGGTCTACAGAAATAAGAGTCCCAAATAAGTCACAACTCACAAAAGAAGCAAACCTTAATCACCCTCTTGAAAATCCGTCGCATGCTGCGGATGACAAATACTCCCTCATCCCATAATGTAAGACATTTTTTTACACTAGTGTAGTGTTAAAAAAAACGTCTTACATTATGGGACAGAGAGAGTAGTTGACTGACTTTTTGGCGCCGCCCATTAACAGGATTTTTGGAAGGTAAAAATGAGCAGTATACTCAATTTTATAACATGAATAGCCAATAGCATATTGCCTACCAAACAAATCCATGCATTATATGACCAAAAAGTAATTAAACATAGTACCATGTTATAATTAATATTTGCACATATGAATTAATTAGTTAGTTGTATAATTCGAAACTTTCAAGTAATTATTTTACATATTTTGCATAAAACATGTTTGTGCAATCTAATAACTTAATCATTAATTGTTCTATGTAAGTAAAAAAAAGTCAACATATTTTAAATAAATTCTCAAATGTTCACGCTCCTTAAAAAATGTTCATATTGTTGAAAAACTTATATGTATATAGTTGCTAAAATTTTCATCAACTTTTAGAACATGATTTTGTATGAAAAAATTCCTTATTATAATTTAAAAAAGCAAAACAAAAAGGTGTAGAACGAAAATTAAAAGCATAGAAACTAAAAACAACATAAAACATTCATACATACGCGAAACTAATCAATCACACGAATTCCGGACCCTGTAAAACTATGGAGGAAACTAAGATGAGAAGACCAACCGAAAAAACATGTGGTGCTCTGTGTTACTAAGTCAACCCAAGTGGGGCCACACGAGAGGAAGCGCTCAGTAGCTCAAGCAAAGTATAATGTTTGCGGTGTAGAACATGTCTATATGACTATTATCAAATGCCATTGTTTCAGGCTGCCATGCTAAACAAAATAACACATTGTTGTGTGACTCACTGCAGTCGCCCAGAGTTATCTGGCCTAGGCGCTGGTAGTCTATCCACCACAATTACCTCACCAAGGCCTGTAAGTGTTGTGGGCAGTGGCGTTTCCATGTACAAGCTGTGGGGTCGACTGATCCCATAGCTTTTTGAGAGAACAATATCTTTATTTACAGTACAATTACTATACATTATGAAGGAAATAAGCCTAAAGTGTAGCATTGACCACACAGATTTTTCTTGCTGGCTTCGCCACTGGATGTGGGGATGACCCCTTAATCAGCCCGTATGAGAATTTCAATGGCCGTGGAAAAGAGTAGGGAAACCAAAACCCTAACGAGAAGGAAACTAAGAGGTTCTTTACAATAAACCTTTTCTTGAGAAACACTTGTAATTTATCCATACTCAGAACTATTACACGTACGTTGTTTGGACATAAGATCCAAGAAAATGAAATAACTACTATGACTATGAATCACAATGAAATCTTTTGGAAACATCTTCTATAAGATATCAAAAATCTCTGCAAGACAATACTCCCAATACTTTATTAAGGATGCTGGAATTAGACCAGAGCAACGATATTGCCACTCTATAATCCGTGCAGTTCAATGAAGCTTTCTGAAACCCACTTGAGTCGCCCATCCAAAAATACGTGAAGCCTTTAGGAATGAATGGACTTGGGCTGGGTATGTTCACCTAGAAGTGTAGGCCGAGTTACAATATCTTCACCGTGATGTCGATGAAATATATATTTTTGCAAGGTTCGATGAAATATTTCGACTCCACAAATAATGAAATAAACAAATCAACTTGACACAATAATATAAACTATTTATATATGAATAATCGAATCTATGAGGATAAAAATCTATTTGTATATGAATAATCGAATCTATGAGGATAAAAATCTCTATACTTTCATGGTGCCGTCAAATGAGAACAAGAACTATTTTATTTGCACAAACTACGGTCATTGACCAACGGTCATGACCGGTCAATGACGAAGAATACACACTCTTATATAAAGATCCAGGATCCATCATCTCTGTGCTAAGATGGCAGCCGGAGGTAAGGACCAAGTTTCCTCAGACGGTGGCAGCGACGGGGCAACGGCAACAGTTCGGTGAGATGTTTTTCTTTTGACAAGTTCGGTGAGATGTGTGTAGGTTAGAGAGAGATATGGGTTGGGCCGTAGCCACAGCCAGCCGGGGCGGCCTAATCGCAAGAATAGAGAAAACAGGCCCACGGTGGGGGCTTTCCCACAAACAGTCCGATCGATAGCTAGCAACCCACGGTGGAGGCTCGTTCATCCGAGGCGATTTCCGCTCAAGGAAATCATTTGCTATAACTATTAGGCTTCGGTTTCTTTCTTTGTTCTTTGAACGGAACAGATCGACGGTGTAACACTAGTAGAAAACGGGCATTTTGTCCCGGTTCATAAGGGCCTTTAGTCTCGGTTTAGTCTCGGTTCTAAAATCGAGACTAAAGGGTCGGGACTAAAGGCCTCCACTTTAGTCCCGGTTGGGTTACGAACCGCAACTAAAAGGGCTCCGGTGTTACGAACCGGTACTAAATGTATTTTTTAAAATAATTTTCTATTTTATTTTTATTATTATTATTTTTGAGTTTCAAATTTTTGAATTATTTGATAATTTAATCTCTAATCACCACTCCTCGCTGCACTAGATTTATTTGAAATTTTAATCTCTAATCATCCCTCATTCCAAATCGTCTAACTTCCAAACCGGTAACCCATCCTCTCACTGCTCCAACCTCAGCACGCTTAACTTTCGAGTTCTATCACCCATAGTTTCCAAGTCTACACTTGTTGTTTTCTTGACAATAGAAAGCTATCAATCCTATTAACCCTTAGGTCTTGATATAACATGATTTAATTTCTTCAACCAAAATAATAAAAAGTTCAAAATAAAATAAATAATGATAATATTGAATTAAAATGAAATTAGAATAAGTAATAATATTATTTTATTCATTTTTTGCAATTTATTCATTTAATATGGCATAATTAATATTTTTAAATCTGTAAATCGAAATTCGACAAATAATATATCCATTATTATCAGAAAAACGTGAGGAATCCAAATATGACATCATTTATTTAAAAATAATAATTTTCCATAATACCTTTTTATGACATCATATGCAAAAGTTATAGCCGTTTTACTTTTTCATAATATTTTTTTAATTTTATTTCAACTCTAGACTTTTTGTGCATTTAACATGCACCATCCAAAGTCACATCATCAATTTTTAACCTTTTTTTCCAATTCATTCGCTATTTTTCATGCATTTATTAATTTTTTCCAGCTAAATGACCCTAAAATTGAAAGCACTACAAATGAACTTTGAAAATGTTGAAACTTGGCATGGTATCATCATTTTACCCACATAGCATGTGCTAAAAAGTTGAGAGGGTTACGGTAAAAACTAGATGCACTTCGTGTACAAACGGGACAAACCCTTTCGAAGTATCAGAATTTTGGACGAAAACTCATCTGTTACAAAGGCATTTCATTTTTTTTAACATTTAAAACTCCAGAGTTTTTGTGCGTTCAACATGCACCATTCAAAGCCACATCATCAATTTTCAACCATTTCCCACTTCATTCGCTATTTTTATGCATTTATTATTTTTTAAGCTAAATGACCCTGAAAGTGAAAAGCACTACAAATAAACTCTGAAAAGGTTGAAACTTGGCATGGTATCATTATTTCACCCACATAGCATGTGCTAAAAAATTGGGAGGGTTACGGTAAAAAACTAGATGCACTCCGTGTATAAACTGAACAATCCCTTTCGAAGTATCAGAGTTTTGGACGAAAAAATATTTGTTACAAAGGCATTTCATTTTTTAAAACTTATTTTAACTCCAGACTTTTTATGCGTTCAACATGCACCATCTAACATGTGCCTATGAGCAAAAATAATTAAATTTAAAACTATTTTTCAACTCAAGTTATTCACAATTTAGGGTTTGAAGAAAATTTGAAAAAAATCAAATTTAAATCATTCAAATTTGAAAACTAATTTCACAAACACAAACTAGACAAAAATTTGAATCTAATGCAAAAAGAATCACTTAAAAACATCAAATATCCTAAAAGATATAAAAAAATTAAAATAGAAAACAAATAGAAAAACAAAAAAAAAATCAAAACCCTTTAGTACCGGTTTGTATCTCTAGCCATTAGTTCCGGTTGGAGACACCAACCGGGACTAAAACCCCAACTCTTTTAGTCCCGGTTCGTGTCTCCAAACGGGACTAAGGGCTTCACCTTTAGTCCCGGTTGGACTAAAGGGTATAGGCCCCTTTAGTCCCGGTTGGTGTTTCCAACCGGACTAAAGGTCCCATCTGAATCAGGACTAATGCCCGACCGATGTCCTAGCCGTTCGAACTGGGACTAATGCTCACATTAGTCTCGGTTCGTAATGCAAGCGGGACTAATGTGTAGATCGGACTGTGACGAAAGCCCCGTTTTCTACTAGTGTAATCACATTGTTGGTGTTATAAACACGACAGCCGTAAGTATTTCCATACGTGTACTCGGTATTACATGTGTGTGTGTCCGTGTAGGACTAGTGTTGGGCACCGAGTAGGCAAGCTCCTGATGGTTAGCTGCTATGTATATGTACCTAGCTATACCCCCTGTAAACTCGTGTCGTCAATCAGTATGGCAATCCCATTGAGTTGCGTGCTGTGTATCGCTGCTAGCTACCAGTAGATCGACTAGGTCAATTCCGGCTACAAGCACTACTACAAGTTCACATCCAAAGAATCGAGATCACGTGCAGAACGACCAGCTTGAGCCTAAATTTGCACTGCGTGGGTGGATCGATCGGAGGAGCGAGCTTAAGTTTCCTTGGTTAATTGGTTTCTTGGCAGGACACATGGCTATGCTGCTATACGAAGCACCCACAGGCATCGCAATCTTCTCTTTCGATGGGGACTACCTCAATGATCCGGTGGAGGTACTCGTTTTTTGTTGTTGATGCTCCTTAGTTTTTGTCATGCATCAATGAGAAATACAAGATCGTCTAAGCGATCTTTTTTTTTTCTACAGGACTTCTGGGAATGCTTGCCACCGCTTGTCAGTAACGCTCCCGTTCTCTCTCTTCCTATTTTTTGTCATATTTTCTTACGCTTTCTGTTGTCAACTCGAACAGAGTAAGACTTTGCAAAGTTTGCTGCAATGTTTCACCAGTCTTTGCTTTCTTTCTTTTTTTCACGACGAGTGGGCGTAACATAAATGTTAATTCATCAATTGCTAGTTGTTGGTTCGAAATCGAATCAAGCTGGTCGACCGTTTTTTTTAGTCTCTCCTCATTACCATGGGTTTTAGTGCCATTTTTGCACTATCAATAGTGGTTGTCTTCTTAATGGACCCTTAAAAGATCAATTAGCACCGGTTGGAACCCAATTGGGTACAGCTATGCACAAATTTCAACAATATGAGTGCTTACGTTGTCCTAGCTAGGGACGAATGAACCCTGACATTTTCCTCCTACCAATAACGACACAATGGATTGTTTTAGATAATACTAACATCTAGCTCTAGGCATGACCATTTTTGGAGCACCATTGAGAGAATCGTCCAAATGGACACTTAGGCAGCACTATAATTTATGGTCGATGCAGGGATATTACATTTCCCTGCCTCCTTTCATGATTTTGACACTTGCATCATATTTGAAAAGCCTTTTAATTCACTCCTGTATTTGTTTCTCAGAGTCTGGAGGAATTCATACAAAATGAGACGGTGGCTTTCCCTATTGACACCACAAATAAAGCTATTAATGACCACCTAGCCAAGAGGCTCACCGAGCTGTGTGGTTCTGAGAAGAAATTAGTTGTGGGGAATGCTGAATATAAAAGAATAATTGAAGTGAACCTGGTAAGTATACTTGGTAATCTTTCTTGTACCTTCTGTCTGAATGAACGATATTGACAACTATTTTCTTTTTCAGAGAATAACATGTCTGCATGTTCATGTTCCGGATTGTAAGGTGATAATTTGCAGTCTGAAGAATCCCATGTATACTTTATTGCCTAGAAAACTATCAAATCCCAATGAAGATTTAGTATTCTTCTTAAAGCAACATTACATTGGTTGCAAGCCTGAGATGGTGAGCTTATTGCTTGTCTTTCCTTATTTCTCACATATGGTGTTCTCCCTTGTCATTAGTAGTCCTTCTAAATCAAGCACGAGGCTTCACTTTGGGGTTTGGCCGGCGCTAAGCACTTGAGAACTTTGATGCCGCGAGAGTAATCCCGTTTTTTTCTAGGCATCTATGCCCCTGTTACCTTGTTGTAAAACTTCTTCTTAATTAATATGATGAGGCAAAGCTTTTGCCTCCGTTTCAAAAAAAATAAAATTAGTAGTCCTTCTTATTGCTTTCAGTGATGAAACAAATGCTCCTTTTTATCCAGGTTAATGACTCTATCATTAAGAAAGCTCATAGCTTGCATGGAAACGAATCACGTGAAAAGGAACATTTAAAGTTCTTACGACTTCTTCTAAAGGATTTTCTGATTAAATCTGGAATTGACTGGAATTGATTGGACTCGTTTACGACTTCTTCTAATTGACTTCTTCTAAAGAACATTTAAAATTTCTAAAAGTAGGACGGTGCATGCATGAATTGATTGGACCTATTTAATTTTTCTCCGCCTTGCATCCCAAAACTAAACGAGTTTCGCTGTTCGTTTGTGCTCATATATTTTCAGCTTGTAGAGGCATCAAACTCTAATGTTAAACATTAAAAGGCGCGTTCAAGTAAAGTTCATGACCTTGTACAGCAGACGATTATTACGCGAGTTCCAGCCAGCTCGATCAGTTCAGACTAGGAACAGTTGTTCCAGGCACAAAGATGGAAGCGTAGACAGAAGGAGAGAGAGTATATGTAGCATGCAAAAGTCAAAAGACAAGTGCACAGAGATGAAGGAACACCCCTAGTACAGTGCATGCACAGCCGATATGTTGTCGCTTCAACCTGTAACCTACGTTGCGTGCTACAACCTAGGTTCTCTGCTCTTTGTCTGCTTGTAAGTGTCCTAGTTAATTATCCTCTGCTGCTGGACATGTAAATCCTTTGCTGCTGGACAGACCACAACACGAATCTTTATGATGCTGAACGGACAAGATAAGCGGGGGTCGGGACTCCTGGGTGCTGTCCCACCTTTTCGTAAAGGACTATTCATCTGGATATGATATAATCTTTGCCAAGATTGATGTCTTGTCAGTTCACAATGATGTTATTAGTCTCGATACAGAAAAGTATTTACTATTGAGTCAATTGGACATCTTGGTTACGGAGGCTAAAGAAGAGTTGAAGATAGCAGGGGCAATCAGATTTTGCAAAGATCATTCTCAGGGAAAGCGGAAGCCCAATATGATCGATTCACAAACTCACTCCAAAGATCATGAAGAAGCTAGTACTAATGATGATGGCAAGGTTTACAACAAACTGGACTTTTCTGGTGAGAAGCAAGTACATGATGTTAAGCAAAATCTCACTATATTTGAAGAAAATTTTCCTATGGAAAAGTCTAACGGATTATGTAATGAAGAAATCTGCAACAAAGGGAGGAATCAAGGGCAACAAGGGCTAAGTGAGAATTCTGATTTTTTGCCTGTTGCGCATTTTCACTTTTCCAGTAAAGATGGTGATGATTAAACACACACTCTAGTGTACATACTTCATAGTGTTTATATTTTATAGCATTCTGCACCAATTGACAAGTTTGGTTATGAATAACAATAGTAAAATGATAAGCAGTGGATCAGGTCAATCTGAGTGTTATTTCTAGGTTTCGCTACGCCTAAGTGTTTTTTCAACTTTGGGTAGATTGATTTGAATGTATGAACCATCTCATACGGATATACAATCCAAGTTTTTTTTCCCTTTGAAGTGGCATTCTATCTTAAAATGCCTTACAAGTTGATACACAATGACAATTCTATACTTACTTTCTATACATGTATTCACAATCAAATAGCCTTTAGATGTAGATATTTGTTTCAGTAAGATTTTCATGGACACGGCATTCTTTTTCTACAAACTAAAAAATATTAGGGCATGTTTTGGTTGGATGCCACAACATGTCATGTCTAACCTGGCCACCTTTGACTTCCGCACAGAGAGACGGAACTACCCCGATGTCCCTCCTCAAGTCATGCGAAGACTATTTCACAGGGTGAGAAACTGAGAATCATTTAGAAAAGCACGGAAAAGGAAGAGATGTCAAATCTTGCCGACCTGGGCCCAAAGCATAGCTGGCCCAAAGTCCAACCAAATCAGGGACGTACTCTTGATTGATTGTGCAAAGGACATGCTTCAACATGTAAAAATTAACTCAAACATCGAGGCTCATACTACACTATAAGTTCTCTAACCCTCTATGTGGGGCGCCACATGTGGCTTGTAAATCCGCCAAATGGCACTGGAATTCCTGTACAAATAGCTTATATATGATTAAAGGGCAGGTGATTACCCAAAAATAATGTAGCTCGTGACAAACCTAGCCTATGAAACTTGTTAGCATCATACAAGTCTGATTTCAGTGCCAGAGTTTGGATTGGCTGTTGTTTACCACAGCGCAAACATTTCAATTTTTTGTTGGAATTTCTAATACATTTCTCATTTTTGTGGTTAACCCGTCAAGCATTTTAATACATGATAAATTTGATACCGTTGATGTTTGCAGATATTTCTATAGATTTCCTTGACATCCTCCAACGGTTCGGATTCACATCTGAGCATTTTTTTTTCGTATGCCGCTCTGCAAGCAAGGAGCGCCGCAATCAAACTTTACCGAGTTTGACTTAGGAAAATCCTACAACTTCAATTATTTTGGACGGGGGAGTACATTCGGTTCGACCGAAATTCGGTTCACTCAATGCCGTAAAACTTCTTGTGTAATTCGTACTGGACCTTCCCGTCTGGAAGAACCTCGCTTACACTCTCCCTTTCCCTGCACCTCTTCTCCCATCGCGTGAGCTTGGGGCATTCCACCTCGAGGTCAATCCCTCCATGCTGGTGGTACCCGTAAAACATGCTTGAGAATGGGATGAAGACGGCGTCCAAGAACCCGAATTCGTCGCCAGAAAAGAAGCACTTGTCCCCGAGCACCTCCTCTAGACGTTTAAGATGGTCGACCAACTCTTCCTTGGCCGCCTCTTTCTCCTCGCCGTTGCTGGTGAAAAACCTCGTCTGGGTGCTGTACACCTATAATTTCATTAAGATGATCACGGATAAATGAACACGTCGACGACGAAATGAAATTCAATTCACTCTAGCAGAACAGTTTACATATATACCTTGTGGTCGATGAAGTCAGCCCAGAACCTGGCATCGGCCCTGTCGGCCGGGTCGGCGGGGAGCAAACGACGGGTTTCCTGGCACCATACCTCGTCGATGTACTCGACGATGTTGACGGAGCCGCAGACCGGACGGCCATGGTGGATTAGGATGGGGATGGAGCGGTGGACGGGGTTCATGCGCCGCACCAGGTCGCTCCTCTCGCGGACACGGAGGTCCTCCTCGATGTACTCGAATGGCACGGCTAGCTCACGCAGCGCGATCCGCACCCGCATGCCGAACTCGTTGCACCAGAAGTCGACGCAGGTCACCTCGCTGTGCTGCCCGGCGTCCATTTCTTTCTCCATGCCCTGTCCTGTCTTCTAGGTGGGAAGAACGAAATGGAGCCTTGGATTGGATCGATTTGTAGTCAAAAGGCAGCATGCAGACCACTGGGATTTATAGGCGAACCAGCTCCACTCGATGGATGGCATCATGGCTGACGCCTCTGTCAATAATATTTGAACCCAGTCTAGTTTCAACAAAGGGAAATAGAGAAAAGTAAACATGGAACGATCAGGGAAGGATATCCAGTCTAACGCTTAATATTCAAGGACACGCATCGGTCAGAGCTGTGCCGTGTTCACTTGGAAGTTGCTCATGCAAGAAGGCACAACATCTGAGATTTACAGGAGATCCAAGCTGCTTTCCATTGCATCATGGCTGACACACACACACAAATAATTAAACACTTAATTAGACCGGTGTTGCTGTATGTGCCCCGACAGGTGGAAAGTCGGTCCCTATCAGGTGATAGATATCGTTTTTATAACTTAACCTATGAAAGTGATGAACCTTCCAAGTTCCAAGTAGCAAACACATGCGTACTTGAATATGTCCGATATGCGGCAGGAAAAACCGTAAAGATAGATGTTGGGAGGTCCCAACAGCCCACTCCCCGGCCTCTTTGACTGTTGCAATTCGATTGGAATGATTAGTTAATTAGCTGATTTGGACAATGACAACTTGCTTCAAGTTCTCATTTCTACATGTACTCCCTTTGTTTAAAAATATAGCGCATATAATTGTATGGATTTCATCACAGCGTGACATAGTAATGCGCAACCCGTACGGATCAACCAGTTGCTTTGTAGATGACCTGCAAAAAATTGATCATGTTTTGTCTGTTAAAAATTACGTCATTCCAAGTTTCATATAGCCCAAAGAAATGCACACACTTCGACTCGAATATGCACCGCTATCTTAGTCTCAATCTATTTAGCCACAAACCAAATAAAGTATCTTTGGTACTAGAAGGACTGAGATTAAAGGCCAGATGCACTATGCTCCATAGTAGCTTGGCTAGTGGACATATGAGAGAAAGATGTTGGATCGATTCATGTTGATCACAGAAACAACACCGTTTACTATCCTCCCAACTATACTTTGCCAACTTATTCTTAATCAAGATTACTTCCTTGTGAACAAATCACATAAAGACTTTTACCATTAAAGGCACCTTAATTTTCTAAATGTGAAGCAACTTTGGGATTGGACCAGTGTTTATCAAGTCTATATACATAGATTTCACTTAATTTCTTCTCCAATCGATCGTCTATGCACTTCCATTATACAAGTTCACAAGCATGATCAATTTCGAGCACTTCATGACACCGAAAGTTCTCAGTGTAGTGTATCTGACTCATCAGTAAGATTGACATCAATCAACCTACGCACAAGATGTAACCATCTATTACATCGCTCCCGCGTCAGGGATCTTCTGAACTGAATGTTAAGGGAACCGATCCTAGAATTGTAATTACAAAAGCCTCTTTACGTTGTACAATGTTGTAAAGTGTTGGATATTGCATGGCCAGGGGCATCTCCTCTAGCCATGTATATTCTCAAAACCTAGTGGTATTACCATTTCCTACAATGAATTTGGTCCTATTAAAGGACAACCTTTGTTTGCATCGGCCCTTTCCAAAAAGCTAAATCACTTGGTTGCATCGTTACTTGTGCGAGAGTCTTGTAGTGCAAATACTTGTTACCCAATAATTATATCCACACACCCTCGTCCTCTGCAGATAGCCTGTATAATCATTTTACTAAGCAGACATATGTTATTTACCTTATGGTTGCAATCACCAAGCGCCCTTGATCCTTCGACCTGCAAATCATATCCCACCTGGCCTACCTGTACTTGGATTTATTCTCATCGCTTTGCTAGAAAAACGTGATCGATAAACAGGGGCGGACCTAGAAATTATTCCGAGTGGGGGCAAACTATAGGAGTGGGGGCACACTTTATACCAATTTAAATAGTTTTGACAAAATTTGCTCAAATTTCAAAGAAATTCTAGTGGAACTTCAAATTTTGAGTGGGGTCCTAGGCCCCCACTCCCCTCAACGTGGGTTCGACAGGGGCGATAAAAGTACAACCATTTTCGTACCAACGCAGGTACTTCAATGAAGGACAGTAAGAACATCGACATACTTGTAAGCATGGAAGTAATCGAAATTAGCATACCACATAAGACATAAGCTTGCCCTTCCAGCAACTTAGTTTCTTCTCCAATCGATCCTCTATGCAGTTCCATTATACTCCCTCCGGTCCTTTTTACTCCGCGTATTAGATTTCGGTCAAGTCAAACTTTACAAAGTTTGACCAAATTTATATTAAAAATATCAATATTTACAATACCAAATATATATATATTATAAGACTACATTTTACAAAGAATCTAACAACATTGGTTTGGTATTGTGAATGTTAATAAATTTTTCTTTAAGTTTGGTCAAAATAGAGATATTTTGACTTTGATCAAAACTTATATGCAGACTAAAAAGGACCGGAGGAAGTACAAGTTCCACAAGGATGATCAGTTTCGAGCACAATCTATGTCTTATTTCACTCTATGCCGTACCACTTCTTGTGCATCATGTACACCTGCTCCTCATCTGGAAGAGTACTCTTGACGCTCTCCCTCTCCTTGCACTGCTTCTCCCACCGCATCAGCTTGGGACACTCCACCTCAAGATCAAACTTCCCTTGCTGTTCGTACGCTCGAAACATGCTTGATAATGGGATGACGACGATGTCCATAAACCCGAATTCATCGCCGGAGAAGAAGTTCTTGTCCCCAAGCGCCCCCTCGAGTTGCTTGAGTTGGCGGATTAGCTCCTCCTTTGCGGCTTCTTTCTCATCCCCACCCTTGCTCTTGAACAGCCTCATCTCCGTGCCGAACACCTAGGTAAAATATTTCATGAGAGCAAAGGATGAGTAAACCGAACAAGCATGTTCATTTCAGCGTACATGTTTAGTGTGTGCGCCAAAGTGCAAGAAATTGCGTCAACAAAACAAATTTCGCTAGAAAGAAGAAGTGGTATAGATGATCAAATAAGTATTTGTAGCTAATGAAACAAGCAGGAAAGAAACCAAACAAAGTTGTTGTCCGGCAGGACGTAAGTTTAGTCGCAGACCTTGCTGTCAACAAAGTCGGCCCAGAACCGGGCGTAAGCCCTGTCCAGAGGGCCGGCAGGGAGCAACCGAGTTCCTCCTGCTTGGGTTTCTTGACGGTGACCCCAGACCTCATCGATGTACTCAAGGATGTTGATGGAGTTGCAGATAGGACGGCCACGGTGGATCAGGATGGGCACCATGCGATGGACGGGGTTCATGCGCAGCACCAGGTCGCTCCTCTCGCGGACACGGAGGTCCTCCTCGATGTACTCAAACGACACGCCTAGCTCGCGCAGAGCGATCAGAACCCGCATGCCGAACAGGTTGGCCCAGAAGTCGACACACACCACCTCGCTCTCTCCTGGAACCATGTTGCTGGCCATGGAAACTACTACGTATTCTACCTCTGCAAGGCAAGAGAGCACATATGAGATTTATAGGAGATCCGGCCAGCTCCCTTCCATGGATGGCATCATGGCTGTCGGCCACACTAGTTAGACACTTAGACCGGCATTGTCGTGCATTTGTATGCCAGCACGACAGATGGAAAGTTGTTCTCTGTCACGTAGATAGTATCCGTTTGGTCCAAAGCAAAAACAAAAAAGTGTTTACTTCACAGTTCCACGTAGCAAATGCATGCGCGGTTGAATATGAATATTCAGAATTAAGACTTAGGACAATCCTAGAACTTCAAATATTTTGAAACGAAGGAAGTAGAGACCTAATTAGACCGGCATGATTGTATATATCCGACAGGTGGAAAGTTGATCCCTATCATGTGACCTAATTAGAAGATATCCATTTTGACTAAATAACCTATGAAAGAGACGAGGGAGCCTTCCAAGTAGTCTACAAACATGCATCGTTGAATATCTTCAATATGCGGGTGGAATAAGGACCGTAAAGAAGTCAGGAGGTCCCAACAGCCCACTACCTGGCTTGTTCGAGTGTTGCTGTTCAATTAGATCGATTTTTTAATTAGCTGATTTCGACAATGACAGCTTGTTCTATCTTGTACTACAGTGTGACATAGTATCGCATGCCACTGTGAAGCACAAAATAATGTGCTGATGGCATCATTATAGCGTCACAATCATGGATGTGCGTTGCCGCTCGGTAAATCGAACGATGCACACGTCGTGCTAGAAGAACAAGTGGGGAACGTTTCACACACTATAGAATTGCCATCTTTTTATTCCAAAGTTAAACTTCATAAAGTTTGACCTAACTTACAGAGAAAAACATCGACATTAATAATACCAAATACTACAAAAAAATCAGCATGTGCAAAGTTTCATTTTTTTATAAAGGAAATCTATAATCACCATCTTATGTATTTGGCAACGGAGAAAGTATAGTTAGGGACTTATGAACGTCTTTTTTTTAGATAAAAGGCATCGACCCGATTTTATAAATAAAGCCACCAGACAGCGTTCACCGCAGGATAGACAACAGAGTATCCAAAACACAAATGGTATTGAAGCGAGGGGTACATGGCTCCCAGGCCAACATACGGCACGCAGGCCAAGCGAGAAGACAAAGCGGGATAAAATGAACCACCAAGTTTCACTAGTCGCCAGTCTGATTTTGCAAGAGATAAATAGCTGAAGCCTGAATCTTGGAAGCCAGCAAGTCAAAAGCATCGCGGTTGGACTTCTTAGTCAGTAATCTCCACTGCTTCAAAGATAGGCAAGTTTTAAATAAGCAATCAACAGGCTTAGGAGGAAAAGTATGCTCGATAGTGAACTTGTTCCTAGTATTCCACAGAGACCAGCAAACAGCCACGAATCCCATCCAAAACATTTGTTTAGAGGCCCCAACCAGACCAGAGGTCGGGCTCCTAATCTCCGAAAAGGAGGAGGGGCTCCAAGGCACATGGAGCCAGGACCTGATGCAACACCAGACAAGCTTAGCCAAAACACATTTGAAAAAGATGTGATCTGTGTCGTTAAGGTCACCACAGAGCGCGCACCTATCGGACCAAGGTCCATTGCGCTTACGGATTTGATCAGCGGCAGGCAGCCGCCCTCTCAAGGCCTTGCATAGAAAGATCTTAATCTTAGGAGGAATACGTGTCCGCCAGATCAGCTTGAACCTATTAGTAGGGGTGCCAGAGATGAGCTTAGCATATAAAGACTTAACAGAAACACGCCCGGAGGCAGAGTGGGGCCAGACCACTGAGTCCTCCCCCTCCGAGAGCACGGGGATGCAGGCAACAAGACGTTGCCAATCATCCAACTCTACAGGAGAAAGAGAACGACGATGGGCCAGATCCCAGTTATTGTCGGAGAGTTCAGAGATAGAGATCTCCGGGTTAGGACAATACGAAAAGAGAACAGGAAAGGAAACTGCAAGGGGAGAATCCCCGCACCACCAATCATGCCAGAAGCACGTCGATTTTCCGTTATGAAGCACAAATTTAACAAGAGACTTAAACACCAGGCGAAGCTTGACAAGGTCTTTCCAGAATTGCAATCCTCCCGCGGAAGGCACAAACATGGGGCTAGAAGCAAGGAAGTATTTAGCGCGGAGGAGGTTGAGCCAAAGTGGATTCTCTGAGGCAGTCATGATTTTCCACCACCGTTTGATGATCAGGCATTTATTCATAGTCATGGTGTCCAGAATGCCCCACTCCCCATGTTCTTGGGCATGCAGATCTGTTTCCATTTAACCATTCTATATACTTATGTTTGTTATCCGTCGCGTTCCAATAGAACGTGCCCATGTGCTTGTCAAACCCCGCGTGCGTACCACCAGAGGGTAGATAGAAGCTCATCAGGAACATGGGGAGGGAGAAGAGGCACGCACTGATCAGGGCAACCTTGCCCGCTTGAGTATTGTGTCTGCAACGGTTTAACTATTGAAATCGATCTTGAGCTCTCGGTGTGATTTTCCGAGGTAGAACATTTTGAACCCTCAATTTTCATGTTGCTTTAGAATGAGATGTGCTCGTAGGCATTCGGGCCCTTATATACGTGCCATAGCTTTTCCTCCAAGTGATGCAAAACCGACCCAAACTCCAAGTTGGTTACGATCAGGGAAGGTGTGTCCTTAGTCCATATGGTCCTAAACTCGTTCGTGTGTGCATCCTAAACCTGCTCATCCCTTCATATCTCTTACACACCGAAATAGGGCTTTCTTGAACGTCTTCATGCATTGAAGATTGATACGCCTTCATATGTCTTCATGTCTTGTATTTATGCAAGCATGTGTATATTTGTCAACAATATGAAATGTTTATTTATTTATATCCCATGAAAAATCAATAATTGAGTCCCAACATGTTAATATTGACATCCACTATTTGCTTAAAAGATGTGGATTGGCCAAATAAAAATGTACAGACACTCCTAATGCAATATTTGACGAGAGTTGAAATGATGGTTAAGCTTTTCAGAAGCTGGTCAAAGCAAGATTTATAAGTTATTCCTAAATTTATAAATGTGAGCGGAAGAGAAAAATGTGATTGATTATATGTTGTATAGCTTAAATTATTTTGCAAGCTGTAGTTCTTACATTTTAAAACGGGACTGGTGTATTTCCCTTTTTGACTTGGGGTCAAATGAGTAAAATTACTTGCACTAACGCCACTGAAAATAAGTATATATGCCAGTCTCTTGCTGATTGGCCAAAAGGTTATGCAAGTGCATGCATCCATCGCAGAGGTAAACTCTTGTTTCTTTATGATAACTACAACGTATCTATGCAAGAGAGTACAAATACCTAAAACTTACTAGAGTATTACGGTAAAAAAAAACGGAATGAAACCAAATATAGATATACATAACACAGGGCACTAGATTAATTCAGCTGCGTGCAGCTACTGAAGCCGGCTTCGCTACTCAATACCGTACCACTCCTTGTGTAATTCGTACATCTTCGTCTCATCCGGAAGAACCTCTCTCACGGTCTCCTTCTCCTTGCACCTCTTCACCCATCCCATGAGCTTGGGGCACTCAACCTCGAGGTCAAACCCTCCATGTTGCTCATACCCACGAAACATGCTTGAAAATGGGATGAGGACGATGTCCAAGAACCCGAATTCGTCGCCAGAAAAATATCCCTTGTCCCCGAGCACCTCTTCTAGACGTTTGAGTTGCTCAACCAGCTCTTCCTTGGCTGCGTCTTTCTCCTCACCCTTGCTCTTCAGGAACCTTGTCTGAGTCGGGAACACCTAATTTCCAGGTCATCCACATAAATTATCCTCCCACAAATTAGCTATGCTCTATAGACTCAAAATGTTGCAATGATAGAGAAGTATACCCACTGCCTACCTTGTGGTCAATGAAGTCGGCCCAGAACCTGGCGTCGGCCCTGCCGGCAGGGTCGCCGGGGAGCAAGCGGCGGGTCTCGCCCGATGCACTCCAGACCTCGTCGATGTACTCGAGGATGTTGAGGGAGCCGCAGACCGGACGGCCGCGGTGGATCAGTATGGGCACCGAACGGTGGACGGGGTTCATCCGCCGCACCAGGTCGCTCCTCTCGCCAACGCGGAGGTCCTCCTCGACGTACTCGAACGCCACGCCTAGCTCGCGCAGCGCGATCCGCGCCCGCATGCCGAAGCCGTTGGCCCAGAAGTCGACGCACGTCACGGCGCTCTCGCCGGCGTCCATGGCTTTCTTTTCCTCGGGTGTTTGTGGATTCCTCAAGGTCAAGGTAGGTAGGAAGTAGAAGAAGCTTGGGTGGAACTTGTTGCGTGGCATGCAGCAGGACAGCTGGGTTTTATAGGCGATTTAGGTCCATGCCATGGCATCATGGCTGACGGCTGCACCGATTGACTCTGTAGGGTTTGAACTTTCAAGTATTTTTTGTAGGTATCACGGCCATGCACGGCTTGGTCCATGAGAGTACACTCGTACACTCTTTTGTTGTTCCACGTTGCTGTCAATCTAGTACTAACACTAGTCCATCAGCGTAACAGGTTTTCGAGAATCTTTCAAGATGATGTACTTTCTCCGTTCCAAAATAAATGACTTAAAAATAATTCAGCTTTGCACTAACTTTAATACAAAGTTAAGTCACTTTTGAATCACTTATTTTGAGACGGAAGGAGTATATAGTAGCGGGATTGTTGAATCTCCGTCAATTGGCAATGCTATATTGGTGAGATCTTACATATATTGCAGCCTGTACATCAGTACATGCATCTTCCCTGAACATACGGACGTACGTACGTGTTATGAACCAGCAAGAGAAGGAAGCTGATAATGGCGACCTGAGCCCAAAGGAAAAGCTGGTTCAGGCTTGATTCGGTGACAGAAGCCCGTGTGTGTGTTCATCGGTTCAGCTCTCTAACAGTTGGTACCGTGGTACTCCCTCCGGTACTTTTTACTCCGCATATTAGATTTTGGTCAAGTCAAATTTTATAAAGTTTGACTAAATTTGTATTAAAAAATATCAATATCTACAATGTCAAATATATATTCTATGAAACTACATTTCATGAAGAATCTAACAACATTGATTTGGCATTGTGAATGTTAATAAAAAATTTTATAAGGTTGGTCAAAGTAGAGATACTTTGACTTTGACCAAAACTTATATGCAGACTAAAAATAACCGGAGGGAGTACCTAAGATCCTTTCCGCTCCCAGCGACTTCGCCCCTAAAATCCTCTTACTTTGTCTCGTAGACTCCGCCGATCCACTCGGGAATTTGACGCCAAACACTACGGTATAACCTAGCTAAGCAGGACGAATTTCGAAGAAGGAAAAATCGTTGGATCATGGCAAAAGTGAGATCGACTATGTGCAAGCTGCCTGGTTTTTGTTTTTGAATCAATCGATTTTGTACACACAAAATCCCAGTGATCAACCACACAGTGTCGAGGGGTTTTCTGGGACGGTTTTGGGAACTTTTTCCAAGCTGGTTTAACCGGTTTTGGCAGCCTTCTAGAAGGTTTTTCGTGTTTTTTTTTATTTCTTTACTTTTTCTGCTTCTTATTTTTCATTTCACTTTTATCCCTTTTTTTCATTTTTTATGTTTTTCTCTGTTCCTCTTTTTTCAAAAATTCAAATTCTTCAATAAGTGATCAAAATTTCAAAAATTATTTTCTGTGCAAAACATGTTTCGTTTGTAAAAATATGTTCATGTTTTTCAAAATTTGCTAGTGTTTCTCAAAATTTGTTCACATAGAGAAATAAATTGGAGTTTAAAAAAGTATTTATGCTTTTCAAAAATAGTTCACATTTTTCATGTTTGCTCAGGATTTGAAAATTGTTCGCATTTAAAGAAAAGTTCTATCACTAGCATTCATTGAACTTGCGATGGGTGTTAAGTTTGGTGCTAAAACTTTGAAAATAAGTATTTTTGGTCATCTAGCTTGTTTTTGGTGTTGCTCTCTACCGTATCCAGGCGTACCCATGCCTGCCTGGCAGTGGCCCACATGCCAATAATTTTTTTCAGATCACTCCCTGGATTTCTTTTAATTACGTGGAAAAGCCTAGGTGAGACCCACTTGTGAGTGAACAGTATAAGAAAAAAAAGGAACAAATGTCATTTGAAGGGCGCGAGATTGAAAATGTGATCCGCTGAAGCTGCACTCACCCAGTGAACCAGCCAGCCCAATAACAACTAATTCTTCACAAGGATAACTGCGTCTTATATCTGTTCCCTTAAATACCTGGCCATGTCAGCTCAAATGGGCTATGATCAGTACAGCCCATTTTGCACCTTTGAATTTCTATTAGAATTTTTTAGATACTATGTAGATTATAATCTCGACATAAATAACCGAAGATAAAAAGAGCATATCGTGTTGGCATACACGCATCTCATTGCATGATTGGCCAGGCCCATGTACCTCGCATGTCAGAGATTGTGGGGAGTCGCGCGTGATTGAGCAAGCGTAGCCCTCGCGACAGCTAGCCATCGTTGACATGATAACCAAAAGAAGAAAAAGGGCCAAGTGTGAAATTCTAATACTTATGGTTGTCTCACCTTAAGGAATAAATGAACAAAACTAAAAACATATAAAAAGTTGGCATTGGTATTACCTTTCAAATAGAAAGAAAATTAAAGGAAATTGCAAATCATAAGAAATTTTCACATAATTTACAAAAAAATCTGTATTTATAATATGCAAGAATAAGCATATACTAATAAAATTTTCAGAAAAAAATAGTAAGAATGAATGCATTAGTGGAATTGTTATAAATCTTAGACATAAAGAAAATAAAAAACTCAAATAAAATCAAAATAACTAAGTTTTCTAAAGACGAATGAATTAGCGGCATTGAATTACCCTTTAACAAGAAATAAAATGAAAAATAATTTGCACATAACTTTGCACTGAAATTGCATTTTTAATATGAAAAATAATAAGCATATAATGGTATAATATTTACACGCATACAAAATATAAAAAATTGGCATTTTGTATGGAAAAATGAATTAGTGACATTGGTATAACCTTTTAAGACAAAACAAAAAAATATTTCCCTTCAAGAAGAAAGAAAATGGAAAAATTATGCATTTTTGTGCATATAAATTACACTCTTTTATAATACACAAAAATAAGCATATAATAGTGAAACTTCACAAATAATTATTTTTGTAAGAACGAATGAATTAGTGGCATTAGTTTATGCACATTTTGTACTTATATATGTATCTGTTGAATATGATGCACTTCGGTAAATATTTTTTTTGAAAGCTAATCGAGGGGGATTAAGTCTCCACCCTGATAATTTTTCATTTATAGTTTCTGATAGCGCTTTATGACCTAAACAAGATATGTTCAAATGAATTAGAGTTCACACACACTCGCATGAACAACACACAAAGGGGGGTGACTCTAAGAATGTTCAGAAACAACTGATTGATGAGAAAGCTCATCACGACCCAAGCACGGTGATCACAAGGGAAAGCCCTCGGGACTTGACAGTGGGAGAGACAACCCAGGTGGAAGCATCTCCGGAGTAATCTAACGTCCTTGATCAGTTGAGACTCACCTGCGGCGCTGCCCCATCGACGTAATCAAAAGGCACGTGTTCGAGACGAAAGGTCACACGCGTTCAAGACGACGCTTGTGTGACGCCAACTGGAGGCAAAGGGCGTCATAATGCAGAGATAACCATAGAGCTAGCACTCTCCACGGGCACACTAACCACGCGTGAGGGTAGTTACTAAAGTTGAAAGACATAGCACCACCAAGAGCAACCCCAACCCCACCTGAGTTCTCTTTACTCAAAGGTCGGGCTAGCAGAGAGCACGCACATTGACCACCCATGCATGCCATAGAGCTTCGACATGGATCGAACATGTGAGCCTAGCAACAAGCAAGGAGAAGGCACCACCACCACTACCATGGCTCGCCTCGCATCATAGAGAAGACCACACCCATGGACACCATCTGCAAAGCCATGGGCCACACCAGTACAGAAGGACCAATGTATGATGCCACTGGTGGCGATAGAGGAGGATCAATGCCCAAACACGACACCAGTCAACCCCAACGCGACGAACAGATGTAGGTTGATGGTCAAGCAAAGAGGTAAAAAGTCAACCTCAAGCTATTGCCAGCTTTCAAAACAAATGCAATCTGTACTACTCGATTAGGAGAGACTATTCAGTTATGGCATGATAAATGGCTGACTCTTCCACCTGGAAGAAGGTTCCCAGAACTGCACTCATTTGCTAAAGATTCAAAACAATCCCTCGCCTCTACAGCCTTTCAAGAAGTTCGCGTGCTACAAGACCTCATCATGGAACATAGTAACACAGACAACCGTGACAAATGGAAGGCAACTGGAGAAAGAGTAAAATACTCATCCATAAAGGTGTATCAGGCACTAGTTAAAGAACCAATGGCTCATCGGATTTATACTCAGATATAGAAAGGAGCTGCTAGAATTAGGCGCAAAGTGCAGTTTTGGTTATTTCTTCATGATAGAACTAATAGAAGAAACATTCTCAAGAGAAGAAATACTCACCTAGATTGCTATGATTGTGTCTTTTGTAATGAAGAGACTGATTCACCTAGATTGCAGCTATGCACAAGATTGCTGGCAAAGAATCATTACTAACAGAAAAAAAGGAACTTCTTTCCTTGATAACACTTCTGTGGCAATGGAAGCTTTTCCACAATCAATTGCTCTTGACATCATCATCACATGATGGTGGAACATCTGGATTCAAAAAAATGGTAAGATATTCAGAAGAAAAGCACAAAGTATGAATTCTTGGGAATTCCTAATGAAAAGAGAGTTGACTCTGCTTGAACACAGAGTGAAGAAAAGAAGAATCTAGTTCAGTTGAGAGATTGGGTTGCATCCAATCTTTAGAATAATCTTACACTAAAACAGTTATCATGATCCCAAGAGCATGAATTGGATAGATACTTAGAAGATTGTATTTTTTCTCTATTGTTATTCTATAAATATTTATTTTTATTAATTAATGTAAAATCACCCTAGAACCATTGTTCTACGATTTCAGCTCAAAAAAGAAGAAGCAAAGAGGTAGACGATCCTGAAAACAACAGAGCATAATCCAACACATTGGTGACAACCACATCATCGCCCAGCACCACGCTCGTGCTGGTAATCAACCAGGACCCCGGGGCACTGCCCGACACCACGTTGGGAAGCACCCACGACACTGATGCACCACCCCGCCCACCACCACGACAATCTCACGTAGAGGCCTAGGGTGGGCTGCCTTGCCGGCGAGACAGGAGACATCTAAGCACTTCTAACAATTTTTTACCCCATGCACGTGATGAATTTGTAATATTTGCAGAGGATTATTGAATCGTACCATTGGAATTGATTAAAAGACCTAGTAGTAGATAAGAGCAACTCCAACGTGTGCGCTATCTAAGCGGCGCGTTGGAAAAATGGTGATTTTAGCGTGCGCGGAGCCGGCGCTGGGCGCTCCAGCAGTCATCGAAAAATTGCGTCGTGCGTTGTACGCGGTCCAGCGCACGGGTCAAAACCGCATCACGCGTGGTGTATTTTCCTCCCTTGCTCCGGCATGCCGCCGCCGCTTTCCACGCCCTTCCCCGCACGCCGTCGTTGCTTTCTCCACCTCCCCCGCTCGTCGCCGCCGCTCGAACGCACCATCCTTCCGATGAACTACGCCCGGCGGCTGTTTGGAGCTCGGCGCCCACAAAGTGTTTGACAAAACCCTTGCAACGTATGTATATTTTAACCTTATATTTTGTAGATGAATTTGATGCATTTTGTTCGTAGTTTTAAACTAGTTTAAATAGTAATATTGTAGATGAGTTCGCCCTACGACTCTCGGACGAAGAATTTGATATGCAAGAGGAGGAGGACCTCGCAATAATCGTAGCTATGCACGTCAATAAAAAACCGAGACATAATGATCTTCGGAAGTATCTAATCAAGGAATGGTGGGCATGGCATGGCCATCAAAATTAGTTTGATGTTGCATGTTTCATGTTGTATTATTGAACTATTTATTGTATTAAAAAATAAACTATTTGTTTGATTTGTAATAATAATTAAACTATTTATTATTGATTTATGTTTTTCTGTTTGATCTTCCTGATTTTATTATGATGAGAAATGTTGTTTAGGCTTGGCGCGAGCGCTGAAAATATAGCGTGCCTGCTGGAGCTGCATCGCCGCGGTTTTTTTTCCAGCGCCTGCTGAAGTTGGCGTCATGCCGCGTGCTAAAAAAGTCAATTTCAGCGTCTAAAATACTTATATCACGCAGTTGTGCCTCTGTTGAAATTGCTCTAAGAAATAGACCACTTTAATTATTAGACATAATACGGAATCCATCTTTGACTCACTGACGTTCTTCTATACCCGTACGTGGAAAAAAAACTTGTTCAAAGAAGAATTTTCCCTCCATCCGGTTCGTACTACTCAATTTCCTCTACGTACGAAAAGCCTTCACCCTCACCGACAGCCCGTCGGCCATCCGCCACCTGCCGGGGCATGCACCACCCCGCCTACCACCACGACGATCCAAGTAGAGACCTAGGGTGCGCTGCGGAGACGACCGACGTCTTGCACTTCTAACAAGATTTTACCCTAATCACATGTTGAATTTGCAAAAATTCGTAGGGGCACGCACTTGCGCAACCTTGCTCGGTCGCCCGATTGCCAAGTGATCTGCAAAGTAGTTTGATCCCGCACAAGGTAAGTTTTACAATTTTGCATCTGAAATTTGCGATGTTCTCGTTTACTCGTACCAAGTTCCAGAGATAACTTTAAGTGGTTTTTTCTGTCGATCAAAGACACAAAGTCATGATTTTATCGTTCCCCCGTATTAAGTTTTAAAAGTTAAAACTTAACCTTTAAAAATATATATTAAAATGTATTCGAAATGGATCCTATTTTAGAGCTCTCGTTGCGAGAAACATGAATGTGAAAACAAGCCTTAATATGGACTTTTCATTCAAATGATACAAAATTTTGAAAATCAAAAGTCAAAAATAAAAGCACACGCCAGGAACTTGATGCCCTGACGGCGACCGGAGACGGGACGGCCACGGCAGGGGTTCGATCCGGCGACGGCCGGTCCCTTCCAGAAGGCGGCGACGGCTAGAGGCAACGGGCGGAGCGGCGGCGAGCTCCGGGGATGGGGCGGCCAAGGCGAGGCGGCAGGCTTGCGCGGAGGCAGGACTAGGCACCGGATACGGGGCAAGGCGGAGGCGAGCAACGGCGAGGCGGCGGGGTCGGGCGGTGGCTAGGGTTTTAGCGAGGTGGAGCCATGCAGGAGGTAGGGTGGCGTCGGGCTAGAGTGGCCCGGTTCGGTCCCGGGGTAGGCCCGTAATGGGCTTCGGCGAGCCTGTCGGCTGGAGGAGACGCCGGGGGGGACGGGCTTGGGCGAGACGGGGAGGCCACGTGGCGCCCGCTGGTTGGCTAGGAAAGCCGGCGCGGCGGCGCTGGCTAGCTGGGCACCGCCAAGTGGCAAGGGGGTGGTTGCTCGGCGCGAAATCTGAGGCAGGAGGAGCTAGAGGTTGGTGGAGGGCTAGGGAGGCCATTTTTGGAGGTAGGGGTCTCCCTTTTATAGAAGATTTTGCTAGGGTTACGGGTTTTCACTTGATTCGAGACGTTCATCTCAATCGGACGGCTCCGAATGCGGGGGGTAGGCTTGGCTGGGTTGTGGGCTGTGTAGGTTGGTTTGTGGGATGAGAAGAGAGAGAGAGATGAGAGGCCCCGCATCTAGTTTTTTTAAACGCCGGAAACGTCCGACAAATAAACCATCCATGGTGCCGCTATGGTTGACCATTCGGGTATCAGACGACCTCCGATTGCGACGAAATTTGGCAGGCGATCTACCTACAATAGAACAAGACTGCACGCCAACTTCGACCCAACCCGAGAATATTTTAAACGCACTTTTGAAAACAATATTTTATCGATGTCGCGGGTGCGTGCGTGTGTGGTTGGATTCAAAACGGTCGACAACAAGAACAGAAAGAACCGGCGTCTACGAACGGATGCAAGTTTTCAAAAACGAGTGATGATGGTATGCAGATGATGCGAATGATGTGTTGATGAATGTGACAACCAAACAAATCACACGTCGAGAACGGAATGAAAGGGGAATCTTTTGGGGCGTCGGTCTCAGGCTGTTACACGAGCCTCCCGTCGAGAAGAAGTTAGCTTACGAAAAGACTGACGAGGAAACCGATGAACAAGTGGCTATCGAATTGCAAGCCCATTTGGATTGAAACCGCACTCGCTGCCAAAGGAGAAAATACCCGAGAAAGTCGTACAACACTTTGTGGATGCAGCTAAACCGACGGAGAAAAAGGCCGCTATTAGACTATGAACGCTCTATTCGCAAGTTCTATCATAAACAAACAAAAAAAACAGAAGTCGAGTGGTAGTAGTAAATGCGGGAAAATTGTTCCCCAGCTCGGAGAACAGACAGTGCAATTGATCACCCTGCTCAAGGTAAGTACCGATAAGGTGGTAATAACCGATGCTGATAGAGAGAAGGCTAGAGAGATCTGTATCAGTGTTGAAGCACTCCTAGGATGGGAGGAAACCCACACGGTGGATGAGAAGAACCTAAAATGGAAATATGTCCCCGGGAACCCTCTGGTCACTCGTTAGTCCTAACGAGGAGAAGCTTCTAGGCATGCAAATGCACAAGTTGCATGAATGGTACCTGAAAGAGGTAAAGCACGGGCGACAGAGCCTCATGGTGAAAGTCGAGTGAGAGCATTACATTCATGAAAAAGTTTTGTGGATTGAAAATGAAGAATGTTTTCATTTATTCAATCAAAAACCACTCGACAAATTCTCGTCAGTTGTAATTGTCTGTAAGTGATTTTTTTCTATAATTTAAGTCTCTAGCTCAGCTCGTTTATTGCCTGTAATTATCTTCATTATATTCTTTTGTGTGGTATTATGTAGAACGAAGATTTATAAATTGAAAAGAGATGGAGTCTATGGCATTGGGTTCATTGACCCAAATACCGTTAATGAAAATGTGTTAACTACTTACTCTAAAGACACAAAGAAAATCTTGCTACAGTTTTTTAAGGCCCTAAATACCAAACCAAAAATACTTTTACCTTAATTGTATTACAAATTCTCCTTTTGCTTATAGGAAAAATACAAACTACGACCGGGTGTAGTTACACCCACGTCTCATATACTACCTTGTGGTAGTATATATACTACCCTATCATTTTTAGTATGTTTATCTAAGATAGTCCAAGTGAGTTATCTAAAAAAAAATAAGGTAGCCCATAGATTTTATTAGATTTATGAAATACATACATATTTGTACGTAAAAAAGAGTATGCTCAAAATATGTTACATACTACTTAAAAAATAGTATATATACTACATGAACATTGTTATATACTACATACTACGCGTGCATATGCTTCGATATGATAGATACTAGCTAGAACATACGAAACAAAAGTGGGAATAACTACACCCGGTCGTACGAAACATTTGTTAGATGTTGTATGTAGGATAAATGTTTTCTACCACCCGGTGATAGTTACCACCATTTGAGTTTTATATGTTGTATGTAGTATTTATCAAATTAGAGAGTATGTACGTGTAGTATATGGTATATAAGAATGTTTAGGAAGTATATGCACTATTTTTTTGGTATTATGTCTCGTATATTGAGTATGCTAATTTTTGTGTACATATATATATATATATACATATTTCATAAATATCATAAAAACTATGAGTCAACTTGCAATTTTTTCATAGAATTCACTTTGAATTATCTTATATATTGTATATCAATATATTTTGAGTGATAAAATAGTATATATACTAACACATGGTAGTATATAAGACATGTGGGATAGTTACCCACATGTTCCATATACTATCATGTGATAGTATATACTAATTTCTCATTATAGGTATGTTCATGGACTATATATAAGGTACTTCAAAGTGAGCTACAAGAAAAAATTGCAAGTTGGTCTATGGTTTCTATTATATTTGTATGTAAAAAAGATCACACTAAAAATATGATACATACTATCAAAAAAATAGTATATATACTATCTAAACATTCTTATATACTACATACTACGCGTACATACTCTTTGATTTGATAGATACTATATACAACATATGAAACGCAAGTGGTGGTAACTACCACCTGTGGTAGACAAAATTTGTCCTATATATGAAAATATATAATGAGTTATGAATGCTCGCTTATACAAATCGTGTCCGCAGCTTCCACTGGAGCCTGGTAATCACTAGAGTTGACGATGGAACTGTTGAAGTACTGGACTCCCTACGTAAAGACCCTGAAGAATACATAAGCATGTATTCGATGCTCGACGGGTAATTTAAATCATTAACGCATTATGTCGGCCTTTTTAGTTTATTTCCTGATATCAAATAATTACTGACTCCTTTATTTATTTTCTTTGTCGGGCAAGGTTTGAAAAAAATTCATCAAAATTGTCGGTGAATGCAAACTAGAGCTGAAATGGCAAAAGTCCAAGGTATTTAAGTAGTACTAGCTACGTCCGCACATATCTTTAATTGTAGTTTCAATACCCATTACCGTGCTTGATTATTGTCTGATTGAATTCTATTATCGTAAAGTGCATGAGGTGGGAACAAGGGACTAATTTATGTGCATACTACATTTGCGAAAACGTTCGCTTTGTGACCGAAAAGACCAGAACTACAAGAGATCTTTGGGTACATAAACATCATTCATATTTTTTTTACCATGATCTAATATATACACACACAACTAACATATATTTATATATTCTTCTTCTTTAAAGATGCAAAAGATGTGGGATAAGCTCCTATCAAAGGACTGCATACGAGCAATTCAAGAGGAAATGGCGGAATTTTTTCTTGAGCGGGTCATATCTCCCGACGGATATTACCATTACACCTAATGCCTGCATGTAATGATCTGTAAATTATAGGAGAAATTATATATACGAAATTGTACATGTGTGTGTATGCATGATCGTACTAGAAGTTTTATGATATATACATGATATGTGTGTAAAATATGGTATCTAGTAGTATATACAGTATCTATTAGCGTAAAATATGTTTGAAATGAAAAAAGAAATTAAATGAAGAACACGAAATAAAAAGGAAAAATAAACAATAAAACCTAAACTCATAAACCCCAAAGTCCCTAAATCTTTAATCCCGGTAGGTGTTATCAACAGGGACTAAACGTCCCCATCCCCCACGCGTGCTATCGACCACGTGGCAAAGATTTAGTCTTGGATCATAGCAAACGGGGACTAAAGGTTTGAACCATTTAGTCTCTATACATTAGTCCCGATCGAGGAACCGGGGCTCAACCGGGACTAATGTCATATTTTCTATTAGTGATAGCACCACTGAAAGCAATTCTCGACCCCGCCTTGGCCTGCTTTACCCGAAGGGCGGGCACTCGCATAGACCACCCATCACAGAGCTTCGACATGGATCTGACCCATGAGCCTAGCAACATGCAAGGTGAAGGCAGCACCACCACTACCCTGGCTGGCCTCGCATTAGATAGAAGACCACACCCATGGACTCATCTACAGAGCCAGGGGCCACACCAGTACAGATGGACCAGCGCCTGCTATCACTATGGGCGCCACATAGGAGGCTTAATGCCCAGCCACGACAAACCCCCAAATAGGGAGCGCGTCATCACCATGGCCCCCTTGTGGGAAGCCACGACACCAGTCAACCCCACAGACACTCCATTGTACGTTGATGGCCAAGCAAATACGTAGATGACCCTCAAAACCACTAGAGAGCATAATCCAACACACAGACATCCACATCATCGCCCAGCACCAGCTGGGAAGCAAACAGGACCTCGGGGCACCGCTTGAGACCACGTCGGGAAGCACACACGACACCAACGCACCGTCCCGCCCACCACCACCACAATCTCACGCAGAGGCCTAGTGTGGGCCGCCCTACCGGTGAGACACGAGACATCTTGCACTTCTAACAATTTTTTGCCCCATGCACGTGTTTAATTTGTGGTATTTGTAAAGGATTATTGAACATGTGTCATTGGAATTTTGTTTTCATGGTAATATTATAACGATCAAAGTACAAATTACGTCAACATCGACGTGATAAAACTAAAAAGACAGCAGAACATATCTGAGTTTGACATCACCACAGCAGATACCCAAAGAAAAGAATAACAGATCACCTTCTCACCCGATCTTGACGCGGTTCCATCGCTAATATGCAGCTTTGCAAACCTCCAAGATGACTCATCAAAAATTAACCTTTACCATTAAACGAATTAGACCTAGACAACACCTCGGACACACCATCGAATTTCAGATTAGAACCTCGTCACCGCTAAGACACCGTAGGATTATTGAACCGTGCCATTGAAATTGATTACAGTACCTAGCTAAGAAATAGACCACTTTGATTATTGGACACAATACGGAATCCATCCTTGACTCACTAACGTTCTTCTGTACCGTACGAGGAAAAAACTTGTTCAAAGTAGTTTTTTTCCTCCATCCGGTTCCTACTACTCAATTCCCTCTACGTACGAAAAGCCTTGACCATCACCGGGAGCCCGTCGGCCATCCGCAGCGTCAGCGAGGCCACCTGCCGCGGCGTGTACTCGCCGTCCACCGCCAGCTCGAACTCCTCCACCACGCAGGCCACGACGGACTTCATCTGGATGTAGGCCATCTCCTTGCCGAGGCAGATCCTCGGCCCCGCGTGGAACACGATGTACCGGAACGGGCTCTCCGGCCGGAACGTCCCCTCCGCCGGGTCCAGCCACCGCTCCGGCCGGTACGCCCGCGCGTCCTCTCCCCACACCGGCTCCATCCGCCCCATCGCATACGCGTTGTACGATATGAACCACCCCGCCCCCACCGCCGTGCCATCCGGGAGAACGTCCGCCGCCCGCGCCTGCATCGAGTTCACCGGCACCGGCGGGTACAGCCGCATTGACTCCGTGATGGCCGCGTGCACGTAGTGCATCTCCCTCAGCTCCTCGAGGTCGAACCCGGCTCTTCCGACATCAGAGACCGCACGGCGGGCACGCACGGCGGCGACCTCGTCGCGGATGCGGCGCACTACATCTGGGCGCGAGGACAACTGCCAGAAGAACCAGGTGAGCGCGGAGGACGTCGTCTCCCGGCCGGCGAGCAGGAAGCTGATCACCGCGTCGCGGAGGGCCGCCTCGGTGTAGCCCTCGCCCACCTGGCTCACCATGAACCGCGACAGGAGGTCATGCTTCTCGCAGCCCGTGCTCATCTCCTCCCGCCGCGACCGGATGATGGCATCGGCGAAGCCGTGCACCACGGCGATGGACTCTCGGAGGCGCCGCTCGGAGCCCAGGTTGAGCGCCTTCTTTATCTTCCAGAGCCCCGGGACGGCGTAACGGAACCTGCCCGCGCTGAGATTGGCGGCGTCGCGGAACGCGTCGGCGAACCTGCTGCTCGCCGTACTCTCGGTCGCGGCGCTCTCGTCTGCATCATCCTCGTCCGGGAGCTGCCGTGGGTCGTGATCGAAGGCGACGCGGCAGATGTTATCAAACGCGTAGCGCTCGAGCGTGTCCTGCAGATCGACCCTGCGGCCGGAGGCGGCGGCGCGGCGCAGGAGCGGGAGTAGCCTGCCGTGGAGCTCGCCGTGCACGGTGCGGGCGACGAAGAGGCGCAGCGAGCGCGTGTTGAACTCGTAGCTGGCGGCCTTGCGCTGCGCGCGCCACGCATGGCCGTCGACGTTCAAGATGCCATGGCCAAGGAAGTCGTGGAGCGCCGACGTGAAGCGCGGGCCCTTGGGGTAGTTGTGGAAGCCGGCGCGCATGACGTGCTCCAGGTTGGCCGGGTTGGCGGTGATGACGCCCCGCTCGCCGCCGGGGCGGTGGAAGACGAGCGTGCAGGTGGGCTGGCGAGCGAGCACCTCGGTGATCCAGTCCAGTATCCGGTGCCGGTTCGCCAGGAACTGCGGCAGGTGGCCGAGCAGCGGGTACGGCGGCGCCGCCTTGTGAAGTCTCGACGCATGGGCATGGAGGAGGAAGAAAGCGGCGAGGGAGAAGAGCAGGAGCAGCGGCAGGAAGGCTGCCAATGTGACTGCCATGGTCGATCTCTCTAGCTAGCTGGTGTGCTGGAGTACGTATACCTAACTACCTATATACTGGGTGTGTGTGAAGGTCAAGATCGAGGAGGAAAAGTAGAGCGTGGTTTCTTGTGCTGACCGCCGACGTGAGCGCCGCCGCCGGTCTGCCGCCGTTATGCATGTGCTACTGCAAAATGATGAGGGCAGTGGCTAGCTTCCCGTTACGTTGAGTCTTCAACCACATGCAGCTGGCCGGGGTGGAATATTCTCAGCGCGCGGCCATGTTTTTCTCTTTTGGCGTCAAACTTTGAGAGCTTCATTCAACAATGAGCTCCTGGCACAATCAGCCAACAGGACGGTGAGCAGGAAACGAGGTCCGGAGTCAAATCAACAGTTTTGCTAAGTCTTTGTCGACAACTTGGTTATGTCTCACTCGATATTACGTTTCTTTGATCTTACATGAAGAATTGTGTAAAAATATAATATAATTTTTTGTTTTTTTATATACTATGTCATTGGGCTGAGACTTGATTAAGTGTCAATCGACTGAGAACTAGCCACGCCCGTAAATCAACTCTTGGTGACCATCAACGAGCAAGTATGTTTAAGACAAAGATGGGCTGGTACACGCTAGCTCTCTAATTTCCCGCCACCGCGAAGAAGAAGTGATACATCTATACTCTAAGGACTTGAATGGTCATGGCTCGCCACCGGAATAGTCACATGCGTCCATCTCATCTGCTTTTGTACGACAGATATTACATATTTTCCACTTACATCGAATTCCATTCAACTAGCTAGTTTCAACTTTTTTTTGAACGGTCATGAGGGGGGTGGCGTTTGATCCAGTTTATAAGAAAATTCGGATCGAAAACCTAAACAAATTGATATCCTTTGTATATGAATGGTTTTAGTCGAGGTGGAGAGCCAAAGTTGTTCTTGAGCTTGTCAACTGCTTATTATCCCTACGTCGTAACAAATTAGTTGATGGGATTAAGCCCACTGACAACATAATTGACGGTAGCTTTAATCTGCTACTCCTTCCGTCCTGTAATATAAAAGTGTTTCTGACACTACACTAGATAAAAACGCTTTTGTATTAGGTTTTCATCCTAAAGAAAGTTTGAGTTCTCAAAATAATACCTTCATCAAGGCAATTGCCAGAGAACCAATGATGGTCAGGGCTTATGTTTTCATCCTGAAAGTCACGACTCAACACCCGAGGAGTATCATCAAAAATGAAATCCTTCGGTGCTGCCGCTCCACTTGTAACAGTTGCTTCTGAAAGTTATCCAACACATGGCTGACTCCGTCGCCTCCAAGGCCCCCTCCACCTTACCGATCCTTTGATCTCAGCCACCATGATTTTTTTCACCGTTGTCTACGTCATGGAAATAAAGATACCGATATTTTCCATGATGTTAACAAACAAACAAACAGAGCTTCGAGTCGTGGTCTCATGGAGTCATGTGGGTTGATAGGACGTCCACGACTGAATTCTATCCGACCCAAATATCCTTGGACAAGATCTTCGGCAGCAGTTACGGAACACGTCGATAGTGAGATCAAGAGAATGGTTTGGTACGGTGTGTGCGAAGGTCAAGACCGAGAAGGAAAGTAGAGTGTGACGGTTGTTTCTTGTGCTGACCGCGGCCATACATGGTCTGCTGCAAAACGATGAGGGCTAGCTTCCCGTTACGTTGAGCACTCCTCAACAATATGCAGCTGGCCGGGGTGGAATATTCTCAGCGCACGGCCGTGGTTTTCTCTCCTGATGCAATCAACCAACAGGCCGGTGAGCAGGAAAGGAGGTTGAGGAGTCGGACCAACTTCCGGTGACCATGTAGAAACCATCAGGGTTTATATTGTGGATCTTCATCTCTTGTTATCCCTGGTTGTTTAGACCCGGGGGTTCTTGAAGCGATCGCCTGTCGGGAAGCACTAGCTTTAGCCGAAGACCTACCTATCCAGAACATCACCATTGCATGTGATTGCAAATGAGTGGTCAAAGACATTCATGAAGGATCTGGTGGACATTATTCCTCGGTGATTAGAGAAATCAATATGAGAAGCGCCTCCTTTAATAGCTGTATTTTTATTTTTGAAAATAGAGCATCAAATAGTGATGCACATAATCTTATCAAACACTCTCTTGTTCTTGATCAGGGTCGCCACATGTGGCTTCTTTCTCGCCATGACCCCAATTGTATAGCCCTCAATGCTATCATAGATCAATAAAGTGTTGGCATCCCTCAAAAAAAAAAATCAGCGAGCAAGCATGCTTAATTAGCGCAATGGTGGGTCAATAAGTTTGCAAGGAGCCCGTAGAACCCTGTAAAAGCATGTACGTCTAGCATTTTGTTGCTGATATGTTGACATGTTGATCATCAAATCAAAAGAAGAACACGAGGAAGCTATACCTCTCCAATTTTCGGCTGGCTCCCAAAGAAGAACATCGTTTCTTTGTAACGATGGAAGAAATATTGTCACAGATTTTTCAACTTTGATTACCATTTTAAACACCAATTAATATCCTTTCTATGAATGACTTTAATCTCAATTGTTTGTGGGTGTGGCTAGGTCTCAGTCGACTGAGATTTAACTAAGTCTTAGTCCAATGACATACCATGTACAGTACAAAGAAAAAAACAAATCTGAAAAAAGAAAACTTTGCACGACCTCAGTTGTATGATCTTACGGATGTAGCATCGACTAAGACATAACCAAGTCTCAATCGACTGAGAGTTAGCAAGACCGCTTGTCAAATGCTTTCGGTGGAGCCCGGTGACAACACGATTGACGCTAGCTTTGATCTACTAGTTTCAGAAACCCACTGAAATCTTGATGTGGTGATTGTAACATCAACTCTGATACAGATACGCATGAGGAAGCACCGCACGCCTTCTCCCTCAATTTAGAGCTCAAACGGATAGGCATTTCTTTTTTCTTCACTCCAAGTACCAAATGGAGCAATCAAATTTACAAATTCACTCCAAGTACCAAACGGCTAGGCATTTCTTTTTTCTTCACTCCAAGTGATTATATTGTCAGACAAGCGAATGCACGTCCAAGGCATGATCCCAACTCCCAAGATGCAGCTGCCATTTTTTTTTTGTCCATGAATATATGCCTCCTACATATTAAGCAGAATGACCAATGAAGCAAAATCGACAGGTCAAGTAACAGTGAGGCCGAAACGTCCCAATCCTAATACTGAATTGAAATGCTTCAGGAAGTGAAAAAATGGAGATATGAAACCGAAGAACGTCACACTCTGCAATTTCCTCAAGCTTCCCGGATCCGTATCTTCGACAGTCCGTTCAGCACTGCTTATTTCAAATGCTTCAACAACACATACAGGGGCAACACAGAACATACCCATGGCCGTTAATTGCACCATCTGATCTGACGCACAACAGCGAACGTCAAAACAGCAATACAGAGGCTCAGCCTGTCATGCACACTATACATACATCATCTCCGCTACTCTTTCTTCAGAAAAAAAAAGAGAGCAGTTCCCTGTCCATCAGGAACTCAGGGACAAGTTTTCAGCCTCTTTACGGGGTTCCTTCCGATTTTTATCAGAGAAAGAGTACTGGTTCCTACAGCTGATACACTCTGCTCAGCCAGGTTATATTACGTACTCGCGGTTAAACATACATCATCAAGAGCCGTAAGCCTTCTTCAAGGCCTCGAAGACGCCTTTGAGTGTTGCGTCCTGCACTAGCACAACCTTCTCCCTCGATTTCGAGCCCGAGCCGATGGACACTTCTCTTTTCTTCAGCCCAAGCACCTGCATACAAGCATGCACATTTACACAAGGTTTTTAGGATTTCAGATGGAGCAAAGAAAAAGAAGCATCAAAGATCGACTTCATCTGTAGTATTACATTATCATGTGAAACCAGTGAATGCATTTCCAGCACAAGTGCACTTTGTTTACGACCTTTTGGTTAATGGGCTAAATAAACATTGGTAAATGTGCATATTGTCTCAGTCAGCAACCAATAAGGCACTATCCAAAGATATAGCTGCCATTTTTGTCCATGAATTTGTCTCCTTGAATTGTAGTTTGACAGTGAATTAATGCGGTCAATAGGAGATAAAATAAGATACTAAGCCATAGTGCAAGTAGGATTATGGACTAACTATCTGCTCAGCAGCAACAAACCCCTGGGTGATAGTGGCAGTTAGGTGCATACAGGCACTGAATTCTGTAGATTTTCTGTTAAAAGAAAGAACCAACTGTGGCGTCAGAACAATCACAGTTCAAAATCCTTGAATTACCCTTGACAGAGTCATACAGACACATGTATCAAATTCATTGAACTTGGATGCTATCTTCCTCCTACCGAACACCCCAACAAAACTAAGGTGGCCAAAGAAGCAAAACTGGCAGCTGCAGTAACATGAGGCCAAAATTTCCTACTCGATTGCAATGCTCCAGGAAAAATAAAGGAGATTTGAAACTCAAGAAAGAACATCACACATGTCCAAGGTGATCAATCTTCGCCCATCCACGTCCTGGACGGTCTGTTCAGTGCTACTTGTTTCACATGCTTCAACAAAACTGTCTAACATGCTTACAGTCTGAATTTTCTTGGAGAAGATCTCAGGCCATCAGTTTGCAACAATGGAAGTCAAACCAAATCATAATAGTATGTCCCTAGCTTGTGCTCCTGATTCCCAAACCAGTGCCGACTCCCTTAAGCCTTCTTCAATCTAGTTCACGCAATACAATGGAACTAGCAATTCATCATCTAGGTGGGCAGTTCGTCTAGATCAAAGGAACAGTGAGCTACTACTGTGTATCCACAGGGAGGGAAGCGCTCAATTACCGAGCTGATGAAGTCGACGAGAGCGGCGTTGGCCTCCCCGTCCCTCGCCGGCGCGTCGATCTGCACCCCGACGGCCTCCTCGCCGATCTCTGCAAAGCATCACGGTTAGCGTGTCGAGCAGGAGGGGGGCCGAGGACTAGGGGGGAGGCGGAGTACGGACCGGTGATGGTGGCCATCTTGGAGCCGGGCTTGGCGTGGACGGAGATGGCGACGGTGGACGGCGGCATCAGGCGGAGGCAGCCCGGGAACTCCCCTCCATCGGCGCTCGCCGCCGGCACGGCCGCCGGCGCCGGGCCCCCCTTGGCCTTGGCCTTGCTGCCTCGCTTCCCTGGAGCCATCTCCGGGTCTTCGTTTGGGCCGAGCCCGAGTCCATCGGCACAATATATCCAGTGGAGGCCCAGGAGACGACCATCCTCAGCACAGCACGATGACTCAGCTCCAAGCCACGCCGCTCAGAACCCTAGCCCTCTCCGGCCGGCGGGGTGCCGGCGCGGCGGCGCGGCCGATGGCGGCCTCCGTACGGTGCTCCGCCGCGGCCAGGAGCTACAGCATTACGCTCCTCCCCGGCGACGGCATCGGCCCCGAGGTCGTCGCCGTCGCCAAGGACGTCCTCTCCGTCGCCGGCTCCAAGGAAGGCAAGCAAGCTCGCCTGAACTCAGCTCCGCGTCGCCCAATGGCACTTGCAGGGTGCCGACGATGATGGTAGCCCGTTTGTTTTCCTTGCGTCGCAGGCGTGGAGCTCCGGTACAAGGAGATGCTGATGGGCGGCGCGGCGCTGGACGCGGTAGGCGTGCCGCTCCCTGACGAGACGCTCGCGGCGGCGCGGGCCTCGGACGCCATCCTCCTCGGCGCGATTGGAGGGTGAGTGGAAAAGTTTCTGTCAATAGCTGCAACCACAGTGGCAAACTCTGGGTTGCATTTGCTTTGGTCAGAATTAGTGATGTGCACCTGCGTTTTCAGTAACTGGATGTGATGATTTGGTTTGCAGGTACAAGTGGGATAACAATGAGAAGCATCTCAAGCCCGAGACGGGGCTGCTCAACATCCGTGCTGGGCTCGGCGTGTTTGCCAATCTGCGGCCAGCCACCGTGTTACCGCAGGTATATCAACATGTCATTTTAGTTCAGCAACACTGCACTTAGTACTTTAGATAGCTATTTGGCTTAAGTTGCATCTGAGGCCATGTATCGAAGGCATCAAGAGTGTGTCCTGCATCCCGGCTTAATCTCTACTGCTAGTGGATGAACAACCTTGTTTTGATTATTTACTGATTATGTGCTTATACTAACAACATTGTCCTGGTTTTCTACCAGTACTACTCAAAAACTCTGCCTTTCATACTTTAGCTAGCTAGTTAACTAGTTAACTATATGGCCTACATCGCTTAGGTTGCATCCCAATGCCATGCATCCAAGGCATCAAAGTGTCTCCTGTTTCCCGACATGATCTGTACTAGCTATGCATAATTGAAGTAAGCAATAAAATACTAGCAAATGAAATCGTAGCTGCAAATTTTGGGCTGAATGATTTGTTTGCTTCAATTATTACTGTTGCATATACTTACAATAATGTGCTGATTTTCTCATATGTTCCGTATGTAATTACTTCTCTCTTTGGCCTCACACTTTCGTAGTTAGTAGATGCATCTACTTTGAAGAAAGAGGTAGCTGAAGGAGTTGACATCATGGTTGTTAGAGAGCTTACTGGAGGTAATGTTGACTAAACTATGATTAAACATGGATGGTTATTCCTCTTTCCTTGCTGATTTATATATTTTCAGGTGCATTCTGATGAAACTTGAAACTTCTACTGGTATTTTATTATTCTGCTTGGCAGGGATCTATTTCGGCAAACCTAGGGGTTTTGGAACCAATGACAAGGGAGATGAAACTGGCTTCAACACTGAAATATATTCAGTTGCTGAGGTGACTCCACTGTTCCTCTTACATTTCAACTATCTCCCTCATAAACTTTCTCTTGAATTAGTGATAGTTCCTGCTGCCCCCATAGGCATAAAACATGGCTAAATTTGTTGGTCATTTTGTTTCTCTGTTTCTTTCCTCTATGATGCCACGATGTATTTTCTGGAAGAACACGTGTAATTAGATAAAAAATACTCTTTGTTTGATACCATTTTTGTTGAGTGCATTAACTATTTGTTTGAACAACTCTATCCCCAGATCGATCGTATTGCCCGTGTTGCATTTGAGGTTGCTCGCAAGAGAGGAGGGAAACTATGCTCGGTGGACAAGGCGAATGTGCTTGAGGTACTTAATTATACGAATCGCAAAAAAAACTCAGTTGTCCCAAACATTTGAAATTATACGAATTCCAAATGTGTATGGAAATTAGAACTGAGCCATGGAGCATATTCGAGACAATATTATATTTAATGTTTTATAACTCTTTCTTAAATATTTAGTTGGATGCAATGATTATGACCTATCATTTTGCCGAGTCTAATGCATCATTTTTCCCTAACGTTATTGCAGGCATCTATGCTCTGGAGGAAACGGGTAACTACAATAGCTTCCGAATTCCCCGACGTTGAGCTCTCACACATGTACGTTGATAACGCTGCAATGCAGCTTGTTAGGAATCCCAAACAGGTTTGTTTCTTTGTATGTAACTTATCTCACCCTGAGCTAAACAGTTTGGAGATGTGCTGACCGCCTGTATTCCCCTTCATTATCACAGTTTGACACAATTGTGACAAACAATATTTTTGGTGACATATTATCGGACGAAGCATCAATGATCACCGGAAGCATTGGAATGCTGCCATCTGCCAGTGTTGGTGAATCGGTAATACAAGTTGTTTTCAGACGCATTTATTTTCTGCTGAAATTGGTGGAAGTAAAGCGCTTATCAAGGATCTTCTTTTTCTGTATAGGGACCGGGTCTTTTTGAACCCATTCATGGCTCTGCTCCTGACATTGCTGGCCAGGTTGACATAGCCCCTAAATTCAGAACAGTCCTTCAGATACTACTACATTGCCTTTTGTTGTCTAACTCTGTTCAAAATTCTGCCCCCTTCTACATTTTGCTGAGTGCAGGACAAGGCAAACCCGTTAGCTACAATTCTTAGTGCGGCGATGCTATTGAAATATGGCCTTGGCGTAGAAAGTGCTGCGAAGAGAATTGAAGCTGCGGTTACAGAGACACTGGACAATGGGTTCCGAACTGGGGACATATATTCTCCTGGAACGGTAAGATTAGTCTATGCAACATCTTGAATAATTGTTGCACTGAATATTTGCTACATTAATGTTGGAAGAGAAATCCAATGCCTATGTTTCTGCCAGACAAATGATTAAATATTTTCTACATTGAATAATTGTTGCACTGAATATTTTCTACATTACTTGGTATAGCTTGTAGTTCTCTACTCACATCAGTTACAAGTACTTGGATTATTTGACAGATAGAAGGTTTTGATTCTCTGTTCCTTAACCTGCCAAACTTATGACCTGTGACCACATCAACTAGGAAGCACTACTTTTTGCTCTCTTGTTTCCTCTTTTTTCCGAACTTATGTAATCATGTCCTCCACTGCAGACATTGGTTGGATGCAAGCGAATGGGGGAGGAAGTCCTGAAGGCTCTGGAGTCGCAGAAGTAAACAGTAAACCGATAGCCATCGGTACGGAGGGTAGAAACATGTCACATGGATGATCAAAAGCGCACCAGGATCTGACCTAACCCGCCGATGATCACTCTTGCCTGTGATTTTGTTTCTGTTTGCCTGCTTCCGCCCTTGTAGTTGGGTGCAGGAATTTAGCGGATCGTCTTTTCCCTTTATCATTGGAAAGATTTTTGTGTGGTTTGATTGAATGAATTGTGTCCGTGATGGATAGAAAAATGGGGATGGTTCCCTTTGCACCTGGTGAATGAAAAGGAAGTTGGATTTTTTTGGCGCTGTCATTGGTCAATCCTCTTGTCTCATGTATCGGAAAAACGAGTGGATCATCAACCAAAATAATTTTGGGGTAAGAGTAAGACTGTTGTCCTAATATCTAAAGCAGCAGATTGAAATGTGACTCTCTGAACCTAAAATCTCCATTAATACGACTGTCCGAAAGATCTAGTATTGTCTATATCAAAAGTAAACAGAGTGGAACAAGATGGATTAATTTTTTTGAGGGGGTATTTATAAAGATTAAATGTTTATAATAAAAAATCGGACCGACTGGACCAAATAAAGGATTTAAGTTTCTGTGCGCCTACATTTGTCGGTGAATTTCTCACCTTATGAATGTCGGTGAACCAAGCATCAACTGTTGTGCTAATCTGACCAGCAAATTCCAAATTGCTTTTCTGAAACTGAATCTCCATCCTTGCCCTATTTAATAAAAAGATTGTCAGGCGAAACGGTTCCAGTGTGAAGGTAAAAATGGAAAGAAAAGAAAAAAGGAAAGTCCGACCTACCGGATTCGAACCAGTGACCTAAGGATTTAATCTGCATCCACTACAGTCCTCCGCTCTACCAACTGAGCTAAGGTCGGCTTGTAATGTTGGTCCTCATCCAAAGCTCTTTTGACAGGTTAGCGGTAGCCCAGCGCTGTCTGCCAACTGCCTCACAACTAGTGACCGGCAGGAGGCGATTCAGCCAAGCAGCATCCACCGTGCTTGTCTCAGACCTGTGCTTTTGCTTTTTAACCTGCCTAACTGACTGACGAACAATCCAAAACCGGGCTACAGTATACCAGAGTAGCTTTCTTCCTCCGGGCATGGCGAATATCTCCCACTCTTGTCAGCAAAATCGACTTGTTCTGGGATCTAATATCGCAACACGTGAACTGGAGCGATTGTTCATGATAATGACGGTGAATCAATTCCCAGCCCACCCCAACATCTCATTAACATTTCATTAACCAGGGCAGCACAGCACAGTGTCAGCATGCCCGTGAGTTGCAGGTCTGGTCAGCCACCACACCACCACAAGTCAGGGATCACAAGGCCCAAAGACAGACCCATCAAGGAGGGCAGCGCAGGGCAAATGCATATCAGTAGGACCAGCAAGAACTCGGGTCTCTCGCCTCTCGGGCATTCAACATTCTCCTTGAAGTAAATTCAGCAATGCACGTTACGTACCTGGCTAATCTGCATATGTGCTCTCAAGGGGCTGCTCATGAGGCTCAGTAACTGGCACTCATTTTGCCGCGACCAGACACACCAGCAATGTTGCGAGAAAGAAACACACATCATGATTCATGAGGAGGCTAAATGAGCCGAGGAAACACACATAATTTCAGGGTCCTCGGGACTCCGTTTTAGCTAAGGAACCAGCAATTCAAAAAGCAACCTGGAACGGCACCTTCCTTCCTCCTCCAGGAGCTCATTACACTTCAAAAACAAGTGATCTGCTCTGCACCTGCCCCTCTCCTCCTAATCTTCGTACGAGATCGCGGAGCCAGGATGCCATGAACCAAATCGCCAAATCGGTGTCCAGATAACATGCTCAGCCTCACTTGGGCATATGGCAATTCCCAAATCTTCTTCCACAAAGGACCATCATCAGATCAGATCAGATTGTATGTCGCCTGCAGCCCGCACAACTCCGGGCAGGGGCGAGCATCTCGACGGTTAACCGCAACACAAGAATGGATAGCCTGTGTTGCTTGGCATTTCGTCGATAAGGCTGTTTTCTTTCCTTTTTTCCTTCGTCAAGCCCAGCTTGTGAGGTGTGGGTCTCAGTGTGACTTCAGTTCGTTAGCCAAGTCAGCTGTCACCAGTAGTCTCTGCAGGAGCAGGCGCCATCCTCGAACCTGTGGAACCGGTTGGCGTCCCTGACCACCATCGCCCGCCCCACCACCCGTGACAGCCCCTTGAAGAACTCGTGGCAGTCGCCGCACACCCGCAGGTTCTTGTACACTCTGATCACCTCCTTCTTCCCCTCCTCTTGCTCCTCCCCATCGCCATGGTGGTGCTCACCGTGGTGCAGCAGCCACAGCCCCACGGCCAGCCTCTCGCTGTGAGACCGCAAGCCCTCGGCGCGCGACTCCTCGTCCACGTCGTGCAGCTGTGTGCCATCGCCGACCACCGCGCCCGGGCTGTACCCGAGCTGCTCCCTCATCCTGTTCTCCACGTCCAGCAGGACACGCCGGATGTCGGCTGCACGAGGATGGGTGGCGTCGCCACCGCCGTAGAAGAAGTGCGCCTCCTTGCCGACCTCCACCCAGCTGCACCCACCCTGCTTCCGCAGGCCCTGGCGCCGCATGGCGTTTCGCACCTGCTGGTGCTCTCGCCACTCACCGGCCTCGGCGAAGATGTTCGACAGCATCACGTAGTTGGCTGGGTTGTCGCCGTCCATGGCCAGGAGGGCCTCGCCTGCCTCCCTGGCTATGGAGACGTCTTTGTGCACCCTGCAGGCACTGAGAAGCGTCTGCCACACGCCAATGGTGGGTGCCATCGGCATCGTCGCAACAAGGTTCCTGGCCTCCGCGAGCTCCCCAGCACGGCCGAGGAGGTCAACCATGCAAGCATAGTGCTCTGCCCTCGGTCTCAGACGCCGGTCTTGGCGGATCATCGAGAAGTACCGGCGGCACTCTTCGACGAGGCCTGAGTGGCTGCACGCCGACAAGAGAGCAAGGTAGGCCACCTCGTCAGGCTCCACGCCTTCTTCTTGCATCTCCTTGAACATGTCGATGGCTTCGCGTCCATGGCCGTGCTTCCCAAGGCCATTGATCATCGCTGTCCATGACACGACGTTCCTCGCCGGGGTCTCCCTGAACCGCTGCTCTGCCTCGTCGGTCAGCCCGCACTTGTGGTACATGTCAACCAGGGAGTTGGACACTGACACGTCCATCCCGGCCGGGTTCTTGACTGTGTGGCAGTGCAGTTGCCTTCCTTGCTCGACGAGAGCAAAGTCTGCAAACATGCCAACGATGCTGGAGAGGACATGCCCATCGGCATGGATGCCAGAGCTCCAGAACCGCCGGAACAGATCCAATGCTTCCTTCACCTGCCCCTCCTGCGCGTGCCCCACGATCACCGTCGTCCACTGGATGGCATTCTTCCTTTCCAACCGATCAAACACCTGCATCGCCACCGGGAGGCACTGGCATTTTACATAAACGTCAAGCAGCGCACCAGCGAGGATGGCATTGGATGCATTGGAAACCCCTCTGATTGCCATGGCCGCATGAGCCTGCATGCCCTCACGAGCCGCACCAAGGCCACTGCAGGCTTTCAGCAAGCTCGCGAAGGTGAACTCGTCGGGCTGACAATCCTCGTCCCCTCGCCGCTGCATCTCCCGGAAGACGATCAGCGAGTCCCTGCCTTGCCCGGCGTGTGAGTAACCAGAAATCATGGCATTCCAGGTGACGAGGTCCCTGAACGCAGCAGCACCATCAAACACCCGCCGCGCGTCGCCGATCCTCCCTCCCTTGGAGTACACCAGCACCAGCGAGTTGGCAACGACGCCGTGCCCCTCAAACCCCATCCTGACGCAGGCCCCATGGACACGAACACCAGCGCCAGTGTCACCGACGACGCCGCACGCCTTGAGGGTCGCCGAGAGCGTGAATTCGTTCGGCGGGACATCAGAGAGGCCCCGCATCTCCCCGAAGAGACGGAGGCACTCCCCGGCGCGCCCCTGCTGCAGGAACCCCACCATGAGCGCCGTCCACGACACGACATTCCTCTCGGGCATTCCGTCGAACACCCGGCCGGCCGCGTCGAGCCTCCCGCACTTGGCGTACATGTCGACCAGGTTGTTGCCCAGCATGGTGTCCGACCCGTGGCCGATCTTGGTGAGCGCGCCGTGGAGCTGCGCGCCGCCGCGGAGGTCCGGCACCCTCGCGCTCGCCCGGAGGAGGTCCGCGAGCATCTTCCGCCGCTCCATCGGGTTCGCGGGGAGAGTTGGAAGGGAGATGGCGCTGCGGGGAGGGCCCGACTGGGGCGATGAGAGATCGCGGCGAGGTTAGCATATGGAGGGACGCCGGCCGCCGGTCGTCGGCGCGTCCAGTGCGCGCCTGGAGTGGCGTCGGCCAGGGAAAGAGAAAAGGGAGAGGGACAAGTGCGGTGTATTTTTCTCTGTAATTTCTGAAGTGATGGAATGTGAATTTCAAGGTTCGGTACAAATTTTGGCCCAAAATCAGCCATATTCATATGGAAATTTTGAAGTGGGTGGCATGATTTTATTTTCAGTGTAGCTGGTGTTGGCTACAATTTGATACTCCCTCCGTTCACAAATATTAAATGTTTTGGATATTTCAATAAGAACTACTCCCTTCGATCCATAACAAGTGTCGTAATTTTGAAATACATACAAATTGAAACGAGTGAACAAACACATTAAAACAGTTGTATATATGCACGTTTTAGTGCGTTGTTCGCTCATTTCAGACCGTACGTAGTCCATATGTAAATATCCAAAACATTTTATATTTGTGAATGGAGGGAACATTGTTTATCTTAGATTGCATGAAAAGAAGCAAGTTCGAAAAGATTAAAACTAGATACAAGCTTTCATAGAAATTCCAATATAAACTACATACGAAGCAAAATAAGTGAATCTATACTTTAAAATATGTCTATATAGATATTTATATAGTCTGTATTGAAATCTCTAAAAAAATCTTATATTTATAAACGGAGGGAGTAGCAGTGAATTCTTCCGTCAGGGTTAATCGGCAAGAACGATCCTCCTCACAGCAGGAAGTTGCCCAGGCCATCTCAACAGGCAATTTTTTGCAAACCAGAACCATACAAAATAGTAGTAATTGTCATTTTTCTTTCTACTGCTAGACTTGCATCCAGAGTTTCCTTACACTATATTCACATTCAGATTTTTCCATACAGTAAGTCAAGTACAGTAAACTAATCAACCGGTCCTAAGCTTCAGATGCTGAGCAGTCCGACATGCTACAGCGAAATGGCACGAAACTGTACATGGACAATTCTGTAAAGTACAAACATTCAGATCTATATTCCCACCATCTGAAGCCAACACAAGTAAGCCAACGGATATCCAATGCTTCAGATGATACTGCGGCCAGCGCCAAAATCCTCTTCACCTTCAGCGTGGCATCTACGGTCGGAGGAAGCCATGGTTGATGAATTCCTGCAACGACAGCCGCTTCACTGAAAACAAAACAGGCGTCCAGACGTCAGCTATGTAACCATCCATAGTTTCAGCATTTTGGTCGGCGGAAGAGGCGGCATGACCAGCCAGCATCGTCGACAGACCTGGGTTCGTGCATAGTAGTCTGGTGCATACGTCGATGGAGTGAGGATGCAGGCTGGGCACCACGAGTTGCGAGAACGGAAGGGAGCCAGTTCTGTTTATGCACTGAAGCATCTGAAGAAAGTAATTGTGTGAGCGAAGGAGGCCTGTTGCGGAATCTAAGTTTCTGCTAGGATGGCTGAACACAATTGGCGAGTGAAAGGGCAGCACCTGCACATTGCTTCTGCCATGGAACGGCGGGTAACCGTTCAAGAGCTCAAAGAGGATCGCGCCGATACTCCACAAGTCTACCTGCGCACAGGAGATGTTCAGATTTGTGCCGTTCGTTGTGGCAAAAAAATGTTGGGCACGCGAGCATATATACAGCATACCTTGTCATCGTACTTCTGAAATAGCATGACTTCAGGGGCCATGTACAAGCGGGTGCCGCAGGCTGTCTCTGCATACTCCCCAGGATGAAGAACCCTAGCAAACAGAGCAACAAATGAGACTGGTTTCTGTTTGTCCAAAAAAACTTGATCGCCTGATAACGAGCCTTAATTATCACATTGAACCCAGCCCACCATGTTTAGCATCATTACAGAATGTGGTTCAGTAGCTTAACAAATACTTCCTCCGTCCAGAAATACTTGTCGGAGGAATGAATGTATCTAGATGCATTTTAGTTCTAGATACATCCATTTCTATTCATTTTTGCGACAAGTAATTCCGGACGGAGGGAGTATTGAAAAACGTCTAATGATTGATTCTGCAGTTGACTGAAAGAATAGAAAGGTCGGCTAGGATGAGTGGCATATTTTCGTTTTCTACAACTACTCTATATACTACATGACTAAAACAAATATACGTACTTATCATCACTCCAAGAGCATACCTCGACAGGCCAAAATCGGATATTTTGAGTATCGCATCGCTGCCAGGACAAGAGAGCAGGATATTCTGCAACAATTCATTCAACAGCTCTGTCAATTCAAAATTGACAGTTTCAACCTATAGTTAGAAAACATCAAACAAAGAAATTAACAAGGGATTTCTTCACTCCCTGAACCTCAGGCTTCAGGTCCCGGTGGACGACGTGGTGCCTGCGCAGCACTTGCAAACCAGCTCCTGCCAGCCACAAGGGGGCAAGCTCAAGCATTTACACATCACATCGAATCGGAATCGATGGTGGCAAGATGCTACTCCTACTGGTGGAAATAAATTTGAGGAACAATTGGGAATGGATGATAGATTCAATCAATTACCAATTTGTCTCATGAAATTCCTGGCGATGCTCTCCTCCACCCTGCCGCCACTGCGCTCGATGTAGCTCGCCAGGTCTCCCCCCTCGCACAGCTCCATGACGAGGTAGATGCAGCTCGGGGTCTGTCCGAGACAGAGCAGAACAAGCGACTCGATTGGTACAGGACGACGGGCTGCGGCAATCAAGGGAGGCTTAGGGGCGGTCGTACCCGGATGACGTCGAGGAGGCGGATGATGTTGGGGTGGCTGACGGCGGCGAGGAAGCGGAGCTCGCAGTCGAGGCTGTCGCGGAGGCGGCCGGGGAGGCCGGCCAGCCGCACCTGCTTCACGGCCGCGGGGGCGCCGGTCGAGAGCCGCACCGCGCGCCACACCGAAGTGGCTGGGGGGCGCCCGCCGAGGCGCTCGTGCAGCTCGTAGCCGCCCACCACCGTCGGCGGCGCCACCGTGCTCCTCCCTGCCATCCAGAACGAACTGGAAGGCCGTATCCAAGCGTGACAAAATAATAATCTTGGAATGGAAGTAGCAATTCTGATTCGGAAGTGGAGTGTTTGACCTCGAGCAGCTCAGTGAACAGTAAAATCCGAAAAAAAATAAAAAAAATCAAACAATTCTGAATTTTTTTTTGGTGGAAGCATGGACAAACGTTTTACGTGCTCCCAAAAATTTTATATTGAAATTACATTCCTGAATATCGTGGCAGAAAAAACAAAATTGATGCTTCAAATGTGCTATTTTTGAAATCATTTGGAGTGTTGATTTTTGTTTTGGCACGACCTCCACGAATGTTTTTTCAAGATGAAATTTTTGAGTATGGAATACTTTTGTCAATGTTTGAATAAAAAAATTAGAATTTTTTGAATGATATTTTTATTTTACTGTTCATCCCGCTCAAACGAACCGAGGAGCGGAAGATTTTTATTATCTACAGGACGTGAACAATTAGAAAAAGCCCATCGATTCTTCTTCTACTCCCACTCCTACCGAACTGTTCTCTTCAACCCATAGAATCGAAGACAGCTCAAGATGTCCGACTAGGAGCAGTGTGTTGGATATTTATGTGACTTTCAACGTTTATTCAACATGATTATGATTTATTTAAATTAATATGGAATTTATCATACTACTAATGTCTGTAATGGAATATTATTTACTTAGTAATACAGAATTTCATTCGAGTAAGTAGTACTCAAGGCACGGAGAATGTATGTAATCTCTACTCTTAAAGTCTTGGTAGAATCGCCTCCACAGTTTACTTTCGTTCAGGCTTATTTTTACCTCACGTCCCATCATATCTTTCCAGATTGCTTTTTCCACCATCCCGTTAAAAACTTCCTACCATTTTCAAACTTTTCTAACAAGACACGCTAGAAATGGGCAGGCGGCGATAACACATTACCAAATTCAATTTCACACACGTTTTCTAAAACCAACGCTTTCCAAACATAGAAAAGGTCTCCCATCAATGCAACTTTTTTTAGAAAACAAATAACATATTTTAAGCAAAAGAAATTCTTCTTCACTGTTTCCTTATAAACCAACACTTTTCTAACATACAAATGATCTCCCATCAATGTAATTTGTTTAGAAAATAAATAACATAGTTTAAGCAAAAAATTGATTGACTAATCGGCATATATGTATCTGAACCTTGCTTCCCCAAATATAATTCAATCAACACTTATGGGCAGAATCATAACTTTCGTTTTCTTCTCCAATCCCTCCCGTCCCCTCTTCGGACTCTATTGTCTTTCGTTCGTTCGTCCCTTCCCGACAGTCTGCATGGTTCACACAAAGTATCTAATGCGACAAGGAGAGGGGGACAACCTCCCACCCCTCATTCCCTCCTTCCATTCTTCCTCTGGATGCACCACCGTCCACAGGGTGTTGTCGGTGTCAAAATCGGCAGATCTCGGGTAGGGGGTCCCAAGCTGTGGATCTTGGATCAATGGGGAACAGGAAACACAGAGACAGTATTTACCCAGGTTCAAGCCCTCTTGAAGAGGTAAAACCCTATGTCCTGCTTGATTGTATTGATGTGTATGACGATTACAGAGTGGATCTACCACGAGATCAGATGAACTAAACCCTAGGTGAGTAGGGTGATGGTTCTACCCTTCTACGATCTAAACCCTCTGGTTTATATAGACACCAGGGGTACTTAGGGCTACACATAGTCGGTCACCATCAAGGGATAAACATGTCGATCCTGCTACCTTGACTTGGCTGACACACCAAGGCACCGAAGGTCTCCTTCCGAGTACGAAGTTGCCTCATAGCTCGGCCTTCAAGCAATTGCCACAGAGAGGGCCACATGTTCGGCCCATAAGAGATAGGCCAGCGGCCCGAGGACCCCTTAGTCCCGGACTCCGTCACTAGCCCCCGAACTAGCCTCCAATGCTGAGGTCCATGATCCCTAGTAGCCTTGCGCGCCAAAGCCTCCGGCTTGCGGGGCGAGTTTTCTCCCCTTCTATGTTTGGCTGATATTAGTTTGGCCTTCGATGACTTCCCGATTGTTGAAGCATCACAGGGCCCACAGTATTAATCTTTCCTACTTAAGGTTAATAATATCCCTGGATCCTCATGTATCGACGAGAGGTGAGCGATTTAGCAGTCTTTTATAGAAATGCCCTTCACAGGTCAGAGAAAGAACACCTATTAAATAGGCCGAGCGTGACATGAGCGACACATCTTGTTCACCAGCCATTGGGAGACCAAAAATCAGGGATCCCAGAGTCATGGCAAGCATCCCAGGCTCCTCCTCACACCCTCATGGCCCCTTCCCTCGGGACTGAGTAAGCTCTTCAGTCTCTCGTCTCTGATTGAGCGACCTCAAAACGCAAGGTTGTTTGCCTGCATCCGATCTGGCATCCACCCGTCCTGGATTGACTTCCGCGAACAACGATCCTTTTGCGGAGAACTTCCCTGCTCCACGCAAAGAAGAGAGGGTATGCTCAGTGCCCTTCCTTTTACGAGGCCTGGGCTTCCCCATTCACCCCTTCCTAAGGGGTTTGCTAGAGTTTTACGGGATCCGACTCCATCATCTTACCCCTGGTTCCATTGTACATATTTCGGGTTATGTCGCCCTTTGTGAGATGTTTTTGGGTTGCGAGGCCCATTTTGAATTGTGGAGAATGTTGGAAATATGCCCTAGAGGCAATAATAAAGTGGTTATTATCATATTTCCTTATTCATGATAATCATTTATTATCCATGCTATAATTGTATTGATTGGAAACTCAAATACATGTGTGGATACATAGGCAACAAAGTGTCCCTTGTAAGCCTCTACTAGACTAGCTCGTTGATCAAAGATGGTTAAGGTTTCCTAGCCATAGACAAGAGTTATCATTTGATAATGAGATCACATCATTAGGAGAATGATGTGATGGACAAGCCACAACCGTAAGCATAACATTTGATCATTAGTTTATTGCTACTACTTTATTCATGTCAAGTATCTGCTCCTACGGCCATGAGATCATGCAACTCCCTGACAGCGGAGGAATGCCTTGTGTGTATCAAACGTCACAACATAACTGGTTGATTATAAAGGTGCTCTACAAGTATGTGCAAGGGTGTCTGTTGGGTTGGCATGGATTGAGACTGGTATTTGTCACTCTGTATGATGAAGAGGTATCTCTGGGCCCACTCGGTACTACAACATCACAAGAAGCTTGCAAGCAATGTGACTAAGGAGTTTTTCACGGGATCTTGTATTACAGAACGAGTAAAGAGACTTGACGGTAACGAGATTGAACTAGGTATGGAGATACTGACGATTGAATCTCGGGCAAGTAACATACCGATGGACAAAGGGAACTGCATACGAGATTGATTGAATCATTGACATCGTGATTCGACCGATAAGATCTTCGTGGAATATGTAGGAACCAATATGGGCATCGAGGTCCCACTATTGGTTATTGGCCGGAGAGTGTCTCGGTCATGTCAACATCATTCTTGAACCCACAGGGTCCGCACACTTAACGTTCCGTGACGATATAGTAGTGTTGAGTTATATATGTTGGTGACCAAAGTTGTTCGAAGTCCCGGATGAGATCTCGGACATCACTAGGAGTTCCGAAATGGTCTCGAGGTAAAGAATGATATAGGAATTTCCATTTTGGTCACCGACAACAATTCAGGCATCACCGGTAATGTATCGGGAGTATCGAAGGGTTCCGTGGGTCCACCCACCCCGGGAGGCCACATGGGCTGAGAGGGGGCGCACCAGCCCCTTGTGGGCTGGGCGCTCCTCTCACCTAGGCCCATGCGGCCAAGGGGCTGGTGGGGGGCAAACCCTAAAGGGGGTGATATGTCCATTTGTCATCATGATTTCCTACTGTTATTTATAATTTTTTTATGCATAATAATGTTTTTGGGGTAATTCTAAGCCTTTTTCTCTCATAATTTGCAAGGTTTGCAAAAAGAGGGAGAATGCCGACAGCTAGAATTCTGGACCTGAAAAAGCACGTTAGAGATACCTATGATGCACATCTCGAAATGAGGTGAAACAATATGGAGATTTTTTATGGAATATATAATAAATATTGAAGCGAAGAACTACCGGAGGGGCCCCACCCTAGTGAGCACAAGACACCGGGGCGTGGCAGGCCTCCCAAGCGCGTCCTGGTGGGTTGTGCTCAGCACGGCCCACCTCCGGAGCCCATCTTCTGGTATATAAGGTGTTTTGACCTAGAAAAAAAAATTAGGAGATGACTTTCGGGATGGTATGCCGCCGTCTCAAGTTGGAACTTGAGCAAGAGCACTTTTGCTCTCCAGCGGAGCGATTCTGCAGGGGAAACTTCCTTCTCGGAGGGGGAAATCGAAGCCATCGTCATGGCCAACAACCCTCTCATCTTGGGAAGTTCAATCTTCATCAACATCTCAACATCACCATCTCCTTTGAAACCCTAGTTTATATCTTGTGTTCAATCTTTGTATCTGAACCTTAGATTGGTGCTTGTGGGTGACTAGTAGCGTTGATTACCTTGCATAGTTGATTACTACTAGCAAAAGGGCCCGTGCGTTGCAACGGGAGATAAAACATCATAATCTCCAATGATCACTACCACATTTTGCTGTATCATCGAGATATAGTATCACTCTCAATTTCGTGAAATTATGAAAAACAAATTGAAATCATGAACATTTTTTAAAACTCGTGCACATTTTTGAAATTTATGAACACTTCTACACATATTTGGACATATTCTAAAATCAAGAATTTTTTTTGAATTCATTAACATTTTCACTACTGAAATCAGGATCTTTGCCATCTGCCAGCTCTTTGCCGTCTGCCAGCTGACGGCAAAGAAGGTCTTTGCCATCAGCCTAAATAAAATTGACGGCAAACAAAAAGCTGACGACAATGATATCATTGCCGTCAGCCATCTCTTTGCCATCCGCTAGCTGACGGCAAAGCCTCTTTGCCGTATGCTAGCAGAAGGCAAAGAGGGAGGCTGACCCACAACAAGAACCAACAAACGACCACTTTCTTTGCCGTCTGCTAGACGGCAAAGAGGCTTTGCTGTCTGCTAGTGGATGGCAAAGAGAGTGGCCGTCTAACGGCCGTTTCCCCCGGCCCCACCCCACTAACTAAGGCTCTTTGCCGTTTGCTAGCAGACGGCAAAGAGCCTTAGTATACCTATCAGCGCGCCCTACCCCTCTCCCCTCCCCGCATCCCCTACTCCCTCGTGCCCGAGCCGCCGCTGCCCCCACGTGCCATCGGCCGCCGCCGCCGCCCCCCCGTGCCACCGGACACCCCTGCCGTCGGCCGCCCCCGCCCCTGCCGCCGTCCGTTCCCGCCCCTGCCATCGGCCGCCCCCGTCCCTGCCGTCGGCCGCCCCCGCCTCTGCCGCCTGTCGCCCCCGCCCCTGCCGCCTGTCGCCCCTGCCACCGGCCACCCCCACCCCTGCCGCCGCCCAAGGTACTTCTCTTCTCCCCTCTCCTCTTTTTTAAGGTTTAGGTTTAATTTAGATTTTGTTTAATTAAGTTTAGGTCTAGGTTTAGTTTTAGGTTTAGTTTAGGTTTAGTTTAGTTTTAGGTTAAGAAGAAGAAGAAGAAGAAGAGGAGGAGAAGAAGAAGAAGAAAAAGAAGAAGAAGAAGAAGAAGAAGAAGAAGAAGAAGAAGAAGAAGAAGAAGAAGACGAAGAAGAAGAAGAAGAATAAAAAGAGGAGAAGAGGAGAAGAAGAAGAGGAAAAAGGAAAAGAAGGAAGAAGAGGAAAAAGGAAAAGAAGGAAGAAGAGGAAGAAGAAGAAGAAGAAGAGGATGAGGAGAAGAGGAGGAGAAGAAGAAGGAGAAGGAAAAGAAGAAGAAGAAGGACGCCACCGACCCCCGACCCCCAACCACTGACCACCGACGCCATCGACCCCCGACCACCAACGCCACCGACCCCCGAATCCATTGACCCCTGATCACCGACCCTCGACCCCCGACGCCACCGACCCCCGACGCCCCGGACCCCCGACCCCCGGACCCCTGACCCCCAACCACCGATGCCATCGCCCCCCGACCACCGACACCACCGACCCCCAAACCTTGACACCATAGACCCCGACCACCAACGCCACCGACCCCCGACTCCACTGACCCCTGATGCCACTATCTCCCGATGCCATTGACCCCCGACCCTCGACACCTATTCTGCCTCCTGTTGACCAAAAAAGTGCTCTTCGACCTTCATGAGGCCGAGGAGGTCATAGTTTTGTAAATTGTGAGCTAGGTCACATATTTTCCTATTTTGTTATAAAAAACATCATATTTTGTGTTGATCGGGTGAATTTCAATGTGCAGTTGTTCGACGACCTCCCCGTGCATTTGACGAGCTCCCCTGCTGCGTTCGTTGGTGAGCACAAATGACATCTTCTCCCCCGGCACCCTTAAAAAATTTGCTCTGTTCCGGTCTTCGTGCCGATGAAACTTGCTAGCTATAGGTGTCTTCAATCATCAGTATGCGTGACCATTATGCGTCTCCCGTTCGAAAGGGTTACATCTATAAATATGCATTCATTAGCATATTTTTAACCGTGATTCTTTCGAATTGTCCAACACTATCCGTGGACAGCCCGAGTATGTGTAGATTGGGTTCGTTTTCTCATATGCGCTGCTCCAGATTTGATGCAGAATTTCGTCAGTGCCTCCCTGTTGTTCTCCGGGGACACATCCTCTCTGCTTATTGTCGAGACGTGTATTAGGAGAACAGTGGTGAGGTGCTGCCGAAATTGTGCGTTGGATCTGGAGCGGAGCATCACTAGTAGAAAACAGACCTTTCGGCCCGAGCTTTAGTCCCGGTCTGGTGACGAACCGGTACTAAAGATGGTATTAGTCCCGGTTCGTGCCGACTACAATGGCTAGGAGCAGGGCGACCTTTAGTACCAGCTCGTGAGGGACCTTTAGTACCAGTTCGTCTCACGAGCCGATACTAAAGGGGGCGTGGCAGGGTTTTGGTCAGACATGGGCCCCGCTTGCACCTTTAGTACCGGCTGGTGTCACCAACCGGTACTAAAGGGCAACCTTTAGTACCGGCTGGTGACACCAGCCGGTACTAAAGACTTCCTACATATACATCCGTCCGTAGCCGATCGAAAGAGCTCTGTTTTCTCCCCTGTTCTTCTTCTTTCTCAAAGCTCATCCTCCATTTTGCCAAGGATTTGTCAAGATTTAAAGGCACCCCATCTATCCAAGTGTTCATAAAGGTTAGCAACTTTGCTCCTTCATCTCTTGCTAGATTAGCTTGTGGTATGCTCAAAGATATGTGATATGTGATTTGTGGGAGTTTATTTGATTTATATCCAATTTGAGCTCAAATTAACTTGTTAGGTTGCATATGTGTAGGTGTGGTTTATTTGGTGTGCCTTCCCATGTTCTTCTTCTTGCTCGAAGCTCATCCTCCATTTTGCCAAGGATTTGTCAAGATTTAAAGGCACCCCATCTATCCAAGTGTTCATAAAGGTTAGCAACTTTGCTCCTTCATCTCTTGCTAGATTAGCTTGTGGTATGCTCAAAGATATGTGATATGTGATTTGTGGGAGTTTATTTGATTTATATCCAATTTGAGCTCACATTAACTTGTTAGGTTGCATATGTGTAGGTGTGGTTTATTTGGTGTGCCTTCCCATCCCCAGCCGTCCTAACCACCGTCCATCGTCCGCACCGTCTCGTCGCGGCACCAACCACCTTGGTGAGCCTCTTGTTCTTCTTAAAATCTTTTAAAAAAATTACTTGTATGATTTAGATAGCTGCGTGTACGATTTACTTACTTGTATTATTGTTAGTTATTCTATAGTGTAATGGTTATGGTATCCGCCCATGTCGGCCCTCGTCCAGTCTATGATTCAGATGTGGTATGTCGTTAATTATCTTTTATAAATATTTCACACATCATCTAATGTCTATGACAATTAATTATGCCACCAAATTGGCGTAGATATTTTTGTCTATAGGAAGTAGTTGAACCAGAAATTCCAACCGACTATGCAATTCTGCTCGAGAAATTAACACAAGCTGAAAAAGAAATTGATCATTTGAAAGAAAAATTGAAAAGAACTGAAGATGAGAAGATGGGAGTGGAGTTGCATGTTTCCGATATCGTCGATGATCACAAGAACAAGATGGCTGGAATGCGCTTGAAGCTTAGAAACATTAGAAAATATGCCATTGATAAAGTTGGCTCAATTGTTACCTTAGTTGCGATTATGATCACATTTGTTGTTGCATTTAAATGTTTTAGATAGTTGTATGTTGTTTTATGAGATGTATGTATGAACTATAAGTATCTATTATTTGCAGTAATAACATTTGGTCACTGCTAGCTCTACTTTGGTTGTAATGTGATGATGAAGTTGTATTAATTTGGTCACTTCGATGTTGTGTAGTAAACATGAGGGGTTATAATGTGTTGTCCATATCGTGACTGTAAGAATGATAGAAATTACTCTAAATCAAAAACCCTTCACTACCACCTGCTATAGTCCGGTTTCATGTCCGGCTATAGCTGTTGGACCAAGCACGGAGAAAGAGGGGTTATAATGGAAGACAATGAAGAAGAAGAGGATGATGACAACTATCCTTTCACTGATACAACAATGGGGGAAGCTGAAGAAGAGGCGTCAATGGGGGAAGTTGAAGAAGAGGCATCAGATAAGAAAGATGGGATGTTGAGAGCACCCGCTGATGGGTCGCAGTGGAGAAAAATCGAGAGGGAGTCCGAGGACTTTGAAGCTGACGCAATGAACTTATGGTTTGGTCTTAGTACAGACGGCATGAATCCTTTTGGCGAGCAGAGCTCCAGTCACAACACCTACCCCGTGACTCTATGTATCTACAACCTTCCTCCTTGGTTGTGCATGAAGCGGAAGTTCGTTATGATGCCAGTGCTCATTCAAGGCCCTAAGCAACCCGGCAACAACATTGATGTCTACCTAAGGCCACTAGTTGACGAACTTCTATAGTTGTGGACAAAACCAGGTGTGCGTGTGTGGGATGCACACACACAGAAGGAAATTGACCTACGAGCGTTGCTGTTTGTAACTATCAATGATTGGCCTGCTCTTAGTAACCTTTCAAGACATACAAACAAGGGATACAATGCATGCACGCACTGTTTAGATGATACTGAAAGTATATATTTGGATAAATGTAAGAAGAATGTGTACCTGGGACATCATCGATTTCTACCGATCAAGCATATCTTAAGAAAGGCAGGCAACCATTTCAAAGGTGAGTCAGATAACCGGAAGAAGCCTGGCCTCCATACTGGTGAATATATATTTGATATGGTCAAGGATTTACAGGTAATCTTTGGAAAGGGTCCTGGCGGACAATCTGTTCTGAATGACGCCAACGGACACGCACCCATGTGGAAGAAGAAATCTATATTTTGGGAACTTGAATATTGGAAAGCCCTAGAGGTCCACAATGCAATCGACGTGATGCATGTGACGAAGAATCTTTGTGTGAACCTGCTAGGCTTCTTGGGCGTGTATGGAAAGACAAAAGATACACTAGAGGCACGGGAGGACAAGCAAAGAATTAATGAAAAAGACGGCATGCCTCCAAAGCAGTATCAAGGTCCTGCCAGCTACGCTCTTACAAAAGAAGAGAAGGAAATCTTTTTTGAATGCCTGCTCAGTATCAATGTCCCGTCTGGCTTCTCGTCGAATATAAAGGGAATAATAAATATGGCAGAGAAAAAATTTCAAAAATCTAAAGTCTCATGACTGCCACGTGATTATGACGCAATTACTTCCGGTTGCTCTTAGGGGGCTTCTACCGGAAAATGTTCGATTAGCCATTGTGAAGCTATGCGCATTACTCAATGCAATTTCTCAGAAGGTAATCGATCCAGAAATCCTACCAAGGTTACAGAATGACCTGGTCCAATGTCTTGTCAGTTTCGAGTTGGTGTTCCCTCCATCCTTCTTCAATATTATGACGCACGTTCTAGTGCACCTAGTCCAAGAGATTAACATTTTGGGTCCTGTATTTCTACACAATATGTTCCCCTTCGAGAGGTTCATGGGAGTCTTAAAGAAATATGTTCATAACCGTGCTAGGCCAAAAGGAAGCATCGCCAAGGGATATGGAACAAAGGAGGTTATTGAGTTTTGTGTTGACTTTTTTCCTGAAATTAAGCCGATTGGTCTTCCTGAATCGCGACATGAGGGGAGAATGGGTGGAAAAGGCACATTAGGAAAGAAAGACGCAATAAATATGGACGAGCATTCTTTCACTCAAGCACACTACACGGTTCTACAAAATTCCACCTTGGTGACTCCATATATGGAGGAACACAAGGATATTATACGGTCCAAGAACCCGGAGCAGTCTGACCCCTGGATTGAACGTAAACACATGGAGACTTTTGCCAGTTGGTTGCAAACAAAGCTCATCAATGACAACGATGTTCTAGATGAACTGTACTGGTTGGCCAAGACACCAAGTTTGACTGTAAGGACTTTCAAAGGGTACGAGATAAATGGGAATACATTTTACACGATCGCCCAAGATAAGAAGAGCACCAACCAAAATAGTGGTGTCCACTATTATGCAACCAACTTTGAAGACACATATTATGGTTACATAGAGGAGATATGAGAACTTGACTATGGAGTTGATCTTAAGGTCCCTTTGTTTCGGTGCAAATGGGTCAAATATACTGGAGGCGGGGTACAGGTAGACCCGCAGTACGGAATGATAATAGTGGATCTCAACAATCTTGGATACACAGACGACTCATTCGTCCTAGCCAATGATGTGGCTCAGGTTTTCTATGTGAAGGACATGTCTAGCAAACCGAGGAGAAAAAAATATAAGGAAGCGAATACATCATACGATGAGCCAAAGCGCCACATAGTTCTTTCAGGGAAAAGAAACATTGTGGGAGTGAAGGACAAGACAGACATGTCCGAAGATTATGAAAAGTTCCATGAAATCCCTCCCTTCAGAGTGAAGACTGACCCAAGCATCCTGTTAAATGATGAAGATTATCCATGGTTACGGCGCAATCATAAGAAAGGGACAAACACGCAGAAAAAGTCTTACACCACGAGATCCCACTTTGGGATGTGACCGGCTTCACCGCCATCACTTTCTATATATTTATGTGAAGGACATGCATGCATTTCCTAGCTAGCATGGTATATCTTTGTAACATTTTGTACACGAAGTGCATTCAGTTTTTGCCGTAACCCTCTCAACTCTCTAGAAGTTGCTATGTGGGTGAAATTATGATGTCATGCCAAGTTACAACCTTTTCAGAGTTCATTTGTACTGCTTTTCAAATTCAGGGTCATTTAGCTCAAAATAAATCATTAAATGCATGAAAAATATCAAATGAAGTCAGAAAGGGTTGAAAATTGATGATGTGCCTTTGAATGGTGCATATTGAACACACAAAAAGTATGGAGTTAAAATAAGTTATTAAAAATGAAATCCCTTTGTAATAGATGAGTTTTCGTCCGAAACCCTCATACTTCTTATGAGATTGTCCAATTTGTACACGAAGTGCATCCAGTTTTTGCCGTAACCCTCTCAACTCTATAGAAGTTGCTATGTGGGTGAAATTATGATGTCATGCCAAGTTACAACCTTTTCAGAGTTCATTTGTACTGCTTTTCAAATTCAGGGTCATTTAGCTCAAAATAAATCATTAAGTGCATGAAAAATATCAAATGAAGTCAAAAAGGGTTGAACATTTATGATGTGCCTTTGAATGGTGCATATTGAACACACAAAAAGTATGGAGTTAAAATAAGTTATTAAAAATGAAATCCCTTTGTAATAGACGAGGTTTCGTCCGAAACCGTCATACTTCTTATGAGATTGTCCAATTTGTACACGAAGTGCATCCAGTTTTTGTCGTAACCTCTCAACTCTCTAGAAGTTGCTATGTGGGTGAAATTATGATGTCATGCCAAGTTACAACCTTTTGAGAGTTCATTTGTATTGCTTTTCAAACTCGAGATATGAATATTTCAAATGCCATATTTAATCAAATTATCTTATACAGCAGTTGAAGTTGTTCAAACATGCATGGAAATGCCATTAACAGATTCTTTATATTTTTCTGATATTTTTTCATATATTATTTATTTCCATTGGAGTCCTACGTTTTTTCTATGATTTTCTAAAGTTTACGGGGTTTTTCTGAAAATAATAACTAATATTTAATTAAAAAACACTTTTAGTACCGGTGCTAGCTACGCACCGGTACTAAAGGTCCACCGCTCCCGCGCTCTTTTGGCAGGACCTTTAGTACCGGTGCGTGGCACGAACCGGTACTAAAGACCCTTTAGTACCGGTGCGTGACTAGCATCGGTACTAAAGACCCTTTAGTACCGGTGCGTGCCACGCACCGGTACTAAAGGTGTGCCTGGTATAAATAGAGGACTTCGTCGTCCCGGGCCGAGCAACGCACCGGGAGAGCTCAACTTGCGCCGCCAGGCTGCCGAAATCGCCATTGCCGTCGCCCTCGCCGCCTTCGCTCTCGCCGCCGTCGCCCTCGCCGCCGTCGCACCACCACCGCGCCATTGCCGTTTCCCTCACCACCACCGCCGTCGCACCACCACCGCCATCGCGCTCGCCGCCGTCGCCCTCACCACCGCCGCGGTCACCCTCGCCGCCGTCGCCCTCGCCGCCGTCGCCCTCGCCTACCCGGACGCCGCCCCTTGCCGCTGTCGCCCTCACCACCGCCGCCGTCGCCCTCGCCGCCGTCGCCCTTGACACGGTCGCCCTCGCCTACCCGGACGCCGCCCCTCGTTGCCGGTCTCGTCGCCACCGGCCCTCTCACTCCAGCCGCCGCTCCGCGATCCCGTTGTCGCCGCCCCGAGCCCGTCGCCGCCGCTACCTCCGGGTCAGGAGGCTAGGTGAGATCTCCTGGCCGACCCCTCTCCCCGACGATCTCCCCGATGATCGCCGGACTAGTGTGTAGATGCTAGGGTATCTAGGGTCCCTCGACGTCGAACCCCGACACCCCCGACACCCGACCCCGACCATGACACAACACCCCTATTTAGTTAGTTAGTTAGTTAGGTTATCAGGTTATTAGGATATGTGTTAGTTTATGTTTAGTTTAGGAGCCATCCCGTCGTCGACCCGGAGGTTCTGTGGTGGTGGCCTCATGGGCCATAGACGATCGAGAGGCTTGAGTCCCCCGCGGAGGTGGTACAGTACCATGTCAGCAAGGAGAACGAGCACGTCCGACGCTACATGGCAGCTTTGGAGGTCAGGTCCGACAATACCTGGTAGATTCTTCAGGGATCTCACTGAAGCTATGTTCCTGTGATGGTTCCTTCTCTTTGGGTGTCCACCGCCTGCCCCGATATCCACCGGGCACTAGGGTTCTAGCTAGATCGATATATTAGCTATCTACTATGATGATGTATTAGCTAGATCGATGGAGATTAGCTGATGTATTGAAAATTATCCAAGATTATGCAGATGAGATCTTTTCTAAGAACTATACTATATATGTATTCGATGATGCATTATTAATTAACTATCAGTTATTTTTCTTCTTGAATGCATGCTAATTTAAATACTAATTTGTTTTATCTATATTATTATCGACTTGTTGGAATTATGCCCTAGAGGCAATAATAAATTGGTTATTATTATATTACCTTGTTCATGATAATCGTTTATTATCCATGCTAGAATTGTATTGGTTGGAAACACCGATACATGTGTGGATACATAGACAACCCAGTGTCCCTAGTATGCCTCTAATAGACTAGCTCGTTGATCAAAAGATGGTTAAGGTTTCGTAGCCATGGACATGAGATGTCATTTGATAACGGGGTCACATCATTAGGAGAATGATGTGATGGACAAGACCCAAACTACAAACATAGCATATGATCGTGTCAGTTTATTGCTACTGTTTTCTGCATGTCAAGTATATGTTCCTATGACCATGAGATCATGCAACTCACAGATATCAGAGGAGTGCCTTGTGTGTATCAAACGTCGCAATGTAACTGGGTGACTATAAAGGTGCTCTACAGGTATCTCCGATGGTGTCTGTTGAGTTGGCATGGATCGAGACTGGGATTTGTTACTCCGTGTGACGGAGAGGTATCTCAGGGCCCACTCGGTAATACAACATCACAATGAGCCTTGCAAGCAATGTGACTAATTGTTAGTTGCGGGATCTTGTATTATGGAACGAGTAAAGAGACTTGCCGGTAACGAGGTTGAACTAGGTATGGAGATACCGACGATCGAATCTCGGGCAAGTAACATACCGAAGAACAAAGGGAACGTTATACGGGATTAACTGAATCCTTGACATAGAGGTTCGACCGATAAAGATCTTCGTAGAATATGTAGGAACCAATGTAGACGTCTAGGTCCCGCCATTGGTTATTGACCGTAGAGGTGTCTCGGTCATGTCTACATAGTTCTCGAACCTGTAGGGTCTGCACACTTAAGGTTCGGTGACGTTTCGGTAGTGTAGAGTTATGTATGGTGGTGACTGAAGGTTGTTAGGAGTCCCAGATGAGATCCCGGATGCCACGAGGAGCTCTAGAATGGTCCGGAGGTAAAGATTCATATATAGGATGTCGCAGTTTGGTCGCCGGAAAAGTTTCGGGCTCATCGGTAGTGTACCAGGAGTATCGGTAGTGTACCGGGAGTGCCGGTAGTGTACCGGGGGACCTTCGGGAGGGGTATTTAGACCCCAAGAGGTCCATGTCTGTGGGATAATAATAACCAGCCCTTAGTGGGCTGGGAAAACAGCCACAAAGGCCCATGGCGCAGGAGAGAAAGTCCTAAAGCAAAAAGTGGAAAATCAGCCAATAGGAGGCAATCCTACTCCAACTAGGATTGGAGGTGAAGTAGGATTGCTCCCACCTCCTATTTCGGCCGACACAAAGGCCTTGGCTGCCTATCCTCTCCTCTCCTCCTATATATACTAGTGGATTGGGTGGTTTTTGGACAGAATTTCCGGCCACGTGCTACCCGTTCCACCGGTGCATAGTTTCTCCTCTAGATCGTAGTTCCGCAGTGCTTAGGCGAAGCCCTGCCGGAATTGCTCCACCACCATCACCGGAGCGCCGTCACGCTGCCGGTGAACTCTCTCTCCTCTCCACTTCCTCTTGCTGGATCGAGACGGTGGAGATCGTCATCAAGCTGCACGTGTGCTGAATGCGGAGGTGCCGTCCGTTCGGCGCTAGATCGGAAGAACCGTGATCAAGACCGCGAGACGGTTCGTGATGAGATCGCGGGACGGATCGTGATGAGTTCGCGGGACAGATCGTGATCAAGATCGCGAGAAATATCGTGATGAGTTCGCGGGACAGATCGTGATGAGATCGCGGGACGCTCGGCGATTTAGATCGCGAAGATGTTCGACTACACCAACCGCGTTTCTTAACGCTTCCCGCTTAGCGATCTACAAGGGTACGTAGATCCACTCTCCCTCTCGTAGATGCTCATCACCATGGATAGGTTTGCATGTGCGTAGGAATTTTTTTATTTCCCATGCGACGTTCCCCAACAATGGTATCAGAGCTAGGTTGATGGTTCGATGAGATCTCGAGTAGAACACAAAAGGTTTGTGGGCGTTGATGCTTAGATTGCTTCCTCCCTTGGTCATATTTTGGTTCAGCGGGATTGTGAGATGAAGCGGCCCGGACCAACATTACTCGTACGCTTACGAGAGACCGGTTCCCTCGACGCAACTTGTTGCCTAGATGGCTTGCGGGTGACAGTTTCTCTCACTTTAGTTGGATCGGATTCGACAAAGGCGGTCCTTGAGAAGGTTGAAAAGCAAACTAGTGTATCACCGTTGTGGTTTATGCGTAGGTGAGAATTGTTCTTGCTAGATACCCGTAGCAGCCACGTAAAACATGCAACAACAATTAGAGGACGTCTAACTTGTTTTTTCAGGGTATGTTGTGATATGATATGGCCAATTACATGATGTGATATATGTGATGTATGAGATGATCATGTGATGTATAGATTATCACGACTTGCATGTCGATGAGTACGACAACCGGCAGGAGCCATAGGGTTGTCTTTAATTATTCTATGACCTGCGTGTCAATCATTAAGCGCTATGTAATGCTTTACTTTATCGCTAGGGTAGCAATAGTAGTAGAAGCATGCAGGGCGTGACAACCCCGATGGCGACACGTTGATGGAGATCATGGTGTCATGCCGGTGACGATGGAGATCATGCCGGTGCTTTGAAGATGGAGATCTTAAGCACGAGTTCATGGCCATATCATGTCACTTATGATTTGCATGTGATGTTAATCCTTTTATGCACCTTGTTTTGCTTAGGACGACGGTAGCATTATAAGGTGATCCCTCACTTAATTTCAAGATTAATTGTGTTCTCCCCAAGTGTGCACCGTTGCGAAAGTTCGTCGTGTTGAGACACCACGTGATGATCGGGTGTGATAGACTCTACGTTCACATACAACGGGTGCAAGACAGATTTGCACATGCGGAACACTCGGGTTAAACTTGACGAGCTTAGCATGTACATACATGTCCTCGGAACACAAGAGACCGAAAGGTCGAGCATGAGTCATATAGTAGATATGATCAACATAATGATGTTCACCATTGAAGCCACCTCAACTCACGTGATGATCGGACTTGAGTTGGTGAATTTGGATCATGTGACACTCAGATGACCTGAGGGATGTCAATTTGAGTGGGAGCTCTTAAGTAATATGATTAATTGAACTCATTATCATGAACATAGTCAGTAGTGTCTTTGCAAATGATGTTGTAGATTACTAGCTCGCGCTGTAGCTCCCGTGTGTTTTTATATGTTCCTAGAGAAATAGAGTTGAAAGATGATGGTAGCAATATTGCGGACTGGGTCCGTGATATGAGGATTGTCCTCATTGCTGCACAGAAGGCTTATGTCCTTAATGCACCGTTCGGTACGCCACCCCCTCTAGCGTCGTCTGTAGGTGTTGTGAACATCTGACAGGCACGTTCTGATGACTACTTGATAGTTTAGTGCGTCATGCATTACGACTTAGAATTGAGGCTCCAAGACGTTTTGAACGTCACGGAACATACAAGATGTTCTAAGAGCTGAGATTGTGATCTCAGGCTCGTGCCCATGTTATGAGATATGAGATCTCAAACAAAGATTCTTTGCTTGCAAGATGAAAGAGAATAGCTCAATAGTTGAGCATGTGCTTAGATTGTCTGGGTACTACAATCGCTTGAATCGAGTGGGAGTTGATCTTCCAGATAAGATAGTGATTGATATAGTTCTCCAAGTCACTATCACTAAGCTACTAGAACTTGGTGATGAACTATAAATTGCGAGGGATAGAAATGATTCCTGAGCTGCTCGCGATGTTTTGACACCGCGAAGGTAGAAATCAAGAAGGAGCATCAAAGTGTTGATGGTTAGTAAAACCACTAGTTTTGAGAAGGGCAAGGGCAAGTAGGGAAACTTCATGGATGGCAAGTCAGTTGCTGCTCCAGTGAAGCAACCCAAAGTTGAACCTAAACCCGAGACTGAGTGCTTCCATTATGAGGAGAACGGTCGCTGAAGCGGAACAATCCTGGATACATGGTAGATAAGAAGGCTGGCAATGTCGATAGAAGTGTATTTGATATGCATGTTATTGATGTGTACCTTGCTAGTACTCCTAGTAGCACCTGGGTATTGGATACCGCTTCGGTTGCTAAATGTTAGTAACTCGAAATAAAAGCTACAGAATAAATGGAGAACTAGCTAAGGGTGAGGTGACGATATGTGTTGGAAGTGTTTCCAAGGTTGATGTGATCAACATCGCATGCTCTCTCTACCTTCAGGATTAGTGACGAACCTAAATAAATGTTATTTGGTGTTTTGCATTGAGAATGAACATGATTAGATCATGTTTATTGCAACACGGTTATTCATTCAAGTTAGAGAATAATGGTTATTCTGCTTACATGAATAAATACCTTCAATGGTCATGCACCCAGTAAGGATGGTTCATTGAATCTTGATCGTAGTAATACACATGTTCATAACAATGATGCCAAAAGATGCAAAGTTAATAATGATAGTACCACATACTTGTGGCACTGCCGCTAAATGTCATATTGGTATAAAGCGCATGAAGAAACTCCATGCTGATGGATCTTTGGACTCATTCGATTTTGAATCGGTTGAGACATGCGGACCATGGCTTTTTGGTAAGATGACTAAACCCCGTTTTCTGGCTTGATGAAGCGGGCAAGTGATTCATTGGAAATGATACATGTTGATGTATGCAATCTAGTGAGTCTTGTAGCGTGCAGTGGATATCATTATTTTCTTACCTTCACTGATGATTTGAGTAGATATAGTGTATATTTACTTAATGAAACACAGGTCTGAATCGTTTGAAAGGTTCAAGCAAATTCAGAGTGAAGTTTAAAGATCATCGTGACAAGAAGATAAAAATGACCGCGATATGATCGTGGAGGTGAATATCTGAGTTACGAGTTTGGCATACAACTTAAGACAATGTGAAATTTTTTTCACAACTAACGCCACCTGGAACACCATGGTGTGATGGTGTGTCCAAACATCATAGTCATGCTCTATTGATATAGTGCATACTGTGATGTCTCTTATCGTTTTACTACTATAATTTGGGTTTATGCATTAGAGACAATTACATTCACTTTAAATAGGGCATCATCTAAATCCGTTGAGATGGCACCGTGTGAATTATGGTTTGATAGAAACCTAAGCTGTCATTTCTTAATATTTGGGGCTGTGACACTTGTGTGGAAAATGTTTTCACCTAATGAGGTCGAACCCAAGGCGGACAAATGCATCTTCATAGAATACCCTAAGATCAGTTGGGTGAACCTTCAATCTCAGATCCTAGTGCAAAGTGTTTGTTGCTTAAACGGATCCTTTCTCGAGGAAATGTTTCTCTCGAAAGAATTGAGTGGGAGGAAGATAGAACTTGATGAGGTTGTTAAACCTTTGTTCAACCAGAGAGTAGCACAGCGCAGAAAGATGTTTCTGTGAAGCCTACGTTGTTGAAGAGGAAGTTAATGATGATGATCATGAAGCTTCAGGATCAAGTTACTATCAAACTTCATAGGTCGACAAGGATGTGTACTGCTGCTAAGTGGTACGACGACTCTGTCTTGGAGATCATGTTGTTGGACAACGATGAACCTACGAGCTATGGAGAAGCGATGATGGGCCCGGATTCCGACAAATGGTTAGAGGCCATGAAATCCGAGATAGGATCCATGTATGAAAACCAAGTATATACTTTGGTAGACTTGCTCGTTAGACGGCAGGTCGTTGAGTACAAATGGACCTTTAGAATGAAGACAGACACTGATGGTGAATGTCACCATTTGTAAAGCTCGACTTGTTGCAAAGCTGTTTGTGACAAGTTCAAGGAGTTGACTGCGATGAGGCTTTCTCACTCGTAGCGATGCTAAAAGTCTGTTGGAATTATGTTAGCAGTTGCTGCATTTTCAAATTATGAAATCCGGCAGATGGATGTCAAAACATCGTTTCCTTAACGGTTTACTTAAGGAAAGGTTGTATGTGATACAACCAGAAGGTTTTGTGAGTCCTAAGGATGCTAAAAGATGAGCAAGCTTCAGTGATCCTTCTATGGACTGAAGCAAGCATCTCGGAGTTGGAATATACACTTTGATAAGGTGATCAAAGTTTTGTAGTTTATACAAAGTTTACGAGAATCTTGTATTTACAATAAAGTGGGTGGGAGCACTATAGAATTTCTGATAAGTATATGTGATGACATATTGTTGATCGGAAATAATGTAGAACTTCTGAAGAGCATGAGCGGTTGTTTGAAAAGAGTTTTTCAAAGGAAGACCTGTATGAAGCTACTTAATTGTTGAGCCTCAAGATCCATAGAGATAGATCAAAATGCTTGATGAGACTTTCAATGAGTACATACCTTGACAAGATTTTGAAAGAGTTCAAAATGGATCAGTCAGAGAGAAGTGTTCTCGCCTGATTTGTAAGGTGTGAAGTTGAGTGAGACTCAAAAGCTCGACAACGACAGAAGAAAGAGAGAGGACGAATGTCGTCCCCTATGCTTTAGCCATAGGCTCTATATAGTATGCCATGCCGTGTACCGCACCTGTGTGTACCGTGCCATGAGTCAGTCAAGGGGTACAAGAGTGATCCAGGAGTGGATGACTGGACAGCGGTCAAGATTATCCTTAGTAACTGAAAGACTAAGGAAATGTTTCTCAGTTATGGAGGTGGTAAAAGAGTTCGTCGTAAAGGGTTACGTCGATGCAAGCTTTAACACCAATCCGGATGACTCGTAGTAGTAATCTGGATACATATAGTGGAGGAACCATTTGGAGTAGTACCAAGTGGAGTGTGGTAGCAGTGTTTACAGTTTGACATAGAGATTTGCAAAGAACACACGGATCTGAATGTCACAGACCTGTTGACTATAAAGACCTCTCTCACATGCAAAGCATGATCGAGCCCCAGAACTCACTGGGTGTTCGATTCATAACAATGCGAATCACATGGTGATGTGAACTAGATTGTTGACTCTAGTGCAAGTGGGAGACTGTTGGAAATATGCCCTAGAGGCAATAATAAATTGGTTATTATTATATTACCTTGTTCATGATAATCGTTTATTATCCATGCTAGAATTGTATTGGTTGGAAACACCGATACATGTGTGGATACATAGGCAACCCAGTGTCCCTAGTATGCCTCTAATAGACTAGCTCGTTGATCAAAAGATGGTTAAGGTTTCCTAGCCATGGACATGAGATGTCATTTGATAACGGGGTCACATCATTAGGAGAATGATGTGATGGACAAGACCCAAACTACAAACATAGAATATGATCATGTCAGTTTATTGCTACTGTTTTCTGCATGTCAAGTATATGTTCCTATGACCATGAGATCATGCAACTCACAGATATCGGAGGAGTTCCTTGTGTGTATCAAACGTCGCAACGTAACTGGGTGACTATAAAGGTGCTCTACAGGTATCTTCGATGGTGTCTGTTGAGTTGGCATGGATCGAGACTGGGATTTGTTACTCCGTGTGACGGAGAGGTATCTCAGGGCCCACTCGGTAATACAACATCACAATGAGCCTTGCGAGCAATGTGACTAATTGTTAGTTGCGGGATCTTGTATTACGGAACGAGTAAAGAGACTTGCTGGTAACGAGGTTGAACTAGGTATGGAGATACCGACGATCGAATCTCGGGCAAGTAACATACCGAAGAACAAAGGGAACGTTATACGGGATTAACTGAATCCTTGACATAGAGGTTCGACCGATAAAGATCTTCATAGAATATGTAGGAACCAATGTGGACGTCCAGGTCCCGCCATTGGTTATTGACCGTAGAGGTGTCTCGGTCATGTTTACATAGTTCTCGAACCCGCAGGGTCTGCACACTTAAGGTTCGGTGACGTTTCGGTAGTGTAGAGTTATGTATGGTGGTGACTGAAGGTTGTTCGGAGTCCCGGATGAGATCCCGGACGTCATGAGGAGCTCCGGAATGGTCCGGAGGTAAAGATTCATATATAGGATGTCCTAGTTTGGTCGCCGGAAAAGTTTCGGGCTCATCGGTAGTGTACTGGGAGTATCGGTAGTGTACCGGGAGTGCCGGTAGTGTACCGGGGGACCTCCGGGAGGGGTATTTCGACCTCAAGAGGTCCATGGGCTGTGGGAGAATAATAACCAGCCCTTAGTGGGCTGGGAAAACAGCCACAAAGGCCCATGGCGCAGGAGAGAAAGTCCTAAAGCAAAAAGTGGAAAATCAGCCAATAGGAGGCAATCCTACTCCAACTAGGATTGGAGGTGAAGTAGGATTGCTCCCACCTCCTATTTCGGCCGACCCAAAGGCCTTGGCTGCCTCTCCTCTCCTCTCCTCCTATATATACTAGTGGATTGGGTGGTTTTTGGACAGAATTTCCGGCCACGTGCTACCCGTTCCACGGGTGCATAGTTTCTCCTCTAGATCGTAGTTCCGCAGTGCTTAGGCGAAGCCCTGCCGGAATTGCTCCACCACCATCATCGGAGCACCGTCAGGCTGCTGGTGAACTCTCTCTCCTCTGCACTTCCTCTTGCTGGATCAAGACGGTGGAGATCGTCATCAAGCTGCACATGTGCTGAACGCGGAGGTGCCGTCCGTTCGGCGCTAGATCGGAAGAACCGTGATCGAGATCGCGAGACGGTTCGTGATGAGATCGCGGGACGGATCATGATGAGTTCGCGGGACAGATCGTGATCAAGATCGCGTGAAAGATCGTGATGAGATCGCGGGACGGATCGTGATGAGATCGCGGGACGCTCGGCGATTTGGATCGCGAAGATGTTCGACTACACCAACCGCGTTTCTTAACGCTTCCCGCTTAGCGATCTACAAGGGTACGTAGATCCACTCTCCCTCTCGTAGATGCTCATCACCATGGATAGGTTTGCGTGTGCGTAGGAAATTTTTTGTTTCCCATGCGACGTTCCCCAACAGGACTAGTTATTAAGCTATTGACAATACCAGTAGAGCTCATGAAGAGGACATCTTCGACATGATACGCTCCTCCAAAAACCCAGCGGACCTTCGAGGTGAATCACATGATCATGATGATGGCTCACAATATCTGAACGATCACGGTGATGGATGTGAGACTGAGGAAGAACAACTTATGTTCCAAAATCCAGAACAACCAAGAATGTTCGGCGAGGTATATACACATGCATTAGCCTCTGGTGATCATTACATGTGTATTAATTGATTTGTGTATATATATATATATTAGCAAATCTTTCTTATTTTAATTATCATCCCTCCGGATTGAGCCAATCTAGTAGAAATGTACGAGGCGCTGCCAAAATATTGGACAGCAACGTAAAGCTCAATCTTGATGCTTTCAAACATAATGGCGAACTGACTCACCCTGAAGCCAATGCCAAGACATTTGTGCGTCAATGCGGAGTGGTTGTTAGGGACGGAGTCCCGATCACAATGCATGAATGGATTCAGCCAAAGGAACCAAAACCAGGAGGGAATTATGTCGATACAAGAATTAAAGATGCCCTTTGGCGAGAGCTCATGGAGCATTTCACCCTACTAGATTCTCTCTCGGAGCATCAAAGGAACAAAGTCAAGGAGTTTGCTCTCCATAAGATGGCCGGCGTGTTCCATATTTGGAAGAAAATATTATGGACCGACTACAACGCTAAAGGCAAGAAGGCACCCGAATTCAAAGGAATATACGAGAAGGTAAGGGATCACTGGGACGCATTTATCGAGTATAGGACATCTATAGTTGCTATGGAGAAGTCGGCAAAGAATAAGATAAATGCTGAGAAAAAAGTATCACCATAAACTAGGGACAGGTGGATACAAGTCAGCTGTTCCTAAGTGGGATGCATTAGAGAATAAGATGCTTGCTGAAGGGATCACTCCAGTAACCTTCAACTGGCCCAAGAGGTGTAGAAATTGGTTTTTTGCGCATGGGGGAAAGTTGGACCCAGCCACAGGAAAGATTATTGCACTAGCTAGTCTGAAGCATGCATCAGATGAGTTGATTCAAGCAATAAAAGATGCCAAAGAAGGACGGTTTCACCCCGATAGAGAGAATGACGAGCTTACGCGCGCCCTCGGGAATGCCGAACACGGAGGATGAACACAAGGCATGTGCGTTGTTCCGTGGTATGAGGGGTTTGCGGGATGGCAGGACAGTTATAAAAGACATTCAAGAAAAAATAAGGTGGAAGCAGACCGACTTTCGAAGTTGGAACAGAATTACGAGCAGCAGCAGCTGCATATACAGGTACTGACCCAGCAAAGGGAAACTCCGCAGCAGGAGGCAGGGGAAGAACCCGTCCCATCTACAATGCCGAAAAGCAGCATGGGTTCCACGGGGGCACCGCTGGGTCACACCCGTGTGGATGATATCACCGAGAGGACATCTTGTGAGCTAATCCAGAAAATGAAGAACATACCCGTGCGGGTCGCGATGGACTATGCTTTACCAAATACACCTGATGTTCTCTGGCATTGTAATCCGGTTCCAGCTGGGTATGCTCGTGTCGCGGTGGATGCAATAAAGCCGGGATATGATGAACTATTGCTTGACATCCCTGGAGGTGAGGGGCAGTCCACATTGGCAGAAGCCAGCCGTGGTCTCATTCTATGGAGTAAGGACTGCATCGTCTTTCCACACTTGGCGCTAAGGCCATCGGCTCCTCTGAGTATCGATGTCCAGCACAAGGGATCCCAGCCAGAGGCATCGCAGCGCCAGCAGTCCTCCCCACCTCACCAGCAATCCTCCCCACGTCGCCAGCAGTCACCTCGGTAGTAGTCACCTCGCCAGAAGTCCTCCCCACCTCGAGCTCCCCCATAGTCGTCCCCACCTCGAGAGGCATCCCACCTCGCCATTAGTCCTCCCCACCTCGCCATGAGCAGTCCTCCCAACCTCGGGACGGAGCACGACGTGAGTCCATATCATCATCGATATCGATCTCCGCTGCGTTAGCCGACTCCACCCCAGCAGCGGTCCCGCCAGCAGGGCTCCCAAAAGAGGAAGGCCACGAGCAGTCCTCTTCGGAAGAAAGCAAAGAAGAAACCCGAGCCTCCGGCCAAAAGGAAGCTACCTTATGACATGACACCGGAGGAAAATAAAATTGAATGCGATCTCCAGGTGAAAGCCTTTTTTGCGAAGAAGACCGTGCCGCCAAAGGAGGTAATACCCAAGGAAGTCCAAGAGCACTTTATGGAACACTTTATTGATTGACCCCCGGCATATGTCGAGCGTATGCCGATAGACTATGAGCGACAAATCCAGAAGGCAAGTGAGCAGAGTAGTCGGCCCAGCCCAAGGAAGAAGTCAGGAAGTACGGCATCAACTAGCAGGAAAACAGTTCCCCAGCTCAGAGAACAATCTAAGCAATCGATCTCTCCGCTCAAGGTGAGTACCAATCCAAGAAAGCAACCGATCCAACCAGTCAACGTGCAAGGCAACCCAAGCGACCTCGAAGTACTAAAGGCTACAGGTCTCACTCTTGACCTAATCCTTGGCACCGAGGAAATCCACGGGTACGATGCAACTGAGTACGCAATGCAATATGCCGTCGGAAAACCACTTGTCACACCCGAGCAGTACAAGGAACTACCAACTGCGATGCGACGGTTGCATGATTGGTACATGCGTGAAGTAAAGCGAGGGGAGATGGCGGTCATGGTCAAAGTAAGGAAAGAGCATTACGTCAATGCATGTGACATATGCCTTGAATTCTCAGAACTTTTCCAGTTATAGCACATGGACTCTATCGACAAAACTCTCATCAGTTGCTATTGTCTGTAAGTGATTTATATCTTTAGTAATTTAAGTCTCTAGCTAAGATATCATTCATTGGCTTATCCTCACTATATATGTTCTTTTCTACGCTATTATGCAGATTGAAGATGTGGGAATTGAAACAAGAGGGAATCGATGACATTGGGTTCATCGACCCAAGTACCGTTAATGGTCATGTGGTAAAACATTATGCCAAGGACACAGAAGATCTCTTGGAAAATTTGCTAGAGGCACTAATGAATACCAAATCTACTATAATATTTCCTTACAACATGGGGTGAGTGTTTACTCTCTTGTATACTACAAATTCTATTTTTTCTTACTAGCTCGCTGTCAAGTGTAGTTGATGAGTTATATGTGCATGCCTGCTTAATTACATAAACTTCTGCACACAGACCACTATATCCTCCTATATATTATCCTTGCGGATGGACTTGTTCAAGTGTACGACTCACTAGATACACCAGAACAATCATATGTGGACTTGTATTTTATGATAGAATGGTAATTTCAATCTTTATCGACCTCGCTTTCTTTCATTATTTCCTGATATCAAAAGTAATTATAATAACTCTTTCGTTCTTTTTCTTTGCCGGGTAGTGTTTGGAAAAAGATGATAGAAAAAACCATCACAGTCGTCAATGGAAACCGAAGCTGAAGTGGAAAAAGATGCAGGTAATTAAGTAGTACTACTAGGTCCGCGCATCTCATTAATTCTATTTTCAATACCATTATCATGCTCGATTATTAATTATCTTATTCAATTCTATTCTTTTGCAAAGTGCGCGAAGTAGCCATAGGGGACAAACTTATGTGGATATTTCCTCTGCGAGAACATTCACATCCAGACCGAAGGCCGTATATGTCGCAAAGAAGCGCGTGAAAGACAACTCCAGCTTTGGCAGATGTTGTCGAATCTCTCATACGAGAAATGCTTCGTAGCACTTCAAGAGGAATTTGCGGTATTTCTTCTTCAACATGTCATTGATGTAAACGGAGAGCACTATTCCTTACCGCCGCCTCAATAATGCCAGCAAATCAGTAGTAGAGAACTGAGATTTCATCCGGAGCACTAGCTAGCTAGTCCCGGCCGGGTTTTGGGCCTTAAGTTAATTATAAGTCCCGAATTTATATGGATGTGTAATTCCATTTGTATATATATATACTGTGTATGAGATATTGTATATTATATTACATATATATATGCATGAACTTGTGTACTGTTTACAATATGTAGCACCGTAAAATAAATTTGAAATGAATGGAAAACACAAAAAATAGAGAGGAAAATTAAAACCTAATTAAAAGCTAAAACAAAAAAGAACAGAAGACTTAGTACCGGTTGGTATCACCAACTGGTACTAAAGGTCTTCCACCACCAGTCCACGCAGGCAGCCACGTGGAGGGCCTTTAGTACCGGTCCGTGGTCCAACCGGTACTAAAGGTCTGGACCTTTAGTCCCAACCCGTTAGTACCGATTGGGAAACCGGTACTAAAGGTCCATCTATCCCGGGACTATAGGCCTGTTCTGCACTAGTGCATGGGAAAACGAACCCAATCTACACATACTCGGGTGGGATTAGGACCTATCTTTACCTACTAGCATCGACGTAATAAAATTGACAAACTCTATTAACTGATGAATATGGTTTACTGAATTATGTATATATTTTTGTGTGTGTCCAGTAGCTAGGCAAGATGAGTGCTCGTGGGTGGATGTACACCAGTCACACTAGTTAGAAAGACATGACCCGTGAATGGATAACAAAAACCAAGGAGTTTGTGAGAGTCGCATTTGCAAATGGATAGAAAACAACCTGGTGCCCTTGTGTCGATTGCGACAACTTTAAGAAGTCAGAGTTTGAAATGATCAAACACCTACAGAAGTGGGGTTTTACGCCTAATTATATGGTCTGGACATTTCATGGTGAGTCTGCCCAACGTGCCAGAGCTGAGGTGGTTCGTCGTCGCACCGACAAGCATGGTACTGGGATCGAAGACATGGTGCAAGACTTTGATGATGCTCGGGATTCGGACGATGAGATGGAGGAATCTGCAAAGGCCTTTTATGAAATGTTGGAGTCTTCAAAAAGTCCTCTCCACCAGCACACTGAGCTTTGTCAGCTGGATGCCATCGCGCAAGTAATGGCTCTAAAGGCTCAGTTCAACCTGGGTAGAGAATGCTACGACGCGATCATGCCGATATTTGGACGCTTTCTATCCAAAGGCCATGTATTGCCAGCAAACCTGTACTAGTCGGACAAAATCCTACGTGCGCTTAAGATGCCCTATGAGAAGATAGATGCCTGTGAGAATGGATGTGCCTTATTTAGGCTTGAGTATGCGGGCTTGAACTATTGCCCCGTTTGCAATGCTTCCAGGTATGTTCTGGTAGACAACGGTATGGGTGAGAAGATTCAGACCAAAATCCCCATTAATGTTCTTCGGTATCTGCCAATCATACCAAGACTTCAACATATTTTCATGGTCGAAGAGACGGCCAGACAGATGACGTGGCATAAATTGGGCAAAAGAACAGAACTAGATGCTGATGGGAATCCGATGTTGGGACACACTTCAGACGCTTTTGCATGGAAGCACTTTGATGCATTACATAAGGATAAAGCAGTAGATCCAAGGCATCCTCGAGTTGCCATCAGCACGGATGGGGTCAATGTGTATGGTATGACGGCAGCACAATAAAATTGTTGGCCTGTATTTGTCATTCCACTCAATCTCCCCCGGAGAGATTATGAAAAGAAGGAACATTTTCCTGGCGTTGATAGTTCCAGGGCCCAAATATCCGGGGAAGAATATGAATGTGTACATGCAACCACTTAAGGATGAATTGCAAGAAGCCTGGGATAATGAGATCAAGACATACGACGCCGCTACCAAAAAGAACTTCAAAATGCATGTGTGGTACATGTACTCATCGCATGACTTGTCGTCCACGTGGCAGCTACCTGTGCAACCTGGGGTAGCGGTAGGCTGGATTAGGTGGTTTCTTTGCCGTTCGCTGGCAGATGGCAAAGACCTAAGGTTCTTTGCTGTCTGCCAGCGGATGACAAAGAAACCACCTAAGCCGACAAAGAAACAGGCGCTTTGCCGTCCGCTGGCAGACGAGAAAGAACCTTAGGTCTTTGTCGTCTGCTAGCGGACGGCAAAGCACGCCGTTAACCCCTTAACGGCCATAAGCTGCCACATGTGCCGTCCTCGGTCTTTGCCGTTCGCTAGCGGACGACAAAGATCCTTAGATCTTTGCCTTCTGCCGGCAGACGGCAAAGCGGCCTTTACCGTGTCTTATTCAGCCAGACTGTTCGCCGTCTGCTGGCGGACGACAAAGCCTTTGCCGTCCGGCATGCATGCCTTTGCCATTTGGGATGGATGACAGTAAAGTAGATGATTCCTGTAGTGTTTATACTATTTGTGAATATTTTTTAGAAAATGTGATATTTTTAAAATAATTTTCTTGAATCGGCACACATTTCTAGAATTGATGAATATTGTTTTGAATATTGGTGGAATAAATTTTGAAATTCATGATTTTCTTTTCATTTAACGAACATTTTTTATATAACATACATTTTTTGTTAATGATAGATATGTAGGAAATGTCCACGTGCAACACCTGTTATGCGAAAATGACATGACAATCACACTTGGTGCAACTGTATTCCAAGAACCTAAAGGGACATGTTTAAATTTCTACAAATAACCAAGCTACAAACAATCCAGTTTAGTTTTGCTCAAATAACATGATGACCTTAATTATACCATATTCTCACATCTGAAATATGGCGGCATCAATTTGATGCAGGTTTACAACCAGATAACTGACAACTTAAAACAAATGGCCAAGACCACTCAAAAAAGTGATAAAAGTTTTAACTCCAGAGGCAAGTGCACAGTCATTTTAGCTTGTAATCTTAGGAATTTTTTCATGCATGGATATATTAAGTTTGCTCATATAGTTTTTTTGAGAGCTCCACGTGCATAGTAGGCCATTCAAATGAGTGTCCTAGTATACTCCTTAGAGAATAAGATGAATATAAATTTGCATATTTTTCTTACTAACATAGCAACCATGGATAAAACATATATCACCAATTGCATCAAGAAAAAAAATCAAGAGATGACTTTCTAGACGGTACACCACCGTCTTGAGGAGGAACTTGGGCAGAAGCACTTTTACCCTCCGGTGGAGTGATTTTGCCGGGGGAAATTCCCTCCTAGAGAGGGAAATCGAAGCCATCGTCATCACCAACAACCCTCTCATCTTGGGGAGGCAAATATTCATCAACATATTGAACAGTACCATCTCCTCTCAAACCCTAGTCCATCTCTTGTGTTCAATCTTTGTACCAGAACCTTAGATTGGTGCTTGTGGCGGACTAGTTGTGTTGGTTACCTTGCGTTGTTGATTACTATATGGTTTATTTGGTGGAAGATTATATGTTTAGATCCATTATGCTATTTAATACTCCTCTGATTTTGAGCATCTTTATTATTTGTGAGTAGTTACCTTTGTTCTTGAGGTCATGGGAGAAGTAATGTTGCAAGTAATCATGTGAAGTTGACATGTGTTTGATATTTTGATGATGCGTATGTTGTGATTCCCTTAGTGGTGTCATGTGAACGACGACTACATGATACTTCACCATCTTTGGGCCTAAGAGATAGCATTATGGAGTAGTTATTAGATGATGGGTTGCTAGAGTGACAGAATCTTAAACTCTAGTTTATGCGCTATTTCATAAGGGGCTGATTTGGATGCAAATGTTTAATTGTATTGTTAGATTTTATCTTAATAATTTTCTCGTAGTTGTGGATGCTTGCGAGGGAGTTAATAATAAGTGAGAGGTTTTTTCAAGTAAGAACAGCAGGAAAGCACTAGTCCACCCATATATCAAATTATCAAATTAGCGAATACGAATCAAACCAACATGATGAAAGTGACTAGATGAAATCCCTGTGTACCCTCAAGAATGCTTTGCTTATTATAAGAGACCGTTTTGGTCTATCCTTTGCCAAAAAAGGATTGGGCTACCTTGATGCACTTTATTTACCATTACCGTTACTTACTCGTTACCAATTGTCTTGCTATCAAACTACCGTTTACCTACAATTTCAGTTCTTGCAGAAATTACCTTGCTGAAAACCACTTGTCATTTCCTTTTGTTCCTCGTTGGGTTCAACACTCTTACTTATCAAAAGGACTACGATTGACCCCCTACACTTGTGGGTCATCAAGACTTTTTTCTGGCACTGTTGCTGGGGAGTGAAGCGCTCTTGGTAAGTGGAAATCAGTAAGGAAAAATTTATACTATGTGTAGAAATTCACTGGTACTTCCTACTATGGAAACCAATCCTTTGAGGAGTTTGTTTGGGGTATCTTCACCTCGACCGGAAAAACAATTAGTTGCTCCTCAACCTACTGCACCTAATGAAAATATTGGTTATGAAATTCCTTTGGGATGATAGAACAACTGCTATCTAATCCTTATGCAGGAGACGGAACTGAACATCCCGATATGCATCTAATACGTGTGGATGAAATTTGTGGATTATTTAAGCTTACAGGTTTATCCAGAGATGAAGTTAATAAGAAGTTTTTCCCTTTATCTTTGAAGGTAAAAGCATTGACATGGTATAGGCTATGTGATGATACTGGATCATGGAACTGGAGTCGATTGCAATTTCAATTCCACCAAAAGTTTTATCCTATGCATCTAGCTAGTTCATCGTGATCGGAATTGCATATCTAATTTTTTGCCTCGTGAAGGAGAAAGTATTGCTCTAGCTTGGGGGAGTCTTAAGTCAATGTTATATTCATGCGCCAATCATGAGCTCTCGAGAGAACTTATTATTCATATTTTTTATGCTTGGCTTTCTCATAATGATCAAACCATGCTCGATACTTCTTATGCCGGTTCTTTTATGAAGAAGACTATTGAATTCAAGTGGAATCTCTTGGAAAGAATTAAATGCCACTCTGAAGATTGGGAACTCGACAAAGGTAATGAGTCAACTATTAAGCTTGAGTTTGATTGTGTTAAATCTTTTGTGAATACTGAACCTTTTCATAAGTTTCGCACTAAATATGGACTTGGCTCTAAGACAGTAGCACTTTTTGTGAATGATTTTCTACTCATGTTTATCTCCCTAAGGAGAAGTGGTTTGAATATCACCCCCTATTAAAGAAGAAATTAAAGAACCGGTAAAAGCTAAAGAAGAAACTATCACTTACAATGTTTACCGAGTTGTGCCTGCTAGTGCTTATATTGAAAACCCACCTTTCCCTGTTAGGATAAAGGAGCATGCTAAGGTATCAACCGTGGTTCGCAAGAGTAATATTGAAGCACCTAAGACCTCTAAACAAATTAAAGTGGAACCTAGTGTTGCTATGGTTAAAGATATCTTGGTAGAAAATATTGATAGGCATGTTATTTACTACTGCGATGAAGCTGCTAGAAATTCCAAACCCGGCGAAAAAGATAAAAATAGACCCGTAGTTGGTGTGCCTATTGTATCAGTTAAAATAGGAGATCATTGCTATTATGGCTTATGTGATTTGGGTGGTAGTGTGAGTGCTATTCCTTGTACCTTATACCAAGAAATTATGAATGACATAACACCCGCTGAAATAGAAGACATTGATGTTACTATTAAACTTGCTAATAGTGACACCATCACATCACTTGGGATTGTTAGAGATGTTTGAAGTCTTGTGTGGGAAAACAAAATACCCTACTGATTTTCTAGTTCTTGGTTTCCCCCAACATGACTTTTGTCCCATTATATTTGGTACACCTTTCTTGAACACTGTTAATGCTAAGATAGATTGTGAAAAACAAACTGTCAACATTAGTTTTGGTGATGTGTCTCATGAATTTAGTTTCTCCAAGTTTACTAGGCAAACTCATAATAATGAATTACCTAGTAAGATGAAATAATTGGTCTTGCTTCTATTGCCGTTCCACCTACTGATCCACTAGAACAATATATACTAGACCATGAAAATGGTATGCACTTGCACGAAAGAAATGAAATAGATAATATTTTCTTTGAACAACGACCACTCCTGAAACATAATTTGCCTATTGAAACTCTAGGAGGACCTGCTCCATCAAAAGGTTATCTTGTGTTTGAATTAAAACAATTGCCTGACACTTTGAAGTATGCTTATCTTAATAAGAAAAATATATATCATGTTATTATTACTACTAACCTTTCCGAGCATGAAGAAGAAAGATTATTAAAAATTCTGAGGAAGCACAGGCCTGCTATTGGATATACTCTTGATGATCTTAAGGGAATTAGTCCCACTCTATGTTAGCACAAGATTAATATGGAACCTTATACTAAAGCCGTTGTTGATCACCAACGACGATTGAATCCTAAAATGAAAGAAGTGGTAAGAACTGAGATATTAAAGCTTTTGTAAGCAGATATAATCTATCCCATAGCTGATAGTAGATGGGTAAGTCACATTCATTGTGTCCCTAAGAAAGGAGGTATTACTATTGTTCCCAGTGATAAAAATGAAGTTATCCCACACAGGATTGTCACTAGATATAGAATGGTAATTTATTTTATAAAATTAAATAAAGCTACTAGAAAGGATCATTACCCTTTGCCTTTCATTGATCAAATTCTAGAAAGGTTATCTAAGCAGACTCACTTTTGTTTTCTAGATGGATATTCTTATTTCTCTCAAATACCTGTGTCACAACCTAATCAAGAGAAAACTACCTTTACTTGTCCTTTTGGAACTTATTCTTATAGACATATGCCTTTTGGTTTATGCAATGCACCTGCTACCTTTCAAAGATGTATGATTGACATATTCTATGATTTTTGTGAAAAGATTGTTGAGGTTTTCATGGATGATTTTTCCATTTACAAAACTTCTTTTGATGATTGTTTAAGCAACCTTGATCGAGTTTTGAATAGATGTGAACAAACTAATCTCGTATTGAATTGGGAGAAGTGCCAATTTATGGTTAATGAAGTTAATAACTTGGGGCATAAAGTTTCTGAACGAAGTATTGAGGTGGATAAAGCTAAGGTTGGTACAATTGAGAAAATTCCATGTCCTAAAGATATCAAAGGTATTTGGAGTTTCCTCGGTCATGTTGGTTTCTACAGAAGGTTTATTAAAGACTTATCTAAAATTTATAGGCCTCTCACTAATCTTTTACAAAAGAATATTCCATTTGTTTTTTATGATGATTGTGTAGAAGCCTTTGAAGCACTTAAGAGAGCCTTAACCACTCCACCTATTGTTCGACCACCTGATTGGAACTTACCTTTTGAAATTATGTGTGATACTAGTGATTATGTTGTTGGTGCTATTCTAGGACAAAGAGTTGATAAGAAATTAAATGTTATCCATTATGCTAGAAAAACTCTAGACAGTTCCCAAAGAAATGATGCTACTACCGAAAAAGAATTTTTAGCACTTGTGTTTACTTGTGATAAATTCAGATCTTACATTGTTGGTTCCAACGTTATTATTCACACTGATCATGCTGCTATAAAAAATCTTAAGGAAAAGAAAGATGCTAAACCTAGACTCATTATGTGGGTTCTCTTTCTTTAAGAATTTATTTACATATCACTGATAGGAAAGGAGATGAGAACCCTGACAGGGATATACCCCATGGTATGACCCGGCCTGGCGACTCATAGGAGACCCGACCGAAGACATGACGTCTTATTAATGACCCAGCCTGGCGACTCACAGGAGACCCATTTAAGACATGCCATCTTATTTATGACCCGGCAAGCGGGTCACAGGATGACCAAGACCAAGACCCGACGGGTGAGCCGGCGCCAGGAGGCTCACAAGAGAAGGCCCACAGGAGAAGGCCCACAAGAGAGAAGGATTCCCTTAAAGGAAATAAGACCCAGAGTAGGATTCATAAGAGACTAGTCCTAATCCTACTCCTAGTAGGAATCTATTTGTAAACCTACCCTCTCCACTTATATAAGGAGGGGTAGAGCACCCCTAGAGGGACAAGTTCTCAAGGGACACAAGCCTACAAGTTTAGACAACACAAGAGATTAGAGGCACAAGAGATTAGAGGTAGCGATTAGCACCCTTGTAACCGAGAGATCTTCATCATCATCAATACCAAACAAGCAGGACGTAGGATTTTACCTCCATCGGAGGGGCCGAACCTGGGTAAAACTCCGTGTCTTCTCGATTCCGATCAACCCCTTCAAGCCGCCACGTAGTTGCGTCTCGCCCCGAACCTAAGTTTGTTGACCCGGACATCTGCCGTGACAAATCCATGACAGTTGGCACCCACCGTGGGGCACATCGGTGGTATTGTGTTCTTGGAGGAATCTTCAGGGATCGAGAAGGTCACAATTTTGAGGATGAAGAAGAGCTGCTGTTGAAGGATTTGCATCAGCTACAAATTCATTAGTTGAGATTGGATCAAGTTTGAGATGAGAGAAATTAGGGTTGCGTGCGTTGCCGCATATGCGTCTTTCGGTGACCCGTCGAGTACAAGAAACGAGCCAATGTCCACTACTACTGTTGTCCGTTGCCCGAATTAGAAGGAGTTCCAACACAACTAGGCGTTAGTTATTTTAACGAATCGTTGTTGTTGCTCCCGAGGAGATCAGACGTAGATACTACCGATTTGATTGCCACTATTACCAGGCAACCCAAAGAAACATTGGCAACTCGGAAAAAGTACTCAGTTTGACCTGACAATAGGAACAAAAAATCAAGGACTAGACCTAGCGCTACCTCTGGTTGATGATCAGGATCAAGAAAACGTTGGCATAACGCAACACCTGCAGAGGGTCCGAGCGCATCCATCTGGTGGAGACATACAGAACAAATACAAGTGTCATACGGATAAAAATGAAAATAAGGACAGGAAAAGCCCGAGTACGGATCGTTCTTGGACTCGGCTGGCTTCGCCTTCGTTCGACCCCGCCGGTCCGGCCTCAACTCGCCTTGCACGCGCCTGTGCCTGCCGGCTCCATCTCCGTTCATCGACCCGGCTCCACTTTACTATCATGCGCAACTCCGTCCGGCCAGCCTTGCCTCGCCTCTGCCATGGTGCTCCGCGCCCCCAGCTAGCCGGCTCGTCGCTCCCACCATCGCTGTGCACCGTCGACTCACCTCACCTTCTTACCCCGGCCAGTCGACCTCGGCTCGCAGCCTCATCCATTGCACCATGGCTGCTGCGCCCGGCTGATGCCGTGACTTGCTGCGCCTAGCTGCATCTTCGTCGTGGTTCCACTCCGCCCCATTTACCAAGAAGGTAGTCGGTGCCGCACCTGTTGCTGGACTCCCGATGCTGTGCACCATCGCCGAGCGCATGTCGGCCGTCGGCTCCCCACCGCCGCACCGTGGCCGCCTCGGACACACCCTGCTGCTACATCAAAGCCGCCTCGGCTTCGGCCTCGCCCTGCTGGTTGTTCTACTCCGCCATAGCTCTTTGCGCACCCGCCTCGCTTGCGTTGCTCGATTTGATCCAGCCGACGGTTGGGTCCTCTGCTTCCATCCTCGCCTGGCGTCGAGCGCTGAGCTGGTCCTCTGCTTTGCTCCGCCTCGCCATGGCTGGGTCCGCCCCGCCTCACCTTGCCTCTATGGCCGCTCCACCGCGTCTGAGCTCCCGCACGTTGGCTCGCCTCTGCAGTCGCCTCGCCACATACGTAGACCCGCCGCCACTCGCCTCGCCCCGCAGTATCGGTTCCGCGCTTCAAGGATCCGCTGCATCACCCTTCGCCCTCTGGTCGCCAGGAGCAGCCGCCCCCCAGGTGGGAGCTCTCAAGCCGGCCCTTCGGCGGTTTCCTACCGAAAAGAGATAAGGAAGAGAGAGGTGGGAGGCGAGTAGTTGAGAAGATAAAGAGGCCGGTTGACCAAAAAAATGAATAAACAAAATCACCGGGAAGGGTCCATTTCGAGCCACTCTGCTCTGACCCTTGTGCGATCGCGTTTCAAGTCGCCCCGCTAGACTTCTTTTGACGAAAACGCCATCACTACCGAACCGCCCCGGTCCAGCGCCGTCTCTGAGCCGCCGTGGCCAAGTTGCCACCTCCGCTACGGTTTCGAGAGTGGTTCAATTGCTGTTGAAATTACGAGACGACTCAGCTCATCGTCGAGATGAAACAGGTGTTATCCACCCAATTTATTTTATCTATACTTTTTTGATTCTGACGAAGAACAATTACTTCGTCTTTGTAGTATTTTTTGACACAGGACAATTAGTCATTGCCAAAGGGGCACTATACTGCAGTGATGGAGGCGTGCCAAAGGTGGTGGTGCATGTCACATTATTCAAGGGACTCCCTCGCCATTGCACCGGCTTACAATGCCGTGACCGTCTCTCACCACTGCGTCGGCTTACAACGCCGTGGCCGACTCTCTCCACCACGCCGGCTTACAAACTCCGTGACTGTCTCTCGCCACCCGTGCCGGCTTACAACGCCGTGGCGTCTTTGACAAACATCACCAGCTTACAATGCCGCGAGTGTTTTGCTACGTCTACATCAACCCAACAGTGGCTGCATACAACAATACAAGTCGCCTCGCCCCGCGGTCCAATCAACATTGACATATCAATACAATGCTCGCCGATATGAGCCACCTGACGGACAGGCGCACAAGTCGCCACCACTACAATTTGGTTCACTTCAATAACCAGCCGGAACGAACCCTCGACCGGATCATTGAAACAAATCATGCAGGATCATCTATAACCCGTCACGGCCAACCTCAACTTTCAATGGAGATTCTCAAGCTGCCTCTTCGAGTCAACTTAAGACTTGGGGGCTACAGACATGGCGAGACACATTTTGTCGTTTTCAACAAGAACCCCGGGTCTTTGCAAGCGAAAAACCCAATCTTGGGGGCTACTACATTATTGGTGGATGATTAAAAGATTGCCCAAGAGGACGGACCGCCGTGATGCACCATTCAAACATGGGTGCACAGATCATTGGGTCATCATAAAGACATTTGGAGCTTCTGTCGTTTCTTCATACAAGATGACGACTTACAAGATTGATCCTGCTCCGCTATGTGACCCGCCTGCCTTACCGGTTAATCTCGCCTAGAGACCCTGAGCCGGTTCAAAGAAATTGACGGCCAATCTCGCTTAGAGACCCTGAACCAGCTAAGATTGAGGTGACCTGCTGAACTCTTACCAGTTAATCTCGCCTAGAGACCCTGAGCCGGTTCAAGAAATTGACGGCCAATCTCGCTTAGAGACCCTAAGCCGGTTCAAGAAATTGACGGCCAATCTCGCTTGGAGACCCTGAGCCGGTTCAAGAAATTGACGGCCAATCTCGCTTAGAGACCCTGAGCCGGTTCAAGAAATTGATGGCCAATCTCGCCTAGAGACCCTGAACTGGTATGAATTCAAGCATCGAATCATAGTTTGGTTACATTAAGCGCTGTTGTTGATGGAGGCTTCTTACCTTTGGTATAGCTTACATGACCCTAAGACAACAGCGTGTACACCAAATTCCAGTTGCTTATCAACTCCGGCCATCGAAGGGGGCTTCTTACCGACGGGTATTGCTTATCTCACCCTAATGGCCGGCTTTATGCCACTTCCGATTACTTATTAACCGCGGTTGTCGAAGGGGGCTTCTTACCGACGGGTTCGCTTATCTCACCCTAACAACCGGCGTTTACGCCAAAACTCAGTTGCTTATCAACTGTAGCTGTTGAAAGAGGCTTCTTGCCTTCAGGTATAGCTTACATCTCCTTTCAAACAGCCGGCTTTATGCCGTCTCAGGCTAATCATTAGCCACGGCTGTCGATGGTGGCTTCTTGCCTCAAGGTATAGCTTACATCGCCCATCGACAACCGGTGTTCGCATACAAAGGTGCAAAATTTGCTGTTAAAAGGAGGCTTCTTACCTTCGGGTATAGGTTACATTACCCTTCATACAGCCGGCTTTATGCCATTCCGGTTGACATGTTAGCCGTGGATTATTCAAGGGAGCTTCCCACCTCCAGATAACACGCCGGCTTATCAAGCCGGATTAAAGCAAGATTATGAGAAAGGAGCAATGTTATGAAAGGTATGAACATCTCCGGGTTGAGCTTCTTCAAGCCGCCCTCACAACAATGCAGAATATATTCTGTCTTTTTTGTAGGTATTATCTCTTAAGATGAGCCGCCATTAAGTGTTTGGCAGGAGCAAATGGATCTTTTAATAGCCAACATGGCTGGATCTTCATGGTTATCATAACCAGTTGGGGTTTTTCAAGCCAGCTCGGAGAAATTGTTATTTGTCAGATATAATGCCGTGTCATCTAATTGGCCGGTTCTCGGATTTCTTTAATTGTGCTCTGTAGTAATCTACAACACTCATGGATTTCTCAAACTTATATTTTCCGGGTTGCATTGCAACCACGAGCAGGAATTTCATGTCAAAAGACAAATGAATTATTCCAGGCTATTCATTCTGGGTTATATTACAACCACGGTCAAAGATTCATTCAACAAATTGTGGTGAGTCATATTATTCTCACATAGTTCTGAGTCGCCGTAGGCAGATGACCCGGCACTTGGGGGATACACTATTCAAGTCTAGTTTTATATCAAATATGCAAAGTCCCATGTCGCTGCAAGCATGCACCACGACACTTGGGGGCTAATGCAAGCCGGCTTTCAAATTATTACATCGTCAGCAAGACTCTATTATCTCAAAGAGATGACCTGGCCCTTCTATATTTTCTCAAAGAATATGAGCCGGCCTTTCTATATTTTTATAAGTCCCAGCCCAGTAAATTCTTACTGACCCGACACTTGGGGACTACATCACTCAGATCAAACTTTCTAAAAAGTCCCAAGTCGCCGCAGGCGTGCGACTCGGCACTTGGGGGCTACAATATTTAGCCGTTTAAACAGATTATGAGGTTCAAATTGAAGACCCGACACATCACATTCTGATGAGCCGGCCCTTGGGGGCTACACCCGTCGAAGCTTTCTGATGAGCCGGCCCTTGGGGGCTACACCCGCCGAAGCGTTATAAGATATAAAGCAATTATAAGTCCCAGGTTGCTGCAGGCAGAACAACCCGACACTTGGGGGCTACACAGTCCAAAATGTTATTTGCAAAGCACCAAGTTATCATGGATAATCTCGAATCTTGGGGGCTACAGGTAATATGGACATATCAAAAACTTTGAGGAGAATTTCCAAGATATTAAATATGGAGTTCAGTTGTTAGACCCAGCGTCACCAACACTTATGACCCGGTGTTATCAAAAGATCATAGCCCACTAGAGTTTATATAAGCCGCCCTGCTTCACAAAACAATGGAAGTCCGGTTCTACAGCAGATGGAATTTCATCTCAATATTTATCGAACTCAGCAGGATTCTAGTCATTTAACCCGGAGTCACCAATGATAATGACCCGACATCATCAATGATTAAGACCCGGCGGAGATGACCCGCCAAGAGTATTGGAAGCCGACTCAATGGCATATGGGTGTTCTATTCTTAATATTTTTCAAAAGACATTGACAGGGCCAGATGATTATCAAGTCGACTCATTCATATGGAGAAAAGACCCAGATTTCTGAGAAGCCATTTTATAAGCCGGACAAAGGAGCAAGCCGGCCACTTAACATATTTTTTACTATTATTTCAGGAGCTTACCATGAATAAATTGAAGCTAACCCAGGGGCTAATGACAGGGATATACCCCATGGTATGACCCGGCCTGGTGACTCACAGGAGACCCGGCCGAAGACATGACGTCTTATTAATGACCCGGCCTGGCGACTCACAGGAGACCCGTTTAAGACATGCCATCTTATTTTGTGACCCGGCAAGCGGGTCACAGGATGACCAAGCCCAAGACCCGGCGGGTGAGCCGGCGCCAGGCGGCTCACAAGAGAAGGCCCACAGGAGAAGGCCCACAAGAGAGAAGGATTCCCTTAAAGGAAATAAGACCCAGAGTAGGATTCATAAGAGACTAGTCCTAATCCTACTCCTAGTAGGACTCTATTTGTAAACCTACCCTCTCCACTTGTATAAGGAGGGATAGAGCACCCCTAGAGGGACAAGTTCTCAAGGGACACAAGTCTACAAGTTTATACAACACAAGAGATTAGAGGCACAAGAGATTAGAGGTAGCGATTAGCACCCTTGTAACCGAGAGATCTTCATCATCATCAATACCAAACAAGCAGGACATAGGCTTTTACCTCCATCGAAGGGGCCGAACCTGGGTAAAACTCCGTGTCTTCTCGATTCCAATCAACCCCTTCAAGCCGCCACGTAGTTACATCTCGCCCCGAACCTAAGTCCGTTGACCCGAACATCTGCCGTGACAAATCCACGACATGCTGATCATGATGCTATAAAAATATTATGGAAAATAAAGATGCTAAACCTAGACTCATTATGTGGGTTCTCTTTCTTTAAGAATTTTATTTACATATCACTGATAGGAAAGGAGATGAGAACCCAGTGGCTGATAACTTGTCTAGGTTAGAAAATATTCTTGATGACCCACTACCTATTGATCATAGTTTCCCTGATGAACAGTTAGCCGTAATAAATGTTTCTCAAAACACTCCTTGGTATGATGATTATGCTAACTACATTGTGGCTAAATATATACCACTTAGTTTCACATACCAACAAAAGAAAAAAAATCTTCTATGATTTAAGACATTACTTTTGGGATGACCCACGTCTTTATAAAGAATGGGTAGATGGTATTATTAGATGTTGTGTACCTGAGCATGAACATGAAGAAATCCTATGGAAATGTCACTCCGAAGCCTATGAAGGACATCATGTAGGAGATAGAATTGCTCACAAGGTATTACAATCTGGTTTTTATTGACCTACTCTCTTCAACGATGCCCGTAACTTTGTCTTGTCTTGTGATGAATGTCAAAGAATTGGTAATATCGGTAAGCGGCAGGAAATGCCTATGAATTATTCACTTGTTGTTGAACCATTTGATGTTTGGGTTTTTGATTATATGGGATCTTTTGCTTCCTCTAATGAGTATACTCATATTCTAGTTGCTATTGATTACGTTACTAAGTGGGTAGAGGCCATTCCAACTAGTAGTGTTGATCATAACACCTCTATTAAAATGCTTGAAGAAGTTATTTACCCGAGGTTTGGAGTCCCTAGATATTTAATGACTGATGGTGGTTCACACTTTATTCATGGTGCTTTCCGTAAAATGCTTGCTAAATATGATGTTAACTATAGAATTGCATCACCCTATTGTCGGTGTCAAAACCGGCGGATCTTGCTCAGGTAGGGGGTCCCGAACTATGAGACTAGAATCGATGGTAACATGAGACAAAGGGGACACAGGTTTACCCAGGTTCAGGCCCTCCTATGGAAGTATTACCCTATGTCCTGCTTGGTTGTATTAATGATTGAGGGGTTATATAGTTGATCTACCTCAAGATCGAATAGCTAACCCTAGATGAGTTGCTATGTTCCTATACCCTAAAACCCTACGGCTTATATAGATGCCGAGGATGCCTAGGGTTTACACATGGTCGGTTACATGCCGAAGAGATAAACATGCCTATTTACTACATCAAATGTGGAGCGCAAGCCGTGCTTCCCGAAGCTTCCATCCTGGAGACTGGGCCTTCAAATCTTCTAGTGTTCGGTAAGTAGCCCCTATAGTCCGGCCCATAAACAATAGGTCGGCTATCCGAGGCCCCCTAATCCAGGACTCCCTCACCTATCATCCTCAATCTAGTGGTCAAGTTGAACTTAACAATAGAGACATGAAATTAATATTTCAAAAAGTTGTCAATAGGTCTCAAAAGAATTGGTCTAAGAAACTAGATGATGCACTTTGGGCCTATAGAAAAACGTATAAAACCCTATGGGTATGTCTCCATACAAAATGGTATATGGGAAAGCTTGTCATTTACCTCTAGAGTTAGAACACAAAGAATTTTGGGGAATTAAAGAACTCAACTATGATTTCAAACTTGCCAGTGAAAAGAGGTTATTTGATATTAGCTCACTAGACGAGTGGAGAACCCAAGCTTATGAAAATGCCAAATTATTTGAAGAAAAAGTTAAAATATGGCATGACAAAAGAATCCAGAAGCTAGAATTCAAAGTTGGAGAATATGTTCTTTTGTACAATTATCGTTTCAGATTTTTTGCAGGAAAAATTCTCTCAAAATTGGAAGGACCATATGCTATCGAGGAGGTTTATCACTCTGGAGCTATCAAGATCAATAATGCCGAAGGTACTAGCCCGAAGGTGGTCAATGGAAAAAGAATTAAACATTATATCTCAGGTATGCCTATAAATGTTGAAAGCAATGTTATCCAAACCATGACACCGGAGCAGCACATAAAAGAAACCTTCCAGAACACTCCAGAATATTGAAAGAGAGGAGGTACGTGATACGGTAAGTAAACGCACTCTGAAAAATATGCAAAATTATTTTTTGTCGGTTCTGGAATATTACAAAAAATTGGAAAATAAGAAATAAACGGGAAAGCAACCGAGGTGAGCACAATACACTAGGGCGGGCACGCTCTAGTGGGTTGTTCCCACCTTGGGAACCTTCTCGACTCTGTTTTCCTTCCATATGCTTGTTTTCCAAGAATAAAAATTCTATATATATATCCCCAATTGTTTTGATCACTGCATCACAGAAAAGTCCCATGTTCTTGTTTTGTGTTATTTTCTTTTCAGATCTATCAATCCAAGCATCATATCTTCTTCCTCCTCAAACAATGTAGAAGAAGATGCTTGGTTGATGAAGATGGAGCTAACAAGAGAGGATCCTAGAGAAGCCAACGATGAAGCCAAGGGCAAGGAGTCTATCAAGGGTCACATTCAAGAAGGAGGGAAATCTATGCCAACAGAAGAGGAGGAAGAAGATATCCTTCGACCTTATTATGATCATCTCACCCCACTGCAATTGAAGCTTTTAGGGCTTTTGCAACTGTTCATGTTTAGAATAAATATCTCACTCGTGAAAATATTTTGCTAGAGGAGCGCATCATCACCCTTCAGAGCATTATTCGTAAATTGGAGTACCTGTTGAAGCTAAAGTGTTATACTTCATCACCACCACCTTCATCATCGTCACCACCAAAGTAGACTTGAGTACACGGGTATGGGTACTCCCCTTGGCTTGAGCCAAGCTTGGGGAAGATGCCCTGGTATCATATCACCATCACTTTTTACCTTTACTTTTTATTTTGATCTTTAGCTTTTTCATGATTTAGATGAATAAAAGTTTAGTATAATCTATTTTCGAGTGCTAGTTTCGTGATCTATCTATCAATGCAATCGAGTGAGAGTTATATAATAAAGTTTAGTTTGAGCTCTTGCTTCTTTACTTTCTTGTTGCAATCAAAATAAAAGAAATAATAAATGAAAAAGGTCATATGCTAATCCTATGGTAAGCAATAGCATTACATAAGGAAAATTATAAGTGGTAAAATTTATTGGAGATTGACAAAAATAGCATTGGTCAATGATGCAATTCATGAAAGAATTAATAAAGGAAGAGAAGATTTACATGCAAATACACTATCTTGGACATCTTTTTATAATTGTGAGACCCCATTAATTATTATAGGCCAAAATTGTTGACGTTGGACAAGGAAGACAACATAATGATTTACGTTTGTTCATATTCACATAAAGTTATATTGTCATAGATCCTTCAACATGTGGTGCTTGCTCAATATCTTTGCTAGCCAAAAATTCCGCACTAAGTAGAGATACTACTTGTGGATTCAAAAACCCCAAACCCAAACTCAAGTTTTGAGAGTCCATCATACTTACCTATGGTTTGAATAAGATCCTTGAAATAAGTTGTCATCGGTGCACTAAGGAAATAAAAATTGCTTCTAAATGTGTTTGATCAATTAGTGTAAGAGAAAATTGAGCGTTGTACGAACTTGTGATGGAAAAGTAATAAAAGCGATAGACTACATAATAAAGGTTGCTATCACAAGGGGCAATATAACGTGACGTTCTTTTACACTAATGGATTTGGCATACAAACTAAAAAGCGCATGAAAACATCGTCTTCCCTTTGCGAAGGGCCTATCTTTTATCCTTTTGTATTTACTTTTATGCAAGAGTCAAAGTATTCTACCCTATTCCTTTTTATTTTTCTCTTTTTGCAAGGATCATGTTGTGAGGAAAGATCTAGGAACATATACCCAGTTGGATATGAGTGAGCATGAGTTATTATTGTTGACATCACCCTTGAGGTGAATACGTTGAGAGGCGAAACTATAAGGCCTATCTTTCTATGTGTTTGGTTGAAACTTTTTGCTCATGGGTATGATGTGAGTGTTAGAAATCATATAAGATTAAATGATGGTTGAGTATGTGGACCTGCCAAAAGGCTCCGACATGAGACCCTTCCTGAAAATATGATGAATTGTAGTTGCATAGTTGAGTGAGAACATAGTTTGTTGGTTTCCAATAGTGTTTCTGCTTTATATTTCTATGTTGTGATGAATTGTTACATGTTCATGAGAAGTTATTTGATGAAGTTGTGTAATAAAAGTTATGTGAAAAAGTCATATTATTAAGTTTGTTGCTGCTATGATAATAAGCATGATGCTACTATGTCCGTATTTTGTTTTTATCGACACCTCTCTCTCAACCTATGTGGACATCTTATTTGATATAGGCTTTCGCTTGACGGTAAGTGAGGTCTAAGCTTGGGGGAGTTGATGCGTCCATTTTGCATCATGTTTTACTACTGTTATTTATAATTTTTGTATGCATAATAATGCTTTATGGAGTAATTATAATGCCTTTTCTCTCATAATTTGCAAGGTTTGCACAAAGAGGGAGAATACCGGTAGCTGGAATTCTGGGCCTGAAAAGGCATACCAGAAATACCTATTCTGCACATCTTCAAATGAGATAAAACTTGATGGAGATTTTTTATGGAATATATAATAAATATTTGAGCAAATAACTACCAGAGGGGGTCATCGTAGTGAGCACAAGACACCAGGGCGCGCCAGCCCCCCTCGGCGCGCCATGGTGGGTTATGCCCAGCACGACCCACCTACGGAGCCTATATTTTGGTATATAAGGTGTTTTTACCTAGAAAAAAAAAATCAAAATAGGACTTTTAGGATGGTGCACCGTCGTCTCGAGGCAGAACTTGGGCAGGAGCACTTTTACCCTCCTGTGGAGAGATTCCTCCAGGGGAAATTCCCTCCCGGAGGGAGAAATCAAAGCCATCGTCATCACCAACAACCCTCTCATCTTGGAGAGGCCAATCTTCATCAACATATTCAATAGTATCATCTCCTCTCAAACCCTAGTTCATCTCTTGTGTTCAATCTTTGTACCGGAACCTTAGATTGGTGCATGTGGGTGACTAGTAGTGTTGATTATCTTGCGTAGTTGATTACTATATGGTTTATTTAGTGGGAGATTATATGTTCAGATCCATTATGATATTTAATACTCCTCGGATCTTGAGCATGTTTATTATTTTGGAGTAGTTACCTTTGTTCTTGAGGTCACGGGAGAAGTCATGTTGCAAGTAATCATGTGAAGTTGATATGTGTTCAATATTCTGATGATGTGTATGTGATTATTCCTTAGTGATATCATGTGAATGCCGACTACATGACACTTCACCATATTTGGGCCTAAGGTAATGCATTGTGGACTAGTTATTAGATGATGTGTTGCTAGAGTGACAGCAGCTTAAACCCTACTTTATGCGCTATTTTGTAAGGGGCTGCTTTGGATCCAAATGTTTAATGCTATGGTTAGATTTTATCTTGATACTTTTCTCATAGTTGCGGATGCTTGCAAGGGGGTTAATCATAAGTGGGAGGTTTTTTCAAGTAAGAACAGCACCCAAGCACCGGTCCACCCACATATCAAATTATCAAAGTAGCGAATACGAATCAAACCAACATGATGAAAGTGACTAGATGAAATTCCCGTGTACCCTCAAGAACACTTTAATTATCGTAAGAGATCGTTTTGGCATACCATTTGCCACAAAAGGATTGGGCTGCCTTTCTGCACTTTATTTACCATTACCGTTACTTGCTCTTTACCAATTATCTTGCTATCAAACTACTTGTTACCGACTATTTCAGTGCTTGCAAAAATTACCTTGCTGAAAACCACTTGTCATTTCCTTCTACTCCTCGTTGTGTTCGAGACTCTTACTTATCAAAAGGACTACGATTGACCCCTTACACTCGTGGGTCATCACTCATCTTCGCCTTTAGGATTTCAAGTCCATTGGTGAGTACAATCATGTTGTTCATAAGATATGTTCCAAACTGCATTTTTGTGAGAAGGAACCTACCGAGGGGGAGAAGATAGAGAAAACTTTTTCTACTATGCTCCCTTAAGATAGGATCCTCCAACAGCAATACCATGCTCTTAACTACACTATCTATTCCGAGCTTATTCACATGTTACTTCAGGCTGAAAAGCATGATGAGCTAGTCGCTAAGAATGGCTCCCAACGCCCAGTTGGGGGCACAACCTTTACCTGAAGTTCATCTGAATGTCGTGAATAGATAGAAGTTTAATGGTACCTTTTAAGGTAAACATTCCAAATCTGAGCACAAGCACAAGCGCAATGGGAACAAAAAAATTCAGAAACATAGGCAAGGGAAAAGGCACGACAAAGGCCAGGTTTGATAAATCTAAGCTTTGCAACAAGTGTGGATGCTACATGCATTGTACTGAAAGTGCTCAATACCCAAGCATCTGGTCATGTTGTACCGGCAATCTCAGGGACGCAAACCACCTGAAGGGAAAATGTTTGAAGCCAACTTCAACCATCATCCGCATAGTGCAAATGGAGTTGGTGGTTCGCACAATGTTCCTCCTGGACCAAGCAATGCCATGGTTCCTTATCCACTTGAGGACCCTGCTGAGATGGAGGACATGTTTGCTTGAGTACACCTCAAACAATGTGTTTGGTGACTTCGACTAGTCCTTTAATCTCCTTAGTGATCTACTTAATTGTGTCCATTTGTGATGATTATAATAAGAACATACGTTTGTTGTTGTCTTTATATTATATTGTATCAGCACATTTGATATAATATGATTGTATTCTATGTATTAACATAAGGTTTTTCTTATTGAAAATTCTTTTGTTTTATATAGATTTCTATGGGGACAATCCGATGGAAGAGGAATTATGCCTTGTGGACAATGGTACACAAACTCCACATTAAGGGACATGAAATATTTCCAAACTCTAAAAAAAGATGAATGGATATATTCTAACTACCGCTGGATGCGATACAGTGATTGTTGGTACTGGACGTGCCATATTCACCCTCCCAAGTGGTACACAAGTGACGATTGAGGATGCCTTATGGTATCCCGACTCATCACGAACCCTGATCAGTTATCAAGATATCTGTAAGAATGTTTTTCATATTGAAATCCATGAAGACAACAAAGAGGAGCATCTACTCTTTACAAAAGATCACGAATATGGCAAAAAGGTACGTGCGCAAATTCCTTCTCTATTGTATGGTTTGTACTATATGTACATAAAACCCGTGGAGCATGTTGCATACAAAGTAATGTTTTAGAATGTTAACACATTCCAAACCTGGCATGATCGCCTAGGCCATCCTAGAATAGGGATGATGAGAAAAATTACTAGCAATTCCATTGGTCATAATTTTCTTGAGTCAAAATTTCCTCAATATTCTGATTTTGTGTGCACATCTTGTGCCACGGGAAAGCTAATTTTGGGGCCCTCGCACCTCAAAATACAAGTTGAACCACTTCAGTTCCTTGAACGTATTCCAGGAGACATTTGTGGTCTCATTCAACCACTATCTGGACCTTTCAGGTATTTCATGCTTCTGATTGACGCATCTACACGATGGTCACATGTGTGTCTTCTATCCACACGAAACCATGCATTTGCCAAGATAATGAGGCAAGTCATTAAGTTCCAAGCCCATTATCACGAAAGTCGAATCAAGTCAATTCGAATGGACAATGCCGTAGGATTCTCCTCATGTGCTTTCAGTGATTATTGCATGGCTATGGGGATTGAAGTTCACCACTCTATTCCATATGTCCATACACAGAATGGTTTGGCTGAAGCATTGATTAAGAGGATTAAACTCATTGCAAGGCCTTTGTTGATGAATTGCAACCTCCCAACCTCTTGTTGGGCGTCATGCTATCTTACACACTGCTGACTAGATACAATTGAGGCCAAGTGCATATCACAGTTCTTCCCCTCTGGAATTGGTACGTGGAAATCCTCCAAGCATTTGCCATCTACGTAAGTTCGGATGTGCTGCATACATCCTGATCTCACTAGCACAATGGACATCTATGGTCCCACACAGAAAGTTGGGGATCTATGTGGGGTACAAATCGCCGTCGATTATCAAGTACCTGGAACCCCTAACTTGGGATCTGTTCACAGCCTGTCACACTGATTGCATATTAAATGAGGAACATTTCCCAGCATTAGGGGAAAATTTCAAGTACCAAAAAGAATGCCAGTAAATTGATTGGAATGATCATGCCATTTCATCCTCTAATCCACGCACCCGTGAGACTGAACTTCAAGTTCGGAAGATCATTAATTTGCAACATCTTGCAAATAATCTGCTAGCTTCATTTACTGGACTGAAAGGTATTACAAAAACCTTAAATCGGCTAGAAACGCGCCAGAAAGAGTGGAGGTACCATTAAAAACAAGTTAACTCCCTGTTCCTAAAAAGAGGGGGGTAGTATGGCATCTCACTTGGAGCAATCTTCTAGCAAGCAACAAAGGAAATTGAAAAAAAAATCCTCGAAGTCAGTAAATGCAGGTCAACTCAACGTTGATAAACACCTGATGGGTAGTATACACCCAGTGCAAGTACAACCTCCACAACCCAGCTCCAGTGTGCACAAACTGGCTGGAACATCGGTACACCCAGAATCAATCGTATTGGGAAATCACGAAGAGTCTCTAGGGGTACAGGAAATTTCCATCAACTATGTTGATTCTGGAGAATCATTTGACCATAAGACTATGATTTTCGACATATATTTTGCTGAAAAGATTGCAGATTCCCTCCTCACTTATGATGATCCAAGGTCTATCGTTGAGTTCCAAAGGCGCTCCGACTGGCCTAAATGGAAGGATGCAATCCAAGCAGAAATTGCCTCGCTTAACAAAAGAAAGGTATTCATTGAAGCAATACCTACCCCTCCAAATGTTTTCCCTATGGGATTCAAATGTTTTTTTCCAGAAAGGAATGAGAACAATGAGGTGGTGAGATATAAAGCAAGTCTCATATGACAAGGTTTCACGTAGAAACTTGGCATTGATTTCAATGAAACATACTCTCTAGTAATGAATGGAACCACTTTCTGCTATATTATATCTTTGGTAGTGCAAAATCGTCTTTCCATGCAGGTAATGGACGTCGTGACCGCATATCTTTATGGGTCACTAGATTCGAACATATATATGAAGGTTCCTGACAGAATCTCTGTCCCGAATAAAAGTGCAAAACGCAAACATGTATTGTGTAAAGCTGAATAAGTCATTGTATGTCTTAAGACAGTCGAGACGGATGTGGTACAACCGACTTAGTGATTTTGCATCATTTCTATGTACGTTGATGATCTGAACATCATTGGCAACACACCCGACATTGATGAAGCACACAATCATCTAAAGATGGAATTTGAAATGAAGGATTTGGGTAAAATAAATTTTTTCTTAGGTATTCAACTTGAGCACTTTCCCTCGGGAATCATGGTACACCAAGCTGACTATATCTAGAAAATATTGTAGAAATTCAATATGGACAAATCCTACCCATCTAAAACTCCCATGGTGGCTTGATCCTTGGATGTAGAGGACTCGTTCAGGCCAAGGGATGATGGAGAAGAGGTGTCGGGACCTGAAGTTCCATACCTCAGTGCCATTGGAGCGCTTATGTATCTTGCAAATTGCACAAGACATGATATTGCATTTGTAGTGAATCTACTTGCTAGGCATAGCGCAGCTCCCACCAAGCATCATTGGTCTCGAGTGAAGAATATCTTTTGATATCTCCAAGGCACAAAGGATCTTGGCCTATTTTTCCAGTTCCAGAGAAATTTGGACTCTGGTATGATTGGATATGCAGATGCCGACTATTTGTCTGATCCCCATAATGCAAGATCTCAAACCGGCTTTGTGTTCCTACATGGTGGTACTGCTATATCATGGAAGTCTTCAAAACAGACTCTGGTGGCAACATGTACCAATCATTCTGGAATAATTTCATTATTTGAAGCATCATGCGAATGTGTATGGCTTCATAGAATGATAAACCACATACAATAATCATGTGGAATTGGTTCGATGGAATCACCCACGATTATCTATGAGGATAATGCAGCCTGTGTTGCACAGATGCAAACATGATACATCTAGAGTAATATCACTAAGCATATTTCTCCTAAATGGCCCCCCCATAATCTTCAGAAAAGCGGGGAAATAAGCATCTTGCAAGTCAAATCATGCAACAACCTTGTTGATTTATTTACGAAGTCTCTACCAAATTCAACATTCCAGAAATATGTTCATGGAATTGGTATGAGACGACTTAGGGACTTGCAGGTGTCAGGGGTAGTCTCTTCTTGAGATATCCTTGTTTAATGACATCACATTATGTTATCACTTTGTGAGTTTACGTTTCAGGTTCTCATCAAGTTTTCATGAAGAACATTTGGAGGAGAATCCTTTTCAGATGATAGCTCTACCCCAACAATCGAGGGATGATTCTACATGGTAAAGCATAGATTAGGGGAAGTGTCAAAATTAAGGGGAAAATCTCCCATTGCCCAAACTGTCGGGCGGTTCCTCCCGCTACCGATGCGGCTCCCTCTCGTCCTAGAATCGACGAGTCTTCTTAGACCGTTGGATCTCTCCAGGAGATATACTTACTATTTGTAATGCATCAATGAGTGGAACTCAATCAATTTGATTCAAAACAAAAACCACAACCATTATCGTGCTCGCTTGGGATCCATGCCACTTCTAACGAAATGATTTCTTATGTGTGAATACAAGGACCAAGCATAGAAATGAATATTTTGTACCTATTCGGGTTCATTTAATATATGTGCATGGAGGACACTAAAGTATGGAACAAGATGTGACAAATTGACTCTCCCCCTCCCCCTTCGTTGAGCGTTTCATCATATACTAACGCCAAGAAGCCTAACATGGAATATGAAGACGAAGGGGAGATGTGTTTTGGCTCCCGGGTGCATTTGCACGCTGATGAATAGTAATCCAAAAAATAATAGTACATGTTTTAAAAAAATCTGATTTTTTGTAGATGTTCGTGTCACTGTCTCAAGCATGTTTGAAAATTCTCATTCAAAACAAAACAGTGGTGTTTCATCGGTGAAAAATCTGATTATCAAGTACCTGGAACCCCTAACTGGGGATCTGTTCATAGCCCATCCAACTGATTCCATATTAAATGAGGAACATTTCCGGTATTAGGGGGAGATTTCAAGTACCAGAAAGAATGCCCGGAAATTGATTTGAATGCTCATGTCATTTCATCCTCTGATCCACGTACCCATGAGACCGAACTTCAAGTTCGGAAGATCATTAATTTGCAACATGTTGCAACTAATCTGCCAGCTTCATTTACTGATCTGAAAGGTATTACAAAATCCTTAAATCCGGCTAGAAATGCGTCAGAAAGAGTGGAGGTACCAATAAAAAGAACTCAATTCCCTGTTCCTAAAAAGAGGGGGGGGGGTATTATGGCCTCTGACCTAGAGCAATCTGCTAGCATGCAAAAAAGGAAATCGAGGAAAAAAATCCCCGGAGTCAGTAAATGTAGGTTGATGACCCACAAGTATAGGGTATCTATCGTAGTACTTTTGATAAGTAAGAGTGTAGAACCCAACGAGGAGCAGAAGGAAATGACAAGCGGTTCTTAGTAAGGTATTCTCTGCAAGCAGTGAAATTATCGGTAACAGATAGTTTTGTGATAAGATAATTGGTAAAGGGTAGCAAGTAAAAATTGTAACAAAGGTGCAGCAAGGTGTCCCAATACTTGTTATAGCAAAGGACAAGCCTGGACAAACTCTTAAATAAATCAACACGCTCCCGAGGACACATGGGAATTTATGTCAAGCTAGTTTTCATCATGCATATGTGATCCGCGTACGTTACTTTGGTAATTTGATATGTGGGTGGACCGGTGCTTGGGTGCTCCCCTTACTTGGACAAGCCTCCCACATATAATTAACCCCTCCCACAAGCATCCGCAACTACGAAAGAATACTTAAGATAAATCTAACCATAGCATGAAACATGTGGATCCAAATCAGCCCCTTACGAAGCAACGCATAAACTACGGCTTAAGCTTCTATCACTCTAGCAACCCATCATCTACTTATTACTTCCCAATGCCTTCCTATAGGCCCAAAAAATGGTGAAGTGTTATGTAGTCTACGTTCACATAACACCACTAGAGGAGAGACAACATACATCTCATCAAAATATTGAACGGATACCAATTTCACATGATTACTTATAACAAGACATATCCCATGTCCCCGGGAACAAACGTAACTACTCACAAAGCATATTCATGTTCATAATCATAGGAGTATTAATGATGGTCAAGGATCTGAACATATGATCTTCCACCAAGTTAACCAACTAGCATCAACTACAAGGAGTAATCAACACTACTAGCAACCCACAGGTACCGATCTGAGGTTTTGAGACAAAGATTAGATACAAGAGATGAACTAGGGTTTGGAGAGCAGATGGTGCTGATGAAGATGTTCATGGATATTGACCCCCTCTTGATGAGAGGATCGTTTGTGATGACGATGGCTTTGATTTCCCCCTCCCGGAGGGAAGTTTCCCCGGCAGGATTGCCCTGCTGGAGCTCTAGATTGGTTCTGCCCATGTTCCGCCTCGAGACAGCGGCACTTCATCCCGAAAGATCTGTTATGATGTTTTTCAGGACAAAACCCTCAATATAGCAGAAGATGGGCATGGGAGGGCTGCCAGGTGAGCCACAAGCCCCAGGGGCGCGGCTAGGGGGGTAGGGCGCGCCCTACAGGCTTGTGGCTGCCTGGTGGGCCCCGTGATGTATTTCTTTTGCCCAATATTTTTTATATATTCCAAAATAATTCTATGTTGATTTTCAGGACTTTTGGAGTTGCGCAGAATAGGTATCTCAGATTTGCTCCTTTTCTAGTTCAGAACTCCAGCTACCGACATTCTCCCTCTTAATGTAAACCTTGTAAAACAAGAGAGAAAACGCATAAGTGTTGTACCAAAATGTGTAATAACATCCCATAATGCAATAAATATCAATATAAAATCATGATGAAAAATGGACGTATCAACTCCCCCAAGCTTAGACCTCGCTTGTCCTCAAGCGAAAGCCGAAATCGATAAATATGCCCACATGTTTAGAGATAGATGTGTCGATAAAATAAATACGGACATGAAGGCATCATGATCATCTTTAGAACAACAACATATATTCACATATAACTTCTTATGCTAAAGTAATAATTCGTTCACAATGGCAAAGTTTGAATCAAGAACTCTATTGAGAATCGACAAACTATGATCTCAGTCATTGAAGCAATTCCAATTTATCATAACGTAGGAAAGAGTCAATATAACAGCTTGTAAAGCAAACCCACATACTCAATCATCTTTTAGTCTTTCACAATTTCTAACACTCATGAGGTACCTACGAGTTCAAAGTTTCAATCGGACATAGAGAAAGATAGGGGCTTATAGTGTTGCCTCCCAACTATTTACCTCAAGGGTAATGTCAACAATAATGACTCATGCTCGTCCACTTCCGAGTGGATATGTGTGCCTAGATCATTCCCCAACACGTGACACTTGCCAGAAAATAAAGGCGAAAATAGAGAAGGTGATGGAAATCACCACGACTCTTGCATAAAGGTAAGAACTAGAAAAAAAATAAAAGTAACAGATAGGCCCTTCATAGAGGGAAGCAGAGGTTGTCATGTGCTTTTATAGTTGGATGCACAATCTCTTAATGCAAAAGAACGTCACTTTATATTGCCCCTTGTGATAGAGAACTTTATTATGCAGTTCGTCGCTTTTATTTCTTCCCTATCACAAGTTTGTATAAAGTTTATTTTCCTCACATTAATGGATCACACATATTTAGAGAGCAATTTTTATTGCTTGCACCGATGACAACTTACTTGAAGGATCTTCTTCTATCCTTAGGTAGGTATGGTGGACTCTCATGGCAAAACTGGGTTAAGGGTGTTTGGATGCACAAGTAGTATCTCTACTTGGTGCGGAGGTTTTGGCTGATATTACGTGTAAGCAATCGACACATGTTGAGGGATCCATAACAATATAACTTCTAGTCGGAAATAAGCAAACATAAACCATTATGTTGTCTTCCTTGTCCGACATCAACTTAACATATAATATTTTAATGAGTGCTCACAATCATAGAAGATGTCCAAGATAATATATTTGTATGTGAATCTCCCTTTCTTTATTACTTCCTTTTAATTGTCCCAATGACCAACAGCTATGTTCGTCACCCCACAACAGGTTTCAATTGACATAATTCTTATATGTGAAGCCATCACTCCCCATAAGATCATCATATATACTCTTTGCTTTTATTCTATACTTCTTTCTACTTCATCTTTATCAAGATCAAGATCATGCTAAACAAGCAAAAGCCCTCAACTCAAAAGCAATTTTTATTATATAACTCACGGACTTTCTTACATAGGGGAAATCATAAAGCAAAGACTCGAAACTAGATCACACGAAAACTTTATTCTACTAGATGAAGATATAACCGAAAGGATCGAACTAAGGAAAGATGATAAAAATAAAAAAATAAAAATAAAAGATGTGATGGTGATACAATACCGGGGCACCTACCCCAAGCTTGGCACAAGCCAAGGGGAGTGCCCGTACCCATGTCTTTAGTTGTCTTGCTTCGGAGGTGGTGATGCTATATACTTGGTGATGAGGCCCTTCAGAATACGATTCTCCTCCTCAAGCTTGTTATTTTGCTTCCTGAGATCCATTATTTCCTTGTAAAGTTTTTCAGCGATGCCTAGAGGGCCTTTAACCCATGGATATTTCATTGCTGCGGGAGAAGAAGCAACACTCCTTTTCATATTTTCAAAAGTGAGAAATTCAGCACTGGAAGGGATAACCGAATTCGGAATTGCTGAGCTCTGAACTTCTTCCAGCATGGATCCAGGTTGTGGATGAGAGGTAACTTCTTGGTATTCCTCCATGGAATCTATCCTTTTCAAGTCGGCCTCCATCTCTTCTTCCGTAGCTTGCCCGAAGCAGTTCTCCCTGACCGACTCTTGTGAAGACATCTTGCTCTAAATCTGTTGCAAACAACCTAAAGAGAAAACAGGAGGTATTGTCGTGATACAAGAGTCAAAAACTTAGGGAGATTATATAATGAATTTTTACCGACCTGAAGGAGTATGCCACAAGAAAACGGAGTCCGGAAGGTGCACGAGGTGGCCACAAGCCCAGGGGCACGCCCAGGGGGTAGGGTGCGCCCTGCAGGCTTGTCGCCTCCTCGTGCACTATTCAGACTACTTTAAATTTTCCTATTTTTTAAATATTCCAAAACAGATAAAAATTGCCATTGAAATTTTTTTGGAGTCTTTTTACTTACCGTACCACATATCTATTCCTTTTTGGAGTCTGGAATGTTCTGGTAAGTCTCCCTAATGTACTCCTCCGGAGTTATGGTGTTGATGCCATTGGTTTCAACATTTATGTGATTACCTGAGATATAATGTTTGATTCTTTGACCATTCACCACCTTAGGGTTTGTGCCTTCGGCATTGTTAATCTTGATGGCACCGGAACGGTATACCTTCTCGATAACGTCAGGACCTTCCCATTTAAAGAGAAGTTTTCCTGCAAAAAATCTTAAACGCCAATTGTATAGCAATACATGATCACCTACATTAAGTTAACGCTTTTGTATCCTTCTATCATGCCATCTCTTAACCTTTTCCTTAAACAACTTGGCATTCTCATAGACTTGGGTTCTCCATTCGTCAAGTGACCTAATGTCAAATAACTTCTTCTCACCGGCAAGTTTGAAATCATAATTGAGCTCTTTGATTGCCCAATAAGCTTTATGTTCTAGTTCTAGAGTTAAGTGACATGCTTTACCATAAACCATCTTATACGGAGATACACCCATAGGATTTCTGTAAGAAGTTCTATAAGCCCACAATGCATCGTCAAGTTTCTTAGACCAATTCTTCCTAGATCTATTAACAGTCTTCTGCAAAATCAATTTAATTTCTCTATTACTCAATTCTACTTGACCACTAGACTAAGGATGATAAGGAGATGCAATTCTATGATTAACATCGTATTTAGCGAGCAATTTACGGAAAGCACCATGAATAAAGTGTGAACCACCATCAGTCATCAAATATCTAGGGACTCCAAGTCTAGGGAAAATAACTTCTTTAAGCATTTTAATAGAAGTGTTATGATCAACGCTACTAGTTGGAATAGCTTCTACCCACTTAGTAACATAATCAACCGCAACTAGAATATGAGTATACCCGTTCGATTATGGAAAAGGCCCCATATAATCAAAACCCCAAACATCAAATGGTTCGATAAAAAGAGAGTAATTCATAGGCATTTCTTGACATCTACTAATATTACCAATTCTTTTACATTCATCACAAGAGAAAACAAACTTACGAGCATCCTTGAAGAGAGTAGGCCAATAAAACCCAGATTGTAGTACCTTAGGTGCAGTTCGATCTCCAATGTGGTGTCCTCCGTAGGCTTTGGAGTGGCACTTGCATAACATCTGTTCTTGTTCATGCTCAGGTACACAACGTCTAATAATACCATCTAATCCTTCCTTATAAAGGTGTGGATCATCCCAAAAGTAATGCCTCAAATCAGAGAAGAACTTTTTCTTTTGTTGGTATGTGAAACTAGGAGGTATAAACTTAGCAACAATGTAATTGGCATAATCAGCATACCAAGGAGCATTATGTGAAGCATTCACGACAGCTAATTGTTCATCAGGAAAGCTATCATCAATAGGTAGTGGGTCATCAAGAATATTTTCTAACCTATACAAGTTATCTGCCACAGGGTTATCAGCACCTTTCTATCAATGATATGCAAATCAAATTCTTGTAGCAGAAGAACCCACCTAATAAGTCTAGGTTTAGCATCTTTCTTTTCCATAAGGTAGTTAATAGCATCATGATCAGTGTGAACAATTACTTTGAAATCAATGATATAAGGTCTAAACTTATCACAAGCAAACACGACTGCTAAAAATTCTTTTTCAGTAGTAGCATAGTTTCTTTGAGCACTGTCTAGAGTTTTACTGGCATAATGGATAACATTTAATTACTCTTTGTCCTAGAACAGCACCAACAGCATAGTCACTAGCATCACACATAGTTTCAAAGGGCAGGTTCCAATCGGGTGGTTGAACAACAGGTGCGGTAATCAGGGCATTCTGAAGAATTTCAAATGCTTCTACACAATCATCATCAAAAACAAATGGGACATATTTTTGCAAAAGATTTGTGAGAGGCCTAGAAATCTTAGAGAAATCTTTGATAAACCTCCTATAGAAACCAACATGACAAAGGAAACTTCTTATACCTTTGATATTCGTAGGGCACGACATTTTTTCAGTAGCATCAACTTTAGCCTTATCAACTTCAATACCTCCTTCAGAGACCTTGTGCCCCAAGACAATACCTTCATTAACCATAAAGTGGCACTTTTCCCAGTTAAATACAAGATTAGTTTCTTCACATCTCTGCAAAACTCGATCAAGGTTGCTTAAACAATCATCAAATGAAGTTCTATAAATGGTAAAATCATCCATGAAAACCTCAAGAATCTTTTCACAAAAGTCAGAGAATATAGCCATCATACATCTTTGAAAGGTAGCAGGTGCATTGCATAAACCAAAAGGCATATGTCCATAAGCAAAGGTACCGAAAGGGCAAGTAAAAGTGGTTTTTTCTTTATCCTGGCTTGATATAGGTATTTGAGAGAAACCAGAGTAACCATCTAGAAAGCAAATATGAGTATGTTTGGATAATCTTTCTAGCATTTGATCAATAAAAGATAAAGTGTAATGATCTTTCTTAGTAGCTTTATTCAATTTCCTAAAATCAATTACCATTCTATAACCTGTAAAAATTCTTTACGGGATCAATTCATTTTTATCATTAGGAACAACGGTAATACCTCCCTTCTTAGGGACACAATGGACGGGACTAACCCATCTACTATCAGCAACAGGATAAATTATACCTGCCTCCAGAAGCTTTAGTATTTCTTTTCTTACCACTTCTTTCATCTTAGAGTTCAATAGTCGTTGGTGATCAATAACTGGTTTGGCATCGGGCTCCATATTAATTTTATGGTGACATAGAGAGGGACTAATGCCCTTAAGATCCTCAAGAGTATAACCAATAGCAGCACGGTCATTCCTTAGAGTTTTCAATAATCTCTTTTCTTCATGCTCTGAAAGGTTAGCACTAATAATAACTTGATATATCTCCTTTTCATCAAGATAAGCATATTTCAACGTATCAGGTAACTGCTTGAGCTCAAACACGGGATCACCCTTGGGTGGAGGAGGATCCCAAGTATTTCAACAGGTAAGTTGTGTTTCAAAATAAGCTACTGATCAAAGAAAATTTCATCTATTTCATTCCTCTCATTCATATGCATATCATTTTCATGGTCTAGCAAATATTGTTCTAAAGGATCAGTAGGAGGCACATCAATAGAAGTGAGACCAATAATTTCATATTTACTAGGCAATTCTTTGTCATGGGATTGTCCACGAAATTTAGAGAAATTAAACTCATGAGACACATCCCCAAAACTCACAGTAACTATTTATTTCTCACAATCAATCTAGCATTAACAGTATTTAAGAAGGGTCTGCCAAATATAATGGGACAAAAATTATCTTGTGGGGAACCAAGAACAAGAAAATCAGTAGGATATTTTGTTTTCCCACACAAAACTTCAACATCTCTAACAATCCCCATCGGTGCAATAGTGTCTCTATTAGCAAGCTTAATAGTAACATCAATTTCCTATAGTTCAATTGGTGCAATATCATGCATGATTTCTTTGTATAAGGAGTAGGGGATCGCACTTACACTAGCACCCATATCACACAAGACATGATAACAATGATCTACTATTTTAACAGAAATAATAGGCACGCCAACAACTGGTCTATGTTTATGCTTAGTATCAGGTCTAGCAATTCTAGCCGCTTCATTGCAGAAATGAATAACATGCCCATCAATATTATCAACCAAGATTTAACTATAGCAATACTAGGTTCAACTTTAATTTGCTCAGGGGGTGTAGGTGTTCTAATACAACTCTTATGAACCACAGTTGAAGCTTTAGCATGTTCCTTTATCGTAATAGGGAAGGGTGGTTTCTCAATGTAAGCAGTAGGGATAACAGGATCAACATTATAAGTAATAATTTCCTCTTAAACTTTAATAGTATCAACTACTTTCAGTTCAATGGGAGGATGATATTTAAACCACTAGATTTGGACATATATATGAAGGTTCCTGGCGGAATCTCTGTCCTGAATAAAAGTGCAAAACGCAAACATGAATTGTGTAAAGCTGAATATGTCATTGTATGGCTTAGGAAAGTCGGGACGGATGTGGTACAACCGACTCAGTGATTTTGCATCATTTCTATGTACGTTGATGATCTCAACATCATTGGCAACACACTCGACATTGATGAAGGACACAATCATCTAAAGATGGAATCTGAGATGAAGGATTTGGGTAAAACCAAATTTTGCTTAGGTATTCAACTTGAGCACCTTCCCTCGGGAATCATGGTACACCAAGCTGCCTATATCGAGAAAATATTGGAGAAATTCAATATGGACAAACCCTACCCATCTAAAACTCCTATGGTGGTTCGGTCCCTAGATGTAGAGGATCCGTTCAGGCCAAGGGATAATGGATAAGAGGTGTTGGGACCTGAAGTTCCATACCTCAGTGCCGTTGGAGCACTTATGTATCTTGCAAATTGCACAAGACGTGATATTGCATTTGTAGTGAATCTACTGGCTAGACATAGCGCAGCTCCCACCAAACGTCATTGGTCTGGAGTGAAGAATATCTTTTGATATCTCCAAGGCACAAAGGATCTTGACCTATTTTTCTAGTTCTAGAGAAATCTGGACTCTGGTATGATTGGATATGCAGATGTCGGCTATTTGTCTGATCCCCATAATGCAAGATCTCAGACCGGCTTTGTGTTCCTACATGGTAGCACTGCTATATCATGGAAGTCTTCAAAACAAACTCTGGTTGCAACATGTACCATCCATTCTAAAATAATTTCATTATTTGAAGCATCATGTGAATGTGTATGGCTTCGCAGAATGATAAACCACGTACAATAGTCATGTGGAATTGGTTCGATGGAATCACCCACCATTATCTATGAGGATAACGCGGACCGTGTTGCCCAGATGCAAAAAGGATACATCAAGAGTAATATCATTAAGCATATTTCTCCTAAATGGTCCCCCACTAGTAGAAAATAGGGCTTGGTCCATGACTGAAATCCCATTAATACCGGTTCACTCACGAACAGGGACCCATGGGTGTTGGAAATATTACCTAGAGGCAATAAATAAAGTGTTTATTATTATATTTCCTTGTTCATGATAATTGTTTATTGTCCATGCTATAATTGTATTGATTGGAAACACATTACATGTGTGGGTAAATAGACAACACTTTGTCCCTAGTATGCCTCTAATGAGCTAGCTCGTTAATCAAAGATGGTCAAGGTTTCCTAGCCATTGACATGTGATGTCATTTGATAACAGGATCACATCATTAGGAGAATGATGTGATGTAAAAGACCCAAACTACAAACGTAGCATATGATCTTGTCAGTTTATTGCTACTGTTTTCTGCATGTCAAGTATATGTTCCTATGACCATGAGATCATGTAACTCACGGACACCGGAGGAGTGCCTTGTGTGTATCAAATGTCACAATGTAACTGGGTGACTATAAAGGTGCTCTACAGGTATCTCCGTGTGACGGAGAGGTATCTCAGGGCCCACTCGGTAATACAACATCACAATAAGCCTTGCAAGCAATGTGACTAAATGTTAGTCACGGGATCTTGTATTACGGAACGAGTAAAGAGACTTGCCGGTAACAAGGTTGAACTAGGTATGGAGATACCGACGATCGAATCTCGGGCAAGTAACATACTGAAGAACAAAGGGAACATCATACGGGATTAACTGAATCCTTGACATAGAGGTTCGACCGATAAAGATCTTCGTAGAATATGTAGGAACCAATATGGGCATCCAGGTCCCGCTATTGGTTATTGACCGTAGAGGTGTCTCGGTCATGTCTACATAGTTCTCGAACCCGCAGGGTCTGCACACTTAAGGTTTGGTGACGTTTCGATAGTATAGAGTTATGTATGGTGGTGACCGAAGTTTGTTAGGAGTCCCGGATGATATCCCGTACATCACGAGGAGCTCTGAAATGGTCCGGAGGTAAAGATTCATATATAGGAAGTCCTATTTTGGTCGCTGGAAAAGTTTCGGGCTCATTGGTAGTGTACCGGGAGTGCCGGTAGTGTACCGGGAGACCATTGGGAGAGGTATTTCGACCCTAGAGGATACATGGGCTGTGGGAGAGTAAATACCAGCCTTTTGTTGGATGGTGGAAGTCCCACACAAGGCCCATGCGTCTGGGAAGAAAATCCCAAAGAGAAAAAGGTGGAAAAAGGCAAAAAAAGGCAAAAATAAGGAGGAGTCCTAGTCCTACTAGGATTGGCGGAGTAATCCTCTAATCCTCCTTGGTTTGGCCGACCCAAGGGCTGCCTTTTTGGCATACAAGCCTCCTCCTCCTCTCCTCCTATATACTAGAGGATTTTAGGGTTTTGGCACAGAATTTTCAGCCACGTGCTACCCGTTCCTCCAGTGCATAGTTTCTCCTCTAGATCGGATTTCTGCAGTGCTTAGGCGAAGCCCTACCGGAATAGCTCCACCACCATTGGCGGAGAGCCATCACGCTGCTGGAGAACTCTTATTCTTCTCCGCTCCCTCTTGCTGGATCAAGACGGCGGAGATCGTCATCAAGCTGCACGTGTGCTGAACGCGGAGGTGCCGTCCGTTCGGTGCTAGATCGGAAGGACCGTGATCAAGTTTGCGGGACAGATCGTGATCAAGTTCGTGGGATGGATCATGATTGGATCGTGGGACGGATCGTGATTGGATCGCAGGACGCTTGGCGATTTGGATCGCGAATATGTTCGACTACACCAACCGCGTTTCTTAACGCTTCCCGCTTAGCGATCTACAAGGGTATGTAGATCCGCTCTCCCTCTCGTAGATGCTCATAACCATGGATAGGTCTTGCGTGAACATAGGAAATTTTTTGTTTCCCATGCAACGTTCCCCAACAATGGGGGCATCGGTCCCGGTTTGTGAGGCCAGGGCACCGGCCGGGCCTCGTGGGCCATTGGTCTCGGTTCGTCTGACCCCTTTGGTCCCGGTTCCAGACACGAACCGGGACCAATGGGCCTTGCTCCTAGCCCACAACCATTGGTCCCGGTTGTGGCTGGAACTAGGATAAAATGGTGTCCTTTTGTCCCGGTTCCAGGCACAAACTGGGCCCAATGGTTGGCCTATATATACCCCCTGCCCGGGAGCAGAGAAGTGCATTGCTCTGTTTTTTTGGCCGGCCGTGGGAGAGCTTTGTGGTGATCTAGCTCACCTCCTATGCACATGAGGTGTTCGATGAAATGCCCGAGCCACACTTAAGCTTTCTCCTCTCGAAGCTCCTTGTCCAAGCTCCATTTTCCTCAAGATTTGTCTAGGTTTGGCAGTCCGTCATGTCCCGTCCCCGTCCTCACCACCGTCGATCGCCCGTGCCCAGCTCGGCGCTGGCACCACCGTGGTTAGCCTCTTCTTCTTATCTTCTTTCTAAAAGAAAAATTTCTTACTTGTATGATTTAGATAGACACTTGTGTAATTTTCTTACTTTTATTATTGTTTGTTTTAATATAGTGCGATGGTTTTGGTATCCGCCTCTGTCAGCCCTCATCCTGTCTATGATTCAGATGTGGTATATATTTTCTTTTGTAACTATTTGTTTAATTTAGTGTTTATGACCATTATGCCAACTAACGTGACATAGATTTTTTAATCTAGGAGGTATGTGAACCGGAAATTCCAACCGACATAGAAATTCTTGTCGAGAAGTTAAATTTGGTTGAAAAAGAAAATAATTAGTTGAAAGAAAAATTACAATAAGTTGAAGAGGAGAAGATGAAGTTGGAGTTGCATGTTGCCGATGTCGTCGACGATCACAAGATCAAGATGGATGCAATGCGCTTGAAGATTAGAAAGATTAGAAAATATGCCATTCATACCGAGGCTTGGTATCATTATGCCGTTGTATCAATTGGTACCTTAGTTGCGGTTATGATCGCATTTGTTGTTGCATTTATTTATTTTACATATTTTCAATGTATGTTTTAATTAGATGCTCTAGAGAGCACTATATTTTTCAATAATGAGAACTATGTATGAACGTTATGTATTTATTTTGGTCACTACTGTACTTTGGCTTTAATGTGATGATGAATTTCTATTAATTGGGTCACTTATCTATTCATGATATGTTGTAATGGTTTTTAATACATTTTATTATATAACGCACGCAAATGGACCGACAATGGATGTACGGTGACGGACGCACCTCCGAGTATATTAAGGGCCTTCATAATTTTCTCTAAGCGGCTGAGGCAAACAAGCATAATGGTTTTATGCATTGTCCATGTACTGTCTGTGAGAATACGCATGCTTTCTCCAACTCTAAAGCTCTACACTTCCACCTTCTTGAGAAGGGTTTTATGCCACACTATAATGTTTGGACCAAGCACAGAGAAAGAGGGGTTATGATGGAAGACAACGAAGAAGAAGAGGATGAGGACAACTATATGCCTCTTGAATATGGTTATGCTGCAACGGGGGAAGCTGAAGATCAAGAGGAACCAAATGATGTGCCCGATGATGATCTTCGCCGGGTCATTGTTGATGCAAAGAGACAATATGAAAGATAAAAGGAGAAGTTGAAGTTCGATCGCATGTTAGAGGATCACAAAAAAAGGGTTGTACCCCAATTGCAAAGATGGCAACACAAAGCTCGGTACCACACTGGAATTGCTGCATTGGAAGGCAGAGAATGCTGTACCTGACAAAGGATTTGAGAATCTACTAAAGTTATTGAAGAAGAAGCTTCCAAAGGATAACGAATTGCCCGATAGTACGTACTCATAAAAGAAGGTTGTATGCCCTCTAGGATTGGAGGTGCAGAAGATACATGCATGCCCTAATGGCTGCATCCTCTACCGCAGTACATACAAGGCTTTGAACGCATGCATGCCCGGTTTGTGGTGCATTGTGGTATAAGATCAGACGAGATGACCCTCGTGATGTTGACGGCGAGCGCCACAGGAAGAGGGTTCCTGCCAAGGTGATGTGGTATGCTCCTATAATACCACGGTTGAAACGTCTGTTTAGAAACAAAGAGCATGCCAAGAATATTCGATGGCGCAGAGAGGACCGTAAGAAAGACGGCAAGTTGAGAGCACTCGCTGATGGGTCGTAGTGGAGAAAGATCGAGAGAAAGTGGATCAACTTTACAGGTGACCCAAGGAACGCATGGTTCGGTTTAAGTGCAGATGACGTTAATCCGTTTGGGGAGCAGAGCAGCAAGCATAGCACATGGCATGTGACTCTATGTATGTATAACCTTCCTCCTTGGTTGTGCATGAAGCGGAAGTTCATTATGATGCCAGTGCTCATCCAAGGCCCTAAGCAACTCGGTAATGACATTGATGTGTACCTAAGGCCATTAGTTAATGAACTTTTACAACTATCAGAAAGAACAGGAGGAATTTGACCTACATGCGTTGCTGTTTCTAACCATCAATGATTGGCCTGCTCTCAGTAACCTTTCAGGACAGATAAACAAGGGATACTATGCTTGCACACACTGTTTAGATGACACCGACAATATATATTTGGACAAATGCAGGAAGAATGAATGCCTGGGGCATCATCAATTTAATCCGACCAACCATCAATGTCGAAAGAAAGGAAAGCATTTCAAAGGTGAGGCAGATCATCGGAAGAAGCCCGCCCTCCATATTGGTGATCATATACATGATATGGTCAATGATTTACAAGTAATCTTTGGAAAGGGTCTCGGCGGACTATATGTTCCAAGTGACGATGCAGGACACGCTCCCATGTGGAAGAAGAAATCTATATTTTGGGACCTACCCTATTGGACAGACCTAGAGGTCCACTCTGCAATCGACGTGATGCATGTGACGAAGAATCTTTGCGTGAACATGCTAGGCTTCTTGGGAGTGTATGGGAAAACAAAATATACACCGGAGGCATGGGAGGAACATCAACGTGTGCATGAAAAAGAGGGCATGCATCCAAAGCAGTATGAAGGTCCTGTCAGCTACGCTCTTACCAAAGAAGAGAAGGAAATCTTCTTTGAATGCCTCCTTAGTATGAAGGTCCCGTCTGGCTTCTCGTTGAATATAAAGGGAATAATAAATATGGCAGAGAAAAGGTTCCAGAACCTAAAGTCTCATGACTGCCTCGTGATTATGATGCAACTACTTCCGGTTGCATTGAGGGGGCTTCTACCGAAAAACATTCGATTAGCCATTGTGAAGCTATGTGCATTCCTCAATGCAATCTCTCAGAAGGTGATCGATCCAGAAATCCTGCCAAATCACCCCCATATTCAAGTTCCCATATCTCTTCTATGTAACCATAATATGTGTCCTTTTTCCTATTGGTGTTTTCTGCATCGTCAAAGCGGACACCATTGTTTTGGTTGGTGCTCTTTTTATCTTGGGCAATCGTGTAAAATGTATTCCCATTTATCTCATACCCTTGGAAAGTCAATATAGTCGAAGATGGTCTCTGTAGGAGATATGCCCTAGAGGCAATAATAAATGTTATTGATTATCTCCCTGTTCATAATTAGGTTTATGTTCCATGCTATAACTGTTATGGTTCTCGAGTCTACAATAACCACGAGGCTTGAAGGAAGACTCATCTGCACGTGTGGAATAATAAACGGTAAATTGTATTCCTAGTCTGGCCTCTAAGACTGGCTCAAGTATTGCATGATCATCCTATTTTCCTGATCATGGGCATGTCTATGCCGGCAATTTTGAGGGAACAATGTTAGAAGAACATTGGTGTTGAATCGACCCGAATTGATGTTATGCTATGAGATACATTCGTCATAAGTTAATGGTTAATAACACAGAGAAGTTAATGTTTGCATAATTGCTTAGACCATGAGAGTATCGAGTTTATTCATGCTTGCTTCATGAACTTTGGGGTTTGTTAAACGTCAACCGTAAATGGGTGGCTATTACGTCGGCTTACAGGTTCATGGAAAAGTATGTCAAGTAACATGATAGCTCAAGATTGGGATTTTATCCTCCGATGATGGAAAGATATCTATGGGCCCTCTCGGTGTTACAGTATCCATCATCGTCTGGCTAGACACTTTCTGATTTTATCACGGGGATGCCGGAACACGGGAACGAGAAAAGAGAACAATACCGGTAACGAGGTAACTGGCATAGCGGACAAGTTGTTGATCCACGCGGATGCCAACATGTCTCACCTCGGGTATTTGTAACATATCGCGAAGCAATAGGAATAGCACACGACAACTGGAGGTTCACTCGAATATTCATTCGTGTGGGTATAGGGGTCAATATGGGTGCCACGGCTCCGATGTTGATCATTGATCGGAAGGGGTTTCGGGTCATGTCTTTGCTTCACCGAACCTATAGGGTCACACGCTTAAGGGTCATCTATCTTCTGAATACTAGACAGGGAGTCTGAGAGAAAATCACCGAAAAAGTTCCGGACAGCTGAAAAGTTCCATAGAGAGAACACCGGAACAGTTTCAGTGAAACTGAAAAGTTGTTTCAGGGGATACCATTAAGTCAAATTGGTTTCGGCACAGGCCTGATAATTCTTGGAGGGTGCCAGAATCATTCTGGAAACTTCTGGGAATTTTTTGGAAGAAACACCGGAAATGTTCCAGAGCTACCGAAACCACTTCAGATGCTTTTCGCAGATGAAAATCACTAATCCGGAATTGTTCCGAATTGCATTGAAAATTATTTTAGTGGGTGCTGGAAATGTTCTAAGCCCACATAAATATTTGCAGTTTGAACGGACGCTGAAAAATGTCGTCATGAATAGTGAAAATGCTTTTTGGATTACTTTATTGGGAACACTATTGCAAATAGTGGAAACACTATTTGTGAATAGTGGAAACACTATTTGTGATAGTGGAAATACTATTAGGGGATGATGCAGGCAACACTATTTTGAGTCTTTCCCTTTATGCCCTTGTGGTGTGCTCACCTCATGGGCATTTCGGTAATTCCAAGTCCCATCCTCCACCTTGGTTTTCCTATAAATAGAGGTGAATGGGATGCCCACAAACTCACTCCTTCTCACATACAAGTGCCATTGCAATGATCTGGCATCTTCTCTCCCTCCCAGCGAAATAGTTTCGTAGAGCCGAAAGGCTGTCTGGGTTCTGGTAGGAACTAGTTCTGGACGACGAAGCCCTGTCGGATAGATGACATCGTATGTGTGCAACTCGGTAGAGAGATCGTAGTTTCGGTCTTAGTTCGAGAGTGCCTCCCGAAGGGCGGTCCGGGTGACCATCCGAGTTTTGGAGGTCCTCCCGAAGGGCTGTCCGAGTGAGAGTCCTAGTTTCGGAGGTCCTCCCGAAGGGCTGTCCGCGACACTGTCCAAGGGACTGTCCGACCGCCTCCCGGAGGGCAGTCTGCGGGCTAGATGAGGGTATACATCCTCGCAGTTGGGAGGTTGTAAATCCTAGCTGCGCGGATCTGCACCACCGATCGTCATCGACTCTACTTCTGCTACGCTACGAGCCGATAACGAAATAGATCAAACCTTGTATGCAGTCTCCATAGTGGTCCTGGCATGGTGCGTAGGTCGGAATTTTTTTGTTTTCTGCTGCGTTACCCAACAGTGGCATCAAGAGCCATGCTATGCGTAGATGCAGGTTGCGATCTAGAATACATAGAGATGTATGGGTGTTGCACAATATAATTAGGTAATAGATGAGATGTATTACTGAAAATTATTTGTGCGGGTAGCAGATGAAATCTGTAACCCGATGTTCTTGTTGCTTCCCTGGAATTTGCGTAGTCCTAATCTTAACGGCACGGTGGAATCTCACCAAGTTCTAGCAATCCGCGATCCTTTCATGCTGCTCCTGAGTATGCTGATTGACAGATCAACGAAGTGCTAACAGTTCTTTGGGTTCCACCATAGTTGAGAAAGATGGATGTTTCGTAGACAAAAGGGCAATGCAGATGCGATCTGCACGGGGGTCACACGTATGACGAAGTTTAGTATGGGGCTCGAGATTTTATTATCTCGTGTTTCATACACCCTGGAAAGTTAATCTAGCAACTTGAATTATCATACTTGATGATGGACGTTGGTAGCTTCGGTTTGTTTCGAAACCTTAGAAGCCACGTAAAACAAGTTTTTGCATGGACCGATTAGAGGCGTCTAACTTGGTTTTGCAGGATGGTTTGCATAGCATGTGATGTGGTATAGTAGTATTCATAATAATTTGATTATGTATGAGATGACTATATGATGTAAATTGATTAACATGACCTGGGTGTCATGATTCGGCATGATGGCTGGAGCCATATGACTGCACTTTAATGACTTGCGTGTCAACCTTATGTAATGCACTTATTTTCTTAGCTATAGAGATAGCAATATTATCTGGTGCATCGACAAGGTGGTGACAATCTTCGCGAAGGTGAACTCCGATGCGAATGCCGAAGACGAAGAAATACTTGACTTCTCCGTCAGAAGGGGCTATACCATATCATGCTATTATGAATTGCCTGAGATGTTTATCCCTCTTGATGCACCCTTCTTGATTGCGTGGTAGTCGCTTTTTATTAGGGTGATCTCTCACAAAATATCAAGTAGTTAGTGTTCTCCCAAGTGTAGCACTGTCACGACACCTATCTCTTCAGGGTATCACATGGTTACATGGGTATGAACGATTAGAGCAGTGTGAGGCGGGTGAGTTGAGACCTCGCAGCGAGATCACTTGGTTGTCTTGATGTTAAGGCATGAAAGTCATGAGCTCGGAACACACGCATCGAAAGATGAACAAGAGTCACATAGAGATGTGATTGGCAAGTTGGCCTACCAATTGAATTTCTCGTCACTTGAGATGGTTACACCTTGACGTTGAATTGAAAGTTGGGTCTTGCATCACTCACAATCAATTATGAGAGATATTGATTTGAGTGGGGCGCACTATAGAATTAACTTGTTTAATTCTCAGTGCAATTAATTTTGAACATTGTCTAAGTGATTTGCATAATAGTTGTAGAATAATGGCTCATGTGTCCACCTTCCCTATTAAAATTGAATAGCAGTTAAATATCTGGTTAAAACTTTATGGTTGGTAACATAATGTGAGGATTGTCCTCAAGAGTGCTAAGAAGGACTTTGTCCTATCGCATGCTTTCGGTATTCTCCCGCTAATGCTATGGATCATATGACTCTCGTCCTTCGATCCAAAAGCTAGAATTCCTTTTCAGTCAAAGTGCAATATGTTTGCTTCCATGAGACCGAAACTTCGAAAGTTTGGATAGTTATGTGATATTCATGGAATCTGAAAATCATTTTCAGAGACAGCCAAAAGCTAAAAGATATGAGATATCCAGAGCAATGTTTGTTTGCAAACTATTAGTAAAGGAGTTTACTATGCATTAGACTGATAAGAGAGGGATCCAGGAGAACGCTTGTCATATGATGAAAGGTGAATAAAACAACAACTTAAAGAGAAAGGAAGTGTCCGAAGGGTGTTAGTAAGACTTTCATGCCTAGGAAGTCCGGGGCTAACGCCACTGTTAAGCTGGGTGCTTCTTCTGAGAGTAGGAGAAATACTAAAAAGTTAAACTGTTAGAAGTATAATGGCAAAAGGAAAGAAGACTGGAATATCCAGCTCATGTATGAATGTCATACAAGTTTTTGATGTATAGAAGGCTGGTAAAAGATATAGTTCTTGGGAATTATGGTTAAACATGTTAATCACTAATTCTTGGGTATTGTGAGTTGGTCACAAAGATACCCGCTCGATTGCATTCTGTTGCAACTTGATGTAAGAACTACTATGGCCTGAAAGACTAGCCATGGATGAGGTTTAGATACACGTAGGGAACAAAGTAAATGTTACTATGCCTTCCATCGGTGTATTCCCTATGTATTAAGTTTCATAATTCATTTTTAGAGTTTCACACTCTAACCCTTTGCATAAGGTATCTTGCAAGAAGGTTGTTCATAAGAGAACTTTTGATGTTCGGTGTTATGAATAACATAAGGGCCATAATTTCATTATGAATGAGATGTATGTTATGAACATTGATAATAATAAATTACCTATGGTTTTACTTTCATAATTCATTTTAGAGATTCATACACTCTAGCCCATTGCACAATGTTTGCTACAAAAGAGTTGTTCATAAAAACAACAATTGTTGTTCAGTATTATGAATAACATGAAGGGCCATGCTTCCATCCTAGATGGGATGTATGCTATGAATATTGATGGAAATATGATACATCCATAACACTGATCCTAAATGTCGCAAGACTAAAAGAATACCACATAGGTGTGGCACTACATTTGGTCACATTGGATAAACCAGCATGGAAAATTCCATTATGATTGATTTTGAAGTCATTTGATTTTGAATCATCTGACACTTGCAACTTTCCTCTGAAAAGTGAAGTGACTAAAATGCCGTTCATAGGCAATAAGGAACGAGAAAAGAACATATTGGTAATCATACATTATGATGTGTGTAGTCCAATAAATGTTGTTGCAAGTAGTGGATTTATCTATCTCCAGAAATGACTCAAGTAGATATATGGATATTTACTTGATGAGACGTGAGTCTGGATCTTTTTGAAATCATTCGAAAGGTTTTCAAAATGAAGAAGAAAATATTGTAAAATTATGTTTCTACAATTCGATTGTAGAAAGGAATATTTGAGTTACAAGTTTAGCGAATGTCTGATGTGTTTTGAAAAGTGTTTCATAACTTGCACCTCCCGGAACACCACTGCAAGTGGAAAGTTCGTGAAAATGTAATCGAACCATTTATGACATGGTAAGATCAAAGATGACATAAATAGATTTTCCATTATCCCTTTTATAGAGTGGTGCTTTAGAGACTACGGCTTTTACATTGAAAAGAGATCCATCAGGTCTGTTGAAATGACGCCATGGTATGGTACGCCCAACCATGTTATATCTTTTCTTAACATTTTGAATATGGGTCTTGTGTAAAAGGTTACAAACCTATTCCAAATCAGACAAGTGCTACTTTGTATGGTTATCCCAAGTCATTGGGTATTCCCCCACCACTATACCGAGGCAAAGGGTTTTGCCACAAAACGGTATGCTTTCGAAGAGAATAGTTCTTACAAAAGGTGAGTGGGAGGACAGTGCAACTCGACGAGATAACCAGTATCTTCGTCATCAGTTCAAAGGAAAGAAACCCTTGAAGTGATTCGTTGTTTCCTACTACGACTGATACGGAAGTCTCTACAATAAAATGTATGGACTTCGGTCAAACGTGCAGCTGAACCACATAGGCAAAGCTCGTGCAAACCTATCAGGTGCGCAAACGAGATATTGTTGTTAGACAACAGTATACCTACAATACACAAGGAAGCGTTGATGGGCCCTGACTCCGGGATTGGCTAAATGCCAATACAATCCTAGATAGTTTCCATATAAGTGATTCAAGATTAAAACCTTGATACACCTTTCAGAGGACTTAGAGTCTAACGAATATTTATGGAACTAAAAACTGATACGGATAAAAACATGTTTTATCCATAAAGCTCGACTTGTTGAAATAACAAGTTCAAGGAGTTGACTACGATGAGGATGTTTCACCGTAGCGATGCTTAAGGTCGGTTCGGGTTGAACTAGCAATTAATACATATATCAATCATGAGATATGAAATATGGATGACAAAAGGATTTCCATCTGATGGAAATGAAACCTAGGACTTGTATGTGATACAGTCCAAAGTAATTTGTCGATCCAGAGGATGCTAGTAAGTATGCAAACTTCAGAGTTCCAGCAATGGACAAAAGAGAGCAAATTGGAGTTGGAATCTTCGTGGTTTGATGAAATGGTCAAAGGTTTTTTTGATTTCATCATTGGGTAACGAAGATGCTTGTGATTCAAGAAAGTAAGTGGGAGCATAATAATATTTCTAAAAACGTTGTGTGCTTGACACATTCTTTATTGGAATAAATTTCTTGACACGAATTAGGACTTCATTTGATAATAGTTTTGTGATGAAGTGCTTAGGCTTGATAGCCTCAATATTAGGCATGATGATCTATGGAGATAGATTTACCTAATGGGGCTAAGAAATGAATACATATTGACAAGGTGCTAAAACCTTTTAGCATTTAAAAACACCAAGGAGTGATTCTTGCCGAAGTCACATGGAAAGAGTTTTTGCAAGACTCAATGTCTCGAAACACTCACGAGTAAAATACATGATGGAGATTCCACACACTCTAGTGTTTGGATTAAATCATGTATTCCATGGTATGTAAAAACAACCAGATATGTCCGATACTCCCAAGTTGTTGCGAGTATAGATACCAAAGTGATCAAAGCACTGATCATGGGACAACAGTGAAAGATGTCATTAAGTACTAGAGTAGTGCTGATGACATGTTTTCTCGCAATAAGAGATTATGAAGTTCTCATTGTAAGTAATTACATCGATACAGTCTCAATCAATGCTCCATGCGATTTTCGATTTAAGTTAAGGGTTTTGTGTAATACACAATATGGTGGCACGGTAGTTGGAAATTGTTCCAAACAAGATACTATGGCGAATTATGTAACAAAGTCTAAGTATGTTGATGCTTTGGAAGCGACAAAGAAGTTGTTGAATCATATAGTTCATTCATGAACTTAGTATGGTTCCAAGATGGCTTTGGTCTATGAGACCCTATTGTAGATAGTTGCTCTATAGCTCAGTCTGAGGAATCAGGTTTCGACCAATGATTCACACATATGCAAAGCCAAGTTCACACAAAATACGAATTTTGTGATAGCGTAAAAACGTGAGGATATGCAAAGTTACACACGGAGCTGAAGTTGTCAGATCCGTTGGACATCAGGCTATACCACAAGCGAAGCATATTTTACACCAGTATGCCATAGGTGTAAAGTGCATTAGCATTGACTAGATTATTGATTCTAGTGCAAGTGGGAGTCTGTAAGAGATATGCCCTAGAGGAAATAATAAATGTTATTGATTATCTCCCTATTCATAATTAGGTTTATGTTCCATGCTATAACTGCTATTATGGTTCTCGAGTCTACAATAACCACGAGGCATGAAGGAAGACTCATATGCACGTGTGGAATAATAAACAGTAAATTGTATTCCTAGTCTAGCCTCTAAGACTGGCTCAAGTATTGCATGATGATCTTGTTTTCCTGATCATGGGCATGGTTATGCCGGCAATTTTGAGGGCACAATGTTAGAAGAATATTTGTGTTGAATCAGCCCGAATTGATGTTATGCAAGTAGATACATTCGTCATAAGTTAATGGTTAATAACACAGAGAAGTTAATGTTTGCATAATTCCTTAGACCATGAGAGTATCGAGTTTCTTCATGCTTGCTTCATGAACTTTGGGGTTTGTTAAACGTCATACGTAAATGGGTGGCTATTATGGCGGCTTACGGGTTCATGGAAAAGTATGTCAAGTAACTTGATAGCTCAAGATTGGGATTTGCTCCTCTGACGATGGAAAGATATCTATGGGCCCTCTCGGTGTTACGGTATCCATCATCGTCTGGCCAGACACTTTGTGATTTCATCACGGGGATGCCGGAACACGGGAACGAGAAAAGAGAACAATACCGGTAACGAGGTAACTAGCATAGTGGAAAAGTTGTTGATCCACGGGGATGCCAACATCTCTCACCTCGGGTATTTGTAACATATCACGAAGCAGCAGGAATAGCACACGACAACTGGAGGTTCACTCGAATATTCATTCGTGTGGGTATAGGGGTCAATATGGGTGTCCACGGCTCCGATGTTGATCATTGATCGGAAGGGATTCCGGGTCATGTCTATGCTTCACCGAACCTATAGGGTCACACGCTTAAGGGTCATCTATCTGTTGAATACTAGACAGGGAGTCTGAGAGAAAATCACCGAAAAAGTTTCGGACACCGAAAAAGTTTCGGACAGCGGAAAAGTTCCAAAGAGAGAACACCAGAACAGTGTCGGTGAAACTGAAAAGTTGTTTCAGGGGATACCATTAAGTCAAATTGGTTTCGGCACATGCCTGATAATTCTTGGAGGGTGCCAGAATCATTCTGGAAACTTCTGGGAATTTTCCGAAAGAAAAACCGGAAATGTTCCGGAGCTGCAGGAACCGCTTCAGATGTTTTTCGCAGATGAAAATCACTAATCCGGAATTGTTCCGGATCGCATTGAAAATTATTTTAGTGGGTGCTAGAAATGTTCTAAGCCCACATAAATATTTGCAGTTTGAACGGACGCTGAAAAATGTCGTCATGAATAGTGAAACTGCTTTTTGGATTACTTTATTGGAAACACTATCGCAAATAGTGGAAACACTATTTGTGATAGTGGAAATACTATTAGGGGATGATGTAGGCATGGTGATGTAGGCAACACTATTTGGAGGCTTTCCCTTTATGCCATTGTGGTGTGCTCACCTCATGGGCATTTTGGTAATTCCAAGTCCCATCCTCCCCCTTGGTTTTCCTATAAATAGAGGTGAATGGGCTGCCCACAAACTCACTCCTTCTCACATACAAGTGCCATTGCAATGATCTGGCATCTTCTCTCCCTCCCAGCGAAATAGTTTCGTAGAGCCAAAAGGCTGTCTGGGTTCCGGCAGGAACTAGTTCTGGACGGCGAAGCCCTGTCGGATAGATGACACCGTATGTGTGCAACTCTGTAGAGAGATCGTAGTTTCGGTATTAGTTCGAGAGTGCCTTCTGAGAGGTTGTAAATCCTAGCTGCAGGGATCTGCATCGCCGATCGTCATCGACTCTACTTCCGCTGCGCTACGAGTTGGTAACGAAATAGATCAAAACCTTGTATGCAGTCTCCATAGTGGTTCTGGGATGGTGCGTAGGTCGGATTTTTTTTGTTTTCTGTTGCGTTACCCAACAATCTCTTGGCCAACAAATACAATTCTTCTCCAACATTGTCGTCATTCATGAGATGTGTTCGCAACAAACCTCCGAAAACCTCAATGTGTATGTTTAAACCACGGGTCAGACTGCTCCTGGTTCTTGGAGCGTATAATATCCATGTGTTTCTCTATACCGGGTCACCTAGGTAGAATTTTGTAGAACTGTGTAGTGTGCTTGCGCCCAAAAATTTCCGTCCCTATATATTATTGATTTTTGTCCAAGCGTGCCTTTTCCACGCAGTCTCCCATCATGCCGCGATTCAGGAATACCACTCAGCTTAATGTCAGGAAAAAAGTCAACACAAAACTCAGTAACCTCCTCTGTTTTATGGGCCATGGAGATGCTTCCTTCTGGCCTAGCACGGTTACGAACATATTTCTTTAAGACTCCCATGAACCTCTCAAAGGGGAACATATTGTGTAGAAATACAGGACCCAGAATGGCAATCTCTTCGACTAGGTGAACTAGGACGTGCGTCATAATATTGAAGAAGGATGGTGGGAACACCACCTCAAAACTAACAAGACATTATATCAAATCATTCTATAAGCTTGGTAGGATTTTCGAATCGATTACCTTTTGAGAAATTGTATTAAGGAATGAACATAGCTTCACAATGGCTAATCGAACATTTTCTTGTAGAAGCCCCCTCAACACAACCGAAAGCAATTGCGTCATGATCACGTGGCAGTCATGAGACTTTAGGTTCTGGAATTTTTTCTCTGCCATATTTATTATTCTCTTTATATTCGATGAGAAGCCAAACGGGACCTTCATACTGAGCAGGCATTCAATAAATATTTCCTTCTCTGCTTTGGTAAGAGCGTAGCTGGCAGGACCTTCATACTGCTTTGGATCCATGCCGTCTTTTGCGTTCATACGTTGCTGGTCCTGCCGTGCCTTCGGTGTATCTTTTGTCTTCCTATGCACGCCCAGGAAACCTAGCAGGTTCACACAAAGATTCTTCGCCACATGCATCACGTCGATTGCGTGGCGGACCTCTAGCACTTTTCAATATTCTAGATCCCAAAATATAGATTTCTTCTTCCACATGGGTGCGCGTCCCTGATCGTCATCCGGAACAGATTGTCTGTCAGTACCTTTTCCAAAGATTACTTGCAAATCCTTCACTGCCTCAACTATAGCATCACCAGTATGGAGGACATGCTTCTTTCGATGATCTGCCTCACCTTTGAAATGCTTGCCTTTCTTTGTTAAGGCATGCTTGGTTGGAACAAATCGACGATGTCATAGGTACACATTCTTATTGCATTTGTCCAAATATATAATTTGAGTCTCATCTAATTGATGCGTGCATGCATGGTATCCCTTGTTTGTCTGTCTTGATAGGTTACTAAGAGCACGCCAATCATTGATGGTTACAAATAGCAATGCTCGGAGGTCAAATTCCTGCTGTTTGTGCGCATCCCACACACGTACACCTTTTTTATTCCAGAGCTGTAAAAGTTCATCAACTAATGGCCTTAGGTAAACATCAATGTCATTGTCGGGTTTCTTAGGGCCTTGGATGAACACTGACATCATAATGAACTTCCGCTGCATGCACAACCAAGGAGGAAGGTTATAGATACATAGAGTCACATGCCATGTGCTATGATTGCTGCTCTGCTCGCCAAAAGGATTAATGCCATCCGCACTTAAACCAAACCATAAGTTCCTTGGGTCATCTGCAAAGTCCGACCACTTTCTCTCCATTTTTCTCCACTGCGACCCATCGGTGGGTACTCTCAACTTCGCGTCTTTCTTACGGTTTTCTTTGTGCCATCGCAACGACTTGGCATGCTCTTTGTTTTGGAACAAATGTTTCAAACGTGGTATTATAGGATCATACCACAGTACCTTGGCAGGAATCCTCTTCCTGGGGCGCTCACCCTTAACATCATCACCAGCATCATCGCGACCAATCTTATATCACAATGCACCGCATGCCGGGCATGCATTCAAATTATCATACTCCTCACCACGGCGGAGGATGTAGTCATTAGGGCATGCATGTATCTTCTGCACCTCTAATCCTAGAGGGCAGACAACCTTCTTTCCTTCGTATGTACTATCGGGCAATTCGTTGTCCTTTAGAAGCTTGTTCTTCATTATTTTCAGCAACGTCTGAAATCTCTTATCAGATACACCATTCGCTACCTTCCATTGCAGCAATTCTAGTGTGGTACCGAGCTTTGTGTTGTCATCTTCACAATTTGGGTACAACCTTTTTTTGTGATCCTCTAACAAGCGCTGCAACTTCAACTTCTCCTTTTCACTTTCGCACTTTCTCTTTGCATCAGCAATGGCCCGACCAAGATCATCAGCGGGCTCATCTGATGCCTCTTTAGCTTCTTCTTCTTCATTCTCTTCTCCCATTGTAGTACCATCATATTCAGGGAACCCAAGGTAGTTGTCAACATCCTCTTCTTCTTCATTCTCTTCCATTAGAACCCCTCTTTCTCCGTGCTTGGTCCAATAGTTATAGCCGAACATGAAACTGGACATAAACAGGTGGGCGTGAATGTCTCTTGAGCTGGAGTAAGTCTTATCACTCGTACACACACTACATGGACTACACATAAAACCATCCCGCTTGTTTGCCTCAATCACATGCAAAAAACTATGCACGCCATTAATGAACTGGGGTGAGCATCAGTCATCGTACATCTATTGCCGATTCATCTTCATTACACACAACCGAAAATACCAAGTTAATACAAGTTCATACATAAAATTCATACACACACTTATTCTCATAAAACAACATACAACTATCTAGCTAAAACATTTAAATGCAACAACACATGTGATCAGGATCGCAACTAAGGTAACAATTGATCCAACAACATAATGATACCAAGCCTCTTTATTAATGGCATATTTTCTAATCTTTCTAATCTTCAAGCACATTGCATACATCTTGATCTTGTGATCATCGACGACATTGGCAACGTACAACTCCAATATCATCTTATCTTCTTCAACTCTTTTCAATTTTCTTTTCAAATTCTCGTTTTCTTTTTCAACTAAATTTAACTTCTCAACAATAGGGTCCGTTGGAATTTTCGGTTCAACTACCTCCTAGATAAAAATATCTATGTCAACCCTATGGGCATAATTTTCATAAACACGAAATGCAACAAATAGTTATAGAAGAGAATATACCACATCCAAATCATAAACCGGACAAGGGCCGACGGGCACGGATATCAAAACCATGGCACTATGTATAACAAGCAATCATATAAGCAAGAAAATTAAGCAATTAACTATATAAATCATACAAAAAAGATCTTTTTTATAAAAAGGATAAGAACAAGGGGTTCACCAAGGTGGTGCCGGCGGCGACAGGACGGTGCGGGTGATCAACGGTGCTTAGGACGAGGACGAGAAGGCAATAAGTAAACCACACCTACACATATGCAAACTAAGAAGTTAATTTGAGCTCAAATTGCATATAAATCAAATAAACTCCCAAATAATTACTCCCAAAATAAAACCCACAAATCACTATACTTATAGAGCATTGCACGAGCCGATCTAGCAATGAGGGATGAAAGGACAAAGTTGCTAACCATTGTGAACACCTGGAGAGATGGGGTGCCTCAAATATTGACAAATCTTGGCAAAAAATGGAGGACAAGCTCGAGCCAAGTGGAAGAACAGAGTGGGGAATGGATAAAACAAAGAAATGTGCTCGGCTTGGGTTGGACCAAGGGTTTATATAGGAACATCTTCAGTCCCGGTTTTTTCACGAACCGGGACTAAAGGTCTACCTATAGTCTCGTGGGGCCCACCCTGAAACCATACTGCCACCACCCCTTAGTCCTGGTTTGTGATTAAACCGGGACTGTAGGTCCCAAATGAACCGGAACTAATGATGCCCGTGCCCCCCGACCGCTCCTAGCCGTTGGAACCGGGACTAATGGTCACATTAGTCCCGGTTCAAAACCAAACTGGGACTAAAGGGGCAAACATAAGGTGTGTTTTCTACTAGTGCACGATTGCCACTTTCTTTCTTCACATAAGTCAAATGCTTCAGAGACTCCATGCGCGGGCAATCGGGGCATCTTGTCAACGACACTGGACTATACTACGTCCATTGGCGGGAGGCCGAAGTCAAGCTAGACATCACTTGCCGGCGGCGTGCTTCGTTGCCAGAGAAGAGGAAGAAGAAGGTGAGGAAAGGAAAGGGGAAGAGCAAGCAATTGGGGAATGGGCTGGGTCGGGCTCGTGGCTGGCTCGGGACGGGGCACGCTGATGAGCACGACCATGCTTTTGTGGATATGTTGTGGGTACCGCACCCATGTGAGTAAGTGATGGGTCCCATGTTGATCTGGATAATTGGTGGGTCTCGCGTGTCATAAGTCAAATCGGTAACCCCTTGTGTTTTGCATTTCATGGTTAAACAGAGCCATGTCGCATTGCAACTATAGTTTGCTTCAAAGATGTCGCACGGGCCGGGAGCAATTGTCCTCAACTATGTCGCCCTCCTTTCATTTCATCTCAAAGATGTCGCACATGAGCTATTGACCCAAACTAATCAACCAGGCCTAGGCTTCAGATCATGTATCCGTGCGCTACAGTTAAACCACATGAAAATGTATTCAAACAACTCTATGGCAACAAACACTGACATCTATATCACCAGTATTTTGAATCCAACAACCGAGTCAACGGATCCTATGCCTCAGATGATACTGCAGCGCAGAGCCAAAACCCTCTTCAGTTTCAGTGTGGCATCTATGGTCTGAGGAAGCTGTGGTTTATGAACTCTTGCAAGGACAGCCGCTTCACTGAAAAGCAGGCGTCACACGTCAGCTACGTACCATACATATTTTTAGCTTTTAGGTGGAAAAAGAGGCAGCATGACCAGTGACAGGCCTAGATTTGTGCATAGTAGTCTGGTGCATATGTCAACATTGTCGGGATGCAGGGTGGGCATGACAAGTCCCGATAATGGCAGAGAGCTAGTTCTGTTTATGCGTTGAAGCATTTGAAGAAAAGAATACGTGAGTCAAGGACCGTTGCGACATCTGAGTCTATGAAATAATGATTGGAAAAAGTTGGTGAGTCAAGGACCGTCGCGACATTGCTTGTCCCACGGAAAGAACCGGAACAGAACCGAACATTTCGTGTTTTTTTTTTGAGGGACGTGTTTTTTTTAGGGACGTGTTTTGGTTTTCTTTGATGGAAGGTATAGTACATATTTCAATTGGGCCAGAAGGGCCATCCCTAGAAAGCTTGAATGAATACCATTCGAATTGGGCCAAGCCCAGTGATTATTCTACCACTAAAGAACTGCTATCTGCCAAAAAAAACACAACTATGAAATGTACAATAACCAAATAAAGATTGTATGTCAACTGGGCAAAGAGATTGTTGATTAACACTCACTGCATCTTCTCCAAGATTAGAGTTTGAAGGAGAAGATGGTAGAAGAGGAGAGGACAACTCTGGAAGGTTTGGTCGGGCTAACAAACTCTAGATTTACTCTTCTGTACAAGATATTACATAGTTGCAACTTTACACATAAGTCCTCTAGCTATCCTACTTTTGCAACACAAGGACCACCAACACTCCCCCTCGAGATGGGGCGATGTCAATAAGCTCCATCTTGTTACAAATCCTCATAAATGATACAACACCTATTCCTTTTGTTAATACATGTGCAAGTTGATCTATAGCCTTAACCTAACTAAGTTGAAATAACCCTTTATCTAGTTTCTCTCGGATGAAGTGCCAATCTATCTTGATAAACTAGATTATTCATCATGTTAATGGTGGCCTGATTATCACAATACACCTGTGGCTACAACTCGGTTAGTAATGTTTGCAGCCACATTAACTCACACAAACCTGAAGCCATGGACCTAGATTTCGCTTTCGCTATCGAGCGAGCCATAAAACTCTGCTTCTTGCTTATCCAACTAACCAAATTTCCTCCCACAAGCATGCAGTAGCCCGAGGTTGAACATCTATCATCTAAGAACCGAGTCCAGTCCGTGTTGGTGTAAACCCTCTATTCTCATATGCCCGTGACTGGAGAGCAAGATTCCTTTCCCAGGACAATTCTTTAAGTATCTTAGAATTCTATTCAGAACATCTAAGTGGCGAAATCCTTGGGTCATGCATATGTGTGCTTATGACTCTAATAGCATAGACAACATCAGGTCTTGTATGTGATGTGATAGATAGATTAATCACCCAATTAGCCTTTGGTATTGGTGCCTATCAATGAGAGTACCGCCATCTGCCATGATTCGATGATTCTGTTCTATTGGAGTAACCGCATGTTTATATCGTAGCATTCCTGTCTCCTCATGTAAATCAAGCACATATTTTCTTTGTGAGAGATAAATACCTTTTGGGCAATATGCCAGTTCAGTGCCCAAGAAGTAGTGAAGATATCTCATGTTCTTGACTTCAAATGACTTTGCTAGCATCTTCTTCAAGTGGGTATCTCCATCTCATTGTTGCCTGTAATCACAATGTTATCAACATGAACAAGAAGAATAGTGACCTGATCATGTTGCCATTTAAAGAAAAGGGTATGATCTGCACTGCTTTGTCGATACCCCATGGAACATATTTCCTTCCGAAAGCTTCCAAGCCATGCCCTAGGAGATTGTTTCGGTCCATAGAGGGATTTTCTTAACCGACAAACTTTACCCTTTGTTTCCCGGCTACTAAACCAGGAGGGATTTTCTTAACCGACAAACTTTACCCTTTGTTTCCCGGTTACTAAACCAGGAGGAATTTCCATATAAACCTCCTCTTGCAGATCTCCATGAAGAAAAGCATTTTTAATATCCGTCTAGAACAATTTCCACTTATAATTTGCAGCTATCGAGATTAAAGTCACGACAATACTCAATTTTGCTACCGGAGCAAATGTTTCATGACAATCCACCCGCAACCTTCTTCAGGTAGCCCTAGTTCGACTCCACACCGCCACATTGGGTCTCAATCATGTTGTCTTCGCCTCTAGAACGCCCATCACTGTCCACACGAGCGTCACCGGGATGGATCTTGCAAAGCTCCAATGCCATGTTGATTAATACTCGTTGGATCCTCTCCAAGATTGGAGTTTGGAGGAGAAGAAGGGAGAAGCGGAGAGGAGAACTCTGGAAGGTTTGGTCGGGCTAACAAACTATAGATTCACTCTCCTGTACATGATATTTGCAAAGTTGCAACTTTACCCACAAAACCTCTAGCTATCTTACTTTTGCAACACAATGACCATCAACAGATATACATTACCAGATATTAGATAAGGGCTACCAAATAAAAATGCCAACTGGGCTCAGCCCAATCCCTATAGAGAGTTTTTGTTTTTCTCGATACCATACCATTTAAATATAGCCAAAAGAAACTAAAAAACATTTTAAATTATCAGGTTCCAAACAAGGAAAATATACTGCTATTAAATAATACCATACCATGGCATTTTCATCTGTTCTTTGTTACTGGACAAAATTATCATCGTACATGAACCGGAATGCAAAGGTACAAATCTATTAAAAACTCGCAAAAAGAAACATGTAAAACATACAACTATACCACTTAGGTTATGTTGCACGAGCATGCCACAACCTAACCCGGTTCTTCGGGGAGTATTTTAGGAGACCGGGCACAAAATTCAATATACATGACATATATACAGGAGACGTCGATGCAATCACGCTTATTCAGGCAACAATGTGAAAGAGGGCCATAGAGGCCAGGATGTGGATGTTCAATCGACGTGATTTCATTAACTTTGGTTTGGAATGTCGATGGATGCCTTTGGAGCTGGACGACGCCTGCAGTCAAACAAAAACCCAGAACAACACTTGGATTACTTTTTTATTTTTATTTTTATATTTGCAGGGAACACTTACTTTATTTGTCAGATTCGATCTTCACGTGAGCCTTGTGGCCTACAAATTCAAGCAAACGTACATGAATAGGAAGCAAGATATCTTCCAGTTCCCACATGAACCTTGTGGCCTACAATTATAGTTTACACAATCTAGGATGCACCCTCGAGGCGATGACCAAGCAAAGTCCCTGATAAGCAAGGTACAATGCTCATTTCTCATACATGTACGCCCACTATTGACAGCTCACTGCGCAATACCGAAACTGTAATTCAACTTTGCTGGTACTGAATACGTACCTATGTCTTTCTGACAGTGCAGCTTGCAATTGTGTTTTTTTTGAAAAGGAAGGTAATCCCCGGCATCTATATCAATCAATGCATATATATATATATATATATATATATATATATATATATATATATATATATATATTCAATGTCATACAGGTCCTGCATGGCAGACCAAGCAAGCCTTTTACCTTTCTTAAGGTCACTGGGGGAGGGGGTGTTGGAAATATGCCCTAGAGGCAATAATAAATTGGTTATTATCATATTTCCTTGTTCATGATAATCGTTTATTATCCATGCTATAATTGTATTAATCGGAAACTCAGATACATGTGTGGATACATAGACAACAACATGTTCCTAGTATGCCTCTAATAGACTAGCTCGTTGATCAAAGATGGCTATGGTTTCCTAGTCATGGACATGATATGTCATTTGATAACGGGATCACATCATTAGAAGAATGATGTGATGGACAAGACCCAAACTACAAACGTAGCATATGATCGTGTCAGTTTATTGCTACTGTTTTTTGCATATCAAGTATTTGTTCCTATAACCATGAGATCATGCAACTCACTGACACCGGAGGAGTGCCTTGTGTGTATCAAACGTCGCAACGTAACTTGGTGACTATAAAGGTACTCTACAGGTATCTCCGAGGGTGTCTGTTGGGTTGGCATGGATCAAGACTAGGATTTGTTACTCCGTGTGACGGAGAGGTATCTCAGGGCCCACTCGGTAATACAACATCACAATAAGCCTTGCAAGCAATGTGACTAAGTGTTAGCCACGGGATCTTGTATTACGAAAACGAGTAAAGGGACTTGCCGGTAACAAGGTTGAACTAGGTATGGAGATACTGACGATCGAATCTCGGGCAAGTAACATACCGAAGAACAAAGGGAACATCATACAGGATTAATTGAATCCTTGACATAGAGGTTCGACCGATAAAGATCTTCATAGAATATGTAGGAACCAATATGGGCATCCAGGTCCCACTATTGGTTATTGATCGTAGAGGTGTCTTGGTCATGTCTACATAGTTCTCGAACCCACAAGGTCTGCACAGTTAAGGTTCTGTGATGTTTCGGTAGTATAAAGTTATGTATGGTGGTGACCGAAGGTTGTTTGGAGTCCCGTATGAGATCCCGGACATCACGAGAAGCTCCGGAATGGTCCGGAGGTAAAGATTGATATATAGGAAGTCCTGTTTTGGTCACTTGAAAAATTTCGGGCTCATCGGTAGTGTACAGGGAGTGCCAGGAGGGTACCGGGGGACCATCCGGAGGGGTGTCTCGGCCCAAGAGGCTACATGGGCTGTGGAAGAGAGGTAAACCAGCCCCTGGTGGGCTGGCCGAAGCGTCCTCTAAGGGCCCATGCGGCTGGAGTGGTTTGAGAAGGAAAAAATCCAAAGGTGGAGAGGTGGAAAGAGTTTCCAAGTGGAAAGGAGGAATCCTACTCCTAATAGGATTGGAGTAGGACTCCTCCACCTCCAATTTCGACCAAACCTTGAGGGTTTGAGGCTGCCTACTCCCCTCCCTCCCTCCTATATATACAATAGGATTTAGAGGGAAAATCTAACCCTAATAGCCACGTGCTACCTCTCCTCTAGATCGCAGTTTCTCCTCTAGATCGGTTTTCAGCGGTGCTTAGGCGAAGCCCTGCTGGAATAGCTCCACCACCATCGCCGCAATGCCGTCGCGCTGCCGGAAAGATCTACCTCTCCGCTCCCTCTTGCTGGATCAAGAAGGTGGAGATCATCATCGAGCTGTATGTGTGCTGAACGCGGAGGTGCCGTCCGTTCGGTGCTAGATCGGAAGGACCGTGATCAAGATCACAAGACGGATCGTGAAGAGATCGTGGGACGGATCGTGATGAGTTCGTGGGACGGATCGTGATTGGATCGCGGGACGGATCGTGATGAGATCGCGGGATGCTCGACGATTTGGATCGCGAAGACGTTCGACTACACCAACCACGTTTGTTAAAGCTTCCCGCTTGGCGATCTACAAAGGTATGTAGATCCACTCTCCCTCTCGTAGATGCTCATCACCATGGATAGATCTTGCGTGTGCGTAGGAAATTTTTTGTTTCTCAATGAATGTTCCCCGACAGTGGCATCATGAGCTAGGTCTATGTGTAGATGAGATCTCGAGTAGAACACAAAGAATTTGGGGGCGTTGATGCTTAGATTGCTTTCCCACTTGGTCGTGTTTTGGTTCAGCGGTATTGTGGGATGAAGCGGCCTGGACCAAACTTACTCATACGCTTACGAGAGATCGGTTCCATCGATTGACGTCTAACCTCGTTGCACAAAGATGGCTGGCGTGTATTTGTTTCTCCTAATTTAGTTGGATCGGATTCGACAAAGGCGCTCCTTGAGAAGGTTGAAAAGCAACTTATGTATCACCGTTGTGGTTTTTGCGTAGGTGAGAATTGTTCTTGCTAGATACCCGTAGCAGCCACATAAAACATGCAACAACAATTAGAGGACGTCTAACTTGTTTTTCTAGGGTATGTTGTGATGTGATATGGCCAAATACATGATGAGATATATGTGATGTATGAGATGATCATGTTTTGTATAGAATATCACGAGTTGCATGTCGATGAGTACGACAACCAGCAGGAGCCATATAGGGTTGTCTTTAATTATTGTATGACCCGCGCGTCAATCATTAAGCGCTATGTACTGCTTTACTTTATCGCTAAACGGTAGCAATAGTAGTAGAAGCATGGTGGGTGCGACAAGCCCGATGGCGACACGTTGATGGAGATCAAGATGATGGAGATCATGGTGTCATGCCGGTGACGATGGAGATCATGCCGGTGCTTTCAAGATGGAGATCAAAAGCACAAGTTCATGGCCACATCATGTCACTTATGATTTCCATGTGATGTTAATCCTTTTATGCACCTTTATTTTCTTAGGACGACGGTAGCATTATAAGGTGATCCCTCACTGAAATTTCAAGATGAATTGAGTGTGCACCATTGCGAAAGTTCGTTGTGCCCAGGCACCACATGATGATCGGGTGTGATAGACTCTACATTCACATACAACGGGTGCAAGCCAGGGTTGCACATGCAGAACACTCGGGTTAAACTTGACGAGCCTAGCATGTACAGACATGGCCTCGGAACACAAGAGACCGAAAGGTCGAACATGAGTCATATAGTAGATATGATCAATATGATGATGTTCACCATTGAAACCACCTCAACTCACATGATGATCGGACTTGAGTTGGTGAATTTGGATCATGTATCACTCGAATGACCGGAGGGATGTCAATTTGAGTGGGAGTTCTTCAGTAATATGATTAGTTGAACTCATTATCATGAACATAGTCAGTAGTGTCTTTGCAAATTATGTTTTAGATTACTTGCTCGCATTGTAGTTCCCTTGAGTTTTTTATATGTTCCTAGATAAATAGAGTTGAAAGATGATGGTAGCAATATTGCGGACTTGGGTCCGTGATCTGAGGATTGTTCTCATTGCCGCACAGAAGGCTTATGTCCTTAATGCACCGCTCGGTGCGCCACCCCCTCTAGCATCGTCTGTAGATGTTGTGAACATCTTATAGGCGAGTTTCGATGACTACTTGATATTTTAGTGTGTCATGCATTATGGCTTAGAATTGAGGCTCCGAAACGTTTTGAACGTCACGAAACATATGAGATGTTCTAAGAGCTGAAATTAGGATCTCAGGCTCATGCCCGTATTGTGAGATATTAGATCTCCAACAAGATTCTTTGCCTGCAAGATAAAAGAGAATAGCTCAATCGTTGAGCATGTGCTCAGATTGTCTGGGTGCTACAATCGCTTGAATCGAGTGGGAGTTGATATTCTAGATAAGATAGTGATTGATATAGTTCTCCAAGTCACTGTCACTAAGCTACTAGAACTTAGTGATGAACTATAAAATGCCATGGATATAAATAATGATCCCTGAGCTGTTCGCGATGTTTGACACTACGAAGGTAGAAATCAAGTGTTGATGGTTAGTAAAACCACTAGTTTCGAGAAGGGCAAGGGCAAGGAGGGAAACTTCATGGATGGCAAGTCGGTTGCTGCTCCAATGAAGCAACCCAAAGTTGAACCTGAACCCAAGACTAAGTGCTTCGATTATGAGGAGAGCGGTTGCTGAAGTAGAACAACCCTAGATACTTGGTAGATAAGAAGGCTGGCAACATCTACAAAAGTATATTTGATATACGTGTTATTGGTGTGTACCTTGCGAGTAGTCCTAGTAGCACATGGGTATTGGATGCCGGTTCGGTTGCTAAATGTTAGTAACTCGAAATAAAAGCTACGGAATAAACGGAGAACTAGCTAAGGGTTAGGTGACGATGTGTGTTGGAAATGTTTCCAAGGTTGATGTGATCAACATCGCACGCTCTCTCTATCTTCGAGATTAGTGACAAACCTAAATAAATGTTATTTGGTGTTTTGCGTTGAGCATGAACGTGATTAGATCGTGTTTATTGCAACACAGTTATTCAGTTAAGTTAGAGAATAATGGTTATTCTGTTTACATGAATAATACCTTCAATGGTCATGCACCCAGTAAGAATGGTTTGTTGAATCTTGATCGCAGTAATACACATGTTCATAACATTGATGCCAAAAGATACAAAGTTGATAATGATAGTACCACATACTTGTGGCACTGCTGCTAACTGTCATATTGGTATGAAGCACAAGAAGAAACTCCATGCTGGTGGATCTTTGGACTCATTCAATTTCGAATCGGTTGAGACATGCGAACCATGCCTCTTGGGCAAGATGACTATGGACCCCGTTTTCCGGATGGATGGAGCGGGCAAGTGATTTATTTACTTAATGAAACACAAGTCTAAATCGTTTGAAAGGTTCAAGCAAATTCAGAGTGAAGTTTAAGATCATCGTGACAAGAAGATAAAAATGTCCGTGATATGATCGTGGAGGTGCATATCTGAGTTACGAGTTTGGCATAAAAATTTAGACAATGTGAAAGTTGTTTCACAACTCATGCCACCTGGAACACCATAGTGTGATGGTGTGTCCGAATGTCAGAGTCATACTCTATTGGATATGGTGCATGCTATGATGTCTCTTATCGTTTTGCTACTATAATTTTGGGGTTGTGCATTAGAGACAAGTACATTCACTTTAAATAGGCACCATCTAAATCCGTTGGGATGACACCATGTGAATTAAGGTTTGATAGAAACCTAAGCTGTCATTTCTTAATGTTTGGGGCTGCGACACTTGTGTGGAAAATGTTTTCACCTAATGAGCTCGAACCAAAAGCGGACAAATGCATCTTCATAGAATATCCTAAGAATAGTTTGGTGAACCTTCTATCTCAGATCCAAGCATAAAATGTTTGTTGCTAAAACTGGGTCCTTTCTCGAAAAGAGTTTATCTTGAAAGAATTGAGTGGGAGGAAGATAGAACTTGATGAGGTTGTTGAACCTTTGTTCAACTAGAGAGTAGCGCAGCGCAGAAAGATGTTTCTGTGGAACCTACGTCAGTTGAAGAGGAAGTAAATGATGATGATCATGAAGCTTCGGATCAAGTTACTATCAAACCTCATAGGTCGACAAGGATGTGTACTGCTCCTGAGTGGTACGACAACCCTGTCTTGGAGGTCATGTTGTTGGACAACGATGAACCTACGAGATATGGAGAAGCGATGATGGGCCCGGATTCCGACAAATGGTTGGAGGCCATGAAATCTTAGAATGGATTGTCACAACCCTAGCAAGTGTCTAGGCTAGCATTGTGTTTGCATCATCATTATCATAATTGCATCAATATGAAATGGGGAGAAAGAAAGAAACCCTAAGCATTTTATGAATTAAAGAAATTCCAGATAAATGAAATTTCAACAAATCCAAAATGCCCATAAAAAATGTTCCCTATGTTTGATAATTAAAGGCATGGATATACCAGGGACCATTTCAATTATTTGAACATTGGAAATATTTTAAATTAATGAATTATGTCTCTGAAAATGACAAATAAAAACATTATTATTATCACCGCTTTCAAAATAATCTGAAACTTTTGATACAAGTTTGAAATATTCAAACCTGAAGTTATAAAAAGTTTTAGAATTATTGAAGGGGTATTTGGACCTGCAAGAAATAAACAAATGTCAGAAGAAATCAGAAAGCAGAAATAAAAGAAAAAGGAAGAGAGCTTACCTGGCAAGTGGGAGGCCCAGCCCAGCCCACCAGGGGCGTGGAGGTCATCTTCCACCTCGCGCCAGTAGGCGTCGAGGTGGTGACCGAGCGTCGGCGACCTCCACCTCCTGCTTCCACACAGCAGGCTGCGTCCCTGCCTCCCTTGCGCCTGGAAGACGCCGGTCCTCTCTGTTGGAAATATGCCCTAGAGGCAATAATAAATTAGTTATTATCATATTTACTTATTCATGATAATCGTTGATTATCCATGCTATAATTGTATTGATCGGAGACTTAAATGCATGTGTGGATACATAGACAAAACCATGTCCCTAGTATGCCTCTAATAGACTAGCTCGTTGATCAAAAGATGGTTAAGGTTTCCTAGACATGGACATGAGATGTCATTTGATAACGGGATCACATCATTAGGAGAATGATGTGATGGACAAGACCCAAATTACAAAGTAGCATATGATCGTGTCAGTTTATTGCTGCTGTTTTCCGCATGTCAAGTATATGTTCCTATAACCATGAGATCATGCAACTCACTGACACCGGAAGAGTGCCTTGTGTGTATCAAAGGTCGCAACGTAACTGGGTGACTATAAAGGTGCACTACAGGTATGTCCGAAGGTGTCTGTTGAGTTGGCATGGATCAAGACTGGGATTTGTTACTCCGTGTGACGGAGAGGTATCTCAGGGCCCACTCGGTAATGCAACATCACAACAAGCCTTGCAAGCAATGTGACTAATATGTTAGCCATGGGATCTTGCATTACGGAACGAGTAAAGAGACTTGCCCGTAACGAGGTTGAACTAGGTATGGAGATACCGACGATCAAATCTCGGGCAAGTAACATACCGAAGAACAAAGGGAACATTATACGGGGTTGATTGAATCCTTGACATAGAGGTTCGACCGATGAAGATCTTCGTAGAATATGTAGGACCCAATGTGGAAGTCCAGGTCCCACCATTGGTTATTGGCCGTAGAGGTGTCTCGGTCATGTCTACATAGTTCTCGAACCCGCAGGGTCTGCACACTTAAGGTTCGGTGACGTTTCGGTAGTGTAGAGTTATGTATGGTGGTGACCGAAGGTTGTTCGGAGTCCCGGATGAGATCCCGGACGTCACAAGAGCTCCGGAATGGTCCGAAGGTAAAGATTCATATATAGGAAGTCCCAGTTTGGTCGCCGGAAGAGTTCCGGGCTCATCGGTAGTGTACCGGGAGTGCCGGTAGTGTACCGGGAGACCACCGGGAGGGGTATTTCGACCCAAGAGGCTTTATGGGTTGTAGGAGGATGAATACCAGCCCTTAGTAGGCTGGTGGAAGTCCTACACAAAGCCCATGAGGCTGGGAAGAAAATACCAAAAGGAAAAAGGTGGAAAAAGGCAAAAAAGGGCCAAATAAGGAAGGAGTCCAAATCCTACTAGGAGTGGAGGAGGAGGACTCCTCCCTCCTTGGTTTGGACAACCCAAGGGCTGCCTTTTTGGCAGCCAAGCCTCCTCCTCCTCTCCTCCTATATATACTAGAGGATTTTAGGGTTTTGGCACAAGATTTTCAGCCACGTGCCACCCGTTCCACTAGTGCATAGCTTCTCCTCTAGATCGGTTTTCTGCAGTGCTTAGGCGAAGCCCTACCGGAATAGCTCCACCACCATCGCCGGAGCGTTGTCACGCTGCCGGAGAACTCTTCCTCCTCTCCGCCTCCTCTTGCTGGATCAAGACGGTGGAGATCGTCATCAAGCTGCACGTGTGCTGAACACGGAGGTGCCATCCGTTCGGTCTAGATCGGAAGGATCGTGATCAAGGCCACGGGACGTTCGTGATTGGATCGCGGGACGGATCATGACGAGATCGCGGGATGGTTCGTGATTGGTTCGCGGGACGGTTCGTGATTAGATCGCGGGACGCTCGGCGATTTGGATCGCGAAGAAGTTTGACTACACCAACCGCGTTTCTTAACGCTTCCCGCTTAGCGATCTACAAGGGTACGTAGATCCACTCCCCCTCTCGTAGATGCTCATCACCATGGATAGGTTTGCGTGTGCGTAGGAAATTTTTTGTTTCCCATGCGACGTTCCCCAACAGTGGCATCATGAGCTAGGTTGATGGTTCGATGAGATCTCGAGTAGAACACAAAAGGTTTGTGGGCGTTGATGCTTAGATTGCTTCCTCCCTTGGTCGTGTTTTGGTTCAGCGATATTGTGGGATGAAGCGGCCCGGACCAACCTTACTCGTACGCTTACGAGAGACCGGTTCCCTCAACTGCACTTGTTGCAACAGATGGCTAGCGGGTGTCAGTTTCTCGTACTTTAGTTGGATCGGACTCGACAAAGGCGATCCTTGAGAAGGTTGAAAAGCAAACTAGTGTATCACCGTTGTGGTTTATGCGTAGGTGAGAATCGTTCTTGCTTGATACCCGTAGCAGCCACGTAAAACATGCAACAACAATTAGAGGACGTCTAACTTGTTTTTGCAGGGTATGTTGTGATGTGATATGGCCAATTACATGATGAGATATATGTGATGTATGAGATGATCATGTTTTGTATAGAATATCACGACTTCCATGTAGATGGGTTCGGCAACCGGCATGAGCCATAGGGTTGCCTTTAATTATTGTATGACCTGCGTGTCAATCATTAAGCGCTATGTAATGCCTCCCTTGCGCCTGGAAGACGCCGGTCCTCTCTGTTGGAAATATGCCCTAGAGGCAATAATAAATTATTTATTATCATATTTATTTATTCATGATAATCGTTTATTATCCATGCTATAATTGTATTGATCGGAGACTTAAATGCATGTGTGGATACATAGACAAAACCATGTCCCTAGTATGCCTCTAATAGACTAGCTCGTTGATCAAAAGATGGTTAAGGTTTCCTAGACATGGACATGAGATGTCATTTGATAACGGGATCACATCATTAGGAGAATGATGTGATGGAAAAGACCCAAATATAAACGTAGCATATGATCGTGTCAGTTTATTGCTGCTGTTTTCCGCATGTCAAGTATATGTTCCTATGACCATGAGATCATGCAACTCGCTGACACCTGAGGGATACTTTGTGTGTATCAAACGTCACAACGTAACTGGATGACTATAAAGGTGCACTACAGGTATGTCCGAAGGTGTCTGTTGAGTTGGCATGGATCAAGACTGGGATTTGTTACTCCGTGTGACGGAGAGGTATCTCAGGGCCCACTCGGTAATGCAACATCACAACAAGCCTTGCAAGCAATGTGACTAATATGTTATCAATGGGATCTTGCATTACAGAACGAGTAAAGAGACTTGCCGTTAACGAGGTTGAACTAGGTATGGAGATACCGACGATCAAATCTCGGGCAAGTAACATACCGAAGAACAAAGGGAACGTTATACGGGGTTGATTGAATCCTTGACATAGAGGTTCGACCGATGAAGATCTTCGTAGAATATGTAGGACCCAATGTGGACGTCCAGGTCCCGCCATTGGTTATTGGCCGTAGAGGTGTCTCTGTCATGTCTACATAGTTCTCGAACCCGCAGGGGGTGCACACTTAAGGTTCGGTGACGTTTCGGTAGTGTAGAGTTATGTATGGTGGTGACCGAAGGTTGTTCGGAGTCCCGGATGAGATCCCAGACGTCACAGGAGCTCCGGAATGGTCCGGAGGTAAAGATTCATATATAGGAAGTCCCAGTTTGGTCGCCGGAAAAGTTCCGGGCTCATCGGTAGTGTACCGGGAGTGCCGGTAGTTTATCGGGAGACCATCGGGAGGGGTATTTCGACCCAAGAGGCTTTATGGGCTGTAGGAGGATGAATACCAGCCCTTAGTAGGCTGGTGGAAGTCCTACACAAAGCCCATGAGGCTGGGAAGAAAATACCAAAAGGAAAAAGGTGGAAAAAGGCAAAAAAGGGCCAAATAAGGAAGGAGTCCTAATCCTACTAGGAGTGGAGGAGGAGGACTCCTCCCTCCTTGATTTGGCCGACCCAAGGGCTGCCTTTTTGGCAGCCAAGCCTCTGTTGGAAATATGCCCTAGAGGCAATAATAAAATGGTTATTATTGTATTTCCTTGTTCATGATAATTGTCTATTGTTCATGCTATAATTGTGTTAACCGGAAACCATAATACATGTGTGAATACATAGACCACAACATGTCCCTAGTGAGCCTCTAGTTGACTAGCTCGTTGATCAATAGATGGTCACGGTTTCATGGCCATGGACATTGGATGTCATTGATAACGGGATCACATCATTAGGAGAATGATGTGATGGACAAGACCCAATTCTAAGCATAGCACAAGATCGTGTAGTTCGTTTGCTAAAGCTTTTCAATGTCAAGTATCGTTTCCTTAGACCATGAGATTGTGCAACTCCCGGATACCGTAGGAATGCTTTGGGTGTGCCAAACGTCACAACGTAACTGGGTGGCTATAAAGGTGCACTACGGGTATCTCCGAAAGTATCTGTTGGGTTGGCATGAATCGAGACTGGGATTTGTCACTCCGTGTGACGGAGAGGTATCTCTGGGCCCACTCGGTAAGACATCATCATTATGAGCTCAATGTGACTAAGGAGTTAGTCACGGGATGATGTATTACGGAACGAGTAAAGAGACTTGCCGGTAACGAGATTGAACAAGGTATGGGGATACCGACGATCGAATCTCGGGCAAGTATCATACCGATAGACAAAGGGAATTGTATACGGGATTGATTGAATCCTTGACATCGTGGTTCATCCGATGAGATCATCGTGGTGTACGTGGGAGCCAACATGGGTATCCAGATCCCGCTGTTGGTTATTGACCGGAGAGGTGTCTCGGTCATGTCTACGTGTCTCCCGAACCCGTAGGGTCTACACACTTAAGGTTCGATGACGCTAGGGTTATAGGGAAAAGGTATACGTGATTACCGAAGGTTGTTCGGAGTCCCGGATGAGATCCCGGACATCACGAGGAGCTCCGGAATGGTCCGGAGGTAAAGATTGATATATAGGAAGTCCAGTTTTGGTCACCGGAAAGTTTTCGGGCTCATCGGTAGTGTACCGGGAGTGCCGGGAGGGTGCCGGATAACCCCCGGGAGGGGTGTGACGACCAAAGGACCACATGGGCTGTTAGATAAAGTGTGCCAGCCCTTATTGGGCTGGGCAAGACTTTTTCTAAAGGCCCATGCGGCTGGAGATAAGGAGATAAGGCAAAAAGGATTTAAAAGGAGGAGATCCACCTCCCTTGTGGGAGGTGGACTCTCCCTTTAATTCGGCCGGCCATCTCCTCTTTGGAGTAGAGGCCAAGCCAGCCCTCCACGTCCCTCCTCCTATATATACTTGAGGTTTTGGATGTTTTGAGACAAGATTTGATCTCTCTCTCTCACGGCGAAGCCCTACCTCTCTTCTTCCTCCTCCGCAGCGCTTAGGCGAAGCCCTGTCGGAATACCTTGCTACTCCACCACCACCACGCCGTCGTGCTGCTGTTGGAGCCCTTCCCCAACCTCTCCTTCCTCCTTGCTGGATCAAGGTGTTGGAGACGTCACCGGGTTGCACGTGTGTTGAACGCGGAGGTGCCGTCCGTTCGGCACTTGATCGGATCTACCGCGATCTGAATCGCTGCGAGTACGACTCCATCAACCGCGTTCTTGTAACGCTTCCGCTTAGCGATCTTCAAAGGTATGAAGATGCAATCTCTCCCCTCTCGTTGCTGGTTTCTCCATAGATAGATCTTGGTGAACGTAGGAAAATTTTGATTTACTACTACGTCTCCCAACAGTGGCATCATGAGCTAGGTCTATGCGTAGAATCTATGCACGAGTAGAACACAAAGCAGTTGTGGGCGTCGAGTTTGTTAATTTGCTTGCCGCTACTAGTCTTATCTTGATTCGGCGGTATTGTGGGATGAAGCGGCCCGGACCAACTTTACACGTACGCTTACGTGAGACCGGTTCCACCGCCTGACATGCACTAGATGCATAAGGTGGCTAGCGGGTGTCTGTCTCTCCTACCTTAGTCGGATCGGATTCGATGAAAAGGGTCCTTATGAAGGGTAAATAGCAATTGGCAAATCACGTTGTGGTGTTGACGTAGGTAAGAAACGTTCTTGCTAGTAACCTATAGCAGCCACGTAAAAACTTGCAACTACAAATTAGAGGACGTCTAACTTGTTTTTGCAGCATGTGCCTTGTGATGTGATATGGCCAAAGGATGTGATGTGATGCATTGTGATGTATGAATTGATCATGTTCTTGTAATAGGATTCACGACTTGCATGTCGATGATTATGACAACCGGCAGGAGCCATAGGAGTTGTCTTATTTATTGTATGACCTGCGTGTCAATCATAAACGCCATGTAATTACTTTACTTTATTGCTAAGCGTTAGCCATAGTAGTAGAAGTAATAGTTGGCGAGACAACTTCATGAAGACACAATGATGGAGATCATGATGATGGAGATCATGGTGTCGTGCCGGTGACAGTGATGATCATGGTGCCCCGAAGATGGAGATCATAGGAGCAAAATGATATTGGCCATATCATGTCACTATATTGATTGCATGTGATGTTTATCATGTTTACATCTTATTTGCATAGAACGACGGTAGTAAATAAGATGATCTCTCAATAAAATTTCAAGAAAGGTGTTCACCCTAACTGTGCAGCGTTGCTAAGGATCGTCGTTCCGAAGCACCACGTGATGATCGGGTGTGATAGGTTCTAACGTTCGCATACAACGGGTGTAAGCCAGATTTACACATGCGAAACACTTAGGTTGACTTGACGAGCCTAGCATGTACAAACATGGCCTCGGAACACGGAAGACCGAAAGGTCGAACATGAGTCGTATAGAAGATACGATCAACATAGAGATGTTCACCATGGATGACTAGTCCGTCTCACGTGATGATCGGACACGGGCTAGTTGACATGGATCATGTATCACTTGGAAGACTAGAGAGATGTCTATCTAAGTGGGAGTTCATTAATAATTTGATTAAATGAACTTAATTATCATGAACTTAGTCTAAAAATGTCCTTGCAAATTATGTCGTAGATAGCTCGCGCTGTAGCTCCCCAGTTTTATTGATACAATCCTAGAGAAAAGTAAGTTGAAAGTTGATGGTAGCAATAATGCGGACTGGGTCCGTGATCTGAGGATTGTCCTCATTGCTGCACAGAAAGCTTATGTTTTTGATGTACCGCTAACTGCATCACTCCCTCAAGCGTTGTCTGTAGATGTTGTGAACATATGACAGGCACTTTTTGATGACTACGTGATAGTTCAGTGCGTCATGCATTACGGCTTAGAATTGAGGCTTCAAAATGTTTTGAACGTCACAGAACATATGAGATGTTCTAGGAGCTGAGATTGTGATCTCAAGCTCGTGCCTATGTTGAGAGGTATGAGACCTCCAACAAGATTCTTTGCCTGCAAGATAAAGGAGAATAGCTTAATCGGTGAGCGTGTTCTCAGATTGTCTGGGTGCTACAATCACTTGAATCAAGTGGGAGTTAATCTTCCAGATGAGATAGTGATTAATGCAGTTCTCCAAGTCACTGCCACCAAGCTACTAGAGCTTCGTGATGAACTATAACATGCCAGGGATGGATAAGATGATCCCTGAGTTGTTCGTGATGTTTGACACCACGAAGGTAGAAATCAATAAGGAGCATCAAGTGTTGATGGTTAAGTGAAAACCACTAGTTTCAAAAGGGGCAAGGGCAAGAAGGGAAAAACTTCAGGAATGGCAAGCCAGTTGTTGCTCTAGTGAAGAAACCCAAGGTTGAGCCCGAACCCGAGACTAAGTGCTTCTGTTATGAGGAGAATGTTCGCTGAAGCGGAAAAACCCTAGATGATTGGTAGATAAGAAGGCTGGTAATGTCAATGGAAGTATATTTGATATACGTGTTAGTGATGTGTACCTTGCTGGTACTCCTAGTAGCACCTGGGTATTAGATACCGGTTCGGTTGCTAAGTGTTAGCAACTCGAAATAAAAGCTACGGAGTAAATGGAGACTAGCTAGGTGAAAGGTGACGATGTGTGTTGGAAGTATTTCCAAGATTGATGTGATCACCATCGCACGCTCTCTCTACCTTCAGGATTTGTGATAAACCTAAATAAATGTTATTTGGTGTTTGCGTTGAGCATAAACGTGATTAGATCATGATTAGTGCGATACGATTATTCATATAAGTTAGAGAATAATGGTTATTCTGTTTACATGGATAATGCCTTCAATGGTCATGCACCCACTCGAAATGGTTTATCGAATCATGATCGTAGTAGTACACATATTCATAACATTGGTACCAAAAGATACAAAGTTAATAATGATAGTACCACATGCTTGTGGCACTGCCACGTAATGTCATATTGGTATAAATCGCATGAAGAAACTCCATGATGATGGATGTTTTTTTGACTCACTCGATTTAGAATCGGTTGAGACATGCGAGCCATGCCTCTTGGGCAAGATGACTGAGACCCCGTCATCCAATATGATGGAGCGGGCAAGTGGCTTATTGGAATTAATACATGTTGATGTATGTGGTCCAATGAGTGTTGAAACACACAGTGGATATCGTTGTTTTTCTTTACCTTCACTGATGATTTGAGTAAATATGGGGATATTTACTTAATAAAACACGAATCTGAAATGTTTGAAAGGTTCAAGGAGTTTCAGAGTGAAGTTAAAGATCATCGTGACAAGAAGATAAATGTCTATGATATGATCATGGAGGTGAATATCTAAGTTACGAGTTTGGTATGCAATTTTAGACAATGTGGAAATTGTTTCACAGCTCACGCCTCCTGGAACACCATAGTGTGATGGTGTGTTCGAATGTCGTAGTCGTGCTCTATTGGATATAGTGAGTACTATGATGTCTCTTATCGTTTTACCACTATCGTTATGGGGTTATGCATTAAAGACAAATCCATTCACTTTAACAGGGCACCATCTAAGTCTGTTGAGATGACACCGTGAGAATTATGGTTTGACAGAAGCCTAAGCTGTCATTTCTTAATGTTTGGGGCTGCGACGCTTATGTGAAAATGGGTTTTTCACCTAGCGAGCTCGAACTCAAAGCAGACAAATGCATCTTCATAGAATACCCTAATGAGACATTGGGTATACCTTCTATCTAAGATCCAAGCGCAAAAGGTGTTTGTTGCTAAGAACGGGTCCTTTTTGAGAAAGAGTTTCTCTCGAAAGAATTGAGTGGGAGGAAGATAGAACTTGATAAGGTTGTTGAACCTTTGTTTCAACCAGAGAATAGCGCAACACAGAAAGATGTTTCTGTAGAGCCTACTTAGTTGAAAAGGAAGTTAATGATGATGATCATGAAGCTTCGGATCAAGTCACTATCGAACCTCGTAGGTCGACAAGGACGCGTACTGCTCCTGAGTAGTACGACAACCCTGTCTTGGAAATCATGTTGTTGGACAACGATGAACCTACGAACTATGGAGAAGCGATGGTGGGCCCGGATTCCAACAAATGGCTAGGAGCCATGAAATCCGAGAAAGGATCCATGTATGAAAACCAAGTATGGACTTTGGTAGACTTGCCTGTTGAATGGCGGGTCATTGAGTACAAATGGACCTTTGAGATAAACATAGACGCTAATGGTGAAATGTCACCATTTATAAAGCTCGACTTGTCGCAAAGAAGTTTCCACCAAGTTCAAGGAGTTGACTGCAATGAGATTGTCTCATCTGTAGCGATGCTAAAAGTCTATTAAAATTTTGTTAGCAGTTGCTGCATTTTTCGATTATGAAATCTGGCAGATGGATGACAAAACAAGGTTTCCGTAATGGTTTCTGTGAGGAAGAGTTGTATGTGATACAACCAGAAGGTTTTGTCAATCCTAAGGATGCTAATAATATGCAAACTCCAGCGATCCTTCTATGGACTGGAGCAAGCATCTCGGAGTTGGAATATATGCTTTGATGAGGTGATCAAAGTGTTTAAGTTTATACAAAGTTTATGAGAAACTTGTATTTGCAAGAAAGTGAGTGGGAGCACTATGGAATTTCTTATAAGAATATGTAGTTGACATATTATTGATCGGAAATGATGTAGAATTTCTGGAAGAGCATGAAGGGTTGTTTGAAAAGTTTTGTTTTTCAAAGGAAGACCCAGATAAAGCTACTATTTTATTGAGCATCAAGATCTATAGGGATAGATCTATTCGCTTGATAAGTTTTTTCGACGAAGACATACCTTGACAAGTTTTTGAAGGAGTTCAAAATAGATGGGTCAAAGAAGGAGTTCTTGACTGTATTGTAAGGTGTGAAATTGAGTAAGACTCAATACCCGACCACGGCAGAAGATAAAGAAGAGATGAGTGTCATCTCCTATGCTTTAGCCATAGGCTCTATATAGTATGCCATGCTATGTACCGCACCTGTGTGTGCCTTGCCATGAGTCTGTCAAGGGGTACAAGAGTAATCCAAGAGTGGATCACTAGACAGCGGTCAAAGTTAGCCTTAGTAACTTGAGAACTAAGGAAATATTTCTCGATTATGGAGGTGATAAAGAGTTCATCGTAAAGTGTTACGATGATGCAAGCTTTAAAACCAATCCGGATGACTCTTAGTAGAAATCCAGCTACGTATAGTGGAGCAGCCATTTGGAATAGCTCCAAGTGGAGCATGGGAGTAGTATCTACAAATATGACATGGAAAGTTTGTAAGGTACACACGGATCTGAATGTCGCAGACCCGTTGACTAAAACCTCTTTCACGAGCAGGACATGAACAAACCCCAGAACTTATTGGGTGTTAATCACATGATGATATGATCACATGGTGATGTAAGTGTTAATCACATGGTGATGTGAACTAGATTATTGACTCTAGTGCAAGTGGGAGACTGTTGGAAATATGCCCTAGAGGCAATAATAAAATGGTTATTATTGTATTTCCTTGTTCATGATAATTGTCTATTGTTCATGCTATAATTGTGTTAACCGGAAACCATAATACATGTGTGAATACATAGACCACAACATGTCCCTAGTGAGCCTCTAGTTGACTAGCTCGTTGATCAATAGATGGTCACGGTTTCATGGCCATGGACATTGGATGTCATTGATAACGGGATCACATCATTAGGAGAATGATGTGATGGACAAGACCCAATTCTAAGCATAGCACAAGATCGTGTAGTTCGTTTGCTAAAGCTTTTCAATGTCAAGTATCGTTTCCTTAGACCATGAGATTGTGCAACTCCCGGATACCGTAGGAATGCTTTGGGTGTGCCAAACGTCACAACGTAACTGGGTGGCTATAAAGGTGCACTACGGGTATCTCCGAAAGTATCTGTTGGGTTGGCATGAATCGAGACTGGGATTTGTCACTCCGTGTGACGGAGAGGTATCTCTGGGCCCACTCGGTAAGACATCATCATTATGAGCTCAATGTGACTAAGGAGTTAGTCACGGGATGATGTATTACGGAACGAGTAAAGAGACTTGCCGGTAACGAGATTGAACAAGGTATGGGGATACCGACGATCGAATCTCGGGCAAGTATCATACCGATAGACAAAGGGAATTGTATACGGGATTGATTGAATCCTTGACATCGTGGTTCATCCGATGAGATCATCGTGGTGTACGTGGGAGCCAACATGGGTATCCAGATCCCGCTGTTGGTTATTGACCGGAGAGGTGTCTCGGTCATGTCTACGTGTCTCCCGAACCCGTAGGGTCTACACACTTAAGGTTCGATGACGCTAGGGTTATAGGGAAAAGGTATACGTGATTACCGAAGGTTGTTCGGAGTCCCGGATGAGATCCCGGACGTCACGAGGAGCTCCGGAATGGTTCGGAGGTAAAGATTGATATATAGGAAGTCCAGTTTTGGTCACCGGAAAGTTTTCGGGCTCATCGGTAGTGTACCGGGAGTGCCGGGAGGGTGCCGGATAACCCCCGGGAGGGGTGTGACGACCAAAGGACCACATGGGCTGTTAGATAAAGTGTGCCAGCCCTTATTGGGCTGGGCAAGACTTTTGCTAAAGGCCCATGCGGCTGGAGATAAGGAGATAAGGCAAAAAGGATTTAAAAGGAGGAGATCCACCTCCCTTGTGGGAGGTGGACTCTCCCTTTAATTCGGCCGGCCATCTCCTCTTTGGAGTAGAGGCCAAGCCAGCCCTCCACGTCCCTCCTCCTATATATACTTGAGGTTTTGGATGTTTTGAGACAAGATTTGATCTCTCTCTCTCACGGTGAAGCCCTACCTCTCTTCTTCCTCCTCCGCAGCGCTTAGGCGAAGCCCTGTCGGAATACCTTGCTACTCCACCACCACCACGCCGTCGTGCTGCTGTTGGAGCCCTTCCCCAACCTCTCCTTCCTCCTTGCGGGATCAAGGTGTTGGAGACGTCACCGGGTTGCACGTGTGTTGAACGCGGAGGTGCCGTCCGTTCGGCACTTGATCGGATCTACCGCGATCTGAATCGCTGCGAGTACGACTCCATCAACCGCGTTCTTGTAACGCTTCCGCTTAGCGATCTTCAAAGGTATGAAGATGCAATCTCTCCCCTCTCGTTGCTGGTTTCTCCATAGATAGATCTTGGTGAACGTAGGAAAATTTTGATTTACTACTACGTCTCCCAACAGCCTCCTCCTCCTCTCCTCCTATATATACTAGAGGATTTTATGGTTTTGGCACAAGATTTTCAGCCACGTGCCACCCGTTCCTCTAGTGCATAGCTTCTCCTCTAGATCGGTTTTCTGCAGTGCTTAGGCGAAGCCCTATCAGAATAGCTCCACCACCATCGCCGGAGCGTCGTCACGCTGCCGGAGAACTCTTCCTCCTCTCCACCTCCTCTTGCTGGATCAAGACGGTGGAGATCGTCATCAAGCTGCACGTGTGCTGAACGCGGAGGTGCCGTCCGTTCGGTCTAGATCGGAAGGATCCTGATCAAGGCCACGGGACGTTCGTGATCGGATCGCGGGACGGATCGTGACGAGATCGCAGGACGGTTCGTGATTGGTTCGCGGGACGGTTCGTGATTAGATCGCGGGACGCTCGGCGATTTGGATCGCGAAGAAGTTCGACTACACCAACCGCGTTTCTTAACGCTTCCCGCTTAGCGATCTACAAGGGTACGTAGATCCACTCTCCCTCTCGTAGATGCTCATCACCATGGATAGGTTTACGTGTGCGTAGGAATTTTTTTGTCTCCCATGTGACATTTCCCAACACTCTGTCCCCCTGAGCCCATTCTCCTCCTCGCTCTCTCCTCTGCCTCTCCCTCCCGATCCCCTGCCGAGGGCCGCCATCGCCGGACGTCGATTCATCGCTGTCGCTGCCTCCCCGAGCCTGCTGACCAGCTCCCTGTATCCGCAGTGAGCTCCTCTTCCCTCCCCCTGCGTTTCCCCTCTCTTTCTCGCACCATAGCTAGCCTAGCCGTTGGACCCGAATCCTCCTCGCCGCCGTTGATGGTCGCCGCCGTGCGTAGAGCCCTACAAGCTCACGTGCGCGTGCACGGTTGAACTCCTGGATTTCCCGGGAGCTCGTAGAACCCATCGCCGAGTCGTCTCGTGCCCTGTATCGCGTTCTGGTCTGAGCCCGAGCTCCGGCCACCGCCACGAGCTCGTTTCCGGCGAGCTCTGGCGACCCCGTGACCTCCAGTGGCCTCGGATGGATGCGGTCGTGCACGGGCTGCACGCCGGTGGTCTCCACGCGCCAAATAACCCCCTGTAGGAGAAACCCGACGGACTCCGCTGTCCCTAATGGTCACCGGCGTCGAACCGCCGGCCAACTCCGGCGAGTTTGACCTCAGGTGGGCCCTGGCTTGACCCTGTGGGTCAATGACAGGTGGGGCCAGCCTCTGATTAATCCCAGATTAAGTTAAGTTAATTATTTTAATTAATGAAGTTAATTAGACACTGACAGGTGGGCCCAGTTAGTTAATTAAAACAGGATTAGTTATAATCAGTTAACTAAATTAACCAGACACTGACATGTGGACCCCACATGTCAGGTTTGACTCTGGCCGAGTCAGCTGACCAGCTGATGTCATCATGACATCATGCTGATGCAATAAGTCAATTTCCTATTTAAAAATAATTCCAGAAATTATTTAAAACTTTGAAAAATCATATAAATTAATCTGTAACTCAGATGAAAATAATTTATAGACGAAAATTTATCAGAAAAATCCAATGAATCCAATGGTGCTATTCTCATGCATGTTAGAGAAACCTAAATAGGTGAACATGGACATTTTAACATTAGGTCAATATATAGAATTTGATATGAGAACAACTTAGAACCTATACTCAACTCTGTTTCAAATTGACATGTCCACTACTTACATTAGCTCATCCATGCATACCATTATGCCATGATCATGCATCATATTGTTACATCTGCTTGAATTGAATGCTTTTATCCGCGTTGCGGTAGGCCCTAATCCGTAGGATACTACTCTGTACCCTGACGAAGGAGAGAACTCTTCCGCAACCCAGCAAGGCAAGCAACCCCATTGATCATTCTGATAACATCCCATTCTCTCGCTCCTGCTCTTGCTTATTGCATTAGGACAAACGATCACATGTTAGTCATACTCGGTAGTTGATCCTATTCTTATGCATGACCTGATCTTGTCACAGTAAATAGCTAACCTTGCAACCTAGCATACCTGGTAGATGCTTGTGCCATGATGTTCTTAGCTTACTTTGCCTGCTATGCTTGCTATGCTTAGAGTTGTGTCAGGTTGGTTTCATTTGGGTGATGAACTGAGTGAAACAGTGTTGTCCAATGTGATGAGCATATAATGAATACGATTTGGTAAAGGTAGCGATGAGAGGCTATGTAGGAGTACATAGTGGGTTGTCTCATCGGGACCGTTCTGAGGAACTGGGTTCCGTGTTTGTGATCCAAGACTAGTTACTACCACGCATTGGGTTCTGGTAACTCGACCCCTCTCGACTTATCAGTCGCTTAGTCTTTGGTCCAGGTATTGCAGGTAGTTTCTGGTGTTTATAGCATGCTGGAGCCCGTGCGTAGCGCTGACCCTCGGGGTGGGTTACGACGCGGTAGGCAGTGGCACGGTGTACCAAGGGTCACCCGAATGGTGGGCTTGGGAACCCTGCGCACATCGTTTGGGACCGTAGCGGAAACTTCGGTCGTACTTCCGTGCGGGTCAGTCTCAAATAGGCGGTAGCCTGGACTAGAGGTCTTATGTGATTGACGGTCATGGCCGACTCCCTCGCTGGGCATCCGCTTGAAGGTTGCTGAGGTGCATGGTTTTATAAGCACACAGCGATAAGTGGCGAGAGTGTGTGTGAAGAAGTACACCCCTGCAGGGTTATGAAACTATTCGAATAGCCGCGTCCTCGGATATGGACTACTTGGAGAACTTATGCTGTTCATAGATAATCAAATGGAGACTTCTAAAAATCTCAAGAAAAGTGTGAGTACCGTGGATGGCACTCTTCCGGAAGGGGAAGGTGAGTCCATGGTGGTGTATTGAGATGAAGTTAGTGGACTCATGTGCGATAATTGAAATTGTAACAAAGAATTTAAAACTGAGTAGTGTAGGTTAGCCATGAGTCAAAGCTGGCTTTCTGCATAAACTCCACCACCCCCTTGTTGATACATGAGCATAAATAGACTAGGTCTGTTTTCAGGACTTGCTGAGTACGATTGTACCCATCCTTGCTTAATTAATGTTGCAGAAGAAAACGAGGACCCATCAGGTGGGTTCTATCTAGAAGTTGACGATGCCGAATAGCTGGTGTCCCAGCTACGACCTTGTGTAGTGTGGCGTGCTATAGATAGTCAGGCCGCTGGCTTGTATGAACTTGTTTGTATGACTTGAGTGCCGGGTCATGTGACCCCTATCTGTAAGAACATATTATGCAAGGCTCTTCTGAGCCTTTTAAATAAAAGTCATGTTGTTGTATGGTTATGTTGTGATGCCATAGTTGTATCTATGCATATCGGGCATGTCATGCGTACGTGCGATGTGCAACGGTATGTATGGGATCCGACACCTAGTCGTGTGCCTTTAGTAGTACTCTTTATGGGAAACTGTCTCTTTGTGCTTCCACCGAGCCATGGTAGCTTGCTATTGCTCCGGACACATTGATTGACCGGCATGTATCCTTCTTTGCTGCTGTGTCTGTCCCTTCGGGGAAATGTCTCGCAGTGTAATGGAGTCCCTGTAGCATGCTACGACTTGTCTACGTGTAGTGATGGCATTTATGCCCCACGACGTAATGGAGTCCTTGTAGCTTGCTATGACTCGTCTACACACGCTTGAGGTCGACACCTGCATTGCTGGGTTATGTATGCCTGTTTCCGTACGGATGTGCCACTTGGGTCCTATGACTAGTCATGTCGGCCCGGGTTCTTTGTTGTGTGATTGCCAGCGACATGTTCACATACGTGAGACAAAAGACGCAAACGGTCCCGGCCAAGGTAAGGCTGCAGCCGTGGAGTACCATGCATGAGGCCGCAAAGTGATGTGGCTTGTTACAGTATGGAATCATATGACTTAGGATCGGGGTCCCGACATTGTTGGTATCAGAGCCTGACTGACTGTAGGACTACCAAGCCAAACCGGTCGAAGTTGAGTCTAGAAACACTATAGATAAGTAGGGGAATTGATTGTGGAAGGGAACGTAAGGCTCTTTTACTCCTCTTCCCAAGTTATTCTATGCTGGGTCATTCTCATCTTTTCTACGGGGATAGGAACTAGGATTCTCATCTATTGCTTAGGATGACGAGTTACTAGCCATGGACCAATAGCTAGCTTGTTCGTAAGTGAGTGCAGTTATTCAAGTATTGTTGGTGTGACAAACAGATGGAGAAGAGATTTGAGTCTAGATAGTCGAGTGGTTGTGCCTTTCCAATCTCTTTTCAATTGTCTCAAAAAATTTCTTGAGCAATTACAGCCGTTATGCTGTCCAATTTCTGCTAGGATCTAATGTCTCTGCATCATTCTCTGTTTCAGATGCTCTCTCGTCCTTTCCGTTAGGTGGTCCGTCTGACCAGGTGCATCGATGTGTCGGGTCACACGGCCATGTTGGTTAGAGTGATGATGGAGGCTAGATATCGCTGGTACCCAGAGTACACAGTGGAGGAGCAGTATCGAGATTTCAACCAGAGTCAGTATCTGTGTACTGTTAGGATATATCCTTCCTATCCTTGAGCTGCAGAGCCGCTTCACTGGACTCATGGATTGGGAGATACCATAGATATGGCAGTTCAGGAAGCCGCTTACACTATGCTGACTATTATGAGGTTTCACCATGGTCTGCTTCAGAACACGAAGTTCTGCTATGTTCCTGCTTCCATGGGAGGAGAGGATGGATATCTCAGTGCAACCTACTTTGATCATTCTCATGAGGACCCTAGGCTGCAGGTGACTGCTCATATTTTGGAGAACAGGGATCGTGATGCACGTGCCCTTCGCAAGGAGCTCTATGCTACCCGTGCCCGTCTTTGGACAGCCTTGACGCAGTTGGCACCTGTCGTGCAGACAGGTTATGGAGATATGGAGATGCTGACTCCATCGCGGACTCATTTGCCAGCACACGTAGACTTGCCTGATGTTGGAGGCATCACCCCTCTTCGAGGACCGCTGTTGCCACCGACAAGGGGGCCAAGGCCACATCCGTGTCCTTATGGTTTCCAGGGATCCCAGGCTAGAGTGTTTCCAGATCCGCAGGTTCAGCTCCCAGGTCATGGGGGTAACCTGTACGAGGCATTCTACAATGACGTTTGAGTGCGTGGATGTTAGATCTAGTATCGTAGTAGACATATCGCCACGGTCCTGTGTGTCTTGTGGGATATGATCAAGGTCGAGAGTTGAGTTCCGGAGGTGTAGATAGATAATGTATAGGATGCTTGTAATGCCTCCGATGAGTTGTGTCATCTCTTCGTAGTTGTTTTCAGCTTGGGTTTGTACTGAACTAAGTCATGGTGTGAATGAAACCTAATGTTCATATGGTAGTTGCTTTACTATGTTGATTGGTGTTTATCTTACATGCCATGTTGATCAGTGCATTCCTTAATTCATGCCCCTAGAGTTGTTGTTCCCCATGTCTAAGCTATGGATTGTTTTCCCCAGGATGGTGTCAACCAGGAACAACCCCGTGCATGCTCATGAGCAAGGAGAGAGTAGCCAGCCAAGGCAAGAAGAGCTGCCACGAGCACCATCTCTAGCGGAGGTGATGCTAGAAGCTGAAAGGAATAAGAGGGAGACCAACATGCTATTGGAGAGGATTGAACAGAACACTGCTCCCGCTCCCTGCAATGATCACCATGATGAAGTTTCACTTGGTGACTTCATTAAACTGTGTCCGCCTAAGTACCATCACTCGATCGATCCCCTCGATGCGGATGATTGGCTGACCAATATGTCACGTAAGATTCGAGCTGCAAATGTTTCAGAGGCTAACAAGGTGACCTTTGCGACATACTTTCTGGAGGGACCTGCCAACCTGTGGTGGGAAAGCTATGAGGCTATGCGTCCCCAGGGACCTGCACCAACCTGGGTAGAGTTCAGCGTCGCATTCCGTATCCATCACATCCCGGAACGGCTGATGGACCGCACGAGAGAGGAATTATGTGCCTTCATCCAGGGCAGATTGTCAGTGGATGCACACAGCCGCGAGTTTGGAAACCTTGCTCGCTATGCTCTAGAGGAAGTCTCAACCGATGCCAAGAAGCAGGCTAGGTTCCGCAAGGGACTAAATGCTGAGCTTCGTCGAGATCTTCGTCTGCACGAGTGCACCACCTTCCAAGCTCTCGTCAATAAAGCTATCAATGCTGAGTCCGGACAGACTGACTACGAGGCCACAAGGAGGCATAACCGTGACTTCAACCCTGCATCGGGTTCAGGACCCAACAAGCGCCGAATATGGGTACCCAATACAGCTATGCCGGCAAGGTACACTGCGAGGCCATCCTTCCAGGCACCTCGTCCAGTTCAGTCCAACCATCCACCCAGACCATTTGGAGGACCACAAGTAAATGTTGCCCCTCGTGCTACAGTGGTATGCTGCAAGTGTGGAGAACCGGGACACTATTCTCGTGAGTGTCCCCAGAACAATGCTAAGCCCGCTGGATGCGGAAAACAAGGGAAAGCCTTCTATGTGAAGCCAACTCCTGCCCGTGGGCGAGTTAATTATGTGTCTACCGAAGAAGCTCTTGAAGACCCTGATGTCATTCTAGGTACGCTTCTTGTTAATAGCCATCCATCATCTGTTCTATTTGATACTGGGGCATCTCATTCATTCATCTCAGAAGGTTATGCACAGCTGCATAACATGTCTTTTTGTGACATGCCCACTCCTTTAGTAGTTCAGACTCCTTGTTCAAAATGGCAAACTTCTAGAGTGAGCCATGACAATGAAATTCTGGTGGATAGACTAGTATTCCTAGCATCCTTGATAGCTCTTAAGTCTTCGGACATCAATATCATTCTAGGTATTGATTGGATGAAAGCCTACTATGCCAAGATTGATACTCATTCTAGGAATGTTCAACTTACACATCCCTCGGGTGAGATAGTTAATGTCTCTACTCGAACAACCAAGCGCCAACTCTATTCCTTGAATGCTAGCCCTCTCCCTAAGCTAGAAGATATTCCGGTAGTCCGTGATTTTCCGGATGTCTTTCCAGAAGAACTGCCAGGTATTCCACCTGTCAGAGATGTTGAGTTCGTGATAGAACTTATTCCAGGGACAGTCCCAATAGCCAGAAGACCCTATAAGATGGCACCCTTAGAACTAGCTGAGCTTAAAACCCAACTCGATGAAGCTTTGAAGAAAGGTTTCACTCGTCCTAGCTCTTCTCCTTGGGCTTGCCTCGTCCTCTTCATTAAGAAGAAGGATGGATCGGATCGGATGGTTGTGGATTACCGACTAGTGAATTTGGTCACTATCAAGAACAAGTATCCGCTCCCCAGGATCAACGATTTGTATGATCAACTCGCTGGATCCTCTGTCTTTTCCAAAATGGATTTGAGGTTGGGATACCATCAAATCAGAATTAGAAACGGGGACATTCCAAAAACGGCTTTTGTCACTCGTTATGGCCAATACGAGTACACCGCCGTGTCCTTCGGTTTAACCAATGCCCCAGCTACCTTCTCTCGTCTGATGAATTCGATCTTCATGGAGTATTTGGATAAGTTCGTCATGGTTTACCTCGATGACATACTCATCTACTCGAAGAACGAACAAGAACATGCCGAGCATCTAAGGCTGGTATTGATGAAACTTCGAGAGCATCGCCTATATGCCAAATTCTCCAAGTGTGAATTCTAGTTGCCGGAAGTGACCTATCTAGGCCACGTGATCTCTGGCAAAGGTATTGCCGTCAACCCCGAGAGAGTTCAGGGCGTCCTTGATTGGACTCAACCTGAATCGGTTAAGCAAGTTCGGAGTTTCCTTGGCTTAGCGAGCTATTGTCGCCGCTTTGTTGAGAACTTCTCCAAGGTTGCGAAACCTCTGACTGAACTCCTCAAGAAAGATAAGAAGTTCGAGTGGACCCCACAATGCGAGCATAGTTTTGAGGAGTTGAAAAGACGACTGACCTCTGCTCCCGTTCTGGTGCCACCAGATTTTTCTAAAGACTTTATTATCTATTGCGACGCCTCGCGACAAGGATTAGGTTGCATTCTCATGCAAGATCGTCATGTGATTGCATACGCATCTCGACAGTTGCGTCCACATGAGGATAATTATCCAACACATGATCTTGAGCTTGCATCTGTAGTCCATGCACTAAAGACATGGCGACATTACCTTCTGGGTAATCGTTGCGAGATATACATTGATCACCAAAGTCTGAAATATATTTTCACCCAGCCGGATTTGAATCTCAGGCAAAGACGGTGGGTAGAGTTGATTACAGATTATGACTTAGGGATAACTTATACCCCGGGGAAAGCCAATGTCATGGCTGATGCACTAAGTCGTAAATCTTATTGTAACAATTTGATGTTACAACAAGGTCAACCGTTTCTCCATGAGGAATTTAGGAAGTTAAATCTTCACATTGTTCCTCAAGGATCCCTATCCAACCTGGTGGCGAAACCTACTCTTTTGGATCAAATCATAGAAGCCCAGAAGCATGATGCTGGGATATCTCGGATCAAGAAAAACATTAAGAAGGGTAATGTTAGATGCTTCTTGGAAGATGATCGGGGAGTTGTCTTCTTTGAGAATCGCTTGGTGATCCCAAAGAAACAACATCTGCGACAATTGATCCTTAAGGAGGCTCATGACTCTCCTCTCACAATTCATCCGGGTAGTACGAAGATGTATCAGGACCTATGCCATAGGTTCTGGTGGACTAGGATGAAGAGAGAAATTGCTCAATATGTTGCTAACTGCGACGTTTGTCGTCGTGTGAAAGCAGAACATCAAAGGCCTGCTGGCACCCTTCAACCCTTAGCCATTCCTGAATGGAAATGGGATAAGGTCGGTATGGATTTCATCACCGGATTTCCCAGGAACAAGAGAGGAAACAATGCTATATTCGTAGTCATTGATCGCCTCTCCAAAGTGGCTTATTTTCTTCCTATTCGTGAAAGCATTAGTGCTAGCCAGCTAGCGGAGTTATATGTTTCTCGAATAGTTTCTATTCCTGGTGTTCCTTTGGAGATTAACTTAGACCGCGGAAGTATCTTTACTTCTCGATTTTGGGAAAGTTTTCAAACCGCCATGGGGACTCATCTATCCTTTAGCACTGCTTTCCACCCTCAATCAAGTGGTCAAGTTGAGTGAGTCAATCAAATTCTCGAAGACATGCTCCGAGCTTGTGTTATATCTTTCGGTATGAATTGGGAGAACTGCCTTCCATTTGCTGAATTTGCTTATAATAATGGTTATCAATCAAGCTTGGGCAAAGCCCCTTTTGAAGTTCTCTATGGGCGAAAATGTCGAACACCTCTTAACTGGTCAGAAACCGGAGAGAAGCAACTCTTTGGCCCGGACATGATCCAGGATGCAGAAGAGCAAGTTCGCGTTATTCGTGAAAAGTTGAAAACAGCCCAATCCCGTCAAAAGAGTCAATATGACCGTCATCATAAGTCTGTGACTTATGAAGTTGACGAGAAGGCTTACCTTTGGGTTACACCTCTGAAGGGTACACATCGATTCGGTATCAAAGGCAAGTTGCCTCCTCGTTACATTGGACCTTTTCGCATTCTTGCTAAACGAGGAGAGGTTGCCTACCAATTGGAACTTCCGCCGCATCTTTCCAAGTTCATGATGTCTTCCACGTCTCTCAACTCAGGCATTGCTTTTCGGACCCTGTCCGAGAAGTGGACCACGAAGCGCTTGATCTCCAAGATAACCTTTCATACCGAGAATACCCTGTTCGTATTCTTGATCAAGCTGAGCGTACCACTCGGCGTCGGAACATCAAGTTTCTTAAGGGTCAGTGGTCGCATCATTCTGAAAAGGAGGCGACATGGGAAAGAGAAGATCGTCTTCGACTAGAGTACCCCGCGCTCTTCCCGACGACTTCAAAATCTCGGGACGAGATTCTTTTGAGTGGGGGTGAGTTGTCACAACCCTAGCAAGTGTCTAGGCTAGCATTGTGTTTGCATCATCATTATCATCATTGCATCAATATGAAATGGGGAGAAAGAAAGAATCCGTAAGCATTTTATGAATTAAAGAAATTCCAGATAAATGAAATTTCAACAAATCCAAAATGCCCATAAAAAATGTTCCCTATGTCTGATAATTAAAGGCATGGATATACCAGGGACCATTTCAATTATTTGAACATTGGAAATATTTTAAATTAATGAATTATGTCTCTGAAAATGACAAATAAAAACATTATCATTATCACTGCTTTCAAAATAATCTGAAACTTTTGATACAAGTTTGAAATATTCAAACTTGAAGTTATAAAAAGTTTTAGAATTATTGAAGGGGTATTTGGACCTGCAAGAAATAAACAAATGTGAGAAGAAATCAGAAAGCAGAAATAAAAGAAAAAGGAAGAGAGCTTACCTGGCAAGTGGGAGGCCCAGCCCAGCCCACCAGGGGCGTGGAGGTCATCTTCCACCTCGCGCCAGTAGGCGTCGAGGTGGCGACCGAACGTCAGCGACCTTGCGCCTAGAAGACACGGGTCCTCTCTCCCCCTGAGCCCATTCTCCTCCTCGCTCTCTCCTCTGCCTCTCCCTCCCGATCCCCTGCCGAAGGCCGCCGTCGCCGGACGTCGATTCGTCGCTGTCGCTGCCTCCCCGAGCCTGCTGACCAGCCCCCTGGATCCGCAGTGAGCTCCTCTTCCCTCCCCCTGCGTTTCCCCTCTCTTTCTCACGCCGTAGCTAGCCTAGCCGTCGGACCCGAATCCTCCTCGCCGCCGTCGATGGTCGCCGCCGTGCGTAGAGCCCTCCAAGCTCACGTGCGTGTGCACGATTGAACTCCTGGAGTTCCCAGGAGCTCATAGAACCCATCACCGAGTCGTCTCGTGCCCTGTATCGCGTTCTGGTCTGAGCCCGAGCTCTGACCGCCGCCACGAGCTCGTTTCCGACGAGCTCCGACGACCCCGTGACCTCCAGTGGCCTCGGATGGATGCGGTCGTGCACGGGCTGCACGCCGGTGGTCTCAACGCGCCAAATAACCCCCTATAGGAGAAACCCGATGGACTCCGCCGTCCCTGATGGTCACCGGCGTCGAACCGCCGGCCAACTCCGGCGAGTTTGACCTCAGGTGGGCCCTGGCTTGACCCTGTGGGTCAATGATAGGTGGGGCCAGCCTCTGATTAATCCCAGATTAAGTTAAGTTAATTATTTTAATTAATTAAGTTAATTAGACACTGACAGGTGGGCCCAGTTAGTTAATTAAAACAGGATTAGTTATAATCAGTTAACTAAATTAACCAGACACTGACATGTGGACCCCACATGTCAGGTTTGACTCTGGCCGAGTCAGTTGACCAGCTAATGTCATCATGACATCATGCTGATGCAATAAGTCAATTTCCTATTTAAAAATAATTCCAGAAATTATTTAAAACTTTGAAAAATCATATAAATTAATGTGTAACTCAGATGAAAATAATTTATATATGAAAATTTATCAGAAAAATCCAATGAATCCAATGATGCTATTCTCATGCATGTTAGAGCAACCTAAATAGGTGAACATGGACATTTTAACATTAGGTCAATATATAGAATTTGAAATGAGAACAACTTAGAACCTATACTCAACTCTGTTTCAAATTGACATGTCCACTACTTACATTAGCTCATCCATGCCTACCATTATGCCATGATCATGCATCATATTGTTGCATCTGCTTGTATTGAATGATTTTATCCGCGTTGCGGTAGGCCCTAATCCGGAGGATAATACTCCGTACCCTGACGAAGGAGACAACTCTTCCGCAACCCAGCAAGGCAAGCAACCCCATTGATCATTCCGATAACATCCCATTCTCTTGATCCTGCTCTTGTTTATTGCATTAGGACAAACGATCACATGTCAGTCATACTCGGTAGTTGATCCTATTCTTATGCATGACCTGATCTTGTCACAGTAAATAGCTAAACCTTGCAACCTAGCATACCTTGTAGATGCTTGTGCCATGATGTGCTTAGCTTACTTTGCCTGCTATGCTTGCTATGCTTAGAGTTGTGTCAGGTCGGTTTCGTTTGGGTGATGAACTGAGTGAAACAGTGTTGTCCAATGTGTTGAGCATATAATGAATACGATTTGGTAAAGGTAGCGATGAGAGGCTATGTAGGAGTACATAGTGGGTTGTCTCATTGGGACTGTTCTTAGGAACTGGGTTCCGTGTTTGTGATCCAAGACTAGTTACTACCACGCATTGGGTTCCGGTAACTCGACCCCTCTCGACTTATCAGTCGCTTAGTCTTTGGTCCAGGTATTGCAAGTAGTTTCTGGTGTTTATAGCATGCTGGAGGCCGTGCGTAGCGCTGATCCTCAGGGTGGGTTACGATGCGGTAGGCAGTGGCAAGGTGTACCAAGGGTCACCCGAATGGTGGGCTTGGGAACCCTGCGCACATCGTTTGGGACCTTAGCGGAAACTTCGGCCGGACATCCGTGCGGGTCAGTCTCAAATAGGCGGTAGCCTGGACTAGAGGTCTTATGTGATTGACGGTCGTGGCCGACTCCCTCGCTGGGCATCCGCTTGAAGGTTGCCGAGGTGCATGGTTTTATAAGCACACAACGATAAGTGGCGAGAGCGTGTGTGAAGAAGTACACCCCTGCAGGGTTATGAAACTATTCGAATAGCCGCGTCCTCGGATATGGACTACTTGGAGAACTTATGCTGTTCATAGATAATCAAATGGAGACTTCTAAAAATCTCAAGACAAGTGTGAGTACCGTGGATGGCACTCTTCCGGAAGGGGAAGGTGAGTCCATGGTGGTGTATTGAGATGAAGTTAGTGGACTCGTGTGCGATAATTGAAATTGTAACAAAGAATTTAAAACTGAGTAGTGTAGGTTAGCCATGAGTCCAAGCTGGCTTTCTGCATAAACTCCCCCACCCCCTTGTTGATACATGAGCATAAATAGACTAGGTCTGTTTTAAAGACTTGCTGAGTATGATTGTACTCATCCTTGCTTAATTAATGTTGCGGAAGAAAACCATGACCCATCAGGTGGGTTCTATCTAGACGTTGACGATGCCGAATAGCTGGTGTCCCAGCTACGACCTGTGCCGTGTGGCGTGCTGTAGATAGTCAGGCCATGTGCCCTCTTTTCATTTCACTGTTCATACTCGGATAGTTCTAAGTTTCTGCTGGCTTGTATGAACTTGTTTGTATGACTTGAGTGCCGGGTCATGTGACCCCTATCTGTAAGAACATATTATGCAAGGCTCTTCTGAGCCTTTTAAATAAAAGTCATGTTGTTGTATGGTTATGTTGTGATGCCATAGTTGTATCTATGCATATCGGGCATGTCATGCGTACGTGCGACGTGCAACGGTATGTATGGGATCCGACACCTAGTCGTGTGCCTTTAGTAGTACTCTTTACGGGAAACTTTCTCTTTGTGCTTCCACCGAGCCATGGTAGCTTTCTACTGCTCCGGACACATTGATTGACCGACATGTATCCTTCTTTGCTGCTGTGTCTGTCCCTTCGGGGAAATGTCTCGTAGTGTAATGGAGTCCCTGTAGCATGCTACGACTCGTCTACGTGCAGTGATGGCATTTATGCCCCACGACGTAATGGAGTCCTTGTAGCTTGCTATGACTCGTCTACACACGCTTGAGGCCGACACATGCATTGTTGGGTTATGTATGTCTGTTTCCGTACGGATGTGCCACTTGGTTCCTATGACTAGTCATGTCGGCGCGGGTTCTTTTTTGTGTGATTGCCAGCGACATGTTCACATACGTGAGCCAAAAGACGCAAATGGTCCCGGCCAAGGTAAGTTTGCAGCCGTGGAGTACCGTGCGTGGGGCCGTAAAGTGATGTGGCTTGTTACAGTATGGAATCATATGGCTTAGGATCGGGGTCCCGACATTGATCCATGTATGAAAACCAGGTATAGACTTTGGTAGACTTGCTCGTTGGACGGCAGGTCGTCGAGTACAAATGGACCTTTAAAATGAAGACATACGCTGATGGTAAATGTCACCATTTATAAAGCTCGACTTGTCGCAGATAAGTTTCCGACAAAGTTCAAGGAGTTGACTGCGATGAGACTTTCTCACTCGTAGCAATGCTAAAGTCTGTTGGCAATATGTTAGCAGTTGCTGCATTTTTCAATTATGAAATCTGGCAAATGGATGACAAAACATCGTTTCCTTAACAGTTTACTTGAGGAAAGGTTTTATGTGATACAACCAGAAGGTTTTGTCAGTCCTAAGGATAGGTGTGGAAGCTTCAGTGGTCCTTCTATGGACTGAAGCAAGCATCTCGGAGTTGGAATATATACTTTGATGAGGTGATCAAAGTTTTTGAGTCTATACAAAGTTTATGAGAAACTTGTATTTACAATAAAGTGAGTGGGAGCACTATAGAGTTTCTGCTAAGCATATGTGGTTGACATATTGTTGATCGGAAATGATGTAGAATTTCTGGAAAGCATAGAGGGTTGTTTGAAAGGAGTTTTTCAAAGGAAGACCTGGACAAAGCTACCTAATTGTTGAGCATCAAGATCTATAGAGATAGATCAAGATGCTTGATGAGACTTTGAATGAGTACATACCTTGACAAGATTTTGAAAGAGTTCAAAATGGATTAGTCAGAGAGAAGTGTTCTCGCCTGCTTTGTAAGGTGTGAAGTTGAGTGAGACTCAAAGCTCGACCACGGCAAAAGTAAGAGAAAGCACGAATGTCGTCCCCTATGCCTTAGCCATAGGCTTAGTATAGTATGCCATGTTGTGTACTGCACCTGTGTGTGCCTTGCCATGTGTCCGTCAAGGGGTACAAGAGTGATCCAGGAGTGGATCACGGGACAGCGGTCAAGATCATCCTTAGTAACTAAAAGACTAAGGAAATGTTTCTCGATTATGGACGTAAGAAAGAGTTCGTCGTAAAGATTTATGTCGATCCAAGCTTTGAAACCAATCCGAATGACTCATAGTAGCAATCCAGATACGTATAGTGGAGCAGCAATTTCGAATAGCTCCAAGTGGAGTGTGGTAGCAGTGTTTACAGTTTGTCATAGATATTTGCAAAGTACACACAGATCTAAATGTCGCAGACCCGTTGACTACAAGACCTCACTCATTAGGTGTTAGATTCATAACAATGCAAATCACATGGTGATGTGAACTAGATTATTGACTCTAGTGGAAGTGGGAGACTGTTGGAAATATGCCCTAGAGGCAATAATAAATTGGTTATTATCATATTTTCTTGTTCATGATAATCGTTTTTATTATCCATGCTATAATTGTATTAATCGGAAACTCATATACATGTGTGGATACATAGACAACACCATGTCCCTATTATGCCTCTAATAGACTAGCTCGCTGATCAAAGATGGATATGGTTTCCTAGTCATGGACATGAGCTGTCATTTGATAACGGGATCACATCATTAGGAGAATGATGTGATGGACAAGACCCAAACTACAAACGTAGCATATGATCGTGTCAGTTTATTGCTACTGTTTTCTGCATGTCAAGTATTTGTTCCTATAACCATGAGATCATGCAACTCACTGACACCAGAGAAGTGCCTTGTGTGTATCAAACGTCGCAACATAACCTAGTGACTATAAAGGTACTCTATAGGTATCTCCGAGGGTGTCTGTTGGGTTGGCATGGATCAAGAATGGGGTTGGTTACTCCGTGTGATGGAGAGGTATCTCAGGGCCCACTCGGTAATATAACATCACAATAAGCCTAGCAAGCAATGTGACTAAGTATTTGCCACAGGATCTTGTATTACAGAAATGAGTAAAGAGACTTGCCAGTAACGAGGTTGAACTAGGTATGGAGATACCGACGATCGAATCTCGGGCAAGTAACATACCGAAGAACAAAGGGAACAACATACGTGATTAATTGAATCCGTGACATAGAGGTTCGACCGATAAAGATCTTCGTAGAATGTAGGAACCAATATGGTAATTGAGGTCCCGCTATTGGTTATTGACCGTAGAGGTGTCTCGGTCAAGTCTACATAGTTCTCGAACCCACAGGGTCTGCACACTTAAGGTTCGGTGACGTTTCGGTAGTATAGAGTTATGTATGCTGGTGACCGAAGGTTGTTCGGAGTCCCAGATGAGATCCCCAACGTCACGAGGAGCTCTGAAATGGTCCGTAGGTGAAGATTGATATATATGAAGTCCTGTTTTGGTCACCGGAAAAGTTTCGGGCTCATCGGTAGTGTATCGGGAGTGCCGGGAGGATACTGGGGGACCATCGGGAGTGGTGTCTCGACCCAAGAGGCTACATAGGCTGTGGGAGGAGGTAAACGAGCCCCTTCTGGGCTGGCCGAAGACTTCTCTAAGGGCCCATCCGACTGGAGTGGTTTGAGAAGGAAAAATCCGAAGGTGGAGATGTCACGCCCAAGATGCGGTCCTATCCTTATTTTGGCACGAGGGCCTCGACAGGGATAGAAGTGCATCTCGATGCGTTTGCAAGAATGGATATCATTACAAGTACATGTACAGAAGAGATGAGTATATGGAATTGGCTTACACTCGCCACAAGCTACATCAGAGTCACAACAATACAACACATACTCAATCATCAAACATAAGAGCAGGGTCCGACTACGGACGAAATCAAACGATAAAATGACGTCCATCCTTGCTATCCCAGGCTGTCGCCTGGAACCCATCCAAGATTGATGCATAAGAAGAAGAAGGACTCCAAATCAAATCAAGCAACGCGCTCACGTCAATTCATCGCATTACCTGTACCTACAACTGTTGTTGTAGGAATCTGTGAGCCACAGGGGACTCAACAATCTCATTTCCAAGGGTATCAAGACTATTAAATCATAATAGGTAAGGTATGGTTAAGTGGTGAGGCTGTAGCAAGCGACTAAGCATTTCTATGAGTGGCTAACTTACGAGTACAGAAATTAAAGTATGGTGGACTACGCATAACAGATGTGTACTAGTAATGATCGCTAACTGATCCTGAACACCTACTTACGTCAATCATAACCCCACCGTGTTCTCTTTTGGATAAGGACTCACGAGAAGAGAAAGTCACGGTTACGCACACAGTTGGTGTATTTTATTAGAGTTTACTTCATGTTTGCTATGACCGGGTGTTAAACAAAGTATCCAAGTTTGCCACATAACCGCAGGCACGGCTTCTCAAAAAGATTTAACCCTGCAGGGGTGCTCCAACTCATCCATCACAAATTAACCACACGCAGTGGGAATAACCTCAACCACGGATCTCATGATCATCCTAGGCAATTCCAAAGAAAATCGGACACCTCGAGATAACCCAAAGAAGATCAGAGTTCCTCACTGAAGACATTCAAGAAAGGTACAATAAATCCAGCAAGGCCGCCCGACGTGCCGACAATCCCGATAGGAGCCGCGTATCTCGTTCTCAGGGCACAATCGGATGAGCGATGGTTACCACGCCAAACACCGAGTTGCCCCGGGTAGCGTTAATAAGCTGCTCTAGTTTGGACCAACACTCATGCGGAGCACTGGCCCTAGGATTGATTAAATTATCCACGGGTGCCGGCGGGTCCCTATGCAAGTTCATTAATTATTAGGCAAATGTAGTACCAATGTTGGGCCTTGCCAGACAAGTTTTATTCTAACCCGAAAATCAAGGGGGTCCCCATAACAACCCCGAGCATGTTAGGAACGCTCATTTATGGAACATAACACCGTTTCACAAGTAACTAGGGGCGGCAAGAGTGGAACAAAACACCAAGCAAAAGGCCAAGTCTTCCACCCTTTACCAAGTGTATATGTGCATTAAATTAAATAGCAGCAGTATTGTGATATACCAAAAGAATGTCCATGTTGGCACATGGAAGCAATTGCACCTGCAACTAGCAAAACTATAAGAAGGCTGAGCAAGCGATAACATAGCCAGACAAAGGTTTGCTGGGATGTGGAGAGGTTAGAGGCTTATCATGGCAATGTTGGGAGGATTATCAAACAAGTGGTAGGTAGCGAGACATAATGATAAAAGACGAGACAACTAGCATGGTAATGATAGTAATGGTATCCAGGGAAATGTGTCATCTTGCCTGAGGTCCCGCTTGGAAGAAGAACCAAATCTGAGAAGAAGACAATCCAAGAAGAAGACGAGCCAACGTAGACGAACGAATCCTCACACTCAGAACGGTTCGGAAACTCTATCGAGAAGAAACAAACCGAAAGAAGCAACAAACAATCAACAGAAGATACATCACAACATATGCACAACAATATGATGCATGCCTGGTTTAAATATGCACGGCATGACAATTCACAACAATCAAATACTACACATTAAGTGAAGCTCAATATGCAACGCGTTGCATATTGACGAAACTCCACATTCGAATTATTTAGTTCACTCCCGTTAGGTACACAACAATATTAAATGTTGTTAAACATGGCAAGAGGTGAAGCATAAGTAAACTATCTATCTAGGCAACTTAAATGAGGCCGGAAACAACTTATAGCATTTCCGAAATGACCCCATATGTTAATTATGAATTTGGTCCAGATCTGAACTAAACATATTTTATATTTGTTAAACACCATAATAAATGTCACCATGTTATTATACACGTCATTCTAGTCGATTTACATATATAGAACATCTCAAACGGAGCTACGGTTCAAAAGATATGAGCAACACAAGATGCACATGACATGAATGCAAATGCATGGGAAAAACAACCACAAATATTTCAAATCATGAATTCAACAAGTTATTATGAAACTACAAGAGATTCTAAGCAAGTTTCATATATGGAATGACCAAAACGGAGCTACGGTTCAACCACAATCATCAAAACAAGTTTTAGTTGAAATCTGCCAAAAACAGCAAGATTGCATTTTCAACACATGAAAACAACAGGTTAAAATATTCTAAAATGCAAAAATCATGCATGGGGTAATAACATACAACATCCACTTCATTTCATCTTCATAAATCATATTCAAAATATGCATGTATCACTTGGTAGGAAGCTCACAAGAAGGCTACTTGACAACAGTTTCAGACTTGGTGAAAATAGGAGTTTTTGAGAGAGCAGTTTTTATCACGAAGGCATATTGACAGAATTAAAACTATATGCTAAAAGTCATATTATGGCATGAAACTTAACAGCATTCTAAAGGACAACATCAACAACAAATAACTCCATTACACCTACCACAAAAGAGTTCTAGATCACTAGCAAATCATATGGCAAGACAACAACAAAATATACAGATTCCAGACTTAGAAATATTTTGGACCCTCAAAATAACAGATTTTTATAGCAAGTTGACAACCACAAAACAGCACCTAAACATGCATTTCTATGACAAGCAAAATGACCATGGGCTAGAACACATATCAAAGAGCAACTTTCATGTTGGAGCTTAATTCATATCATGCCCGGATTAAATCATACGGAAATGACCAACGGGCATCACGGCAAAAATGATATGCATACAACATGCTCAAATGGCAAAACTAAGTGCACAGATAAATCACATGGACTTTTCTACCCCGAAAACATATATAATAAGCTTAGGTTCTTGTGGAAAATTAATCGCAATTAAATAAGCGGGAAAATGGCCTAATCATCTTAATGCAAATCATCAATGCAAATTAAATGCAACCATCATGATCACATTTTTATCATGCATGAAAATGTGGTGCAAATGCTATGGACATTTTTAATACTCCATTTTATTAATTTCAATGCACGGTTTATTAATTATGAAAATGCAATAATATGACAAATGATGCAAAATGACATGTTAAACATCTTTAGGCATGGGTGAAAATGACATTTATCAATCTACATCCTATTCTAAGCAATATTCATGTTGAAAGTATTTTAATTCGACTCACGGTTACTTAGATATAGAGGTATAATACCGCACACAAAAAAACAGAAAAGGAAAAACAAAAAAAACAAAGGGGTTGGCTAACCCTGGGCTAGGCCCAATTGGCAGGCTGGGGAGGCAGGGCAGCTGGGCTGGGGAGCTGCCGGCTGGGCCTGGCTCGGCCGGCCCACGAGCAGCTCGAGCGGTCAACGCCCGGGGCGCAGCTCCTCGACCTCCCGAGCGGGAGCGCTGGCGGTGACCAGCGAGGAACGGCGGGGCGCAGGCGGGCGGAGGAGGCGGGGGCGACCGGCGGGGCCAGGGAGGGAGATCTGGCAGCGGGGCGGCGGTTCCGGCCAGCGGTGAGGCCGGGGCTGGACGAGGCGAGCTGCATGGCGGCGGAGCTCCGGCACAGGAAGAGCGGCCGGAGGTGAGGTGAGGCAGGGAAGGAGAAGGGAGGAAGGAGCGGAGAGGGAAGGAGAGGCGGCGGCCGGGGGCGCGCCGGCGGCGGCGGCTCCGGCGAGGGGCGGGCTGGCACGGGGAAACTCGGCAGGGAGAGCTGCAATGGGAGGAGATTGACCCGGGCCCAGATGGGCTCGCGCGGGCCCAGATCTGGAGGTGGGAGAAGGGGCTAGCTAGGGTTTGGTTTGGCACATGGAACGAGGGGGCTAGGGTTATATATAGGTTCCGGGCTAGGCTAGCGACTCTGTCCATTTTTGGACTGCCGGATGACGATCCGATGTCCGGAAGCGGAGAGGGGAGGTTATGGTGGCTGTGCAGATGGGCTACGAGGGGAAGAGAGAGAGAGAATGGGGACCCATGGCACGGAGGTTTTAAAACACCGAAACGTCCGACGAAATACCGATAACCTCACTGCTACGACTGTCCGACGGGGCATCAAACGAACTTAGAACGTGACGAAAATCGATGGGCGGTCTACCTAAGCTATAACAAGACCTCACGACATGTTTCAACTCGATCCGGTAATTTTTTTGCGTGTTCTTAAAAATAGTTTTATTTTAATGGTGTCGCGAGCGCGTGCGTCTGTGGTTGGTCTCGAACGGGCAACGTCAAGAACGACGAGAACCGACGACTACAAACGGATGCAAGTTTCGAAAATGGGAGATGATGCTATGCAGATGATGCGAATGAAGCGATGACGAATGCGACACACAACGAAACACATAACGAGAATGGAAAAGAAAGGGGAATCTTCTGGAACGTCAGTCTCGGGCGTCACAGGAGAGGTGGAAAGAGTTTCCATGTGGAAAGGAGGAATCCTACTCCTAATAGGATTGGAGTAGGACTCCTCCACCTCCAATTTCGACCAAACCTTGAGGGTTTGAGGCTGCCTCCTCCCCTCCCTCCCTCCTATATATACTAGAGGATTTAGAGGTAAAAGCTAACCCTAATAGCCACGTGCTACCTCTCCTCTAGATCGCAGTTTCTCCTCTAGATCGGTTTTCAGCGGTGCTTAGGCGAAGCCCTGCTGGAATAGCTCCACCACAATCGCCGCAACGCCGTCGCGCTGTCGGAGAACTCATCTACCTCTCCGCTCCCTCTTGCTGGATCAAGAAGGCGGAGATCGTCATGGAGCTGTACGTGTGCTGAATGCGGAGGTGACGTCCGTTCGGCGCTAGATCGGAAGGACCGTGATCAAGATCGCGAGACGCATCGATGAGATCACGGGATGGATCGTGATGAGTTCATGGGACGGATTATGATTGGATCACGGGACAGATCATGATGAGATCGGGGGATGCTCGACGATTTGGATCGCGAAGACGTTCGACTACACCAACCGTGTTTCTTAACGCTTCCCGCTTAGCGATCTACAAGGGTATGTAGACCCACTCTCCCTCTCGTAGATGCTCATCACCATGGATAGATCTTGCGTGTGCGTAGGATTTTTTTTGTTTCCCATGCAACGTTCCCCAATAGGGGAGGGGGGTTTAAGCATGAGAGTCACACCCCACCACACGGGGAAAACACCTGAAGCCAGACATCAGAATCAGGGCGCACCGCCGCCTTGAGGCGACCGTGCCAGAGGACCGAGTCCTCCCTACAATAGCTAAGCAAACGTGCAAGAGAGGTTGCCTCCCCACAGAAGACCACCGCATTCCAGTGCTTCCATAGCTGCAAACAGCACAAGAACGAAAAGGTGTCAATAGACAAGGTGCCAACAACTTGGCTGACATCGAAGGCACCCAACACCCGCACAATGCACCGGTCCGTGACCTCGATCCCAACGGTTCTCCAGAACGAGCGAGCAAAATGGCACTCGAAGATCAAATGATTAGCTGTCTTGAGCTCGCTCATGTTGATAGGGCAGCCAGCCTTGTCGGCCTCAACAATGTGCTTTCGAAGCAACACATCCGCGTGTGGACACGCTATTGAGCCAATAGTCAGCCAAAGAAGCAGATGGGCGGCGACACGCATGCCCCCCAGACGAAGTCCACGAAGGAGGTCCGCACACCACCAAACCTCTCCAGGGCATAGAGCGAGCTGGTGACGAGGCCTCGGACGGGGGTCGAGCACTTGACAAGGGCCCGATCATCGTTGTCGGGCACAACGACGACCCCAGCCATGAGGAGAAGGAGGGCGTCGCGCTCAGAGCTCTCCACCATTGTGAGTCGGGGGACGAGGATCCGATTGAGGCCATGCTCCCAGACCTCCCACACCGTGGCCTTGACGACCGTCAAGTGCATGAGGAGGTCCGGGAAGGCTGTGGCGACCGCACCACATGGGAGCTAGCAATCGAACGAGAAGGAAGTCTGGCGCCCGTCACGCACACAGGCCCTGGTGAGACCATGGTAGAGGGGCAGCAAAGCCCCGACATCGACACTGTGGTAACCAGTGCCCCGACGAACTGCCGGGTGGAGGAGGGAACGCCCGTTGAGTTCTGCCCAGACCCAACTAGCCCATCACGACTACGCGGAGCACATGTAGAGGTGATGGAGCATCTTCAGCAGTAGGCATGTGTTTTGGGTGTTGAGGTCGGGGACCCCCAATCCTCCCTCCTCCTTGGACCAGCAAACCTGGGCCCAGGCCACCAAGCATTGGCCACCAGAGGCATGTTCGGCCGCGTTTCGGAGGAAGGCGCAGTGCAGGCTGTCGAGGGCGGTGATCACAACAGGGGGAGCCACATCGCAGCCATCACGTAAGTAGGGAGAGCGTCGAGGACCACATTTATCAAGAGGGGGCACCTAGCGGGGGAGAGGAGGCACGCCCGCCACCCGGCCAAGTACTTGTCCACTTTGGCGACCAAGGGGAGGAAGTCCATGATGCCGAGCTTCTCCCATGATAGCGGCAACCCCAAGTAGGCCTAGGGGAAGCCCTGCACCACGCAGCCCAACGCCCCCACCGTCTCCGCGAGCACCTCCGTGGGGACATGCATAGGCACGAGAGTGCTTTTGTCGAAGTTGATGTTGAGCCCCGTGGAGGCGGCGAAGTCATCAAGGATGCGGCGCAGCCGCGCCAACGCACGCTCCGAGGATGACCACTGTGCCATCCGCGTACTGGAGGACGAGGGGGGGGGGCTCGCCATCGACGATGGGGGTGGAGCAGCCCCCCATCCTGACGGATCATCTGCTAGAGCACATCGGCGTCGATGAGGAAGAGGTATGGAGAGGCAGGGTCCCCCTGCCGTAGCCCCCACCGCACCGAAAACCATTTGCCCGGCACGCCGTTAAGAAAGATAGCCGACCGGGGTGATCGGAAAATCTCATCGAGCCAGGAGCACCATAAGGGGGGGGATCCGCGCACCTGCAACACCCTATGCAGGACCAACGAGTCTACGGAGTCAAAAGCTTTGGCGAAGTCGATCTTATAGACAAGAGTAGGGGCCATGCATTTGTGGCAGCACTGGATCATCTACGTGACGTAGACAAAATGCTTCGAGATACTGTGCCCCGCGAGGAAGCCCGTGTCAATGATGGTACCAATCTGCTTCTGGAGCCGTGAGGTCAGGGCGCGGCACAAGATCTTCACGTCACCGTTCTGGAGAGACATGGGATGGAAGGACCCCAGAACCGGCACCCCTACACACTTGGGGAGGATAGCGACGTACGCGCGGTTCATGGGCTTGAGGTCGGCCGTCCCCCCATGCACCGTGTTAAACAGCCGCTGGAGGTCACCGGAGACAGCTTCCAGGGCAGCCTGGTAGAAGGCCGGGCCAGTCCCATTGGGGCCAGGGGCGCTAGAGCGGTCGAGCAGCCCAGCCACCTCCTTGATCTCATCCACGGTAAAGGGCGCCACCAGCATCTCGGCCTCCACTCGCGGGGCACCGCGATACAGGGCCTCAAGGTCAAAGAGCTAGACCGAGGGCCTGGCCCGCCCCAAAAGGGTAGAGTAGAAGCCATGGAGCGCCGCCGCCTTCCCGGGGTGATCCACCACCTCCACGCCGTCCACGCATAGCGCCCGAATGGAGTTACTCTGGCGACGCTGCGAGGCACTCACCTGGAATAACTCAGTGTTCTCGTCTCCCTCGCAGACGGCCCTGCATTTGCCGCGCTGCTTCCCGTGAGCACTCTGTCGCTTGACACAGCCCACCAAAGCCGCCCTGGAGTCATCGTGTAGCTGAGTTTCTTCCACAGACAGAGCACGACATTCTTCCCAAAAGTCAACTAGATCAATCAAGAATTTACAGTCATTATGAAAGGTGGGGATAAATCTATGTTGCTTTTTCCAAACCTTGGCCGCTGTGCGAAACCGTTTCTTACCCATCACCAAAGCGGCAACCGCACCGTGCCCGCTGCTGCTAGTGGCCGTCCAGGAGGGGAGGGTGGAGGGAAGAAAAAGGGGGTCCAGAAGCCATGCGGTCTCGAAGAAGAAATGTGAGGGGGACGGAATTTTCATAGAGGCACTAACTACCAGAGGCATGTGATCCGAGGTAGTCATACTCATGATGTTTGAAAACCTTGGTAACACTCAAAGTTGAAGAGAACCCCAAAGTTTACCTGCATAGAGTTGACTTGTGATCACAAGGCTTATGGTTTATCACCTGGCAGGACAAGAAATTCTAAAAGGCACATCATGTACGCACAATAAGAGACGTTCAAGCAGAGATAGTACATAGAAATATGCATTTCTTCACATACTTGCTGTCAAGATGTGATTAGTAATAAAATAATAAAGGAAAACAGAGAGCATTCGGTGTCCAGGCTCATATGCACCCACGATGAATAAAATACTCAAAGTAAATACTAGCAAAATAAAAAATCAATTTTGTGTTGCATGGTAGAGAATTTGGTGCCTGAGATGCGCTTCAAATTTCAGTCATTTGGACATCTGAATAGCTCTCGGGAAAAAAATACAAATTTTATGTGTGTAAAAAAGTTTACTATTCATGTATTGTTTGGACCAATTTGTCTTTTCTGCTGAGTTACTCATATGTCTAAATAATCTGAGTTTTTTTCAAAACGGAGGCAAAACATTTGCCTCATCAATTAATTAAGAAGAAGAGAGTTGCCCAGTTAATGTATGAAAAACCGGGCGAAAACTGATACAGACTTCCACATGCGGACTACTCGCAAAGAACAAAACACCAACACCGATGAAGTAGCCCTCTAAACATGCAACAAGCGCAACCCTCGACACTTGCAGAACACGATGAAACTCCTGTCGAGCACACTGACGAAAACGGACCTCACTCCATCATGAAATCACGGACGCCTTTCGGATGACGTCACAGTTTTTTTTTTATTCTTCTTTGGTTTCTCCCTGCTTGACTTCTTCTTCAAAGGGCCACTTGTCTTGCCAGATGTCGGCTGATCAGCCACCCATTTCTCAAGAAATTCATAAAACTCATTGAATTTCCTAGTGTCGTTGTCATCATCCAACTGGCAACTAAAAGCAAGCATCAACACACTGGCCGTATCGACATCCTCAACAAAAGGAATCACCGACACAACCTCATTGACAACAGGAACCACTAACATGATGGACTCAACCACCTCCAGTTGCTCAAATGTATCCAGTTGCTGAAATGACCTTGATGACACATGTTGTTCACACGTGGCTGCCGATGAGACCACCATTACGGAGAAAGGAGAAGTAGGGCTAAGAGATAGCTCTTGTAGCTCGGGCATGACCTGCAACACCGGAGTCTCGAGCATGACGATGGACTCGTCCGAGAGTGACGATGAACCATTTCCAACACATGGGGAGAAACATCCATATAACTCTTGCCTCCCTTCCTCCATGGAACTAACATCTTCCACACCAGAAGGGCATGCCATCAGAGTGCTCTGCGACATAACCGGTGTAAGGGAGAGCCTGCTAAGAGCAGCCTCCACCTGCTCCAAAAAATTCCCAACCCGTGACAATCAATTTTGTAGTAGTGTTGTCTGATCAGCCAGAGCGGACCGCAACATCACATCGAACGGGGTTGACAAGCCGACGGTAGCAGAGACGACAGATTCCCTTGACCAATGGCGAGGTGTCTTGGAGGGGAGCACAGATTTCATTGGACCCTTGCATGAAGCTAGAGCAGGACGATGCATGGAGGCGAAGACCGGCAGCCTGGCAAGGCATGCCAAAGAACTTAGGGGACACCACGGATTGCGGCATCCACGCGCACGGTGACCCTTCTCCAAGCAACGAGAGCACTGAAGCGGATCTCTATAGTCAGCCGTGCGATGCCCAGGAGCGAAGCATCTGCAACATCTACCGTGCAGCCAAGTAGGGATAGGACATGGAGCCATTGTCGGGGATAATGAAGTCAAGCGACGCTAACCATGCCGGGGTAACACCTCCTGCCATCCCTTGCTCGCCTTCACCACACAACCCCTGTCTGGCAGAGGGGCGGCCGGGGCTGAGGCCTTGGCAGCAAGCGGTGTCATAGGGGCCAACTCTTCCTCATCGTCACCATCGTTGTCAGTGGCAAGACAGGTCCATGACCCAGGCTCTGGCTGCCCCAAGCCAAGATCGGGTGGAGAATTTAGGAGCTCCAAATCGTCGTCCATGTTTGTAGGAAGGACGAGCTGCGACGGAGTGAGGAGCAACTGGCTGGTGGCGGAGGGCGAGGTGATGGGGGAGCACATCCCCTCCAGGCCCCCCATGACGTGGAACGGCACTACTAGGGAAAACCTTATACACAGATTCTTAGTAGCAGCACGGGACAGGCGCTACTGCTACCAACTTAGCAGTAGCATGGCTCAGTAGAACCGTGCTGCTACTAAAATTGTCCGACCGTTCCTGCCACTCTCGGTATAGCAGTAGCGTGCCCACGGTAACCGCGCTACTACTAATGTAATAGTAGTAGCACATTTTTTTCATGTCGCTACTGCTAATTTGGAAACAGGCCACATGGCGGGCCCCGCTTAGCAGTAGTGCGTGTACTAGAAGAGCGCTACTGCTATCTTATTAGTAGCGGCGTGTTATGCTCCCAACGCTACTACTAAGCCGCAACGATACCACCTTTTCCTCCCCTCCCCTCCCCTCCTCTCTTCCTCACTTTCCCCTAGCTCCCACCTCCTCCCTCCCTCACTTTGCTTCTTCCTCACTAGTTCTCCTCCCATTACTCTCCTTCTTCTACCTATCTTTCTCTCTCTACTCCTAGCTAACTACACCATCTCCATTAATGCATCTCCTTTCTCTTTTTCCTTCCCCCTCCACTAGTTGAACTTGTCTCCTCCCAAAATATCTAGCTAGGTAGATCTAGATAGAATTTAGTGAAGTGACCTATGTACCTCCCTAACTAGATCTATAGCCTTGTCAAGATGAGATTTGTCCACTTTTGATCCTTCCATAGGTGTGTGTGGCGACACCTATCGACATCATGATCACCGTGCTCGATCTCAAGATACGTGATTAAAAATTTATGCTTTTGCAAGAATGGAAATATGTGATGCATGCGATATGACATAATCGGGCGATATGATGGAAATTGTGTGTGTGGCATGAGTTTCCGCAGAATTGTGCTTGTGAGTTGCCTATGTTTTGCCGAAATGTCGATTTATTTCCGTTTCGGCGAATCCCGGGCAACTTCTATATGTCCTATTTTTAAGGAAGGTCATGCCGAATTTTTGCATGACTTTGATGCATGCATGCATTTTTATAATCAATTTGTTTATTATTACCGTACAAGCGTTCATAATGGTTAGTGGAACGGTGGTGGACAGGTGGTTGCATCCGGCGGTGCAGGACATGAAAGAAAATAACCTGACAGAGTTTTTATGTCTGTGTGGAAGATGCAAAGGACGAGTTTGGCTCGACCCCTATGACGATGGTCATGTGATGGCGCACCTGCTCATAACTGGTTTCATGGATGGCTATACTCAGTGGATAATTGAAGATGAAGATGATGATGTTGAGGACGCCAACGGGACAGGCCATGACAACATGGGGCAAGACGAAGAGATGATCGATAACGGCAGCGAAGAAGGGGCCGGACATGGCAGCGGAGAAGGGGCAGACATGGCAGTGGAGAAAACATGGACTCCACACCGCAGAATTCGTTGGTACTAAGTTCAATCGTGCGGGACTCTCATGTTCAAGCACTGCTTCACAAGGAGACGAGTACTGAGAGAGCTGCTTCTAGAGAGGAGGCCAAGCTGCAGCAACTGGTGGTAGATTCGAACACTCCATTGTATCATGGTTGCAATCCCGAGGTGACCCGCTTGAGTTTCACGCTCGAACTCTTGAAGACGAAGGCTAAAAACAAATGGACCGACACTAGCCTCGATGAGCTTCTCAAGTACCTAAATGATGTTCTTCCCGCGGGGAATCTATGTCCTACTATTGGCGATGAGGCCAAGAAGATTGTGTGGCTCTTGATCTGCCGCACGTTAGATACCATGCATGCATCAACGATTGCATAATTTATTGGAAGGAGCATGCGGAAAAAACAAGTTGTCCGGTGTGCAATGCTTCTTGATACAAGAAGGCCGGGAAGAAATCTCCCCAGAAAGTTGTATGATACTTACCGATCACTCCCCGTCTCCAACGGTATTTCATAGATCCCAAGGAAGCAAAGCTCATGCACTGGCACGCGGAAAGGAAGAAGCCCGACGATGGAGATGATCCGAAGCTTGAGACACGACGTGGATGGAAGCTAGTGGAGAGTGTTCAATGGCGAATATCTGTATTTCGCATGTGACGCGAGGAACATCATGCTCGGCATGTGTACCAATGGCATGAATCCGTTTAGCAACCAGAACACCAACTATAGCACATGGCCTGTGTTTGTATGGATGTACAACCTCCCCCTGGTTGTGCATGAAGTGGAAGTACATACACATGAGCATGCTGATTCAATGGCCAAAACAACCGGGAAATAATATTAATCTGTATCCGGGGCTACTTCAAGAGGAGTTAGACACGTTATGGAAAACACCGGGCAAGACATGGGACGCCAGCAACGGCAAGTATTTCTATATGAGGGCCGCGTTGATCACGACGGTGCATGACTATCTCGGTTACAGATATGTCGCAGGACAGGTGTGCCATGGATATTACGGATGCATGCGGTGCATGGATGATACGACCTCAAAGCAGCTAAAGTCAAGGAAAGATGGCGGGTCTGGGAAAATCGTGTACATGGGGCATCGAAGATGGCTCGAGAAGGACGACCCATGGAGAAATCGTGGAGATCTATTCAATGCTTGGAAACAAGGCCTAGGGTTCAAACTTTCACTAGTGCAAGTTCTCTCAACAATACTAACATAGTTGAATCATATGTAAATCCCTCACGTGCGACAAAGAGTTCACTCCAAAGTCACAAATAGTGAAGAACAAACATATAATTATTGTAGGGTAAGAAACCACCTCAAAGTTATCTGTTCTGATCATTCTTATGAGCTATACCTATAAGTGTCATGAACAGACCTAGAGTTCGTACTAAGACAACACCTTAAGATACACATCAACCAAAACCCTAATGTCACCTAGATACTCCAATGTCACCACAAGGACACATGGGGTTGATCATACGATATGCATCACACAATTTCAGATTCATTATATTCAATCCAACACAAAGAACTTCAATGAGTGCCCCAAAGTTTCTACCGGAGAGTCAAGACGAAAACATGTGCCAACCCTTATGCATAGATTCCCAAGGTCATGGAACACGCAAGTTAATCACCAAAACATACATCAAGTAGATCAATATAACATCCCATTTTCACCACGGATATCCCATCTCAACACATACATCAAGGGTTCTCAAATCCTTAAAGACTCAATCCGATAAGTAAACTTCAAAGGGAAAACTCAATTCATCACAACTAGATAGAGAGGGGAAACACTCCATATGATTCATCTATATTAATAAAGCTTGCGGTACATCAAGATCGTGCTATCTCAAGAACAAGAGAGAGAGATTAGACACATAGCTATTGGCACATACCCTCATCCCCGAAAGTAAACTACTCCCTCCACGTCATGGAGAGCGACGGGATGATGAAGATGACCTCCGGTGATGATTTCCCCCTTCGGCAGGGTGTCCGAACAGGCTCCCGATTGATTTTTCGTGGCTCTGGAGGCTTGCAGCGGTGGAACTCCCGATCTAGGTTCTGCGTTGGTTTTTTTGGAATTTATAGGAATTTATGGCGGTGGAAACGAGTCAAGACGGGCCACGAGGGAGTCACAAGCCTGGGGCGCTCGCCCTAGGGGGGTGGGCGTGCCCTTGAGGGTTGTGAATGCCTCGTGGGTCTTCTGGCCCAACTCCAACTCTCCCTGGGCTTCTTTTGGTCCATAAAAATTCACCATAGATTTTTATTCCATTTGGGCTCCGTTTGATATTATTTCTATAAAACCCAAAAAACACGGAAAAAATAGGAACTAGCACTGGCTCTAGGTTAATAGGTTTGTCCAAAAAATAATATAAAATTGTAGTAAAATGATTGTAAAACATCCAAGAGTGATGATATAACAGCATGGAACAAGCAAAAATTATAGATACATTGGAGACGTATCAACATCCCCAAGCTTAATTCCTGCTCGTCCTCGAGTAGGTAAATGATAAAAACAGAATTTTTGATATGGAATGGTGCCTAACATGTTCATCATATTCTTTTCTTCTTTGTATAGCATGGACATTTGGACTTTGTAAACAATTCAAATTAATAGCCTAGTTTTAACATAATGAGTTCAATACTCAAGCATGTCAACAAGCAACCATGTCTTTCAATCAACATTAAAGAAAGTTATCCCCATCCCATCATGCTCAATCATTGATCCATTCATGAAACACACTCAAATATTAGATATACCCAATGCTCAAGTACGATCATAGTGCCCCCCTAGTTGGTGCTTATAAGAGAAGATGGAGACTCAAAGCGAAAATAAAAATTGCATAAAGTAAATAGATAGGCCCTTCGTAGAGGGAAGTAGGGATTTGTAGAGGTGCCAGAGCTCAAGGTTTGTATTAAGAGAGAAAAATATTTTGAGTGGCATGCTTTTCCTGTCAATGAAAACAGAATGGCATTCTCACACTACTTTCAATGCTAGATACATTATAGGTGGTTCCCAAACAGAATGGTAAAGTTTTTACTCCCCCTCCACCAATCAATCACACTCCACGGCGAGCCGAATCCACAGGTACCGTCCAAACCAACAACATTCCTGGGGCACATTTTGTTTCATTATATTTTGATTTGTTTTTTGAGCATGGGACTGGGCATCCCGAATACCAACCACTTCTCGTGAATGATAGTGAATCAACACATATCATGAGAATAACACACCTAGCATGGAAAAATATTGGATACTCCCCACCGTTTCATGAGCGGTATGGGCACATAAAAGAGAAAATTTATTTTGAAGATTTAGAGATGGCACATACAAATTTGCTTGGAACGGCATGGAAATACCGCATATAGGTAGGTATAGTGGACTCATAAGACAAAACTTGGTTTAAGGATTTTGGATGCACAAGTAGTATTTCTACTTAGTACAAATGAAGGCTAGCAAATAGATTGAGAAGCAACCAAACCGAGGAACGAAAAATCACATAAGTGAGCATTGGATCATAACTAACATCGAATAATGCACCACAAGTAGGATGTAACTTCATTGCATGACTATTGACTTTCGTGCATGCATAGGGAATCACAAACCTTAACACCAATATTCTTACTAAGCTTAATTACTCACTAACATGACTCACACATTACTATCATCATGTTTCAAAACTATTACAAAGAATCAAGTTTAATTTGTCCCATGATGTTCATGAAATTTTTATTATATCCTCCTTGGATATATATCACTCTGGGACTAGTTTCATGTATTGCCATTGTTTTTTCGACAAGCTCAAAAAAATTTATGTAAAACACATGAGCAAATGACAAGCTACTCTCAAAGGATATGAGTAGTCAAACAATTAAGGAGCTATGTGAGGACTCTCTCTCCCTCAATAAATATTTTTAGATCTTAAGTACTTTATTCAAACAGCAAGCAAAATAAAAATAGAACTCCAGTAATAGCACACATCATGTGAACGAATAAAAATTTAGGCTCAACATAGGCTAACCGATAATTGTTGATGAAGAGAGGTGGGATGCGTAGCATCCCCAAGATTAGATGCTTGAGAGTTCTTGAAATATTTACTTGGGGTGCCTTGGTCATCCCCAAGCTTGAGCTTTTGTATCTCATTCAATCCTCTCATACAACGGTTTCACCTATTCTCAAAGACTCCATCCACACAAAACTCAAAAAGAACTCGTGAGATAGGTTAGTACACATAATAGTAAATAAATTCTTTATGTACTGCCAAGACAACTTGAATAATAATTTTCAAACATTAGGTACTGTATACTATCATTTACAAAATTCATATCTACCAATATAGGCTAAGGAAACTACAGGATAAGTAGATAACGAAACTATGACAACAATCTGGCTAAGTAGAACAGTCTGTAGCAATTTATGAAAACAATGTACTTATGTAACACAACAAATTATGAAACTTTAGTACATGCTATAAAATTTATATTAACATACTTTGTAAAAAATTAAGAAACTTTCCATCTTCCAGTAAAATATGAAAATTCAAACACTACAGCCAAAGTTTCTGTTTTTACACAGCACTCATCAAAACAAGCAATGCAAGCATCCTAAAGGCAATTCTTGGAACTTTTTATTGAAAGACAAGATTATAAATAACACCTAACAGAAAATAGCAAAATATAATGACTCTCGAAGAAAAACACATATTATGTGACGAATAAAAATATTGTTCCAAGTAAGATATACTGATAGTGTTGAAGACGAAAGAGGGGATGCCTTCCGGGGCATCCCCAAGCTTAGACGCTTGAGTCTTCCTTTAATATTACCTTGGGGGTGCCTTGGGCATCCCCAATATTAGGTTCTTGTCACTCCTTATTCTCCTCATATCGGTGTCTCACCCAAAACTTGAAAACTTCAATCACACAAAACTTAACGGAACTTCGTGAGATGGGTTAGTGTAGTAAATATAGATCATTCACTTAGGTACTGTCAAGACAAGATTCATGATTGTTCCCAAATGATACCTACTGTATTAAATCATTCCCAAAATTTATATTACTCAATATAAGTTATAGGAACACTTGAAACAAGCAAACTATGCATGCAAAAAAGAATCTATCAAAAACAGAACAGTCTGTAAAGATCTGAATGATCACCAAACTTCCCCGACTCTAAAAATTCTGAAAAATTAGGAAAACTCAAGGAATTTGCATATAAATGTTTTGTAAAAAATTCTGATTTTTTGACGCTCTAGTAAAACCAGATAATTCATATACTGGACGCAAAACTTTCTGTTTTGCATGGAATGAAACGTATCCACACTATCCCAAAGGCTTTACTTGGCACTTTATTGAAATAAAAGACACAAAACATGATTACTACAGTAGATTAATCATGTTAACACATGAAAACAGAAGGTCAAAGTGTTGAGTTATCTCCCAATAAGTGCTTTTCTTTAATGCCTTTTAGGTAGGCATGATGATTTCAATGATGCTCGTATAAGAATAATAATTGAAACCTGCAAAAGAGCATCATGAATCTCATGACAAGCACATTTAATTCTAACCCACTTCCTGTGCAGAGGGATTTTGTGAGCAAACAATTTATGGGAACAAGAATCATCTACCATAGGAAGGCAAAACAATCATATCTTCAAGAATTTGAACACATAGAGAGGAAACTTGTTATTATTGCAATTCCTATAAGCATATGTTCCTCCCTCATAATAATTTTCAGTAGCATCATGAAGGAATTCCACAATATAACCAGCACATAAAGCATTCTTTTCATGATCTACAAGCATAGAAATTTTACTACTCTCCACATAAGGAAATTTCTTCCCATGACTAACAGTGGGAGTATCATAAAAGACTTGAATCATACAAATTGGTTCCATACTAAAATATTAATATTTAGTAAAAGGATATTCATAATTACGACAAGTATCATAATAGTAATCATCACTCTTTTTGAATGCATAAGTATCTGTTGGGGAACATTGCATGGGAAACAAAAAAATTCCTACGATCACGCAAGATCTATCCATGGTGATGAGAATCTACGAGAGGGAGAATGGATCTACATACCCTTGTAGATTGCTAAGCGGGAAGCGTTAAGAAACGTGGTTGATGTAGTCGAACATCTTCGCAATCCAAATCGCCGAGCTTCCCGCGATCCCATCATGATCCATCACGTGATACAATCAGAATCCGTCCCGCTATCTCATCACGATCCGTCCCGCAATCCTATCACGAATCGTCTCACGATTTTGATCACGGTCCTTCTGATCTAGCGCTGAACGGATGCCACCTCTGCGTTCAGCACAAGTACAGCTCGATGACGATCTTCGCCTTCTTGATCCAGCAAGATGGAGCAGAGAGGTAGATGAGTTCTACGTCAGCGTGGCGGTGTTGCGGCGATGGTGGTGGAGTTGTTCCAGCAGGGCTTCGCCTAAGCACCGCTGAAAACCGATCTAGAGGAGAAACTACGATCTAGAGGAGAGGGCAGCACGTGGCTGTTTTTCTTTGTCTCAAAACCCTCAAAACCTCTAGTATATATAGGAGGAGAGAGGTAGGAGTCTTGGTGCACAAGGGGACAGCCCTTTGCCTTACGCAAGGAGGAGAGGAGGAGTCGTCCTCCAATCCTAGTAGGACTAGGACTCCTCCTTCCCACTTGGAAACTCTTTCCACCTTGGCCTTTTTCCTTATCCTTCCACTCCTAGCCGCATGGGTCTCTTGTGGGACTTAGGCCAGCCCACTAAGGGATGGTAAACCTCTTCCCACAGACCATCTAGCCTCTTGGGTAGAAATACCCCTCCCGATGGTCCCCCGGCACCCTCCCAGCACTCCTGGTACACTACCGATGAGCCCGAAACTTTTCCGGTGACCAAAACAAGACTTCCTATATATCAATCTTTACCTCTGGAACATTCCGGAGCTCCTCATGACGTCCGGGATCTCATCCAGGACTTCGAACAACCTTCGGTAACCACCATACATAACTCTATACTACCGAAATGTCACCGAACCTTAAGTGTGCAGACTCTGCGGGTTCGAGAACTATGTAGACATGACCGAGACACCTCTACGGTCAATAACCAATAGCGGGACCTGGATGCCCATATTAATTCCTACATATTCTATGAAGATCTTTATCTGTCGAACCTCTATGTCAAGGATTCAGTTAATCCCGTATGATGTCCCCTTTGTTCATCAGTATGTTACTTGCCCGAGATTCGATCGTCGGTATCTCCATACCTAGTTCAATCTCGTTGCCGGCAAGTCTCCTTACTTGTTCCGTAATACAAGATCCCGTGGCTAACACTTAGTAACATTGCTTGCAAGGCTTATTGTGATGTTGTATTACCGAGTGGGCCCTGAGATACCTCTCCGTCACACGGAATAACAAATCCCAATGTTGATCTATGCCAACCCAGCAGACACCCTCGGAGATACCTGTAGAGCACCTTAGAGTCACCCAGTTAACTTGCAACGTTTCATACACACAAGGCAATCCTCTGGTGTCCGTGAGTTGCATGATCTCATGGTCATAGGAACATATACTCACGAGTAGAAAATAACCTTTTGTCCGACGAATTATTCCCAGTCTGGTTATGAGCCGGTTCTAAAGAGGCTATTAGTCCCGGTTCGTGCCGGTTCCAACGGCTAGGAGCAGGGCGACCTTTAGTACCAGATCGTAAGGGACCTTTAGTACCGGTTCATGTCATGAACCGGTACTAAATGTGTTGGAAATATGCCCTAGAGGCAATAATAAATTAGTTATTATCATATTTCCTTGTTCATGATAATTTTTTATTATCCATGCTATAATTGTGTTGATCGGAAACTCATATACATGTGTGGATACATAGACAACACCATGTCCCTAGTATGCCTCTAATAGACTAGCTCATTGATCAAAGATGGCTATGGTTTCCTAGTCATGGACATGAGATGTCATTTGGTAACGGGATCAAATCATCAGGAGAATGATGTGATGGACAAGACCCAATCTACAAACATAGCATATGATCGTATCAGTTTATTGCTACTGTTTTTTGCATGTCAAGTATATGTTCCTATGACCATGAGATCATGCAACTCACTGACACCGGAAGAGTGCCTTGTGTGTATCAAAGGTCGCAACGTAACTGGGTGACTATAAAGGTGCTCTACAGGTATCTCCGAGGGTGTCTGTTGGTTTGGCATGGATCAAGACTGGGATTTGTTACTCCGTGTGACAGAGAGGTATCTCAGGGCCCACTGGGTAATACAACATCACAACAAGCCTTGCGAGCAATGTGACTAAGTGTTAGTCATGGGATCTTGTATTACGGAATGAGTAAAGAGACTTTCCGATGACGAGGTTGAACTAGGTATGAAGATACCGACGATCGAATCTCGGGCAAGTAACATACCGAAGAACAAAGGGAACATCATACGAGATTAACTGAATCCTTGACACAGAGGTTCGAACGATAAAGATCTTCGTAGAATATGTAGGAACCAATATGGGCATCTAGGTTCCGCTATTGGTTATTGACCATAGAGGTGTCTCGTTCATGTCTACATAGTTTTGAAACCCGCAGGGTCTGCACACTTAAGGTTTGGTGACGTTTCGGTAGTATTGAGTTATGGATGGTGGTGACCGAAGGTTGTTCGGAGTCCCAGATGAGATCCCGGACGTCATGAGGAGCTCCAGAATGGTCCTAAGGTAAATATTGATATATAGGAAGTCCTACTATGGTCCCCGAAAAAGTTTCGGGCTCATCGGTAGTGTACCGGGAGTGCCGGTAGTGTACCGGGAGACCATCGGGAGGGGTATTTTGACCCAAGAGGATACATGGGCTGTGGGAGAGTGAATACCAGCCCTTAGTGGCCTGGTTGAAGTCCCACACAAGGCCCATGTGTCTGGGAAGAAAAACTCAAAGAGAAAAAGGTGGAAAAAGGCAAAAAGGCCAAAATAAGGAGTCCTAGTCCTACTAGGATTGGAGTAGGATTCCTCCTCTCCTCCCACATAGGCCGAAGCCTAGAGGGCTTGGCCATTGCACCAAGTATCCTCCTCTCTTCCTCTTATATATACTAGAGGTTTTAGGGTTTTTGCACAAGATTTTCAGCCATGTGCTACCCGTTCCTCTAGTGCATAGTTTCTCCTGTAGATCGGTTTTCTGCAGTGCTTAGGCAAAGCCCTGCCAGAATAGCTGCTCCACCATGGCCGCAACGCCATCGTGCTTCCGGAGAACTCGTCTACCTCTCCGCTCCCTCTTGCTGGATCAAGAAGGAAGAGATCGTCATCGAGCTATATGCGTGCTGAATGCGGAGGTGACGTCTGTTTGGCGCTAGATCGGCAGGACCATGATCAAGATCGCGAGACGGATCGTGATGAGTTCGCGAGACGGATCGTTATGAGTTCGCGGTACGGATCGTGATGAGTTCGCCGGATGGATCGTTATTGGATCACAGGATGGATCGTGATGAGATCGCGAGACAATTTTGATCGCGAAGACGTTCGACTACACCAACCGCGTTTCTTAACGCTTCTCGCTTAGCGATCTACAAGGGTATGTAGATCCACTCCCCCTCTCGTAGATGCTCATCACCATGGATAGATCTTGCGTGTGCGTAGGAAATTTTTTGTTTCCCATGCAACGTTCCCCAACAAAAGGGGGCGTGGTAGGCTTTTGGTTAGACTTGGGCCGCACGTGCCTCTTTAGTACCGGTTCATGGCACGAACCGGTACTAAAGGATGCACTTTAGTACTTGGGCCCCGCGTGCCTCTTTACTTCCTATATATATATGCTTCATCTGCAGCCGATCGAAGGGGCTCTCATTTCTCTATTTTCTACCCTATTCTTCTTCTTGCTCGAAGCTCATCCTCCATTTTGCCAAGGATTTGTCAAGATTGGAAGGCACCCCATCTATCCAAGTGTTCGCAAAGGTTAGCAACTTTACCCCTTCATCTCTCATTGCTAGATTAGCTTGTGGTATGCTGAAAGATATGTGATTTGTGGGTTTTAGCTACGTTTTGGGGGAGTGATCATTATGTGGGAATTTATTTCATTTATATGCAATTTGAGCTCAAATTAACTTGTTAGGTTGCATATGAGTAGGTGTGGTTTATTTGGTGCCTTCCCATCCCCGTCATAACCATCGTCGATCGCCCGCACCGTCTCGTCGCGGCACCGGCTACCTTGGTGAGCCTCTTGTTCTTCTTAAAACCTTTTTGTTCAAAAAATTTACTTGTATGATTTAGATAGCTGCGTGTATGATTTACTTACTTGTATTATTGTTAGTTATTCTATAGTGTCATGGTTATGGTATCCGCCCATGCTGTCCCTCGTCCAGTCTATGATTCAGATGTGGTATGTTGTTATCTTTTATAACTATTTCACACATCATCTAATGTCTATGACAATTAATTATGCCACCAAATTGACATAGATGTTTTTATCTATAGGAGGTAGTTGAACCAGAAATTCCAACCGACTATGCAATTTTCCTCGGGAAGTTAACACAAGCTAAAAAAGAAATTGATCATTTGAAAGAAAAATTGAAAATAACTGAAGATGAGAAGATGGGATTGGAGTTGCATGTTTCCGATATCGTCGATGATCACAAGAACAAGATGGCTAGAATGCGCTTGAAGCTTAGAAACATTAGAAAATATGCCATTGATAAAGAGGCTTGGTATCATTATGCCGTTGGCTCAATTGTTACCTTAGATGCGATTATGATCGCATTTGTTGTTGCATTTAAATGTTTTAGATAGTTGTATGTTGTTTTATGAGATGTATGTATGAACTATAAGTATCTATTATTTGCAGTAATAACATTTGGTCACTGCTAGCTCTACTTTGGTTGTAATGTGGTGATGAAGTTGTATTAATTTGGTCACTTCGATGTTGTGTAGTGAACATGAGCCGGCAATGGATGTACGATGACCGACTAAGTCTAGGGTTCCTTAATGGCCTGCATGATTTTATTCGTGTGGCTGAGGCAAACAAGCAGAATGGTTTCATGTGTTGTCCATGTCGTGACTGTAAAAATGATAGGAATTACTCTATCTCAAAAACCCTTCACTACCACCTGCTGAAGTCCGGTTTCATGTCCGGCTATAGTTGTTGGACCAAGCATGGAGAAAGAGGGGTTATAATGGAAGACAATGAAGAAGAGGATGATGATGACTATCCTTTTGCCGATACAACAATGGGGGAAGCTGAAGAAGAGGCATCAGATGAGCCCGTTGATGATTTTGTTCGGGTCATTGCTGATGCAAAGAGAAACTGCAAAACTGACAAGGAGAGGTTGAAGTTGAAGCGCGTGTTAGAGGATCACAAGAAATTCTTGTATACAAATTGTGAAGATGACCAGAAAAAGCTGGGTACCACGTTGGAATTGCTGCAATGGAAGGTGAAGAATGGTGTAACTGACGAGGGATTTCAAGAATTGCTGATAATGATAAAGAAGATGCTTCCAAAGGATAATGAATTGCCTGAAAGTACGTACAAAGCAAATAATGTTGTCTTCCCTCTAGGATTAGAGGTGCAGAAGATACATGCATGCCCTAACGACTACATCCTCTTCCGCGGTGAGGAGTACGAGAATTTGGATGCATGCCCGGTATGCGGTGCACTGCGCTATAAGATCCCCCGTGATGACCCTGGTGATGTGGAGGGCGAATGCCCCAAGAAGAGGGTTCCTGCCAAGGTGATGTGGTATGCTCCTATAATACCATGGTTGAAACATTTGTTCCAATACAAAGAGCATGCCAAGTTGTTGCAATGGCACAAAGAAGAACGTAAGAAAGACGGGATGTTGAGAGCACCCACTGATGGGTCGTAGTGCAGAAAAATCAAGAGGGAGTTCAATGACTTTGCAGCTGACGCAATGAACTTATCGTTTGGTCTTAGTATAGACGGCATGAATCCTTTTGGGGAGCAGAGCTCCAGTCACATCACCTGGCCCATGACTCTATGTATCTACAACCTTCCTCCTTGGTTGTGCATGAAGCGGAAGTTCATTATGATGTCAGTGCTCATCCAAGGCCCTAAGCAACCCGACAACAACATTGATGTATACCTAAGGACACTAGTTGATGAACTTCTACAGGTGTGGAAAAAACCAGGTGTACGAATGTGGGATGCGCACACACAGAAGGAAATTGACCAACGAGCGTTGTTGTTTGTGACTATCAATTATTGGCCTGCTCTTAGTAGCCTTTCAGGACATGCAAACAAGGGATACAATGCATGAAAGCACTGTTTAGATGATACTGAAAGTATATATTTGGATAAATGTAAGAAGAATGTGTACATGGGACATCGTCGATTTCTACCGATCAAGCATATCTTAAGAAAGGCAGGAAACCATTTCAAAGGTGAGCGAGATAACCGGAAGAAGCCTGGCCTCCGTACTCGTGAATATATATTTGATATGGTCAAGGATTTACAAGTAATCTTTGGAAAGGGTCCTGGCGGACAATCTGTTCCGAATGAAGCCAACGGACACGCACCCATGTGGAAGAAGAAATCTATATTTTTGGAACTTGAATATTGGAAAGCCCTAGAGGTCCGCAATGCAATCGACGTGATGCACGTGACGAAGAATCTTTGTGTGAACCTGCTAGGCTTCTTGGGCGTGTATGGAAATACAAAAGATACACCTGAGGCACGGGAGGACAAGAAAAGAATTAAAGAAAAAGACGGCATGCCTCCAAAGTAGTATCAAGGTCCTGCCAGCTACGCTCTTACCAAAGAAGAGAAGGAAATCTTTTTTGAATGCCTGCTCCGTATCAAGGTCCCGTCTGGATTCTTGTCGGATATAAAGGGAATAATAAATATGGCAGAGAAAACATTTCAAAATCTAAAGTCTCATGACCACCACGTGATTATGACGCAATTACTTCCGGTTGCACTTAGGGGGCTTCTATCAGAAAATGTTCGATTAGCCATTGTGAAGCTACGCATTCCTCAATGCAATTTCTCAGAAGGTAATCGATCTAGAAATCCTACCAAGGTTATAGAATGACCTGGTCCAATGTCTTGTCCGTTCTGAGTTGGTGTTCCCTCCATCCTTCTTCAATATAATGATGCACGTCCTAGTTCACCTAGTCAAAGAGATTAACATCCTGGGTCCTGTATTTCTACACAATATGTTCCCCTTCGAGAGTTTCATGCGGGTCTTAAAGAAATATATTCATAATCATGATAGGCCACAAGGAAGGATCACCAAGGGATATGGAATAGAGGAGGTTATTGAGTTTTGTGTTGACTTTGTTCCTGACATTAAGCCGATTGGTCTTCCAGAATCGCGGCATGAGGGGAGACTAGGTGGAAAAGACACACTAGGAAAGAAAGAAGCAATAAATATGGACGGGCATTCTTTCACTCAAGCACACTACACATTTCTACAAAATTCCACCTTGGTGACTCCATATATCGAGGAACACAAGGATATTGTATGGTCCAAGAACCCGGAGCATTCTGACCCCTAGATTGAATGTAAACACATGTGGACTTTCGCCAGTTGGTTGCAAACAAAGCTCATCAATGACAACGATGTTCCAGATGAACTGTAGTGGTTGGCCAAGACACCAAGTTCGACTATAACGACTTTCAAAGGGTACGATATAAATGCGAATACATTTTACACAAACGCCCAAGATAAAAAGAGCACCAACCAAAACAGTGGTGTCCGCTATGATGCGACCAACTTTCAAGACACATATTATGGTTACATAGAGGAGATATGGGAACTTGACTATGGACCTGATCTTAATGTCCCTTTGTTTCGGTGCAAATGGGTCAAATATACTGGAGGCGAGGTATAGGTAGTCCCGTAGTACGGAATGACAACAGTAGATCTCAACAATCTTGGGTACACAGATGACTCATTCGTCCTAGCCAATGATGTGGCTCAGGTTTTCTATGTGAAGGACATGTCTAGCAAACCAAGGAGAAAACAGATAAGGAAGCGAATAAATCATACGATGAGCCAAAGCGCCACATAGTTCTTTCATGGAAGAGAAACATTGTGGGAGTGGAGGACAAGACAGACATGTCAGAAGATTATGAAAAGTTTCATGAAATCCCTCCCTTCAGAGTGAAGACTGACCCAAGCATCCTATTAAATGATGAAGATTCTCCATGGTTACGGTGCAATCATAAGCAAGGGACAAACACGCAGAAAAAGTCTTACACCGCAAGATCCCACTCTGGGATGTGACCGGCTTCACCGTGATCACTTTCTATTTGAAGTACATGCATGCATTCTCTAGCACGGTATCTTTGTAACAGTTTGTACACGAAGTGCATCCAGTTTTGCCGTAACCCTCTCAACTCTTTAGAAGTTGCTATTTGGGTGAAATTATGATGTCATGCTAAGTTTCAACCTTTTCCGAGTTCATTTGTAGTGCTTTTTAATTTCAGGTTCATTTAGCTCAAATAAATCATTAAATGCATGAAAAATATCACATGAAGTCAGAAAGGCTTGAAAATTGATGATGTGCCTTTGAATGGTGCATATTGAACACACAAAAAGTATGGAGTTAAAATAAGTTATTAGCAATGAAATCCCTTTGTAATAGATGAGTGTTCGTCCGAAACACTCGTACTTCGAAAGAGATTGTCCAGTTTGTACACGAAGTGCATCCAGTTTTTGTCATAACCCTCTCAACTCTTTAGAAGTTGCTATGTGGGTGAAATTATGATTTCATGCCAAGTTTCAACATTTTCAGAGTTCATTTGTAGTGCTTATCAATTTCAGGGTCATTTAGCTCAAAATAAATCATTAAATGCATGAAAAATATCAAAAGAAGTCAGAAAGGGTTGAAAATTGATGATGTTCCTTTGAATGGTGCATATGGAACACACAAAAAGTATGGATTTAAAATAAGTTATTAAAATGAAATCCCTGTGTAATAGATGAGTTTTCGTCTGAAACCCTCGTACTTCGAAAGAGATTGTCCAATTTGCACACGAAGTGCATCCAGTTTTTGCCGTAACCCTCTCAACTCTTTAGAAGTTGCTATGTGGGTGAAATTATGGTGTCATGTCAAGTTTCAACCTTTTCAGAGTTCATTTGTAGTGCTTTTCAATTTCAGGGTCATTTAGCCCAAAATAAATCATTAAATGCATGAAAAATATCAAATGAAGTCGGAAAGGGTTGAAACATTATGATGTGCCATTGAATGGTGCATAGTGAACAGACAAAAAGTATGGAGTTAAAATAAGTTATTAAAAATGAAATCTCGTTGTAATAGATGAGTTTTCGTCCGGAACCCTCACACTTCGAAAGAGATTGTTCAGTTTGTACACGAAGTGCATCCAGTTTTTGCCGTAACCCTCTCCACTCTTTAGAAGTTGCTATGTGGGTGAAATTATGATGTGATGCCATGTTTCAACCTTTTCAGAGTTCATTTGTAGTGCTTTTCAATTTCAGGATCATTTAGCTCAAATTAAATCATTAAATGCATGAAAAATATCAGATGAAGTTAGGAAGGGTTGAAAATTGATGATGTGCCTTTGAATGGTGCATATTTAACACACAAAAATTATGGAGTTAAAATAAGTTATTAAAAATGATATTCCTTGGTAATAGATGAGTTTTCGTCCGAAACCCTCATACTTCGAAAGAGATTGTCCAGTTTGTACATGAAGTGCATCCAGATTTTTTCGTAACCCTCTCAACTCTTTAGAAGTTTCTATGTGAGTGAAATTATGATGTCATGCCAAATTTCAACCTTTTCAGAGTTCATTTGTAGTGCTTTTCAATTTCAGGGTCATTTAGCTCAAAATAAATCATTAAATGCATGAAAAATATCAAATGAAGTCAGAGAGGGTTGAAAATTGATGATGTGCCTTTGAATGGTGCATATTGAACACACAAAAAGTATGGAGTTAAAATAAGTTATTAAAAATGAAATCCCTTTGTAATAGATAAGTTTTTGTCCAAAACCCTCATACTTCGAAAGCGATGGTCTAGTTTGTACACGAAGTGCATCCAGTTTTTGCCGTAACCCTCTCAACTTTGTAGAAGTTGCTATGTGGGTGAAATTATGATATCATGCCAAGTTACAACCTTTTCAGAGTTCATTTGTACTGCTTTTCAAACTTCAGTTATGACATTTCAAATATCATTTAATGAAATTGTTTTATACAACAGTTTAAGTTGTTCAAACATGCATGGAAATGCCATAAACAGATTCTTTATATTTTTTTGATATTTTTTCATATATTATTTATTTCTATTGGAGTCATAGATTTTTTTTCTATCATTTTGTAAAGTTTAGGGGTTTTTCTGAAAATAATAACTAATAATGAATTAAAAAACCCTTTAGTACCGGTGCGAGCCACGCACTAGTACTAAAGGTGCACCGCCCCGTGCATTTTGTGGGGAGGACCTTTAGTACCGGTGCGTGGCACGCACCGGTACTAAAGGCTTGCTAGGTATAAATAGAAATGCCCTTGTCCCGGGTCGAGCCATGCATCGGGAGAAGCTCAGATTTGCGCCGCCAGGCTGCCGAAATTAGCCGTCGCCGCCGTCCGCCGCCCCGACGCCGCACCTCCCTCGAGCAGCTTTGCACGGCTACACCCTCGATGAGCCTCTCCCCTCCCCCTTGCCCGCCACCCCGACCCCCACACGCTTGTCGGAGCTCACCGGCCCCCACCACACGCCGCTGCGCTCATCCCGGCCACCGTTCGACGTGGCGTGCACTGGCCGATCCCTCCGCCACGTTTGCAGCTTGCTGGAGCAACTCCGGTGCGGCCTGCTGACATGGCCGGCCAGCCTCACCCCCAGGATAGCTGGCTATTGGGCCCACGGGAAACAGTTGACCAGTTGACCCAGTCAACTATGATGACTAGGCAGGCCCCAGTCAATGACAAGTGGGCTCACCCCCTAATCCACCGATTAATTAAAATGATTAATTAGTTTAAATAATGTGTCTATGACACGTGGGACCCCCTAGCTAATTAGTTTTAGTTTAATTTAACTCTAGATTAACCCTAGCTAATTAGTTTTAGTTTAATTTAACTCTAGATTAACCCAATGCTAATTTTGCTAAGTGTTATTTAATTTGTTAGATGCTAAGTGTTAATTTTGCTAAGTGTTATTTAATTTTTTTTCATAATTAAGTGTTTCTTCTCGACGTCGACGATGCCGATCCCGCATCCTCATTGTCGAGTCGGCGGAGGAGGTTTGTTGCTTGAGCCGAGGGGCCCTGTCCGGGACTTGGCTCCGCCGGGCTGGTACTGGGAGGTGCTGCCTTCCGGGCGGCGCAGCTTGGTGAGGAGCAAGCCCGTCGTCGACCCGGAGGTTCTGTGGTGGCTGCCGCATGGGCCACGGACGATTCGGAGTCTTGAGTCCCCCGCGAAGGTGGTACAATACCATGTCAGCGAGGAGAACAAGCACGTCCGTCGCTACATGGCAGCTTTGGAGGCCACGTCCGACAATACCTGGCAGATTCTTCAGGGATCTCACTGGAGCTATGCTCCTATGATGGTTCCTTCTCTTTGGGTGTCCACCGCCCGCTCCGATATCCGCCGGGCGCTAGGGTTCTAGCTAGATCGATATATTAGCTAATATATATGTATTATTATGATGTATTAGCTAGATCGATGGATTAGCTGATGTATTAACTATTATCCGAGATTATGATGAGATCTTTTCTAAGAACTACTATATATATATTCGATGATGCATTATTAATTAGCTATCAGTTATTTGCTTCTTGAATGCATGCTAATTTGAATACTAATTTGTTTTATCTATATTATTATGGATTAGTTATTAAGCTATGGACAATACTGGTAGAGCTCATGAAGAGGACATCTTCGACATGATACGCTCCTCCAAAAACCTAGCGGACCTTCTGGGTGAATCACATGATGATGACGGCTCACAATATCTGAACGATTACGGTGATGGATGTGAGGCCGAAGAAGAACAACCTATGTTCCAAAATCCGAAACAACTAACAATGTCCGGTGAGGTATATACATATTAGCCTCTCGTGATCATTAAATGTGTATTAATTGATTTGTATATATATATATATATATTAACAAATTTTTCTTCTTTAAATTATCCGCCCTTCGAATCATGCCAATCTAGTAGAAAGGTACGAGGCGCTGCCAAAATGTTGGACGACAACGTAAAGCTCAATCTTGATGCTTTCAAACATTATGGCGAACCGACTCACCCTGAAGCCAATGCCAAGACATATGTGCGTCAATGCGGAGTGGTTGTTAGGAATGGAGTCCTGATCACAATGCAAGAATGGATTCAGCCAAACAAATCAAAACCAGGAGTGATTTATGTCGATAAAAGAATTAAAGATGCCCTTTGGAGAGAGCTCATGGAGCATTTCATCCTACTAGATTCTCTCTCGGAGCGCCAAAGGGACAAAGTCAAGGAGTGTGCTCTCCATAAGATGGCCGGCGCATTCCAGACTTGGAAGAAAAGATTATGGAACGAGTACGTACAACGCTAGAGGCAAGAAGGCGCCTGAATTCACAGGAATATACGAGAAGATAAGGAATCACTGGGACACATTTATCGAGTACAAGACATCGGAAGCTGCTATGGAGAAGTCGGCAGAGAATAAGATAAATGCGGAGAAAAAAAAGTATCATCATAAACTAGGGACAGGTAGATACAAGTCAAGCATTGCTAAGTGGGATGCATTAGAGAATAAGATCCATGGTGAAGGGATCACTCCAGTAACCTTCCACTGGCCCCAGAGGTGGAGGAATTGGTTTTTTGCGCATGGGGGAAAGTTGGACCGAGCAACAAGGAAGATTATTGCACTGTCGAGTCTGAAGCATGCATCATATGAGTTGATTGAAGCAATAAAAGCTTCCCAAGAAGGACGGTTTCACCCCGATAGAGAGAAAGATGACCTTACACGCGCCCTCGGGAATCCCGAACACGGAGGACGAACACGAGGCATGGGCGTTGTTCCATGGTATGAGGGGTTTGCGGGCTGGAAGGACAGTTATAAATTCCATTTGAGAAAAAAGAAGGTGGAAGCAGACCAACTTTCAAAGTTGGAAGAGAAGTACGAGCAGTAGCTGCAGATACGGGTACTGACCCAGCAAAGGGCAACTCCGCGGGAGGAGGCATCGGAACCCGTCCCATCTACACTGCCGAAAGCAGCATGGGTTCCACGAGGTCACCGCTGGGTCACACCCCCGTGGATGATATCACCGATAAGACATCTTGTGAGCTAATCCAGAAAATGAAGAACATACCCGTGCGGGTCGCGACGGGCTATGCTTTACCAAATACACCTGATGTTCTCTGGCATTTCAATCCGGTTACAGCTGGGTATGCTCGTGTCGCGATGGATGCAATAGAGCCAGGATATGATGCACTAGAGCTTGACATCCCTGGAGGTGAGGGGGAGTCCACACTGGCAGAAGCCGGCCTTGGTCTCAATCTATGGAGAAAGGACTGCATCGTCTTTCCACACTTGGCGCTAAGGCCACCGGCTCCTCTGAGTATCGATGTCCAGCGCGAGGGATCCCGGCCAGAGGCATTGCAGCGCCAGCAGTCCTTCCCACCTCGCGAGGCGTTCCACTTCAATAGGGATCCCAACGTGAGTCCATCCAACCTCGGGACGGAGCACGACGCGAGTCCATATCATCGATATCGATCTCTGTCGCGTGAGCCGACTCCTCCCCGGCAGCGGTCCCGGCAGCAGGGCTCCCAAAAGAGGAAGGCCATCAGCAGTCCTCTTCGGAAGAAAGCAAAGAAGAATCCCGAGCCTCCGACCAAAAATAAGCTGCCTTACGACATGACACTAGAGGAAACCGAAATTGAAAGCGATCGCTAAGTGAAAACCTTTTTTGCGAAGAAGCCCCTGTCGCCAAAGGAGGTAATACCCAAGGAAGTCCAAGAGCACTTTAGGGAACACTTTATTGATCGACCCCCAGCATATGCGGAGCGTATGTCGATAGACTATGAGCGACAAATTCAGAAAGCAAGTGAGCAGAGAAGTCGGCCCATCCCAAGGAAGAAGTCAGGAAGTACGACATCAACGACAGGTGGTACTACTAGCAGGAAAACAGTTCCCCGGCTCGGAGAACAATCCAAGCAATCAATCTCTCCCCTCAAGGTGAGTACCGATAAGTTCACCGACGTTGCTGGCAACCCAATCGACCTCGAACAACTAGAGGTTGCAGGTCTCACTCTTGGCCAAATCCTTGGCACCGAGGAAATCCGCGGGTACGGTGAAGCTGAGTACGCAATGAAATATGCCACCGGAAAACCACTTGTCACACCCGAGCAGTACAAGGAACTACCAACTATGATGCGACAGTTGCATGATTGGTACCTGCGTGAAGCAAAGAGAGGGGAGACAGCGATCATGGTCAAAGTAACGAAAGAGCATTACTTCAATGGATGTGAAATATGTCTTGAATTCTCAGAACTTCTCCAGTTATACCACATGGACTCTATCGAAAAATCTCTCATCAGTTGCTATTGTCTATAAGTGATTTATATCTTTAATCATTTAAGTCTCTAGCTCAGATATCGTTCATTGGCCTATCCTCACTATATATGTTCTTTTCTACGCTATTATTCAGATAGAAGATGTGGGAATTGAAACAAGAGGGAATCGATGACATTAGGTTCATCGTCCCAAATACCGTTCATGGTCATGTGGTAAAACATTATGCTAAGGACACAGAAGAGCTCTTGGAAAAATATCTAGAGGCACTAATGAATACCAAATATACAATAATATTGCCTTACAACATGGGGTGAGTGTTTACTATCTTGTATACTACAAATTCTATTTTTGATTACTAGCTCGCTGTCAAGTGTGGTTGATGAGTTATATGCATGCCTACTTAATTATATAAACTTCTACACAGAGACCACTATATCCTCCTAAATATTATCCTCGCGGATGGACTTGTTCAAGTGTATGACTCACTAGATACACAAGAACAATCATACGTGGACTTGTATTTTATTATAGACCGGTAATTTCAATCTTTATCGACCTCGCTTTCGTTCATTATTTCCTGATATCAAAACTAATTATAATAACTCTTTCGTTCTTTTTCTTTGCCATGTAGTGTTTGGAAAAAGATCATAGAAGAAAACCATCATAGTCGTCAATGGAAACCGAAGCTGAAGTGGAAAAGAATCTACGTAATTAAGTAGTACTACTAGGTCCGCGCATCTCTTTAATCCTAGTTTCAATACCATTATCATGCTTGATTATTAATTATCTTAATGAATTCTATTCTTTTGCAAAGTGCGTGAAGCAGCCACAGGGGACAAATTTATGTGGATACTTCCTCTGGGAGAACATTTGCATGACGACCGAATGTCGTATACGTCGCACAAGAGCACGTGAAAGACAACTCGAGGTTTGGCTGATGATGTCGAAGCTCTCACCACAAAAACGCTTTGTAGCACTTCAAGAGGAATTTTTGGCATTTCTTCTTCGACATGTCATTGATGTAAACGGAGAGCACTATTCCTTACCGCCGCCTCAATAATGCTAGCAAATCAGCAGTAGAAAACTCAGATTTCATCCGAAGCACTAGCTAGCTAGTTCCGGCCGGGTTTTGGGCCTTAATTTATAAGTCCGGAATATATATGGATGCGTAATTCCATTTGTATATATATTGTGTTTGAGATATTGTATATTATATTACATATATATATATGCGTCAACTTATGTACTGTTTACAGTATGTAGCACCATAAAATAAATTTGAAATGAATGGAAAACACAAAAAATAGAGAGGAAAATGAAAACCTAAAAGCTAAAACAAAAAACAGAACACTTAGTACCTGTTGGTATCACCAACCGGTACTAAAGGTCCTCCACCACCAGCCCACGCAGGCAGCCACATGGTGGGACTTTAGTACCGGTCCGTGGGCCAACCGGTACTAAAGGTCTGAACCTTTAGTCCCGACCCTTTAGTACCGTTTGGGGAACCAGTACTAAAGGCCCATCCCGACCGGGACTATAGACAGACATTCTACTAGTGACTTGACATGCAGAAAACTGTAGCAATAAACTGACACGATCATATGCTACGTTTATAGTTTGGGTCTTCTCCATCCCATTATTCTCCTAATGATGTGATCCCGTTATCAAATGACATCACATGTCCATGGCCAGGAAATGTTTACCATCTTTGATCAACGAGCTAGTCTACTAGAGGCATACTTGGGACATGGTGTTGTCTATGTATCCACACATGTATCTGAGTTTCCGAAAAATACAATTCTAGCACGGATAATAAAAGATTATCATGAACAAGGAAATATGATAATAACCAATTTATTATTGCCTCTAGGGCATATTTCCAACAGTCTCCCACTTGCAATAGAGTCAATAATCTAGTTCACATCACCATGTGATTCGCATTGTTATGAATCTAACACCCAATGAGTTCTGGAGCTCGGTCATGCTTTGCATGTGAGAGAGGTCTTTTACTCAACGGGTCTGCGACATTCAGATCCGTGTGTACTTTAAAAATCTCTATGTCATATTGTAAACACTGCTACCACACTGCACTTGGAACTATTCCAAATGTCTGCTCCACTATACGTATCCGGATTGCTACTAAGAGTTATCCGGATTGGTGTTAAAGCTTGCATCAACGTAACTCTTTACGACGAACTCTTTATCACCTCCATAATCGAGAAACATTTCCTTAGTCCTTTGGTTACTAAGGATAATCTTGACCGCTGTCCAGTGATCCACTCCTGGATCACTCTTGTACCCCTTGACAGACTCATGGCAAGGAACACACAGGTGCGGTACACAGCATGGCATACTATACAGAGCCTATGGGTAAAGCATAGGGGACGACCTTCGTCCTTTCTTCTGCCGTGGTCGACCTTTGAGTCTCACTCAACTCCACACCTTACAAATCAGGCAAGAACTCTTTCCTTCACTGGACCATTTTGAACTCTTTTGAAAACTTGTCAAGGTATGCACTCATTGACAGTCTTATCACACGTGTTATTCTATCTCGATAGATCTCGATGCCCAACAATTAAGCAGCTTTATCTAGGTCTTCATTTGAAAAACTCTTTTCAAACAACCCTTTTATGCTTTCCAGAAATTCTACATCATTTGCAATCAACAGTATGTCATCCACATATGCTTATTAGAAACTCTATAGTGCTCCCACTCACTTTATTGTAAATACATGTTTCTCATAAATTTTGTATAGACTTAACAATTTGATCACCTCATCAAAGTGTATATTCCAACTCCGAGATGCTTGCTTCAGTCCATAGAACAATCTCTGGAGTTTGCACACCTTTTAGCATCCTTAGGACTAACAAAATCTTCCGGTTGTATCATATACAACCTTTCCTCATGGAAACCGTTAAGGAAATGATGTTTTGACATCCATCTACCAGATTTCATAATTGGAAAATGCAACAACTGCTAACATAATTCCAACAGTCTTTAGCATCGCTACGAGTAAGAAAGTCTCATCACAATCAACTCCTTGAACTTGTCGGAAACTTCTTTGCGATAAGTCGAGCTTTATAAATGGTGACATTTACCATCAGTGTTTGTGTTCATCTTGAAGGTACATTTGTACTCAACGACCTGCCGTCCAACGAGCAAGTCTACCAAAGTCGATACTTGGCTTTCATACATGGATCCTTTCTCGAATTTCATGGCCTCTAACCATTTGTCAGAATCTGGGCCCATCATCGCTTCTCCATAGTTTGTAGGTTCATCGTTGTCCAACAACATGACCTCTAAGACAGGGTTGTCATACCACACAAGAATACATGTCCTTGTCGACCTACGAGGCTCGATAGTAACTTGATCCGAAGGTTCATGATCATTATCATTAACTTCCTCTTCAACTGATGTAGGCTCCACAAAAACATCTTTCTGCGCTGCGCTACTCTCTGGTTGAAACAAAGATTCAACAACCTCATCAAGTTCTATCTTCCTCCCACTCAATTCTTTCGAGAGAAACTCTTTCTCGAGAAAGGACCCGTTTTAGCAACAAACACTTTGTGCTCGGATCTGAGATAGAAGGTATACCCAATTGTACTTAGGGTATTCCATGAAGATGGATTTGTCCTCTTTGGGTTCGAACTCATTAGGTGAAAACCCTTTTTCACATAAGCTTTGCAGCCCCAAATTTTAAGAAATGACAACTTAGGTTTCTATCAAACTATAATTCATACGGTGTCATCTCAACGGATTTACGTGTTGCCCTATTTAAAGTGAATGTAGTTATCTCTAATGCATAACCCCAAAACGATAGTGGCAAAACAATAAGAGATATCATAGTACATGCTGTATCAAATAAGGCATGACTATGACGTTCGGACACACCATCACACTATGATGTTTCAGTTGGCATGTGTAGCGACCCGACCTGAAAGGTCGAATCTCCGGTGTTTCTGTACCATCCCAAGATCATACTGGTACACACACGGTACATCAATGTATATATCAAAGGGAAAATCACACAACATTAATTAATCGAAATCTCATATAGAGTCCTTTATTACAATAAGGATTAGAATAAAGTGGCTGAAGGCCAACTCATGAGATAAGCTAAATCAAAAAACTTGCCGAAGCTCCATAGGTTGTTGAGTCCATCTAACTCCAAGGGCATCTCACCGAGCGTAGAGCGTATCCTCACTCCTGGTCAGAAAAGTACTCTACAACATGATACGTTGCAGCCGTGTAGGTCAGCATATTGAATATGCCGGCAAAGTCACAAGAGAGGGGGTAAAGTAATCATCTAGTCTATATGCAAATATGGCAGGTGGGGGTAGTAAGTTTTTGCATAAAGCCAAATTTTTCCTACAACAAGAGAGGGCAAAAGCATAATTACTACAATGTTGGTTGATTAATGAGATGGTTCCACCAACCAATTCTCATACCCAAGTTGACATTAAAATACCCACATCAATGTAATTTATTGTATTGAGAGTTCCAGATAGTTTCATTTCCTTTGTCTCAAACTGTCCATGACCGTGGACACGGCTAATCGATTAGGTTTGGGTACTCTGTAGAGTTTTGCACACGTTCCCCGCAAGATTTGATCGCCTCCGTTGGATTTCTCGCACTTCATGGTGTTTGAGAAACGGATGACCAAAACATGGTCTTCTAAAGTGTTTCCCCAAGACTCTGTCGGTGCCCAACCTTTCCTACCATTCTTCTACATCTCATAGCACCGCCTGTCCAGGGTCACCACAATACCCAACCAAGCCAGAGCCCATAATAGCTTGTGGCTGTGCAGGTAAGCCTTGGGTCTTGAAGCATCCATCCATCTCTTTGTGCCTGGGTGGACCTTTCCACATGAATACTGGCACTTCTCCAGCATCATCTAGGCTAACCACTGGTTTCTGCAGGGCGCCGTTCAACCATCATACACCCAGAGGTATGTTGAAAACTCAGAGTCTTGAAGACTTGATTATCATGTAGGTCTTGAAATTATTAACTCACAAATCTCATGAATCACACGACCAACCCCGTCTACTAATAGCATAGCAAAATGTAAATCAATGTTTCTCGGGGCCAATCTGTCAAAGGGTTGAGGGGTACCTACCACATGATACTACAACAAGTAACCAAGTTTCCAATTTACCTACTTTGCATGCAATTGGGGAGATGGAAGAACTAATGCAATAAAACATAGGTATACATGGTCAAAGTGACTTGCCATGCTGACGATCCTCGAAATCAAGTGACTCTAGATAACAAGCTTCGCACTCCGAATGATCTAACGAATCAAACAAGAGCACACCATAAGCATAAACACAATACAATTCATTCAACAGCAAGGTAAACAAGTGCTTCAACAAACAAAAGCATAATCAAAAGAAGAAACACTTAAAGTATAAGACTATAAATTTTTGGTGTCCAAATCTCTACTAAGACATACAAGTCAAAAATTGGTTTTGAACACTAGACATTTCAGATAACAGAAAACTAAATATAAAATTTTATTTGAAAACAGAAAGTATTTCATTATAAAAGTATTGTGCTAAAATAATTACTACAAAACTTTTTCTAAACAATATACATGGTGAAAACAAGGTGAACCTATTCAAACTAGAGCACAAAACAATTTGAAAAACATATTTTATTAACAGAAAAAAAAAATCTAATGTTGAATCAACAGAACCTAATGAAAGCTAAAAACAAAGGTTAAACTAATTCAGGTTCAAATTAAATAAAATCAATTTAATTTAAAATCTATTAAGAACTAAACAGATTTTTTTTGTTAAAAACAGTTACCAATTCATTCAAAAAAATTCTCAAACTATGTAGAATGATAGGTTTAACTAATACAAAATAGTGGCAAAAAAATTCACTCAAAAATATATTTTTAAACTCTAGTTATACAGATTTTAGTAATTTAAACAAATTTGATTAGATTCAAAATTTAAAGTTCAAATTTGAAATCTAAGTATACAGACATAAACTACATCAAATTTGTGAACTAATGCAAAAAGAATCAAATAAAAACACCAAATATTTTAAAAGATATGATAAAAAAATAGAATACATTCTGTTTTCTAAAACAGAAAAGAAAAAGAAAAACTTCCTATCTATCGGACAGGGTCTACGTGTCAGGTAGTGATTGGCTGCGAGGGCGTGCACATGAGAGCTAACGAGCGGACGGCCAACGACTAAGGCATACCGATTCGATTATTAAACAGATCTAATCTCGCACGTTGACTACGGATCCGATGGCTACGGGTGGAGGTGGAGGCTTACAGAGAGGGGGTCGGGGTCTCCGGCGAGGTCAACGGCGGCCGGTGGTCGGAGATGCTCGGGGACGACGGTGCGGTGGTCGGGGGCGGCGTCCGAAGGTTTCAAAAGGCAGCGGCGAGGCTCCGGCATCGTTTGGTGGTGTCGGAGGGGGATGGGGTTGAGTGTGGTGATGGGCACGAGCTCAGGGACGTTCGGTTGGGGTGCCGAACTCCAATGAGGTCTGGCGCAGCGCTCCGGCGAGGGAAAAAGCGGTTTCGAGGGTGCAACGAAGAGAGGAGAGGTCATGGCTTTATATAGGAGCGGTGCGGTGGTCGGGGAGGGCACGAGGGGCAAGATCCATGGAGAGGGATCTCCGGCGACGGCGGTCGGGCGTGGGGAAGGGGATGACCGCGCTGACGCCACGGTCGGACGGTGGGTCCCACGCATCAGTGAAGGTGGGGGCGTGGTTAGCGCGTCGGTGGCCGACCCGGAGTGGTTTCGGGAATTATAGACGGTGGGCCGGCCCGGTTCGTTTTAAATACTTTCCTTTTCGATTTCCAACGCAGTAAAAACTATTTTAATGTATTCAAAACAATTCCAAACTTAGGAATTATATATATCAAAATGATCAGGAGAATTGATGCTATTTAATGAACATCTTTCCTCTGTCATATTGAATATCTTTTTTAAAAAATATTTTCAAAAAATGCCTACTTGATTTTATATCCTTTTGAGATAAATTTTTAAATAATCCCCTGGTTTAATTGCTCAAATATTTCACCAAGATGCCCCTGGTGTGGAGTGTCATGTTACTCCTCTCTTTCTTTGAACAGTTCCAAAGGTTTTCAAATAAGTGAAACAAATACATGGAAAAATTGAAATGGCCTTTCAGAATTTCAAAAGAAGCACTTCAACAAATTCATTACATTCCAACAATATGATGATGATGCATAGATATATTTCATAACATTCCAAAATGAAATTTTGGGATGTTACAAACCTACCCACCTTAAGATGAATCTCGCCCTCGAGATTCGGGTCGGCTAGAAAATAGGTGCGGGTGGTCTCTACGAAGATCTTCTTCGTGTTCCGAGGTGGATTCTTCCTCGGTGTGGTGACTCCACAGAACCTTACAGAACTTGATGGTCTTGCTTCGGGTAACTCTGTTGGTAGTCTCGAGGATTCTGACAGGCTTCTCCTCGTAGGTCAGGTCACTGTCAAGTTGTATGGCCTCTAGGGGCACTGTGTCTCTCAAAGGAATATTAGCCATTTCAGCATGGCATTTCTTCAGCTGGGAAACATGGAAAACATCATGAACTCCAGACATTCCTTCCGGCAATTCTAGTTTGTATGCAACTTTGCCTCTACATTCCAGAATTTTGTAGGGGCCTATGAATCTGGGTGCTAACTTTCCTTTAACACCAAACCTCTTGATTCCTCGAAGTGGGGACACACGAAGATATGCTCGATCTCCCACTTCATATGTCACCTCCTTGTGTTTCTTATCAGCATAGCTCTTCTGCCGGGATTGAGCTATCATGAGTCAGTCTCGAATCAGTTTGACCTTCTCTTCAGAATCTCTGATAAGATCGGGACCAAAAACTTTTCGGTCTCCAACACCATCCCACATCAATGGTGTTCTGCACCTTCTTCCGTATAAAGCTTCAAAAGGGGCCATCTTCAGACTGGTCTGATAACTGTTGTTGTACGAGAACTCTGCGTAAGGTAAGTTGTCATCCCAACTGGACCCATAGTCTAGCGCACAGGCTCTCAACATGTCCTCCAGAATCTGGTTGACTCTCTCAGTTTGTCCATCGGTCTGCGGATGAAAAGATGTACTGAACTCCAGCCTTGTACCCAAAGTTTCATGTAGCTGATGCCAAAACTTTGAGGTAAATTGTGTTCCTCTATCTGACACGATACTCCTCAGAACTCCATGTAGACATACGATCCTGGTCATATATATCTTGGCTAACTTAGCACTAGTATAGGTGGTCTTCACCAGAATGAAATGAGCCACCTTGGTCAAATGATCCACCACTACCCAGATGGAATCATATCCTGAAGGGGTCCTAGGTAGTCCTGTGATGAAGTCCATACCAAGCTTATCCCATTTCCACTCGGGTATCGGGAAAGGTTGGAGTAACCCTACTGGTTTCTGATGTTCCGCCTTTACTCGCTGACAAACATCACATACCGGAACATGTTCGACAATATCTTTCTTCATACATGTCCACCAGTAACTTTCCTTCAAATCCAGGTACATCTTGGTGTTGCCTGGGTGTATCGAGTATGGTGAATCGTGGGCTTCTTGAAGTATCAACTTCCTGAGCTCTGGGTCATTGGGCACATAGATTCGGCTCTCAAACCATAGAGTACCCTATTCATCTTCACGAAAGTCTTTAGCCTTTCCTTCCTTCATTCTCTGCTTTATCTCAACTATCTCCTTGTCCGATTTCTGGGCTTCATGAATTCTTTCGATCAAGGTGGACTGAATCTCTAGTGTGGCAACATATCCTTGTGGAACTATCTCTAACCGAAGCTCTCTGAGATCATTGGTTAGCTCCTGGGGTAATCCTCCGGCTATGAGTGTGTTCACATAACTCTTCCGACTCAAGGCATCTGCCACAACATTTGCCTTTCCTGGATGGTAATGTAATCTCATGTCATAGTCCTTGATTAACTCTAACCATCTCCTCTGTCTAAGGTTCAACTCCTTCTGCGTGAAGATATACTTAAGGCTCTTATGATCAGTGTACACATCACAACTATTTCCGATAAGGAAATGTCTCCAGGTCTTGAGTGCGTGCACTACGGCTGCTAGTTCCAAATCATGGGTGGCATAATTCAACTCATGGGGTCATAGCTGTCTGGATGCATAAGCTACAACTTTTCCCTCCTGCATGAGTACTCCTCCAAGTCCTTGACATGATGCGTCACAATAAACCTGGAAGTCCTTCCAAATGTTTGGCAGTATCAACATTGGGGCTGTGACCAAATGTTTCTTCAACTCCTGGAAACTGGCCTCACATTCCTCAGTCCAGATATACTTAGACTGTTTCTTCAACAGCTCTGTCATGGGCTTGGCAATCTTTGAGAAATTCTCATTGAATCTCCGGTAATATCCGGCAAGTCCGAGAAAACTGCGGATCTCCTTAACTGAGGTGGGTGACTTCCACTCAGTGACTGCTTCAACCTTAGCGGGGTCTACTGCTATTCCTTCTCCGGAAATAATGTGTCCAAGGAATCTGACTTCCGTCAGCCAAAATTCACATTTATTAAACTTGGCATATAACTGATGCTCTCTAAGCTTCTCCAGAACTAAACGCAAGTGTTCCTTGTGTTCTTCCTTGCTCTTGGAGAATATCAAAATGTCATCGATGAACATCACGACAAACTTTTCCAAATATTCCATAAACACTTAGTTCATCATATTCATGAAGTAGTCAGGAGCATTAGTCAAACCAAAGGACATGACTGTATACTAATATAAGCCATACCTGGTGGTGAAAGCTGTTTTGGGTATATCCTGTTCACGAATCTTCAGTTGGTGATACCATGATCGAAGATCGATCTTGGAGAATACTTTGGCGCCTACTAGCTGGTCAAACAGGTCATTAATCATCGGCAGAGGGTACTTATTCTTGATAGTCACCTCGTTCAATGCACGATAATCGACCACCATCCTCAAGGTTTTATCTTTCTTCTCCACCAAAAGAACTGGGGCTCCCCAAGGTGATGAACTTGGGCGAATATATCCCTTATCCAATAGCTCCTTAATTTTCTTCTTGATTTCTACTAAATCATTTGTGGGCATCCGATAGGGTCTCTTGGAAATTGGGGCTGTCCCTGGTAGTAGCTCTATCAGAAACTCAATCTCCCTATCTGGTGGCATGCCTGGTAATTCCTCCGGGAATACATCTAGAAAGTCTTGTACAACCGGCACTTCCTCCTGAACAACTCATGTGAGGGAATTTAACCGAGCACTCATGTGTGTGCGTCGGGATACATACTTAATCCTCTTGTTCTCCGGAGTGGTGTGTGAAATAGACTTGCTGGGGCTATCAATGTTTCCTTCATACTTGGTCATCCAATCCATGCCTAGGATTACATCCAATCCCTGGGATTCTAAGACGATGAGGTCGGTAGGAAAAACATGGTTTCCTATGTGGAGTTTCAGGGCGTGGCATCCTATCCCTGCCATCATCATACCTCCTGGGAATTGACCTTAATGGGCTGACTAAGGGTTCTGGTGGGTAAACCATACTTTTCCACAGCTACCCTTGATATGAATGAATGAGTTGCACCAGAATGAAAAATTACCATAACTGGACGTGAATGCAATAAAAACATACCAACCACAGGCTCGGGCTGATCATAGACTTCTTCCACATCGATGTGGTTCACCTGAGCACAAGGAAAAGGATTTGGCTTCTTAGCTGCGGAGTTGCCGTTGTTGTTGTCGTTTCCATTTCCTTGCTTGTTCTGAGGGCATTCAGAGGCATAGTGCCCTGTCTTCTGACACTTGAAACAGGTGATATGGTTCAGATCCTTCTGAGCTGGAGCGAACGGTGTTGATTGCCATTCCCACTTCCATTGCCATTCTTGAAGCTGCCATTGTTGGGACGATTATTCCCATTTCCTCCATGGTTATGGCCTCCTGAGTACGGGGAGTAACGGGGCTTCTGATGAGCTCCAGAGGTAGACTTCCCATGTGCATACTTCCTCTTGTGGTTCTTGATTTGCTGATGCTTCCCCTCCAAGATGAGGGCCTTGTCTACCAGCTCCTGGTAGTTGCTGAAGGTAGCCACCATCAGCTGCACGCTCAACTCATCATTGAGTCCTTCCAAGAACTTCTCCTGCTTGGCTGCATCATCGGCCACATCTCCTGGTGCATAACGAGCCAACGTGCTGAAGTCATCCACATACTGGGCCACGGAACGGTTCCCCTGGCATAAGTTGCGAAACTCATGCTTCTTCAGACTCGTGGATCCAGCTGAGACATGAGCGGTGCGGAAAGCTTGCTTGAACTGCTCCCAAGTCACACCAGTAATGGGGTACGTGGTAGTGTAGTTCTCCCACCATGAAGCTGCTGGTCCCTCCAGTTGATGGGCGGCAAAGCGCACTTTTTCATCCTCAGTGCATCCTACGGTGGTGAGTTCCCTCTCCATCTTGCGGAGCCAATCATCAGCCACAATGGGCTCCGTGCTGTTGGAGAAAGTTGGGGGATTCAGTCTCAGAAAACGGGTGAGGTTGTCGCCTTGAGGTGGAGGGTGGTTGTTGTGGTTGTTGGTCTGGTTCTGAATCAGCAGTTGCATCAATGCGTTCTGTTGCTGGAGAAGTTGTGTGAGCTCTGGCGGGAAAGTGAAATCGGGCTCACGTCGCGGAGGCATCTTGCTGTTTTTAGAGGGGTGAGAATTAGAATAGAACAATGACCTAAAAGGAAATTCACTACCCATATGCAATGCAACAAACATATCACACCAAACACTCTTTCATTTATTCAACTCAAGGTTCAAACATCGAGATACAAATCTCCAAAATCAGACTAAACATCAACCTACGCTTTAACGACGAAAATGAAGATACATGGGGGCATAACTGAAGTTCTCCTCAAAAGTACATGGTGAAGTGGCCTCCTCCGGTGGTGCTCTCCTCATAGTCATCATCGTTGCTGATCAAAGGAGCCATGTCTCCTTCTGGATGAAGATTTTCACCCATGTCCATCTATTCCTCCAGAGTTGCAATGCGAGTGTTCAGCTTATCGATCCTCTTTAAGAAATCCTTCACTTCATACTCATGCTCGTACTTGGCTTCCCATAGGTCAGCTTCGAGGTCAATCTCGCGGTTCATCATCCTCTTGATTGTCTTCATGTCAACACATACCCGAAGCTCCAAGGTCTTGATGTGCGTCTCCAAAGTCTGGATATAGGAAATGGTGGTGTCTTCAGTGGGAGTGGTTATGATATTTCCATTGGCATCCCTGCGACAAACCACGCCAAGTTCTGGTGAAATGGTTCCACTTCTATATTCCTCCTGAATCAGTCCAAGGGCACCATGAATGGCCATGTCTCTCCCAAGTATCCAGCTGGGTGCCACAAACTTGAAGTCGATGGGTTCCTTACTATTTCCAAAGGTCTTCCCGGGGATGTGCACCTCGATCCTGTAGCGTCCGTCTTGTGGAAAAGACATGATAGGAGTCCCGGTGATGCTCGGCTGTAACATCCCAAACTTTGGAATGTTATAATAATTATTAGAATGATTGTTTGTTTGTTTGAGTGATTGAAACTGAGTGAAATTTGAAACTTTTTGAAACTTTTGAAAGTTGAATGAGAGGGAATGAAATGACTTTCCCAAACTTTCACTTTGCATTTTGCTCATCAAGAATTCAAATTCATTTCATCACAAAACCCCAGAGTGAAGATGATATGACTTCTTCCATTCAAAGGAATGAAAAGGGATTTGAAAAAAATGAATTGAATTCCCATTTGAAAATATATCTCAAAGAAAACTTTATGCAACTCAATGATTTTCATGAGAGAGGATAATATGACTTCCTCAAATTTTCAGAAAATATGAGTTGGAAGTTTAAAAAAGAAGGAATTGAAAGAGCTTTTGAAAACCTCTGGATTATTTTGAAAATCCATTTCATATTTGGTCCCTATTCAAAATTTTCAAAGTATTCTAACCCTGACAAAAATTTGAGAGGAGTAAAATGACACTCCAAACCAGGGGGGAATTTGTGAAGTTTTTGAATCATAAAACCCCTAGGGTTATATGAAAAATAATTGCAAAAATAAATCAAAGCCAATTAGGCAATTTTCTGAAAAATATTTTTTTACAAGTGTTTAATTTGGCCAGGGAAAACTGTCCATTAAATGGCATTTATTCTCCTGATAATTTTGGTATAAAACTTTTTATTTTTAGGCATGTAATTATGGTCATTTAATTGTTTTTGATTCGCTGATAAAATAAAAAGGGAAAGTATTTAAACATTTTAAAGACCCACCGGCCCACTTGCCCTATCGACCTCCCCGACTCACCTTCCGATCGGCCACCGCTCGCACTAACCTCTCGCTCCCTCTCACTGACGCCCGGCCCCACCGCCCGACGCAAATCACGGGCCGGTCACCTTCTTCCTTCTCCCGCACCCGGTCACATCGTCGGCAACCCCTCGCCGTGATCTCCTCCCCTCCTTCCTTTCGGACGCCCCCGACCCCTCCTATATAAGCCCCTGACACCCCTCAACCCATTCCACCCCTTTGCCCCTCTGCCCGAGCCCCCACCTCGCTGGAATCACTCGCCGGAAACCTCGGACGCCGCTGCGCCATTGTCACTCTCGAGCTCGCCTCTGACCTCCCTGACCACCACCGAGCCTACCATCCATCCTCCCTCGCCCGTGCGCACCTCCCAGCCCACTCGCGCAAGCTCCACACCCACCGGAGCTCTCTTCCCCGTCGACACCCGGAAGCCGCCGCCGCACCCAAAGCTCGTGCCAGTCACATCCGTCGCCCCCGAGCCTCACCGATGCCACCATCCTCACCGTCGTGCCCTCCTACGTCGATTGGAGGCAACACCTTTGCCAGAGGACCGCTGGAGCGCCATCCCCAACGACCTCGATGGCCCTGCCTTGCCAGAAAAACTTCGTTGCCGGCGGCAACCACCACGGTGAGCTCCACCACCCCCTCAACCGTCGGATCCAGATGAACGGCCACGATTAGAAATTTTATTTCGCGAAACGTTTTCCCCTTAGGCTCGGTCGACCGCCCGTAGCACCCGCACGCTCACGCTAGCTAGCCACTCACAGGTCGCCACGTGTACCCCCTGTCCTTTAGAAACCTTTTTCTTTTTTCTGTTTTAATTTCAAAAACAGAATAGTTCTGATTTTGTTTTTAGTATATCTTTTATGTTTTTAAGTATTTTTAATTGATTATTTTTGCATTAGGTCACAATTTTTATATAGTTTCTGTAGATGCCAAGTTTGACCATGTTTTAAAATTTAAATTTGAATTTAAACAGATTTGATTTAAATTTTGTTTTCTGAATAACTTGAGTTTAAAAATATTTTTTTGATCGATTCTTTTTGCTAATGGTCACTAGTGATCTTAGTTATCATTAGGTAGAGTTTGAGAATTTTTAGAATAAATCTGATTTGGTTTTTAACTAGAAACAGACTCTGTTTAGTTTCATATTAGTTTATTTATATTGATTTACTTTGTTTTATTTTTGAAAATCTGAATATGATTTATATTAAGTTTCATATTTCATTTAGTTTTGTTGTTCCAAACCTTACTAATTTACTTGCTGTTAACGAAAGTTAATTTGTTTAGTTTATAAATTTTGTTGTAGGGATCTATACCCTCTTTCAAATAGGTATAGTTGTTTCAAAAGCAAATTTGTTAGTAACAATTCTTTTAACTAAAGTTTTCTATAATTAAACTCTGTTTTCGAAGAAAAAGTTTTAGTAATCTTTTCTGTTAAGAAATGTTTTAAACAAAAATAGTTTAGTTTTACTCTATTATTATAGGAAACTATATTTTTCTTCATTAGGCAATGTTTTATAAAACAATTTAGTTTTAGTAGAAACTCATTTCACAAAAGTTTTAGATGATTTAATTCTGTTTTATAATAAAGATTTTATTTAATTGCTTTCTGTTAACTTAGTTGTTCCATAATTTGTTTTCTTTTAGTTTATGGTCGTGCTTGTAGTTAAGTTCATTAGGCAAACACTCATGTTGTTTAGGATGTTGATTTCATAGTTTTTACTTGTTCTTCAAAAGTAATTCTTTTTGCTAGAAAAATATTTACTAAAATCCTTTTGTTATATTTTACTTTGTTTTTGGTTTTGTTTTGTTGAAAATAGTTGCTTGTAGTGGGAAATTACCTTAGTTGCTTTTATGAAAACTTTGTTGATTTTGTCTTTAGTATTTCCTTCATCAACCTTGTTGATTTTATTTCTTGTGTTACCTTGTGATTGTTAGAATTGATTGCTAGTATGATTGCTTATATGTATGCAATGTTTGTTTGTATAGATTTTTCATCGGAGAGTGACGAATAGTCTATCAAGTTATTTCTGAGAGCGATCTTTCTCTTCATCAACAGTATAGGCAAGTTCACTTTGACCATCTATTTCATACCCATGTTTTTATTTGCATGTAGTGACATCAGTCAACAAATCCCTCCCGTAGTGTTATTGAAATTCTTGTAGATGAGTAGAATGCATGAGGTAGGAACCCACCACTGGTTACTAAAGCCCCGGGAACGTTAGTTACTTTTACGCCATGCTAAAGTAGACGGGGTTTGGTATGAGTGTTCGTGAGTGGTGTGAAGAAGGACTCTACGTCAAGACGACAACTTCATGAAGACATCTTCAAGTCCTGCATCTTCAAGACCTCAAGACTTCAAGACTCGAGAAGACAAGTTTTTCAATACACACTACTGGGTGAAGGATGGTTGATTGGGCACCCGGAGAAACCAGTGAGTGGCCGGGATGCATGGAGAAGCGCCATGACATCTTGCGGAAAGCTTCACCCAGACTCAAAGAGAAGGATGAATACTTCATGCCCGGAAGCTTACCTGTGTAGCCACAAGTCATTATGGGCTCTGGCTTGGTTGATCTTTGTTGTGACTCTGCTGGGCAGTGCTACGAGATCTAGTCGACGTTAGGATTGGATGGGCACTGTCGGACAGTCAGGGAAGCACTCTGAAAGACCATGTTTCTTTCATCCTGTTCTCAAACACCAGGCAGTGCGAGGACTTACCAGGAGGGAAAGAATCTTGTGGGTAAAGTACACAACACTCTGCAGATTTAAACCTAATCGATTAGCCGTGTCCCCGGTTACGGACAATTTGAGCTTCTAGACTTGGATCTATCTCTGAACTCTCAACACTGGACTGATAACTAATTGTGGGCAACTTATGATACTTATGGGCAATTGAGACATTGGTTGGCGGAACCATGTCATGATAGGTAACTCCATAGTGAAATTCCTGATATTCCTTTGTTGTAGGGAAATAAAATCAGCTTTTACGCAAAAACTCAGACACAGAGCCACAAAGCCTTTGCATATAGAATAGCCTTTATTCTTTTGTTCTACTATGGTGATCTTGCCAGTACATTCAATGTATTGACCTATATGGCTGCAACGTATCATGTTGCAGATACTCTTCTGCGATGGGTAAGAGTACGATTCAGGGTTATGGTCTGCACTCAACTTGCCATTGGTGTTATTGGGACTCCACTCCCATTGACTGTATTCCGCTGCTATTTTAAGGTATATATCAGTTTTACGTTATTTACATGTGATTGCACTTTGATATATACATTGATGTACTGTGTGTGCCAGCATATTGATCCAGGGATGGCACAGAAAACACAGAGGCTTGACTCGTTTTGAGTCAGGTCGCTACAGAAAATGGTATCAGAGCACATGTTGACTGTAGGACGTGACCCTAGAAACTGTAAAGCCCTTAGGAAATGATTTCTCGAAAACTTTGTTTTCAGAAGACCTTCTACTTCTCATCCCTTCTGAGTTTTATCAAAGAGTTAGAAAATATCCTTTTCCCCTTGACCACACGAAGGATCAACTGAAGCCCTCCAAGAAGGACAAGATATCAGACAACTGGTGACCAACTCAGACAAAGATGTATTTCATTATGGGAGAGCTACAAAAAGGATTGAAGATTATACAGATCTGAAGAAATTAAAGACCATGAAGAAATTTCAATGATATTATGACCTAGAAGACCAAACCCCTGTTGTATACTTACGTTAGATACGATGATTTGTGAGCTGTCATTTGTGTGTAAGTTTTATTTTCGACAGCCACAACAACAAAAAAATCTATTTTCAAAACCATTGTTTGTATCGTGTGTTTTCCCCTCCTTTCTCTCTCTTATCTCATCCCAAACCCTTGAACCCAATAGATGATGAAAGAAGCTGGACTCATGTATTCTGGATCGATGACTCGGTTGGAGACAGAAGTATGGATTCACAACATGGAGAATCACTTTAGGAGCAACTCGATAGCACAGAAGTATAAGGTTCAATATGCTCTCTAGCACTTTACCCAAATTGCCGCAACTTGGTGGAAAATGCATCATGCCATACAAGGATTTAATGGAGCAAAGAATTGGGAAGAACTCAAGAAGACTCTGTTAAGAGCCCGTCTCATTTAGAAGCATTGTGTTATCTCGATGAAGAAGACCCGAGCATGCAAAATCTGTGGAGAAATAGGACACACCCAGGAAGAACACAAGGATGGATGCCCTTACTATGAAGAGAAACACCCTGCTGAGGAATGCCCAACTGGGCAAGTGACATGTTTCTGGTGTGAAGGAACTACGCATTACCCGGCTCAATGCCAAATGTACCCCAAGGTACAAGAAGTCATCAATCAGCAGAAGGAAGCCATGAAGGAAGCCTTCAGAGAAAATTTAGGAGGACTTGTGATGAAGGAAGATGTTGAAGACCCTGATGGATAAGGCCTAACCATATTTTACTCCAATGCCTTCTATTCATGTGGAGAAAAAGGACACTTCTCACAGAACTGTACGAAGGAAAGAAAAGAGTATCTGGGAAACTTCTCGGTAGAAAAAGTGGAGTTTGATCCACGGGAAATTGAAGTGTTGATCAAAACAAAGAACCTCAAGAAGAGACAAGCTCCTGAACAGAAGGACCTGAGTTATATTAGATGTTTCAAGTGTAAGGATATGGGCCACTATGCCAATAAGTGCCCAAGAAAGGAACCAGAACTCCCAGGAGCAAAAACCAACATCAAGAAGCCCCGAGATTTGTCAGAAATCATCTGTTTCCAGTGCAAGAAGACAGGACACTATGCCGATAAATGCCCAGAGAAGAATGGCTAAACATGAGTAGTCTGAGTTTTGGATTTTTGGATGTAATAAATGTAATAGGTAGCACTCTTACCATTTTGAAGTTATGCCATGGAAGCCATACGCCATATTGGAGAAATACTTGAAGCAAGACTCCGTCATACCCAGGAATACCTGCAAGAGGTGCATACGGAGATGATGGAGATGAAGCTCATGTCCACCCTGATCAAGGAAAAGATGGACGATTTCAAGGAGCACATCGCAAATTTCCAGTGGTACTAGAATATCTCCAAGGGGAGATGAATGAATAAAGTTGAGAGTTGATGCTAGACCATACCAAACTATGTGGATGGCAGCATTTGTAATAAAGTATTTTTTTAAGAAGTGATTGAGGATTTAACCAAGGATTGAATATGAGAAGAAAGCTAGAATGGGATAGTTAAGTTTTGAAGATGGAAATACGTGTATCATGAAGCACTTTTGTTTTCATGAGCTTATCTTGTAATGGAAACCTCAGAGTTTGTAATAAGTTCATGAGATCAATGGAATTTATGATGTCATGATTAGCCTATGTTGAATTATATGATTTGTTACCCCATGAACAAAGATCTCTGACCATTTTCGAGGATATGAGAAATTATGGTCTATGCAAGCATGAGTGCATTTCATTTTTAAGTGTGGTAGTAACCACATGTACCTTTACGGTTAAGGAGTTTGGAGAAGTGAATACAGTTGAAGAGAATGTGGAACCTCCTCAAACTATGTGAAGGATAACCTTGTGACAAAGTACTTTTGAAGGTTAAACAGACCAATGGAAAGGAAAATGGATTCCACTGAGTGGAATCTAAACAAGAATAAGTCTGTGATTTGTTACCTCAAGGGTATAATGGAGTGAACCGAAGGTAACGTTGGAATATGGAACGATAGTAACCTCAATAGTGAGTTAAAGCTATTCTCACTAACCCCCGGGATTGAGAAGGATCAAGCCCCACCTTTGTGCAGGGAGAAACTTGGAAGAAGCTATGACTGATCAGCAACACGTTTTTTAGGAGTATACGATAACCTGAGAGTTGTGAAGAAACGATAGATGTTTTTGTTTGGCTTGCAGAATCAATGGATTTATCCGAACTTTGTTCGTTGACAAGAGAAATTTCTGCAATGCTTGTGAGGAAGCCCAAGTGTTAGAATACGAGATTCACTAAACCTTATACAAGGTAATGATTTCAGTGCGACATGGTTTGGCCACCATGACCACTTACTCTTCTCATTCTCTTGTTATTCGGATTGGTAAATCTGAGTGACATACCCATAGTAAGAGACGACGTTCTTTGAAGCTTTTGTTTAAGCCTTAGAACGGTATGAAGAGCCCCTTGTACATGACAGTTGTTGTCACATGTAGGAATTCTACGGTGAGGAATGAAGCCAAGACCCATTTCACTACAGGGTAACCACTAATGGTAGACCACCATGAGATCATCGATAAGTTATTTAGAATGCTTGCGAGAACCGTCAGTTAAGAAGACCCAGTATCGGAGGAAATACATTCTCGTTATGAGAACGCAAGATTTTGATATAACGGAAGAGCATCACCGAAGAAGCTATCGTGAAGAATGTGAAAAGACAGATGCACCTAGAGGACTACCAAGATTTTGAGAGACCAGTAACTCTCATTTAAGTGTGGTAGACCCACATTTCGAGGTCAATGGAGTCTTGTTGGAAGACCCCACACCTTCTTGGTCTGTGGATTTGTTAGAAGACCCCCAAACCCTAACCTTTTCTTTCTAGCCCTTTCGAATCTCGAGGACGAGATTCATTTTAAGTGTGGTAGGTTTGTAACATCCCAAACTTTGGAATGTTATAATAAATATTAGAATGATTGTTTGTTTGTTGGAGTGATTGAAAGTGAGTGAAATTTGAAACTTGTTGAAACTTTTGAAAATTTGATGAGAGGGAATGAAATGACTTTCCCAAAACTTTCACTCTGCATTTTGATCACCAGGAATTCAAATTCATTTCATCACAAAACCCCAGAGTGAAGATGACATGACTTCTTCCATTTAAAGAAATGAAAAGGGATTTGAAAATGGTGTGAATTTCCATTTGAAAATATTTCAAATTCAGAAACTTTATGCAACTCAATGATTTTCATGACAGAGGATAATATGACTTCTTCAAATATATGAAATATGAGTTGGAAGTTAAACCAAGGATTTGGAAAAGGGAATTTGAAATCTATTTGAGTTTCATTTTCATTTGAATTTGCAAACATCCAAACCCCTTGTCAAAGATTTTGAGAGAAGTAATATGACACTCCAAACCAGGGGGGAATTTGTGAAGTTTTTGAATCATAAAACCCTAGGGTTATATGAAAAATAATTGCAAAAATAAATCAAAGCCAATTAGGCAATTTTCTAAAAAATATTTTTTTACAAGTGTTTAATTTGGCCGGGGGAAAATGTCCATTAAATGGCATTTATTCTCCTGATAATTTTGGTATAAAACTTTTTATTTTTAGGGATGTAATTATGGTCATTTAATTGTTTTTGATTCGCTAATAAAATAAAAAGGGAAAGTATTTAAACGTTTTAAAGACCCACCGGCCCACTTGCCCTATCGACCTCCCTGACTCATCTTCCGATCGGCCACCGCTCGCGCTAACCTCTCGCTCCCTCTCACTGACACCCGGCCCCACCGCCCGACGCAAATCACTCGCCGGTCACCTTCTTCCTTCTCCCGCACCCGGTAACATCGCCGGCAACCCCTCGCCGTGATCTCCTCCCTTCCTCCCTTTCGGACGCCCCCGACCCCTCCTATATAAGCCCCTGACACCCCTCGACCCATTCCACCCCTTTGCCCCTCTGCCCGAGCCCCCACCTCGCCGGAATCACTCGCCGGAAACCTCGGACGCCGCTGCGCCATTGTCACTCCCGAGCTCGCCTCCGACCTCCCCAACCACCACCGAGCCTACCATCCATCCTCTCTCGCCCGTGCGCACCTCCCAGCCCACTCGCGCAAGCTCCACACCCACCGGAGCTCTCTTCCCCGTCGACACTCGGAAGCCGCCGCCGCCCTCGGAGTTCGTGCCCGTCACATCCGTCGCCCCCGAGCCTCACCGACGCCACCATCCTCACCGCTGTGCCCTCCTGCGTCGATTGGAGGCCACACCTTTGCCGGAGGACCGCTGGAGCACCATCCCCAACGACCTCGACGCCCCTGCCTCACCGGAAAAACTTCGTCGCCGGCGGCAACCACCACGGTGAGCTCCACCACCCCCTCAACCGTCGGATCCAGATGAACGGCGACGATTAGAAATTTTATTTCGCAAAATGTTTTCCCCTTAGGCTCGGTCGACCGCCCGTACCACCGGCACGCTCACGCTAGCCAGCCACTCACAGGTCGCCACGTGTACCCCCTGTCCGTTAGAAACCTTTTTCTTTTTTCTGTTTTAATTTCAAAAACAGAATAGTTCTGATTTTGTTTTTAGTATATCTTTTATGCTTTTAAGTATTTTTAATTGATTATTTTTTCATTAGGTCACAATTTTTATATAGCTTCTGTAGATGCCAAGTTTCACCATGTTTAAAAATTTAAACTTGAATTTACACAGATTTGATTTAAATTTTGTTTTCTGAATAACTTGAGTTTAAAAATATGTTTTTGATTGATTCTTTTTGGTAATGGTCACTAGTGATCTTAGTTATCATTAGGTAGAGTTTGAGAATTTTTAGAATAAATCTGATTTGGGTTTTAACTAGAAACAGAATCTGTTTAGTTTCATATTAGTTTATTTATATTGATTTACTTTGTTTTATTTTCGAAAATCTGAATATGATTTATATTAAGTTTCAGATTTCATTTAGTTTTGTTGTTCCAAACCTTAGTAATTTACTTGTTGTTAACAAAAGTTAATTTGTTTAGTTTATAAATTTTGTTGTAGGGATCTATACCCTCTTTCAAATAGGTATAGTTGTTTCAAAAGCAAATTTGTTAGTAACAATTCTTTTAACTGAAGTTTAATATAATTAATCTCTTTTTTCTAAGAAAAATTTTTAGTAATCTTTTCTGTTAAGAAATGTTTTAAACAAAAATAGTTTAGTTTTACTCTATTATTATAGGAAACTATATTTTTCTTCATTACGTAATGTTTGATAAAACAATTTAGTTTTAGTAGAAACTCATTTCACAAAAGTTTTAGATGATTTAATTATGTTTTATAATAAAGATTTTATTTAATTACTTTCTGTTAACTTAGTTGTTTCATAATTTGTTTTCTTTTAGTTTATGGTTGTGCTTGTAGTTAAGTTCATTAGGCAAACACTCATGTTGTTTAGGATGTTGTTTTCATAGTTTTTACTTGTTCTTCAAAAGTAATTCTTTTTGCTAGAAAAATATTTACTAAAATCCTTTTGTTATATTTTACTTTTTTTTTGGTTTTGTTTTGTTGAAAATAGTTGCTTGTAGTGGGAAATTACCTTAGTTGCTTTTATGAAAACTTTGTTGATTTTGTCTTAAGTATTTCCTTCATCAACCTTGTTGATTTTGTTTCTTGTGTTACCTTGTGATTGTTATAATTGATTGCTAGTATGATTGCTTATATGTATGCAATGTTTGTTTGTATAGATTTTTCATCGGAGAGTGACGAATAGTCTATCAAGTTATTTCTGAGAGTGATCTTTCTCTTCATCAACAGTACAGGCAAGTTCACTTTGACCATCTATTTCATACCCATGTTTTTATTTGCATGTAGTGACATCATTCAACAAATCCCTCCCGTAGTGTTATTGAAATTCTTGTAGATGAGTAGAATGCATGAGGTAGGAACCCACCACTGGTTACTAAAGCCTCGGGAACGTTAGTTACTTTTATGCCATGCTAAAGTAGACGGGGTTTGGTATGAGTGTTCGTGAGTGGTGTGAAGAAGGACTCTACGTCAAGACGACAACTTCATGAAGACATCTTCAAGTCCTGCATCTTCAAGACCTCAAGACTTCAAGACTCGAGAAGACAAGTTTTTCAATACACACTACTGGATGAAGGATGGTTGATTGGGCACCCTGGAGAAACCAGTGAGTGGCCGGGATGCATGGAGAAGCACCATGACATCTTGCGGAAAGCTTCACCCAGACTCAAAGAGAAGGATCAATACTTCATGCCCGGAAGCTTACCTGTGTAGCCACAAGTAATTATGGTCACTGGCTTGGTTGATCTTTGTTGTGACTCTGCTGGGCAGTGCTACGAGATGTAGTCGACGTTAGGATTGGAGGGGCACTGTCGGACAGTCAGGGAAGCACTCTGAAAGACCATGTTTCTTTCATCCTGTTCTCAAACACCAGGCAGTGCGAGGACTTACCAGGAGGGAAAGAATCTTGTGGGTAAAGTACACAACACTCTGCAGATTTAAACCTAATCGATTAGCCGTGTCCCCGGTTACGGACAATTTGAGCTTCTAGACTTGGATCTATCTCTGAACTCTCAACACTGGACTGATAACTAATTGTGGGAAACTTATGATACTTATGGGAAATTGAGACATTGGTTGGCGGAACCATGTCATGATAGGTAACTCCATAGTGAAATTCCTGATATTCCTTTGTTGTAGGGAAATAACATCAGCTTTTACGCAAAAACTCAGACACAGACCCACAAAGCCTTTGCATATAGAATAGCCTTTATTCTTCTATTCTACTATGGTGATCTTGCCAGTACATTCAATGTACTGACCTATATGGCTGCAATGTATCATGTTGCAGATACTCTTCTACGATGGGTAAGATTACGATTCAGGGTTACGGTCTGCACTCAACTTGCCGTTGGTGTTATTGGGACTCCACTCCCGTTGACTGTATTCCGCTGCTATTTTAAAGTATATATCAGTTTTACGTTATTTACATGTGATTGCACTTTGATATATACATTGATGTACTGTGTGTGCCAGCATACTGATCCAGGGATGGCACAGAAAACATAGAGGCTTGACTCGTTTTGAGTCGGGTTGCTACATCGGCAAAGCAATCCTTACATCCCTGACGATCCTCATCAGCTCCTTGCCAAAGGGCATCGTCGCGTCAGGCTGACAAAACTCCATGATCAAAATTGGGATGAAGGTGGCCATCTATAAATTTTGAAATAAATCGGAGGGAAGTCAGAAATGAGTAGATGAGAGTATATTAATTTTAGAGACAAAAGAGAAATAAATCCTAAGGCTTTTCCAATCCTAGAGGGTACGTCCTATGGTCAGCGTGTGCTCTGATACCATTTTTGTAGCGACCCGACCTGAAAGGTCGAATCTGCGGTGTTTCTGTACCATCCCAAGATCATGCTGGTACACACATGGTACATCAATCTATATATCAAAGGGAAAATCACATAGCATTAATTAATCGAAATCTCATATCGAGTCCTTTATTACAATAAGGATTACAATAAAGTGGCTGAAGGCCAACTCATGAGATAAACTAAATCAAAAAACTTGCGGAAGCTCCATAGGTAGTTGAGTCCATCTAACTCCGAGGGCATCTCACCGAGCGTAGAGCGTATCCTCACTCCTGGTCGGAAAAGTACTCTGCAAGATGATACGTTGCAGCCGTGTAGGTCAGCATATTGAATATGTCGGCAAAGTCACAAGAGAGGGGGTAAAGTAATCATCTAGTCTATATGCAAATATGGAAGGTGGGGGTAGTAAGTTTTTGCATAAAGCCAAATTTTTCCTACAACAAGAGAGGGCAAAAGCATAATTACTACAATTTTGGTTGATTAATGAGATGGTTCCACCAACCAATTCTCATACCCAACTTGACATTAAAATACCCACATCAATGTAATTTATTGTGTTGAGAGTTCCAGATAGTTTCAGTTCCTTTGTCTCAAACTGTCGATGACCGTGGACACGGCTAATCGATTAGGTTTGGGTACTCTGCAGAGTTTTGCACACATTCCCCACAAGATTTGATCGCCTCCGTTGGATTTCTCGCACTTCATGGTGTTTGAGAAACGGATGACCAAAACATGGTCTTCTAAAGGGTTTTCCCGAGACTCTATCGGTGCCCAACCTTTCCTACCGTTCTTCTACATCTCGTAGCACCGCCTGTCTAGGGTCACCATGATATCCAACCAAGCCAGAGCCCATAATAGCTTGTGGCTGTGCAGGTAAGCCTTGGGTCTTGAAGCATCCATCCATCTCTTTGTGCCTGGGTGGACCTTTCCACATGAATACTGGCACTTGTCCAGCATCATCTAGGCTAACCACTGGTTTCTCCAAGGCGCCGTTCAACCATCATCCACCCAGAGGTATGTTGAAAACTCGGAGTCTTGAAGACTTGATCATGATGTAGGTCTTGAAATTATTAACTCACAACTCTCATGAATCACACAACCAACCCCGTCTACTAATAGCATAGCAAAATGTAAATCAACGTTTCTCGGGGCCAATGTGTCAAAGGGTTGAGGGGTACCTACCACATGATACTACAACAAGTAACCAAGTTTCCAGTTTACCTACTTTGCATCCAATTGGGGAGATGGGAGAACTAATGCAATAAAACATAGGTATACATGGTCAAAGTGACTTGCCTTGCTGACGATCCTCAAAATCAAGTGACTCTAGATAACAAGCTTCGCACTCCGAATGATCTAACGAATCAAACAAGAGCACACCATAAGCATAAACACAATACAATTCATTCAACAGCAAGGTAAACAAGTGCTTCAACAAACAAAAGCATAATCAAAAGAAGAAACACTTAAAGTATAAGACTATAAATTTTTGGTGTCCAAATCTCTACTAAGACATACAAGTCAAAAATTGGTTTTGAACACTAGACATTTTAGATAACAGAAAAGTAAATATAAAATTTTATTTGAAAACAGAAAGTATTTCATTATAAAAGTATTGTGCTCAAATAATTACTACAAAACTTTTTCTAAACAATATACATGGTGAAAACAAGGTGAACCTATTCAAACTAGAGCACAAAACAATTTGAAAAACATATTTTATTAACAGAAAAAATTACATCTAATGTTGAATCAACAGAACCTAATGAAATCTAAAAACAAAGGTTAAACTAATTCAGGTTCAAATTAACTAAAATCAATTTAATTTAAAATCTATTAAGAACTAAACAGATTCTGTTTTTTGTTAAAAACAGTAACCAATTCATTCAAAAAAAATCTCAAACTATGTAGAATGATAGGTTTAACTAATACAAAATAGTGGCAAAAAGATTCACTCAAAAATATATTTTTAAACTCTAGTTATACAGATTTTAGTAATTTAAACAAATTTGATTAGATTCAAAACTTAAAGTTCAAATTTGAAATCTAAGTATACAGACATAAACTACATCAAATTTGTAAACTAATGCAAAAAGAATCAAATAAAAACACCAAATATGTTTAAAAATATGATAAAAACAAAAACAGAATACATTTTGTTTTCTAAAATAGAAAAGAAAAGGAAAAACTTCCTATCTATCGGACAGGGTCTACGTGTCAGGTTGTGATTGGCCGCGAGGGCGTGCGCGTGAGAGCTAACGAGCGGATGACCGACAACTAAGGCGTACCGATTCGATTATTAAACAGATCTAATCTCGCGCGTTGACTACGGATCCGACGGCTAAGGTGGAGGTGGAGGCTTACAGAGAGGGGGTTGGGGTCTCCGACGAGGTCAACGGTGGCCGATGGTCGGAGATGCTCGGGGACGATGGTGCGGTGGTCGGGGGCAGCGTCCGAAGGCTTCAAACGGCGGTGGCGAGGCTCCAGCGTCGATTGGTGGCGTCGGAGGGGCCTGGGGTGAGTGTGGTGACAGGCACGAGCTCGGGGACGTTCGGTTGGGGTGCCGAACTCCGGTGAGGTCTGGCGCAGCGCTCTGGCGAGGGAAAAGGGGTTTTGGGGGTGGAACGAAGAGAGGAGAGGTCGGGGCTTTATATAGGAGCAGTGCGGTGGTCGGGGAGGGCACAAGGGGCGAGATCCACGGAGAAGGATCTCCGGCGACGGCGGTCGGGCGTGGGGAAGGGGATGACCGCGCTGACGCCACGGTCGGACGGTGGGTCCCCCGCATCAGTGAGGGTGGGGGCGTGGTTAGCGCGTTAGTGGCCGACCCGGAGTGGTTTCGGGAATTATAGACGATGGGCCGGCCCGGTTCGTTTTAAATACTTTCCTTTTCTATTTCCAGCGCAGAAAAAACTCTTTTAATGCATTCAAAACAATTCCAAACTTAGGAATTATATATATCAAAATGATCAGGAGAATTAATGCTAATTAATGAACATTTTTCATGTGTCATATTGAATATCTTTTTTAAAAAAATTATTTTCAGAAAATGCCTAATTGATTTTAAATCCTTTTGAGATAAATTTTCAAATAACCCCCTGATTTAATTGCTCAAATATTTCACCAAGATGCCCCTGGTGTGGAGTGTTATGTTACTCCTCTCTTTCTTTGAACATTTCCGAAGGTTTTCAAATAAGTGAAACAAATACATGGGAAAATTGAAATGGCCTTTCAGAATTTCAAAAGAAGCAATTCAATAAATTCATTACATTCCAACAAAATGATGATGATGCATAGCTATATTTCATAACATTCCAAAATGAAATTTTGGGATGTTACAGCATGAGTTGTGAAACAACTTTCACCTTGTTTTAAATTTGTATGCCAAACTCGTAACTCAGATATTCACCTCCACGATCATATCGTAGACATTTTAATCTTCTTGTCACGATGATCTTAAGCTTCACTCTGAATTTTTTGAACTTTTTCAAATGATTCAGACTTGTGTTTCATTAAGTAAATATACACTATATCTACTCAAATCATCAGTGAAGGTAATAAAATAACGATATCCACCGCATGATACAACACTCATTCGATCGTATACATCAACATTTATCATTTCCAATAAGTTACTTGCCCCACTCCATCAATTGAAAACGGGGTTTTAGTCATCTTTTGCCAACGAGCCATGGTCCACATGTCTCAACTGATTCGAAATCGAATGAGTCCAAAGATCCATTAGCATGGAGTTTCTTCATGCGATCTATACCAATATGACATTTAGCGGCAGTGCCACAGGTACGTGGTACTATCATTATTAACTGTGCATCTTTTGGCATCAATGTTATGAATAGTGTATTACTACTGTCACGATTCAACAAACCATTCTCATTGGGTGCATGACCATTGAAGGTATTATTCATGTAAACAAGATAACCATTATTCTCTCATTTAAATGAATAATTGTATTGCAATAAACACGATCCAATCATGTTCATGCTTAACGCAAATACCAAATATCATTTATTTAGGTTTGTCACCAATCTCGAAGGTAGAGAGAGCGTGCAATGTTGATCACATCAACCTTGGAAACATTTGCAATACACCGTCACCTCATACTTAGCTAGTCTCCGTTTATTCCATAGATTGTATTTCGAGTTACTAACATTTAGCAACCAAAATGGTATCCAATACCCAGGTGCTACTAGAAATACTAGTAAGGTACACATTAATAACACGTATATCAAATATACTTCTATCGACGTTGCTAGCCTTCTTATCTACCAAGTATCTTGGGTTGTTCCACTTCAGCGACCGTTCTCCTCATAATAGAAGCACTTAGTCTCGGGTTTGGGTTCAACTTTGGGTTGCTTCACTGGAGCAGCAACTGACTTGCCATCCATGAAATTTCCCTCCTTTCCCTTGCCCTTCTTGAAACTAGTGGTTTTACTAACCATCAACACTTGATGCTCCTTCTTGATTTCTACCTTCGCGGTGTCAAACATCGCAAACAACTCAGGGATCATCATGTCCATCCCTGGCATAATTATAGTTCATCACGAAGTTCTAGTAGATTAGTGATAGTGACTCAGAGAACTATATCAATCACTATCTTATCTAGAAGATCAACTCCCACTCGATTCAAACGATTGCAGCACCCAGACAATCTGAGCACATGCTCAACAATTGAGCTATTCTCCTGTTGGAAATATGCCCTAGAGGCAATAATAAATTAGTTATTATCATATTTCTTTGTTCATGATAATCGTTTATTATCCATGCTATAATTGTATTGAATGGAAACACATTACATGTGTGGGTAAATAGACAACACTCTGTCCCTAGTATGCCTCTAGTGAACTAGCTCGTTGATCAAAGATGGTCAAGGTTTCCTAGCCATTGACATGTGATGTCATTTGATAACAGGATCACATCATTAGGAGAATGATGTGATGGACAAGACCCAAACTACAAACGTAGCATATGATCGTGTCAGTTTATTGCTATTGTTTTCTGCATGTCAAGTATATGTTCCTATGACCATGAGATCATGCAACTCACGAATATCGGAGGAGTGCCTTGTGTGTATCAAACATCGCAACAAAACTGGGTCACTATAAAGGTGCTCTACAGGTATCTCCGATGGTGTCTGTTGAGTTGGCATGGATCGAGACTGGGATTTGTTACTCCGTGTGACGGAGAGGTATCTCAGGGCCCACTCGGTAATACAACATCACAATGACCCTTGCAAGCAATGTGACTAATTGTTAGTTGCGGGATCTTGTATACGGAATGAGTAAAGAGACTTGCCGGTAACGAGATTGAACTAGGTATGGAGATACCGACGATCGAATCTCGGGCAAGTAACATACCGAAGAACAAAGGGAACATCATACGAGATTAACTGAATCCTTGACACAGAGGTTCGACCGATAAAGATCTTCGTAGAATATCTAGGAACCAATGTGGACATCCAGGTCCCGCCATTGGTTATTGACCGCAGAGGTGTCTCGGTCATGTCTACATAGTTCTCGAACCCGTAGGGTCTGCACACTTAAGGTTTGGTGACGTTTCGGTAGTGTAGAGTTATGTATGGTGGTGACCGAAGTTTGTTCGGTATCCCGGATGAGATCCCGGATGTCATGAGGAGCTCCAGAATGGTCTGGAGGTAAAGATTCATATATAGGAAGTCCCAGTTTGGTCGCCGGAAAAGTTTCGGGCTCATCGGTAGTGTACCGGGAGTGCCGGTAGTGTACCGGGAGACCTCCGGGAGGGGTATTTCGACCCAAGAGGCTTCATGGGCTGTGGGAGAGTATTAACCAACCCTTAGTGGGCTGGTGGAATAGCAAAACAGGCCCATGCGGCTGGGGGAAGAGTCCCAAAGGAAAAAGAGTGGAAAAGAGGCAAAAAGGGAGAGTCCTACTCCTACTAGGAGTGGAGGAGTAGGACTCCTCCCCCTTGGCTTCGGCCGACTCCAAGAGGGTCTCAGCCCTGCACCATCCATCCGCCTCCTCTCCTCCTATATATATTGGTGGAATAGAAGGGTTTTGCACAGAATTTACGGCCACGTGCTACCCGTTCCACCGGTGCTCCTCTAGATCGGTTTTCCACAGTGCTTAGGCGAAGCCCTGCCGGAATCACTCCACCACCATCGCCGGAGTGCCATCATGCTTCCGGTGAACTCTTCCTCCTCTCCACCTCCTCTTGCTGGATCAAGACGGTGGAGATCGTCATCAAGCTGCATGTGTGCTGAACGCGGAGGTGGCGTCCGTTTGGTGCTAGATCGGAAGGATCGTGATCAAGTTCGTGTGACGGATCGTGATCAAGTTTGTGGGACGGATCATGATCGGATCGTGGGATGGATCATGATTGGATCGCGGGACAGATCATGATTGGATCGCGGGACGCACGGCAATTTGGATCGCAAAGACGTTCGACTACACCAACCGTGTTTCTTAACGCTTCCCGCTTAGCGATCTACAAGGGTATGTAGATCCACTCTCCCTCTCGTAGATGCTCATCACCATGGATAGATCTTCGTGTGCGTAGGAAAATTTTTGTTTCCCATGCAACGTTCCCCAACAGTGGCATCATGAGCTAGGTCTATGTGTAGATGAGATCTCGAGTAGAACACAAAGTTTGTGGGCGTTGATGCTTAGATTGCTTCCTCCCTTGGTCGGATTTTGGTTCAGCGGTATTGTGAGATGAAGCGGCCCGGACCAACATTACTCATACGCTTACGAGAGACCGGTTCCATCGACCGCAACTTGTTGCATAGATGGCTTGCGGGTGCTAGTTTCTCTCACTTTAGTTGGATCAGATTTGACAAAGGCGGTCCTTGAGAAGGTTGAAAAGCAACTAGTGTATCACCGTTGTGGTTTTTGCGTAGATGAGAATTGTTCTTGCTAGATACCCGTAGCAGCCACGTAAAACATGCAACAACAATTAGAGGACGTCTAACTTGTTTTTGCAGGGTATGTTGTGATGTGATATATGTGATGTATGAGATGATCATGTGATGTACAGAATTTCACGACTTGCATGTCGATGAGTACGGCAACCGGCAGGAGCCATAGGGTTGTCTTTAATTATTGTATGACCTGAGTGTCAATCATTAAGCGCTATGTAATGCTTTACTTTATCACTAAACGGTAGCAATAGTAGTAGAAGCGTGCAGGGCGTGACAACCTCGATGGTGACACGTTGATGGAGATCAAGATGATGGAGATCATGGTGTCGTGCCGGTGATGATGAAGATCATGTCGGTGCTTTCAAGATGGAGAGCTAAAGCACGAGTTCATGGCCATATCATGTCACTTATGAATTGCATGTGATGTTAATCCTTTTATGCACCTTGTTATGCTTAGTACGACGGTAGCATTATAAGCTGATCCCTCACTAAAATTTCAAGATAAAATTGTGTTCTCCCCGAGTGTGCACCGTTGCGAAAGTTCGTTGTGTTGAGACACCACGTGATGATCTAGTGTGATAGACTCTACGTTCACATACAGCGGGTGCAAGCCAGTGTTGCACATGCAGAACACTCAGGTTAAACTTGACGAGCCTAGCATGTACAGACATGGCCTCGGAACACAAGAGACCGAAAGGTCGAACATGAGTCATATAGTAGATATGATCAACATGATGATGTTCACCATTGTAACCACCTCAACTCACGTGATGATCGGACTTGAGTTGGTGAATTTGGATCATGTATCACTCGGATGACCGGAGGGATGTCAAATTGAGTGGGAGTTCTTAAGTAATATGATTAATTGAACTCATTATCATGAACATAGTCAGTAGTGTCTTTGCAAAATTATGTTGTAGATTACTAGCTCACGATATAGCTCCCTTGAATTTTATATGTTCCTAGAGAAATAGAGTTGAAAGATGATGGTGGCAATATTGCGGACTGGCTCCGTGATCTGAGGATTGTCCTCATTGCTGCACAGAAGACTTATGTCCTTAATGCACCGCTCGGTGCACCAACCCCTCTAGCATTGTTTGTAGATGTTGTGAACATCTGACAGGCACATTTTGATAACTACTTGATAGTTTAGTGCGTCATGCATTATAGCTTAGAATTGAGGCTCCAAAACGTTTTGAATGTCATGGAACATATGAGATGTTCTAAGAGCTTAAATTAGGATCTCACGCTCGTGCCCGTGTTGCGAGATATGAGATCTCCAACAAGATTCTTTGCCTGTAAGATGAAAGAGAATAGCTGAATCATTGAGCATGTGCTCAGATTGTCTGGGTGCTACAATCGCTTGAATCGAGTGGGAGTTGATCTTCCAGATAAAATAGTGATTGATATAGTTCTCCCAGTCACTGTCACTAAAGCTACTAGAACTTGGTGATGAACTATAAAACGCCAGGGATAGAAATAATGATCCCTGAGCTATTCGCGATGTTTGACACCGCAAAGGTAGAAATCGTGAAGGAGCATCAAAGTGTTGATGGTTAGTTAAAACCACTAGTTTCGACAAGAGCAAGGAGGGAAACTTCATGGATAACAAGTCAGTTGCTGCTCTAGTGAAGCAACCCAAAGTTGAACTCAAACCCGAGACTAAGTGCTTCGATTATGAGGAGAGCGGTCGCTGAAGCGGAACAACCCTAGATACTTGGTAGATAAGAAGGCTGGCAACGTCAACAAAAGTATATTTGATATACGTGTTATTGATGTGTACCTTGCTAGTACTCCTAGTAGCACCTGGGTATTGGATACCGGTTCGGTTGCTAAATGTTAGTAACTCGAAATAAAAGCTACGAAATAAACAAAGAACTAGCTAAGTGTGAGGTGACGATGTGTGTTGGAAATGTTTCCGAGGTTGATGTGATCAACATCGCACGCTCTCTCTACCTTCGAGATTAGTGACGAACCTGAAATAAATGTTATTTGGTGTTTTTTGCGTTGAGCATGAACGTGATTAGATCATGTTCATTGCAACACGGTTATTCATTTAAGTTAGAGAATAATGGTTATTCTATTTACATGAATAATACCTTCAGTGGTCATGCACCCAGTAAGAATGGTTTGTTGAAACTTGATCGTAGTAATACACATGTTCATAACATTGATGCCAAAAAGATACAAAGTTAATAATGATAGTACCACATACTTGTGGCACTGCCGCTAAATGTCATATTGGTATAAAACGCATGAAGAAACTCCATGTTGATGGATCTTTGGACTCATTCGATTTCGAATCGGTTGAGACATGCGAACCATGCCTCTTGGTCAATGATGACTAAGGACCCCGTTTTCTGTTTTGATGAAGCGGGCAAGTGATTTATTGAAATGATACATGTTGATGTATACAATCCAATGAGTCTTGTAGCGAGCGGCGGATATCGTTATTTTCTTACTTCACTGATGATTTGAGTAGATATAGTGTATATTTACTTAATGAAACAAAAGTCTGAATCATTTGAAAGGTTCAAGCAAATTCAGAGTGAAGTTTAAGATCATCGTGACAAGAGGATAAATATGTTTGCGATATGATCGTGGAGGTGAATATCTAAGTTACGAGTTTGGCATACAACTTTAGACAAATGTGAAAGTTGGTTCACAACTCACGCCACCTGGAACACCATAGTGTGATGGTGTGTCCAAACGTCATAGTCGTGCTCTATTGGATATGGTACGTGCTATGATATCTATTATCATTGTGTTACAGTAATTTTGGGGTTATGCATTAGAGACAACAACATTCACTTTAAATAGGGCACCATCTAAATCCGTTGAGATGACACCGTGTGAACTATGGTTTGATAGAAACCTAAGCTGTCATTTCTTAATGTTTGGGGCTGCGACGCTTGTGTGGAAAATGTTTTCGCCTAATGAGCTCGAACCCAAAGCGGACAAATGCATCTTCATAGAATACCCTAAGAACAGTTGGGTGAACCTTCTATCTCAGATCCAAGCATAAAATGTTTGTTGCTAAAACTGGGTCCTTTCTCGAGAAAGGGTTTCTTTTGAAAGAAATGAGTGGGCGGAGGATAGAACTTGATGAGGTTATTTGCTTCAACCAGAAAGTAGCGCAACGCAGAAAGATGTTTCTGTGAAGCCTACGTCAGTTGAAGAGGAAGTTGATGATGATGATCATGAAGCTTCGGATGAAGTTACTATCGACCTACCAGGAAAATAGAACTTGATGAGGTTATTGAACCTTTACTTCAACTAGAAAGTGGCGCAGCATAGAAAGATGTTTCTGTGAAGCCTACGTCAGTTGAAGAGGAAGTTAATGATGATGATCATGAAGCTTCGGATCAAGTTACTATCGAACTTCGTAGGTCGACAAGGACGTGTACTGCTACTGAGCGGTACGACAACCCTGTCTTGGAGGTCATGTTCATGGACAACAATGAACCTACAAACTATGGAGAAGCAATGATGGGCCCAGAAGCCAACAAATGGTTAGAGGCCATGAAATCCGAGAAAGGATCCATGTATGAAAACCAAGTATAGACTTTGGTGGACTTGCTCGTTGAACGGCAGGTTGTCAAGTACAAATGGATCTTTAAGATGAAGACAGACGCTGATGGTGAATGTCACCATTTATAAAGCTCGACTTGTCGCAAAGAAGTTTCCGCCAAGTTCAAGGGGTTGACTGCGATGAGACTTTCTCACTCGTAGCGATGCTAAAGTCTATTGGAATTATGTTAGCAGTTGTTGCATTTTTCAATTATGAAATCTGGCAGATGGATACCAAAACATCGTTTCCTTCCTTAAGGAAAGGTTGTATGAGATACAACCAGAAGGTTTTGTCAGTCCTAAGGATGCTAAAAGGTGTGCAAGCTTCAGTGAACCTTCTATGAACTGAAGCAAGCATCTCGGAGTTGGAATATACACTTTGATGAGGTGATCTAAGTTTTTGATTCAATACAAAGTTTATGAGAAACTTGTATTTACAATAAAGTGAGTGGGAGCACTATAGAGTTTCTGGTAAGCATATGTGATTGACATATTGTTGATCGGAAATGATGTAGAATTTCTGGAAAGCATAAAAGGTTGTTTGAAAAGAGTTTTTCAAAGGAAGACCTGGATAAAGCTACCTAATTGTTGAGCATCAAAATCTATAAAGATAGATCAAGATGTTTGATAAGACTTTCAATGAGTACATACCTTGACAAGATTTTGAAAGAGTTCAAAATGGATCAGTTAGAGAAAGAGTTCTGACCTGATTTGTAAGGTATAAAGTTGAGCAAGACTCAATGCCCAGTGACTGCAGAAGATAGAGAAAAGATGAGTGTCATCCCCTATGCTTCAGCCATAGGCTCTATCATGTATGCAATGCTGTGCACAAAGACCCGATGTTAGCCTTGCTATAAGTATGGCCGGAAGGTTTCAAAGTGATCCTGGAATGGAGCACTGGACAGCGGGCAAGATTATCCTTAGTAACTAAAAGAATGAGGAGATGTTTCTCGATTATGGTGGTGATAAAGAGTTCGTCGTAAAGAGTCATGTCGATGCAAGCTTTAACACCAATCCGGATGACTCGGAGTAGCAATCTGGATACGTATAGTGGAGCAGCCATTTGGAAAAGTACCAAGTGGAGTGTGGTAGCAGTGTTTACAGTTTAACATAGTAATTTGCAAAGTACACACGGATCTGAATGTCACAGACTCGTTGACTATAAGACCTCTCTCACATGCAAAGCATGATCGAGCCCCAGAACTCATTGGGTGTTAGATTCATAACAATGCGAATCACATGGTGATGTGAACTAGATTATTGACTCTAGTGCAAGTGGGAGACTGTTGGAAATATGCCCTAGAGGCAATAATAAATTAGTTATTATCATATTTCCTTGTTCATGATAATCGTTTATTATCCATGCTATAATTGTATTGAATGGAAACACATTACATGTGTGGGTAAATAGACAACACTCTGTCCCTAGTATGCCTCTAGTGAACTAGCTCGTTGATCAAAGATGGTTAAGGTTTCCTAGACATTGACATGTGATGTCATTTGATAACGGGATCACATTATTAGGAGAATGATGTGATGGACAAGACCCAAACTACAAACGTAGCATATGATCGTGTCAGTTTATTCCTACTGTTTTCTGCATGTCAAGTATATCTTCCTATGACCATGAGATCATGCAACTCACGGATATCATAGGAGTGTCTTGTGTGTATAAAACGTCGCAACGTAACTGGGTGACTATAAAGGTGCTCTACAGGTATCTCCGATGGTGTCTGTTGAGTTGGCATGGATCGAGACTGGGATTTGTTACTCCGTGTGACGGAGAGGTATCTCAGGGCCCACTCGGTAATACAACATCACAATGAGCCTTGCAAGCAATGTGACTAATTGTTAGTTGCGGGATCTTGTATTACGGAACGAGTAAAGAGACTTGCCGGTAATGAGATTGAACTAGGTATGGAGATACCGACGATCGAATCTCGGGCAAGTAACATACCGAAGAACAAAGGGAACATCATACGGGATTAACTGAATCCTTGACATAGAGGTTCGACCGATAAAGATCTTCATAGAATATGTAGGAACCAATGTGGACATCCAGGACCCGCATTAGTTATTGACCGTAGAGGTGTCTCGGTCATGTCTATATAGTTCTCGAACCCGCAGGGTCTGCACACTTAAGGTTTGGTGACGTTTTGGTAGTGTAGAGTTATGTATGGTGGTGACCGAAGTTTGTTCGGTGTCCCGGATGAGATCCCGGATGTCATGAGGAGCTCCGGAATTGTCCGGAGGTAAAGATTCATATATAGGAAGTCCTAGTTTGGTCGTCGGAAAAGATTCGGGCTCATCGGTAGTGTACCGGGAGTGCCGGTAGTGTACCGGGAGACCTCCGGGAGGGGTATTTCGACCCAAGAAGCTTCATGGGCTGTGGGAGATTATTAACCAGCCCTTAGTGGGCTGGTGGAATAGCCACAACAGGCCCATGCGACTGGGGGAAGAGTCCCAAAGGAAAAAGAGTGGAAAAAAGGCAAAAAGGGAGAGTCCTACTCCTACTAGGAGTGGAGGAGTAGGACTCCTCCCCCTTGGCTTCGGCCGACTCCAAGAGGGGCTCAGCCCTGTGCCAGACCTCCTCCTCCTCTCCTCCTATATATACTAGTGGAATAGAAGGGTTTTGCACGGAATTTACGGCCACGTGCTACCCGTTCCACCGGTGCTCCTATAGGAAGCCCTGCCGGAATCACTCCACCACCATCGCCGGAGCGCCGTCACGTTGCCGGTGAACTCTTCCTCCACTCCACCTCCTCTTGCTGGATCAAGACAGTGGAGATTGTCATCAAGCTGCACGTGTGCTGAACGCGGAGGTGTCGTCCGTTCGGTGCTAGATCGGAAGGATCGTGATCAAGTTTGTGTGACGGATCGTGATCAAGTTCGTGGGACGGATCGTGATCGGATCGTGGGATGATCGTGATTGGATCGCGGGACAGATCGTGATTGGATCGCGGGACGCACGGCGATTTGGATCGCGAAGACGTTCGACTACACCAACCGCGTTTCTTAATGCTTCCCGCTTAGCGATCTACAAGGGTATGTAGATCCACTCTCCCTCTCGTAGATGCTCATCACCATGGATAGATCTTCGTGTGTGTAGGAAAATTTTTGTTTCTTATGCAACGGTCCCCAACATCTCCTTCATCTTGCAGGCAAAGAATCTTGTTGGAGATCTCATATCTCACAACACGTGCACGAACCTGAGATCCCAATTTCAGCTCTTAGAACATCTCATATGTTCCGTGAAGTTCAAAACGTTTTGGAGACTCAATTCTAAGCCGTAATGCATGACACACTAAACTATCAAGTAGTCATCGGAACGTGTCGGTCAGATGTACATAACATTTACAGACGACGCTTGAGGGGGTGGCGCACCGAGCGGTGCATTAAGGACATAAGCGTTCTGTGCAGCAATGAGGACAATCCTCAAATCACGAACCCAGTCCGCATTATTGCTACCATCGTCTTTCAACTCTATTTCTCTAGGAACATATAAAAATTTTAAGGGAGCTACAATGCGAGCTAGTAATCTACAACATAATTTGCAAAGGCAGTTTGACTATGTTCATCATAATGAGTTCAATTAATCATATTACTTAAGAACTCCCACTCAAATTGACATCCCTCCGGTCATTCGAGTGATACATGATCCAAATTCACCAACTCAAGTCCTATCATCACGTGAGTTGAGGTGGTTTGAATGGTGAACATCTTCATGTTGATCATATCTACTATATGACTCATGTTCAGCCTTTCGGTCTCTTGTGTTCCGAGGCTATGTTTGTACATGCTAGGCTCGTCAAGTTTAACCCGAGTGTTCTGCACATGCAACATTGGCTTGCACCCGTTGTATGTGAACGTAGAGTCTATCACACCTGATCATCACGTGGTGTCTCGACACGACGAACTTTCGCGACGGTGCACACTCGGGGAGAACACAATTTATCTTGAAATTTAAGTGAGGGATCACCTTATAATACTACCGTCGTCCTAAGCAAAACAAGGTGCATAAAAGGATTAACATCACATGCAAATCATAAGTGACATGATAAGGCCATGAACTTGTGCTTTTGATCTCCATCTTGAAAGCACCGGCATGATCTCCATCGTCACCAGCATGACACCATGATTTCCATCATCTTGATCTTCATCAACGTGTTGCCATCGGGGTTGTCGCGCCCACCATGCTTCTACTACTATTGCTACCGCTTAGCGATAAAGTAAAGAATTACATAGCGCTTAATGATTGACACGCAGGTCATACAATAATTAAAGACAACCCTATGGCTCCTGCCGGTTGTCGTACTCATCGACATGCAAGTCATGATATTCTATACAACACATGATTATCTCATACATCACATATATCTCATCATGTAATTGGCCATATTACATCACAACATACCCTGCAAAAACAAGTTAGACGTCCTCTAATTGTTGTTGCAAGTTTTACGTGGCTGCTACGGGTATCTAGCAAGAACAATTCTCACCTACGCAAAACCACAATGGTGATACATAAGTTGCTTTTTAACCTTCTCAAGGACCGCCTTTGTCAAATCCGATCCAACTAAAGTAGGAGAGACAGACACCCGCCAGCTATCTTTGTGCAATGAAGTTACACGTCAGTCGATGGAACCGGTCTCTCGTAAGCATATGAGTAAGGTTGGTCCGGGCCCCTTCATCCCAAAATACCGCTGAACCAAAACACGATCAAGGTTAGAAGCAATCTAAGCATCAACGCCCACAAACTCCTTTGCATTCTACTCGAGATCTCATCTACACATAGACCTGGCTCATGATGCCACTGTTGGGGAACGTTACATGGGAAACAAAAAATTTCCTATGCACACACAAGATCTATCCATGTAGATGAGCATCTACGAGAGGGAGAGTGTTCTACATACCCTTGTAGATCGCTAAGGAGGAAGCGTTAAGAAACACGGTTGATGTAGTCGAACATCTTCGCGATCCAAATCGTCGAGCATCCCGCGATCCCATCACGATCCGTCCCGTGATCCAATCATGATCCCTTCCATGATCTCATCACGATCCGTCCCGTGATCCAATCACGAATCGTATCGCGATCTTGATCACGGTCCTTCCGATCTAGCACCGAACGGACGGCACCTCCATGTTCAGCGCACATATAGCTTGATGACGATCTCCACCTTCTTGATCCAGCAAGAGGGAGTGGAGAGGTAGATGAGTTCTTCAGCAGCGCGACAGCGTTGCGGCGATGGTGGTGGAGCTGTTCCAGTAGGGCTTCGCCTAAGCACCGCTGAAAACCGATCTAGAGGAGAGGGCAGCACGTGGCTGTATTTCTGTGTCTCAAAACCCTCAAAACCTCTAGTATATATAGGAGGAGAGAGGGAGGAGGCTTGGCGCACAAGGGGCCAGCCCTTGGCCTTGCACAAGGAGGAGAGGAGTGTTGGAAATATGCCCTAGAGGCAAAAATAAAATGGTTATTATTGTATTTCCTTATTCATGATAATTTTCTATTGTTCATGCTATAATTGTGTTAACCGGAAACCGTAATGCATGTGTGAATATATAGACCACAACGTGTCCCTAATGAGCCTCTAGTTGGCTAGCTCATTGATCAATAGATTGTCACAGTTTCATGACCATGGACATTGGATGTCGTTGATAACGGGATCACATCATTAGGAGAATGATGTGATGGACAAGACCCAATCTTAAGCATAGCACAAGATCGTGTAGTTCGTATGCTAAAGCTTTTCTAATGTCAAGTATCGTTTCCTTAGACCATGATATTGTGCAACTCCCAGATACCGTAGGAATACTTTGGGTGTGCCAAACGTCACAATGTAACTGGGTGGCTATAAAGGTGCACTACGGGTATCTCTGAAAGTGTCTGTTGGGTTGGCATGAATCGAGACTGGGATTTGTCACTCCGTGTGGCGGAGAGGTATCTCTAGGCCCACTCAGTACGACATCATCATAATGAGCTCAATGTGACTAAGGAGTTAGCCACGGTATGATGTGTTAAGGAATGAGTAAAGAGACTTGCCGGTAACGAGATTGAACAAGGTATAGGGATACCGACGATCGAATCTCGGGCAAGTATCATACCGGTAGACAAAGGGAATTGTATACGGGATTGACTGAATCCCCGACATCGTGGTTCATCCGATGATATCATCGTGGGTCATGTGGGAGCCAACATGGGTATCTAGATCCCACTGTTGGTTATTGACCGGAGAGGTGTCTCAGTCAAGTCTACGTGCCTCCCGAACCCGTAGGGTCTACACACTTAAGGTTCGATGACGCTAGGGTTATAGGGAAATGTTGTACGTGGTTACCGAAGGTTGTTAGGAGTCCCGGATGAGATCCCGAACGTCATGAGGAGCTCTAGAATGGTCCAGAGGTAAAGATTGATATATAGCAAGTCCAGTTTTGGTCACCGGAAAGTTTTCGGGCTCATCGGTAGTGTATCGGGAGTGCCGAGAGGGTGCCAGAGGACCCCCGGGTGGGGTGTGACGACCAAAGGACTTCATGGGCTGTTAAAGGAGGTGGACCAGGACTTATTGGTCTATCCAAGTCCTTCCCTAAAGGCCCATGCGGCTAGGGATAAAGAGATAAGGCAAAAGGAGATTCAAAAGGAAGAGATCCACCTCCCTTGTGTGAGGTGGACTCCTCCCTTATCTCGGACGAACCTCTCCTCCTTGGAGGAGGGGCCAAGGAGGCCCTCCCTCTCCCTCCTCCTATATATACCCGAGGTATTGGGGTTGATTTTGGACACGAGTTCTCTCTCTCTCTCTTGGCGCAGCCCTACCCTTCCTCTTCTTCGTTCTTCGTGGTGCTTGGCGAAGCCTTACCGGAAACCACGCAGCTCCACCGTCACCACGCCGTCGTGCTGCCGGAGCTCTCCCTCAACCTCTCCTTCATCCTTGCTGGATCAAGGGGTAAGAGACTTCACCGTGCTACACGTGTGTTGAACGCAGAGGCGCCGTTGTTTGGCGCTTAGATCGGATTCCACCGCGATCTGAATCGTTGCGAGTATGACTCCACCAACCGCGTTCTTGTAACGCTTCTACTTTGTGATCTTCAAATGTATGAAGATGAAATATCTCCTTACTCGTTGTTGGTTTCTCCATTGATAGATCTTGGTGAACACGTAGGAAATTTTTTGATTTACTACTACGTCTCCCAACAGTGGCATCATGAGCTAGGTCTATGCGTAGAATCTATGCACGTGTAGAACGCAAGTTGTTGTGGGTGTTGATCTTGTTAATTTTCTTACCGTTACTAGTCTTATCTTGATTCGGCGCTATTGTGGGATGAAGCGGCCCGGACCAACTTTACACATACGCTTACGTGAGACTGGTTCCACCGCCTGACATGCACTTGTTGCATAAGGTGGCTAGCGGGTGTCTGTCTCTCCCACCTTAGTTAGATTGGATTCGATGAAAAGGGTCCTTATGAAGGGTAAATAGCAATTGGCATATCACGTTGTGGTTTTGGCGTAGGTAAGAAACATTCTTTCTAGAAACCTATAGCAGCCACATAAAAACTTGCAACTACAAATTAGAGGACGTCTAACTTGTTTTGGCAGCATATGCCCTGTGATGTGATATGGCCAAAGGATGTGATGTGATGCATTGTGATGTATGAGATTGATCATGTTCTTGTAATAGGAATCACGACTTGCATGTCGATGAGTACGACAACCGGCAGGAGCCATAGGAGTTGTCTTAATTTATTGTATGACATGCGTGACAATCATAAACGCCATGTGATTACTTTACTTTATTGCTAATAGTTAGTCATAGCAGTACATGTAATAGTTGGCGAGACAACTTCATGAAGACACGATGATGGAGATCATGGTGTCGTGCCGGTGACAGTGATGATCATGGTGCCCCGAAGATGGAGATCAAAGGAGCAAGATGATATTGGCCATATCATGTCACTATATTGATTGCATGTGATGTTTATCATGTTTTAAATCTTATTTGCTTAGAACAATGGTAGATTAAATAAGATCATCTCTCACTAAAATTTCAATAAATGTGCTCACCCTAACTGTGCACCGTTGCTAAGGTTCGTTGTTCCGAAGCGCCACGTGATGATCGGTTGTGATAGGTTCTAACATTTGCATACAATGGGTGTAAGCCACATTTACACATGCAATACACTTAGGTTGACTTGACGAGCCTAGCATGTACAGACATGGCCTCGAAACACAAAAGACCGAAAGGTCGAACATGAGTCGCATAGAAGATACGATCAACATGGAGATGTTCACCATGGATGACTAGTCTGTCTCACGTGATGATCAGACACGGGCTAGTTGACATGGATCATGTGTCACTTGGATGACTAGAGAGATGTCTATCTTAGTGGGAGTTCATAAATAATTTGATTATGTACACTTAATTATCATGAACTTAGTCTAAAATGTCTTTACAATCTATATTGTAGATCCAATGGCCAACACTAATGTCACCCTCAACTTCAACGCGTTCCTAGAGAAAACCAAGCTAAAAGATGATGGAAGCAACTATGCAGACTGGGTCCGTGGCTTGAGGATCATCCTCATAGCTTCCAAAAGATTATATGTCCTTGATGCACCGCTAGGTGACGCAACCGTTTTCCCTGCAACTCAAGACATTATGAACGCCTGGCAGTCGAATTGTGATGATTACTCCCTGGTTCAGTGTGGCATGCTTTACAGCTTAGAACCGGGGCTCCAAAAGCGTTTTGAGCAACACGAAGCATATGAGATGTTCCAAGAGCTGAAATTGGTTTTCCAAGCTCATGCCCGGGTTGAGAGATATGACGTCTCTGACAAGTTCTTCAGTTGTAAGATGGAGGAAAATAGTTCTGTCAGTGAGCACATACTCAAAATGTCTAGGTTGCACAACCGCTTGACTCAGCTGGGAGTTAATCTTCCGGATGACTCGGTTATTGACAGAATCCTCTAGTCGCTTCCACCTAGCAACAAGAGCTTCGTGATGAACTACAACATGCAGGGGATGGAGAAATCCATTCCTGAGTTGTACTCGATGCTGAAATCAGCGGAGGTCGTGATCAAAAAGGAGCATCAAGTGTTGATGGTCAATAAGACCACTAGTTTCAAGAAAGGAAAGGGTAAGAAGAACTTCAAGAAGGACGGCAAAGCAGTTGCCGCGCCCGGTAAGCAACTTTCCAGGAAGAAGAACAAAAATGGACCCAAGCCTGAGACTGAGTGCTTTTATTGCAAGGGCACCGGTCACTGGAAGTGGAACTGCCCCAAGTACTTAGCGGATAAGAAGGCCGCCAACGTTAAAGGTATATGTGATATACTTGTTATTGATGAGTAACTTACCAACGCTCGTAGTAGCTCCTGGGTATTTGATACCGGTGCAGTTGCTCACATTTGTAACTCCAAGCAGGAGCAGCGGAAATAAGCAGAGACTGGCAAAGGACGAGGTGACAGTGCGCGTCGGGAAAGGTTCCAAGGTCGATGTGATCGCCATCGGCACGCTACCTCTACATCTACCTTCGGGATTAGTTTTAAACCTTACTAATTTTTATTTCGTACCAGCTCTAAGCATGAACATTGTATCTGGATCTCGTTTGATGCGAGATGGATACTCATTTAAATCTGAGAATAATGGTTGTTCCATTTATATGAGAGAAATGTTTTATGGTCATGCCTCGCTGGTCAATGGTTTATTTTTGATGAATCTCAAACGTGATGTTACACATGTCCATAGTGTGAGTACCAAAAGATGTAAGATTGATAACGATAGTCCCACTTACATGCGGCACTGCCGCCTTGGTCATATTGGTGTCAAACGCATGAACTCCATGCTGATGGACTTTTGGAGTCTCTTGATTCTGAATCGTTTGATACATTCGAACCATGCCTCATGGGCAAGATGACCAAGACTCCGTTCTCCGGAACAATGGAGTGAGCAACTAACTTGTTGGAGATAATACATACCGATGTATGTGGTCCAATGAGCGCCGAGGCTCGCGGTGGCTACCGTTATGTTCTCACCCTCACTGATGAATTGAGCAAATATGGGTATGTCTACATGAAACACATGTCTGAAACCTTTGAAAAGTTCAAGGAATTTCAGAGTGAGGTGGAGAATCAATGTGACAGGAAAATAAAGTGCCTACGATCTAATCGTGGCGGAGAATATTTGAGTCACGACTTTGGCACGCACCTAAAGAAATGTGGAATTGTTTCACAACTCACGCCGCTAGCCACACCTCAGCGAAATGGTGTGTCTGAACATCGTAATCGCACTCTATTGGATATGGTGCGATCTATGATGTCTCTTATCGACTTACCGCTATCATTTTGGGGATATGCATTACAGACTGCCACATTCACTTTAAATAAGACAGTCTAAGTCCGTTGAGAAGACACCATACGAATTATGGTTTGGAAAGAAACCTAAGATGTCATTTCTAAAAGTTTGGGGATGCGATGCTTATGTGAAGAAACTTCAACCTGAGAAGCTAAGGGTTATCGACAAGTTCAAGCAGTTGACTATGATGAGACTTTCTCACGCGTAGCGATGCTGAAGTCCATCTGAATCATGCTAGCAGTTGCCACATTTTATGATTATGAGATCTGGCAAATGGACGTCAAAACGGCATTCCTTAACGGTTTCATTAAGGAAGAATTGTATATGATGCAGCCGGAAGGTTTTTCGATCCTAAGAATGCTGACAAGCTATGCAACCTCTAGCGCTCCATCTATGGGCTTGTGCAAGCATCTCGGAGTTTGAACATCCGCTTTGATGAGGTGATCAAAGCATTTGGGTTTATACAGACTTATGGAGAAGCCTGTATTTACAAGAAAGTGAGTGGGAGCGTTGTAGCATTTCTCATTTTATATGTGGATGACATATTCTTGATGGGTAATGATATAGGACTTTTGGAAAGCATAGAGGCCTACTTGACTAAGTGTTTTTCATTGAAGGACCTTGGAGAAGATGCTTACATATTAGGCATCAAGATCTATAGAGATAGATCAAGACGCCTCATTGGTCTTTCACAAAGCACATACCTTGACAAGATATTGAAGAAGTTCAATATGGATTAGTCCAAGAAGGGGTTCTTGCCTGTATTGCAAGGTGTGTGATTGAGCAAATCTCAATGCCCGACCTCGGCAAAAGATAGAGAAAAGATGAGTGTCGTCCCCTATGCCTCAGCCATAGGCTCTCTTATGTATGCCATGCTGTGTACCAGACTTGATGTGAACCTTGCCATAAGTTTGGTAGGGAGGTACTAAAGTGATCCCGGAATGGCACACTCGACAGCGCTCAAGAATATTGTTAAGTACCTGAAAAGGACTAAGGATATGTTTCTCGTTTATGGAGGTGTCGAAGAGCTCGTCGTAAAGGGTTATGTTGATGCTAGCTTCGACACAGATCCAGATGACTCCATGTCACAAACCAGATACGTGTATATTTTGAATGGTGGGGAAGTCAGCTGCTGCAGTTGCAAGCAAAGCTTCGTGTCGGCATGTACATGTGAAGCGGAGTACATAGCAGCATCGGAAGCAGCACAGGAAGGAGTCTAGATGAAGGAGTTCATCATCGACCTAGGAGTGATTCCCAATGCGTCGGGCCCGATGACTCTACTTTGTGACAACACTAGATCTATTGACCTTACGAAGGAGCCCAGGTTACACAAGAAGACAAGACACATCAAGCGCCGCTTCAACTCCATCTGTGATTACATTTAGGAGGGAGATATAGATATTTGTAAAGTGCATACGGATCTGAATGTCGCAGATCCATTGACTAAACCTCTCTCATGAGCAAAACATGATCAACACCAGATTGCTATGGGTGTTCGATTCATCACAATGTAACTAGATTATTGACTCTAGTGGAAGTGGGAGACTATTGGAAATATGCCCTAGAGGCAATAATAAAATGGTTATTATTGTATTTCCTAGTTCATGATAATTGTCTATTGTTCATGCTATAATTGTGTTAACCAGAAACCGTAATACATGTGTGAATACATAGACCACAACATTTCCCTAGTGAGCCTCTAGGTTACTAGCTCGTTGATCAATAGATGGTCACGGTTTCATGACCATGGACATTGGATGTCGTTGATAATGGGATCACATCATTAGGAGAATGATGTGATGGACAAGACCCAATCCTAAGCATAGCACAAGATCGTGTAGTTCATTTGCTAAAGCTTTTCAATGTCAAGTATCGTTTCCTTAGACCATGAGATTGTGCAACTCCCAGATACCATAGGAATGCTTTGGGTGTGCCAAACGAAACAACGTAACTGGGTGGCTATAAAGGTGCACTACGGGTATCTCCGAAAGTGTCTGTTGGGTTGGCATGAATCGAGACTGGGATTTGTCACTCCGTGTGACGGAGAGGTATCTCTGGGCCCACTCGGTAAGACATCATCATAATGAGCTCAATGTGACTAAGGAGTTGGCCATGGGATGATGTATTATGGAACTAGTGAAGAGACTTGCCGGTAACGAGATTGAACAAGTTATAGAGATACCGACGATCGAATCTCGGACAAGTATCATACCGATAGACAAAGGGAATTGCATACGGGATTGATTGAATCCCCGACATCCTGGTTCATCCGATGAGATCATCATGGATCATGTGGGAGCCAACATGGGTATCCAGATCCCGTTGTTGGTTACTGACCGGAGAGGTGTGTCGGTCATGTCTACGTGCCTCCCGAACCCGTAGGGTCTACACACTTAAGGTTCGATGACGTTAGGGTTATAGGCAAATGTTGTACGTGTTTGCCGAAGGTTGTTAGGAGTCCTGGATGAGATCCCGGACATCACGAGGAGCTCCGGAATGGTCCGGAGGTAAAGATTGATATATAGGAAGTCCAGTTTTGGTCACCGGAAAGTTTTCGGGCTCATCGGTAGTGTACCGGGAGTGTCGGGAGGGTGCCGGAGGACCCCCCCCCCCCCGGGAGGGGTGTGACTACCAAAGGACTTCATGAGCTGTTATAGGAGGTGGACCAGCCCTTATTGGGCTGGACAAGTCCTTCCCTAATGTCCCATGCGGCTAGGGATAAAGAGATGAGGCAAAAGGAGATTCAAAAGGAAGAGACCCACCTCCCTTGTGGGAGGTGGACTCCTCCCTTATCTCGGCCGAACCTCTCCTCCTTGGAGGAGGGGCCAAGTCAGCCCTCCCTATCCCTCCTCCTATATATACCCGAGGTATTGGGGCTGATTTGGGACACGGGTTCTCTCTCTCTCTGCGCAGCTCTACCCTTCCTCTTCCTCGTTCTCCGTGGTGCTTGGCGAAGCCCTGCCGGAGACCACGCAGCTCCACCGTCACCATGTTGTCGTACTGCCGGAGCTCTCCCTCAACCTCTCCTTCCTCCTTTCTAGATCAAGTCATAGGAGACGTCACCGGGATGCATGTGTGTTGAACGCGGAGGCGTCATTGTTCGGCGCTTAGATCGGATTCCACTGCGATCTGAATCACTGCGAGTACGACTCCACCAACCGCGTTCTTGTAACGCTTCCGCTTTGTGATCTTCAAAGGTATGAAGATGCAATCTCTCCTTAATAGTTTATGGTTTCTCCATAGGTAGATCTTGGTGAACACGTAGGAAATTTTTTGATTTACTACTACATCTCCCAACAAGGAGGAGTCCTCCTCCAATCCTAGTAGGACTAGGACTCCTCCTTCCCACTTGGAAACTCTTTCCACCTTCGCCTTTTTCCTTATCCTTCCACTCCTAGCCACATGGGCCTCTTGTGGGACTTAGGCCAGCCCAGTAAGGGCTGGTAAACCTCTTCCCACAGCCCATGTAGCCTCTTGGGTCGAAATACCCCTCCCGATGGTCCCCCCGCACCCTCCCGACACTCCCTATACACTACCGATGAGCCCAAAAAAATTCCGGTAACCAAAATAGGACTTCCTATATATATAAATATTTACCTTCGGACCAATCCGGAGCTCCTCTTGACGTCTGGGATCTCATCCGGGACTCCTAACAACCTTCGGTCACCATCATACATAACTCTATACTACCAAAACGTCACCAAACCTTAAGTGTGCAGACCCTGCGGGTTTGAGAACTATGTAGACATGACCGAGACACCTCTATGGTCAATAACCAATAGCAGGACCTGGATGCCCATATTGATTCCTACATATTCTACGAAGATCTTTATCGTCGAACCACTATGTCAAGGATTCAGTTAATCCCGTATGATGTTCCCTTTGTTCTTCGGTATGTTACTTGCCCGAGATTCGATCATCGGTATCTCCATACCTAGTTCAATCTCATTGCTGACAAGTCTCTTTACTCGTTCCGTAATACAAGATCCCGTGGCTAACACTTAGTCATATTGCTTGCAAGGCTTATTGTGATGTTCTATTACCGAGTGGGCCCTGAGATACCTCTCTATCACACGGAGTAACAAATCCCAGTGTTGATCCATGCCAACCCAGCAGACACCCTCGTAGATACTTGTAGAGCACCTTTATAGTCACCCAGTTACGTTGCGACATTTGATACACACAAGGAAATCCTCCGGTGTCCGTGATTTGCATGTTCTCATGGTCATAGGAACATATACTTGACATGCAGAAAACTGTAGCAATAAACTGACACGATCATATGCTACGTTTATAGTTTGGGTCTTGTCCATCCCATTATTCTCCTAATGATGTGATCCCGTTATCAAATGACATCACATGTCCATGGCCAGGGAACCTTGACCATCTTTGATCAACGAGCTATTCTACTAGAGGCATAGTAGGGACATGGTGTTGTCTTATCCACACATGTATCTGAGTTTCCAATCAATACAATTATAGCATGGATAATAAACGATTATCATGAACAAGGAAATATGATAATAACCAAGTTATCATTGCCTCTAGGTCATATTTCCAACAGTATCATCATAATAATCATCATAAGCAGGAGGCATGCAATCATTATAACAAATTTGATCATTCAAAGTAGGGGAAATAAAAAGATCTTCTTCATTAAGCATAGCATCCCCAAGCTTGGGACAAACATTAATTCTAGCAAGTAAATTCTCAAACATATCATTCTCATCAAACATAGCATCCCCAAGCTTGTGGCTTTGTATATCATAAACATGATCACTCTCATAATTAATGGTATGAATAGCACCAATAGTATAGCAATTATTATCATCATCCTCCAAGTTGGTGACATAAATATTTTCAAGATTATAAGAAGTATCATTATCTTCCCAATCATAATTATCACAACAAGCAATAGGCATACCAAAATCATCCTCAAGTGTATCATCTTCCACAACTATTTTTGATTCATTCTCATGAGGCCCATCAATAATGGGAGCAACATTATTTGGGGGAGATACCTCTTTACCTTTACTATTCCTTCTTTTCTTCTTCTTCACTACATTATGTGTGGCTTTATTTAATTCTTCCAAACTTCCTTTTGAAGAGGTTGGTTGAATAAAAAGCTTCTCCTCGTTACCTGATTTATCATAAGAAACAAATAGGAGGATATTGGGAAACCTCTTCCCCTTCATTAGTATTCTCTTCCTCTTCTATTTGTTTTCTTGTCTTTAAGTAATTGGAAATATAAGGATTCTCAATGCAATTTACCACGCAATACATATAGATTTCATTTAGATCAAAATCAATAATTTTCATGAGAGCCCAAGATGGAACATCCTTAGTTTCATGTTTCATTTCTTCATACCCCTAGAATAGACTAAGTTCATTATGATGCTCAAGGGTAATGAGGTTATCACAATTTTTGGACACAATTCGATCATGAAATAATTCACATTGGAAATTATAATGACCATGTTCATTGCAAAGTTCACAAGGACGGAGAGAAATATTAAGTCTTTCAGCACAAACATATAGCCTCTCTTGCAACCATCTGGTTTCTAAATACTTGTGCCTCTTACAAAATCTATCTTCCCTTTTAGGCATGTCTTGAAAAACTCTATGCACTCCACAAAAATTGACATGCTTATAAGAAATATTTTTATCATGACTAGTGCAATCATCATTAGTACTATGGATATTCAAAGAATTCATACTAACAACATTGCGATCATGCTCATCACTCAAATATTTAGTGCCAAACATTTTAATAACTTCTTCTTCTAACACTTGAGCACAATTTTCCTTTCCATCATTTTCACGAAAGACATTAAAAATATGAAGCATATGAGGCAACCTCAATTCCAATTTTTTTTGTAGTTTTATTTTATAAAACCAAACTAGTGAAAAACAAGAAACTAAAAGATTTGATTAATATTATTTCCCGGTTGTTTTGGCCCTTGAATTAGCATGCTCATGTGTATATACTTCAAGAGGAGTTAGACATGTTATTGAAAACTCCGGCCAAGACGTGAGACGCCAGCAAAGGCGAGTATTTCTATATGAGAGCCGCGTTGATCACGACGGTGCATGACAATCTCGGTTACGGATATTTCGCCAGACAGGTGTGCCATGGATATTACGGATGCACGCGGTGCATGGATGATATGACGTCTCAACAGCTAACATCAAGGAAAGATGGTGGGTCTGGGAAAATCGTGTACATGGGGCATCGAAGATGGCTCGACAAGGACGACCCATGGAGAAACCATGGAGATTTATTCAATGGTGAGGCTGAGCATCGAGGACCTCCACGTAAGCGACCGGCGCCGAAATCGATGTGCTGTTGAAAAACCGGGAAAGACGATGAAAAAGGCGTCGGAGCCGCTGCTAAGGGTATGGAAGACGAGGTCTGATTTCTGGGACTTGGAATAGTGGCACAAACTCGGCACGCCTCATTGCCTTGATCAAATGCATATTTGTAAGAATGTCCTTGAGAGATTGCTTGCGACACTGATGAAAAACATGCTGGATAAGACCAAGGATGGGACAGAGGCAAGAAAAGACTCGCAAGATTTGGAGATCAGGGAAGATCTGCACATGCCGCCCCGTAAAAAGTCAGAGGAGACAGAGGTGGGGGAGAAGAAGGGGAAAATTAAAGGAAGAGGATTATTGCCCCCTTCTTGCTTCACCTTAAGTCCGGATGAGATCGATCAATTCTTCAAGTGCCTTACCGGAATCAAAGTTAGTTCCGGTTACTGTGGCAAGATAAGCAGATATCTAGACACGAAGAAGAAAAGGTTCAGGGGGATGAAGCCCCATGACTGTCATGTGATGATGATGTAGATACTACTTGTTGCCCTGAGAGGGATAATGGACAAGCATGTCCGTGACACGCTTATTGGTCTCTGCAAATTTTTTGATGTCATCTCTTGAAAGTCGATCAGTGTGAAGCAGCTCCGAAGGCTACAGGAAGAGATCGTTCTCATACTAAATGAGCTTGAGATGTACTTCCCGCCCGCGTTCTTTGACGTTGACGTCTACTACACAACGTTCTTCTTGTAGACTCGTGTTGGGCCCCCAAGCGCAGAGTTTTGTAGGACAATGGCAATTTCCCTCAAGTGGATGACCTAAGGTTTATCAATCCGCGGGAGGTGTAGGATGAAGATGGTCTCTCTCAAACAACCCTGTAATCAAATAGCAAAGAGTCTCTTGTGTCCCCAACACACCCAATACAATGGTAAATTGTATAGGTGCACTAGTTCGGCGAAGAGATGGTGATAAAAATGCAATATGGATGGTAGATATAGTTTTTTGTAATCTGAAAATATAAAAACAACAAGGTAACAAATAGTAAACGGCGAGCAATAAGTTGTATAAATGCTTGGAAACAAGGCCTAGGGTTCATACTTTCACTAGTGCAAGTTCTCTCAACAATACTAACATAGTAGAATCATATGTAAATGCCTCATGTACGACAAAGAGTTCACTCCAAAGTCACAAATAGTGAAGAACAAACGTAGAAATTATTGTAGGGTATGAAACCACCTCAAAGTTATCTTTTCTGATCATTCTTATGAGGTATCCCTATAAGGGTCACGAACAGCCCTAGAGTTCATACTAAGATAACACCTTAAGATACACATCAACCAAACCCTAATGTCACCTAGATACTCCAATGTCACCACAAGTACCCATGGGCTTGATCATACGATATGCATCACACAATTTCAGATTCATTATATTCAATCCAACATAAAGAACTTCAAAGAGTGCCCAAAGTTTCTACCGGGGAGTCAAGACTAAAACATGTGCCAACCCCTATGCATAGATTCCCAAGGTCATGGAACCCGCAAGTTGATCACCAAAACATACATCAAGTAGATCAATAGAACATCCCATTGTCACCACGGATATCCCACCGCAAGACATACATCGAGTGTTCTCAAATCCTTAAAGACACAATCCGATAAGTAAACTTCAAAGGGAAAACTCAATTCATCACAACTAGATAGAGAGGGGAAACACTCCATATGATTCATCTATATTAATAAATCTCGCGGTACATCAAGATCGTGCCATCTCAAGAACACCAGAGAGAGAGAGATCAAACACATAGCTACTGGTATGTACCCTCGGCCCCGAGGATGAACTACTCCCTCCTCGTCATGGAGAGAAACGGGATGATGAAGATGGCCTCCGTTGATGGTTTTCCCCTTCGGCAGGGTGCCGGAACAGGCTCCCGATTGGTTTATCGTGGCTCTGGAGGCTTGCGGCGATGGAACTCCCGATCTAGGTTCTGCGTTGGGTCTTTTAGAATTTCTATGAATTTATGGCGGTGGAAACGAGTCAAGATGGGACACGAGGGAGTCAAAAGCCTGGGGGCGCACCCCTGAGGCTTGTGACTGCCTCGTGGGTCTTCTGGCCCAACTCCAACTCTCCCTGGGCTTCTTCTGGTCCATAAAAATTCACCGTAGATTTTTATTCCATTTGGGCTCCATTTGATATTCCTTTTCTGTAAAACCCAAAAACACGGAAAAAAACAGGAACTGGAACTAGGCTCTAGGTTAATAGGATAGTCCCAAAAATAATATAAAGTTGTAGTAAAATGATTGTAAAACATCCAAGAATGATAATATAACATCATGGAACAAGCAAAAATTATAGATACGTTGGAGCCGTATCAGCATCTCCAAGCTTAATTCCTGCTCGTCCTCGAGTAGGTAAATGATAAAAACAGAATTTTTGATGTGGAATGCTGCCTAACATGTTCATCGTATTCTTTTCTTCTTTGTATAGAATGGACATTTGGACTTTGTAAATAATTCAATAACATAATGACTTCAATACTCAAGCATGTCAACAGGCAACCATGTCTTTCAAAATATCAACATTAAAGAAAGTTATCCCTAGCCCATCCTTCTCAATCATTGATCCATTCATGAAACACACTCAAATATTAGCTATGCCCAATGATCAAGTACGATCATAGTGCCGCCCTAGTTGGTGCTTATAAGAGAAGATGGAGATTGGAAGCAAAAATAAAAATTGCATAAAGTAAATACATAGGCCCTTCGCAGAGGGAAGTAGGGATTTGTAGAGGTGCTAGAGCTCACCAGAGTGGTATGGCAACCCTGTCCTAGAAATCATGTTGTTAGACAACGGTGAACCTTCGAACTATGAAGAAACCATGGCAGGCCCAAATTCCAACAAATGGCTTGAAGCCATGAAATCCGAGATAGGATCCATGTATGAGAACAAAGTATGGACTTTGGTGGACTTCTCGATGATCGACAAGCCATAGAAAATAAATGGATCTTTAAGAAGACTGACGCGGATGGTAATGTGACCCTCTATAAGGCCTGGCTGTCGCTAAGGGTTGTCGACAAGTTCAAGCAGTTGACTACGATGAGACTTTCTCACCCATAGCGATGCTGAAGTCCGTCCAAATCATGCTAGCAGTTGCCACATTTTATGATTATGAGATCTGGCAAATGGACGTCAAAACGGCATTCCTTAACGGTTTCATTAAGGAAGAATTGTATATGATGCAGCCGGAAGGTTTTGTCGATCCTAAGAATGCTGACAAGGTATGCAACCTCTAGTGCTCCATCTATGGGCTGGTGCAAGCATCTCGGAGTTGGAACATCTGCTTTGATGAGGTGATCAAAGCATTTGGGTTTATACAGACTTATGGAGAAGCCTGTATTTACAAGAAAGTGAGTGGGAGCTCTATAGCATTTCTCATTTTGTATGTGGATGACATATTGTTGATGGGTAATCATATAGGACTTTCGGAAAGCATAAAGGCCTACTTGACTAAGTGTTTTTCATTGAAGGACCTTGGAGAAGATGCTAACATATTAGGCATCAAGATCTATAGAGATAGATCGAGACGCCTCATTGGCCTTTCACAAAGCATATACCTTGACAAGATATTGAAGAAGTTCAATGTGGATCAGTCCAAGAAGGGGTTCTTGCCTGTATTGCAAGGTGTGAGATTGAGCACAGCTCAATGCCCAACCTCGGCAAAAGATAGAGAAAAGATGAGTGTCGTCCCCTATGCCTCAACCATAGGCTCTATTATGTATGCCATGTTGTGTACCAGACCTGATGTGAACCTAGCCATAAGTTTGGTAGGGAGGTACCAAAGTGATCCCGGAATGGAACACTGGACAGCGCTCAAGAATATCGTTAAGTACCTGAAAAGGACTAAGGATATGTTTCTCGTTTGCGGAGGTGACCAAGAGTGATCATAAAGGGTTATGTCGATGCTAGCTTCGACACAGATCCGGATGAATCCAAGTCACAAACCAGATACGTGTATATTTTGAATGGTGGGGCAGTCAGCTGCTGCAGTTGCAAGCAAAGCGTCGTGTCGGCATGTACATGTGAAGCGGAGTACATAGCTGCTTCGGAAGCAGCACAGGAAGGAGTCTGGATGAAGGAGTTCATCATCGACCTAGGAGTGATTCCCAATGTGTCGGGCCCGATGACTCTCTTCTATGACAACACTGGAGCTATTGCCATTTCCAAGGAGCCCAGGTTTACAAGAAGACCAATCACATCAAGTGCCGCTTCAACTCCATTCGTGGTTACATCCAGGATGGAGATATAGATATTTGTAAAGTACATAGGATCTGAATGTCGCAGATCCGTTTACTAAACCTCTTTCATGAGCGAAACATGATCAGCACATGAACTCTATGGGTGTTCGATTCATCACAATGTAACTAGATTACTCTAGCGCAAGTGGGAGACTGTTGGAAATATGCCCTAGAGGTAATAATAAAAGGGTTATTATTGTATTTCCTTGTTCATGATAATTGTCTATTGCTCATGCTATAATTGTATTAACCGGAAACTGTAATACATGTGTGAATACATAGACCACACCATGTCCCTAGTGAGCCTCTAATTGACTAGCTCATTGATCAATAGATGGTCATACTTTCCTGACCATGGACATTGGATGCCATCGATAATGGGATCACATCATTAGGAGAATAATGAGATGGACAAGACCCAATCCTAAGCATAGCACAAGATCATGTAGTTCCTTTGCTAGAGCTTTTCTAATGTCAAGTATCATTTCCTTAGACCATGAGATTGTGCAACTCTCGGATACTGTAGGAATGCTTTGGGTGTATCAAACTTTACAAGTAACTGGGTGACTATAAAGGTGCACTACAGGTGTCTCCTAAAGTGTCTGTTGGGTCGGCACAAATCAAGACTGGGATTTGACACTCCGTGTGACGGAGAGGTATCTCTAGGCCCACTCGGTAATACATCATCATAATGAGCTATATGTGACTAAGGATTTAGTCACAGGATCATGTGTTACGGAACGAGTAAAGAGACTTGCTGGTAACGAGATTGAACAAGGTATAGGGATACCGACGATCAAATCTCGGGCAAGTAACATACCCCTGAACAAAGGGAATTGTATACGGGATTAATTGAATCCCCGACATCGTGGTTCATCCGATGAGATCATCGTGGAATATGTGGGAGCCAATATGGTTATCCAGATCCTGCTATTGGTTATTGGCCGGAGAGGTGTCTCAGTCATGTCTGCATAGTTCCCGAACCCATAGGGTCTACACACTTAAGGTTCGGTGATGCTAGAGTCATAATAGGAATTGTATGTGGTTACAGAAAGTTGTTCGGAGTCCCGTATGAGATCCTAGACGTCACGAGGAGTTTCGGAATAGTCCGGAGGTAAAGATTTATACATGGGAAGTCTAGTTTCAGTCACCGGAAAGGTTTCGGTGTTTATCGGTATTGTACCGGGACCACCAAAAGGGTTCTGGGAGTCCACCGGGAGGGGCCACCTGCCCCGGAGGACCACGTGGGCTGAATATGGTTGGGAACCAGCCTCCTAGTGGGCTGGTGCGCCCCCCCCAGGGCCCAAGGCGCCTAGGTTTGGGAACCCTAAGGGGTGGGGGCGCCTCCCACCAACTTGGGGGGCAAGTTCCCCCCTTGCCCCCCCCCTCTAGATGGATCTAGGGGGGCGACCCCCTCTCCCCTTCAGCGTATAAATAGAGGGGAGGTGGGAGGGCAGCCGCACCCCTTGCCCCTATCGCAGCCCTCCCCCCTACACCTCCTACTCCTCCGTAGTGCTTAGCGAAGCTCTGCCAGAGAACCACGAGCTCCACCGCCACCATGCCGTCATGCTGCCGGAGCTCTCCCTCAACTTCTCCTCCTCCCTTGCTGGATCAAGAAGGAGGAGACGTCCCCGAGATGTACATGCGTTGAGCGCGTAGGCACCGTCCGTTCGGCGCTTTGGTCGGATCTTTCGCGATTTGAATCGCTGCGAGTACGACTCCATCAACCGCGTCCTTTGCAACGCTTCCGCTTAGCGATCTTCAAGGGTATAAAGATGCACTCCCTCTCTCTCTCGTTGCTAGCATCTCCTAGATTTAGCTTCGTGATACGTAGGGATTTTTTGAATTATTACTACATTCCCCAACAGCACTAACATATATCTAGAATATTCCATTTTCGTTGCCTTTCGGATGTTTTACGCCGCAGACATGTGTTTGCAGGCCGACGAAACCCCGTGCACCGTACTCTACTTGATCAAAGGCCAGAAGGTGGACGTGGGAAAGGGGGTGATAGAGAATCCCTTGGAACTCTGGTGGGCACTTCAGGGTTACCTTGTCGAGTGTGAAATCGGGGCACGAGGATTTGCCTCCTCCAGTACGGCTAGGGGGAGAGGACGACGAGACCCCATCGCTGATTGGAAGCTGCAAGGGTTAGGTGCTGCTATGGCCGAAGAATCTTCTTTGTTTGGAGTTAGCCAAGAGCACACCAATAACCACAGATCAACAAGCAGTTATGGACACCACCACCCCGCCTACGCAATTACCAACGCATGTAGTGCCGGGTGAGAGCGGCGGACAATGTGATGAAGGGGGTCCAATAGTGGCTGATGTAATCGCCCTCGTAGAACAAAGAATGGATGATGAGATGGAGGAGAACCCTCTTCGGTTCCTCAATACAGGCGCCTATGAAGCTGACTTAGATGTGATGAGTCAGTCATATGATGTCTCAGGCTATCAGCATGCTGATGAGGATATGGATGATCTGCCCGGGCAGGAACGTCCTAACAGGGATTGCAAGAAGTCTCTGTTCATGAAATCCTCACAGGACACGCTTGAAGATGCCGCCTCAACACAGGCTACACTAGCCGGGGGTCGTATAGTGCTTAGCCCGACAACACTGAGGCAGGGGTTAAGGAAGGGTCTGGAAGGTCTGCCCAAGAAAAAGGGGAAGCGACCGGGGAAGATAGGCTCAGCTGCCTACAAACAAGCCAGTGCACATAGCAGCTAGACGGCGGATTTTGAAGAGCGTGTACCCGTCAAAGGTGCGGCCATGTTCCATGTCATAGGCGAGCCGATGCTACCGCCGAAACGGCTGGAGGCAATATCAGGGGATCTCAGGACTGCACGACCATGTGCTATCGACTGAGAAAAGCCTACTAGCCTTGAAGGATCTAGGATATCCGACATACACGGCTCGTGTGCCTGAGGGGAAGTGCTACAGCGGTACACGGCCCGCGGAGGTGTTCTTCCTGCGGTTTGATCATATCTTCGAGATGTTTCTTACAAGGCGGCTCGATTGTACAATCGTCCGCCTTTTTGTGCTACATATGAGCTCTGCCATGAAGAGAGAGGAGGTCTTGCAAATCTGTGTGGTGGATCCATACTACATGCACGAGTACTTCTTCAGTCTCGGCAACTTTGAGCATAAAACTGCTAGGGAGTACCTCGAAAACTTCATGGTATAGAATAAGGACCAGGAAATTGTCCTCCTACCTTAAGTCAGTGCTGGACAGCCCTTTCGTACATTTCAATCATTCCTTCTCACTCATATGGAGAATAATTTGAGGTGTTTTTTCCTGGCAGCAACGGTCACGCCGTGTTGGGGATATGACCCGCCGAAGAGGCTCCGGGTCATGTTGTTGGCTCGTGAGCCGGCCCAAAGATGAGTCGTAAGACTAGTGTCCCAAGAAGATAGGTGGCTCACGGTGTGGGCCGTACGACGGCCCACATGGAGAAGACCCGGGCGTGCAAGCCGACTCATAGACAAGCTTAGTCAAGAAGATAGAGAGAGACTCGGTTAGCAATTGTAACGAACCGGATGCCCTGACCTCTAATATAAAGGCAAACCCAGGGCGACTTAGGGGCAGGCAATCAAGAACTAGGTCAAGCTTTTAGCTCCTTGTAATCGATACGCAAGCAATACAAACACAAGCAGGACGTAGGCTATTACCTCGATTCGAGGGGCCGAACCTGGGTAAATCCGTGTCTTTCGTCCCGACTAACCCCTTTGAGTCCACCCCATTGGCGATGGCCTCGAACCGAAGTCCGTTCACCCGGACATCTGCCGTGATAAAACCACGACAGTTGGCGCCCACCGTGGGGCTAGCTCTTGGTGGTGTTGAGTTCTCAAAGGGCTCTCTCCTAGGGCTCGAAGGATATGTGGTTGGAAGGATGAGCAAGAGTCGCCGTGGCCGGCTCTACATCGACGACGCCGGCTGGGGGCTTGATGCTGGTTCTGTGGAGTATGGATTTCGGGTTCCGTTCGGTGGGATCCAGGTTTTCATCGGAAAGGTTGATGGATCTACACCCGGGCCGGACGTCTGCACCAACATCGTCGAGTCGGCCCGGCATCTCCAATTTACGCGTGTTATGCAATCTGCCCATGCCCGTCCGGGTCAAAAGCACGTTCTCGTGGGCTTCACTCAAGGCATGGACCTAGAAGCGTCTGGGTCACAGGGAACTCTCGTTTTCTCGGAAGATGAGTCCTCCAGTGGGGAGACAGAATCAGTATATCGGCTCAGCAACGGTGGCCTTGGGGGCTACTACAACAACTATTCTGAGGTAGAGGGCGTTGAGACGGATGCTCTGAGCCCCCCGGTTCACGCGGCGGTGTTCATGGCAGGATCGGCTTTAGCCGCCGGTGACACGGCTGCGGGAGCCGCCGCAGCAGGTGATAGCCCGCCGCCGGCGGCTCAGGTTCTAGTGGAATTGATGGACGAACTCACAGCTCTCATGGCCACAGAGGTAACACCAGATAATCAAGCAGCTAGGAATCTAGAGGTGGCACGGATCAAGGGTCGGATGGCAGAGGAACGACAAAGGATGGCCGAGCTGAAAGCCCAGATGGAGGAAGAAGCGGAGCGTATCAAGGCAGACCCTTTCCGACTGGAGCTAGAGCAGAGGTCAGCGGCCGCGGTGCACCGGAGGAGGCATCAATCCCGTCTACCAGAACGTTACGAAGCAAGGAGCCTTTTAACACCCCTGGTGCGGGGCGGGTTTTGGGTGTGCCGGAGAGCCGCCCGATGGAGCGCCCGGCGACTCATCCACCCCAGCATAACCAAATCTCACCTAGGGTTTTCCCAACACCGGCGGGTCATTCTAACCCGGCTGAGAACATGGTAGCAGTGGCCGCCCGGCTTGAGACTATCCCCATCCCAGATGAGGCACCCTTTGCGGAGGAGGTGTGGAACGCCATTGGATATTTACAAACGGCCATGGCCCAGCAAGATAAGTATACTCACAGCCAGAGCCGGGTTCACTCCACCCCCTCCCCAGTTGAACTTTTAGCCGGCGTTATGAGTCACCGGCGTGTTCCAGCAGTCACCCGCGCCACGGACCACCGGAGGATAATAGGCCGGCTCTAGATACACAAGCCATCATGGACCAGGCGGGAGACAGGCGAGAGGCGGAGATAGCTGCAGCCCGTCCAGAGCCGACGCTTTCCGTGTCAATGGGAGTGGTTAGTACCAGAGCCGTAGGGGTGCCATGTTTAACTCCGGCTCTAAGGAGTGAACGGCTGCCAAAAGACTTTAAGGGGCCTCGAAAGGTCCCGAATTATACAGTTGATCTACCCCCGGAGGCGTGGGTTGAAAGTTATGAACTGGCCATGGAGATGCTGGATGTCAGTGAGGCGGTATGCGCGAAATACTTCATCATGATGCTTGAGGGTCCGGCCCGTACATGGCTGAAAGGTCTGCCGCCTAACACGATAAGCTCATGGGCGGAGCTGAGAGCGAAGTTTATTAAGAATTTCCAGGGGACCTGTAAGCAGCCTATGACTATTGTCGATCTGGACCACTTTGTTCAATAGGAGAATGAGTCGGCCCATCATTGGGTCCGGCGGGTAGCGACCATTATTCACTTTTCAGAGCAGATTACAGCGGCTCAAGCGGTGCTTATCTTAGAGCAGAACTGTCATTTTGTTCCATTGAAGCAGAAGCTCGGCCGGCTCAAGCGCACGTGTCAGGATATGGAGAGCTCATGACGGCCTTGACGAAGTTTGCCGACTTAGATAACACCAAGGATCCGGGTTCGGATGATGAGAAAGACAATCAAGGGAACAAAAACAATCTAGGAAAAGGTTTTGTGAACAATGGGAACTAGAATAAGCGGAAGAGCGCTGATGGCGGATCCGAGTTAGTGGCAAATACCAACACAGGACAGAATCATCCCAAGGGGGGTGGAAAATTCAGGCCAAGGAACAGGGGCCCTTTTAATTTAGAGGAGGCGCTTAGGAAGCCTTGTCCGGAGCACAGCATGCCTGACAAGTCAGCGTTGCATGCATGGGGTGATTGCTTTATCATGCAGAGATTTAAAAACCAGCATTCCCAACTACGTAATAACTAGGGCGGTGGCCCGCCTGGCGGCTCAGGGCACGGCGGGCCAGGGGCTTGATTCGGCGCCGGCGGTTCAGGAAACGGCCATCCGGGTCAGAATAACCAAGGGGGGCACCAACAGCATCCAGGCAACAATGGCAATAACAACAATCAGCAGCAGTGCAATCAATCCGGGTTTCAGAGTAACCCGAAGCAGCTCAGTTCTGGACAATATCATGTATTCACGACCGGTCATAGTAAACGAGACGAGAAGTTACCGAGGCGAGCGGTTAATGCAGTTGCTCCGGCTCTCCCGCGATATTTGTCGTGGTCTGAATATGACATAATGGGGAGCCGGGAGGATCACCCGCCGCAGGTAGATGACCCGGGCCGGCTGGCTCTAGTTGTGGCCCCTCGGGTGAATGGCTATATGGTGAATAAAGTGCTTATGGACGAAGGTAGCAGCATCAACATCCTTCACTATGACACTTTCCAGCGGATGAAGTTGCTTGACAAGGATCTTAAACCTTTCTCCACCGTCTTTCATGGTGTGGTCCCGGGTAAATCTGCATACCCGATAGGCCGAATCTCATTGGAAGTAGCTTTTGGTGATGAGCATAATTACAGGGTGGAGTCTTTGTGGTTCGAAGTGGTCAAAATCAAAAGTCCCTATAATGCGCTATTTGGGAGGCCGGCTTATGCTAAATTTATGGCTAGGCCTTGCTATGTTTATTTGCAACTCAAAATGCCCGACTTAAATGGCACAATTACCGTTCACGGTAACAGGAAAATGGCTCTTGAGTGTGAGGAAGGAGATGCGGCTTATGCAGAGTCTAGTTGTGCTCAGGAGGAGCTGAAATTTTACAAAGAGAATGTTGATCCGGAGGATATGACCCTGCTAAAGAAGCCTACGACAGAAGTTGAGCCAAGTTTTCAGCGGATGATACCAAGGCAGTAGATTTCAATCTGGGTGATTCATCCAAGAAGTTCATCATTGGGGCTCACATGGATCCCAAATAGGAAAGCGCGCTCATCGAATTCATCCGTGAGAATCGGGACATCTTTGCATGGAAGCCTTCTGACATGTCGGGTGTACCGAGAGAGTTCGCTGAGCACAATCTTAATGTGGATCCAAAGTTTAAGCCGATCAAACAGTTTCTACGGTGGTTCAACGAAGAGAGACGTAAAGCTATTGGAGAGGAAGTTTCTCGGCTCTTGTCTGCAGGCTTTATAGTGGAAGTTTTTCACCCGGAGTGGTTGGCTAACCTAGTGCTAGTACTAAACAAGAACGGCGCGTGGCGTATGTGCATAGATTACACGGACCTTAACAAGGCTTGCCCGGCTGACCCTTTTGCGCTCCCTCGTATCGATCAAATTATTGATGCAACAGCCGGATGCGAAAGTTTATGCTGCCTGGATGCTTATTCGGGGTATCATCAGATCAAGATGGCAACGAAAGATCAGGAGAAGACGGCGTTTATTACACCTTTTGGGGTGTTCTGCTACGTCTCCATGCCTTTCAGGCTCAAGAGTGCCCAGGCGACTTACCAACGTTGTGTGCAGAATTGCCTCCACAATCAGATTGGCCGAAATGTCCATGCTTACGTAGACGACATTGTGGTTAAGTCCAGAAAGAAGGAAACTCTTTTAGAGGATTTGAAAGAAACCTTTGACAACCTTCGGGTCTACAAGATGATGCTTAACCCGACGAAGTGTGTCTTTGGTGTTCCAGCAGGAAAGCTTTTGGGTTTCTTGGTCTCTAAGCGGGGCATCGAGGCTAACCCAAATAAGATTAAGGCTATCACTTCTTTGGGTGAGCCGACATGCATTAATGACGTTCAGCGCCTTGCAGGATAGATTGCTGCGTTGAGCCGCTTCATAAGCCGGCTTGGGGAGAAAGCTATTCCCTTATACTAGATGATGAAGAAGACGGACAAGTTTAAATGGAGCGCAGCAGCGTCCGGAGCACTTGAAGCTCTTAAAAAGCAGTTGACTGAGCCACCAATGTTAGCTGCTCCGGTTGAGAAAGAGCCTTTGCTTCTTTATGTGGCGGCTAACAACAAAGCGGTCAGTGTAGCAATTGTGGTTGAGCGCAAGGAGGCAGGGAAGGAGTATCGTGTGCAAAGGCCGGTTTATTACATTAGTGAAGTTTTGGCAGAGTCTAAACAGAGGTATTCGTATTGGCAAAAGTTCGTATACGGAGTTTTTATGGCCAATCGCAAGCTGAAACATTACTTTTTTGGGCACCAAATAACAGTGGTCAGTTCTGCCCCGTTGGGGGATATCATTCAAAATAGAGAGGCTACCGGGAGGATTGCCAAGTGGTCCTTAGAGCTAAGTCCTCTGGGCATCAAGTATGTTCCTCGTACAGCAATTAAGTCCCAAGCTTTGGTGGATTTCATAAATGATTGGACTGAATGTCAAGCCCCCGAAGAGAAGCCGGATAACACGTATTGGACTATACACTTTGATGGATCCAAGCAGCTAGAAGGGTCCGGGGCAGGAGTTGTTCTCACCTCCCCCAAGGGTGACAAGTTTTGTTATGTGCTCCGGCTAATGTTCCCTTGTACTAATAATGCAGCTGAGTATGAAGCACTGCTCCATGGTCTCAGAGTCGCTAGAGAAATGAATTTAAGCCGAGTCAGGTGTTTAGGCAACTCAGATCTGGTGGCTCAGTAAGTTTCAGGTACTTGGGACTCCAAGGATCCACGGATGGCGGCTTATCGACAGGCGGTTGATATCATTGCCGGTCACTTCAAGGGATACCAGGTGGATCACATTGATCGTTGCAGGAATGAGGAGGCTGATGCCTTGTCACGGTTAGGTTCTCAACAAAAGCCGGTACCACCTAATGTTTTTTTGGATGTTTTGCATCATCCGACTATCAAGATACCTTCTGAGGAGGATCTGGCTGTTCCTGACCCGAAGGCGGAACTGGTGGCGGCTCTACATGCTACCCCAGACTGGACTATTCCTTATTTGGCGTATCTGACACGCGGCGAGTTACCTCAAGAGGAGGATCGGGCCAGGAAGATCACTCGACATTCTAAGTCTATGACGATTGTCAATGGTGAGTTACATAAGTGTAGTGTGACGGGTGTCTTTCAGCGCTGCATCTCACCAGAGGAGGGCTGGCAAATATTGAGTGAAATTCATGCTGGCGACTGTGGGCATCACGCCGGGTCAAAATCTTTGGTGGCTAAAGCTTTTCGACATGGGTTTTTCTGGTTGACGGCTCACAAGGATGCAGAAGACTTAGTCCGTAAGTGTGATGGCTGTCAGAAGTTCGGCCGGCGTGCTCACGTTCCGGCTCAAGAGTTGAGGATGATATCAATCACTTAGCCATTTGCGGTCTGGGGGCTCGATATGGTAGGACCTTTCAAGCGATCCAAGGATAAGAAAACGCACCTTCTAGTGGCGGTTGATAAATTTACTAAGTGGGTAGAGGCAGAGCCGGTCAGTAAATGTGACGCAGCTATGGCGGTTCAATTTGTTAAGAAGTTGATTTATCGCTTTGGTTACCCACACAGTATTATTACAAACAATGGAACAAATTTATCCAAAGGAGCTGTGAAAACGTTCTGTGAGAAGGAGCATATCCGGCTTGATGTTTCAGCCATGGCACATCCACAGTCTAATGGTCAGGCAGAGCGAGCCAATCAGGAAATTTTAAGAGGTGTCAAGCCACAGCTCATGGTTCCTTTTAAACGTACACCCGGATGTTGGGTTGAGGAGTTGCCTTCCGTGTTATGGAGCATCAGAACTACACCTAATAGATCTATAGGTTTTACACCTTTCTTCATGGTGTACGGTGCTGAGGCGGTTTTACCCAGTGACATCCGGCACGACTCACCAAGGGTGGCGGCTTATGTTGAGACAGACAATGAGGTAGCCCGCCAAGACGCGTTGGACGCCTTGGATGAAGCACGAGAGTTAGCAGCAGCCAGGTCGGCAATTTATCAACAAGACCTGCGACACTATCATAGCTGCAGGGTAAAGACCCGAACGTTCTAGGAAGGTGACCTGGTGCTCCGGTTGATTCAAGACCAATCTGGAATGCATAAGTTATCTCCACCATGGGAGGTGTTGGGGAACGTTGCATTGGAAACAAAAAAATTCTTACGCACACGCAAACCTATCCATGGTGATGAGCATCTACGAGAGGGAGAGTAGATCTACGTACCCTTGTAGATCGCTAAGCGGGAAGCGTTAAGAAACGCGGTTGGTGTAGTCGTACTTCTTCGCGATCCAAATCGCCGAGCGTCCCGCGATCTAATCACGAACCATCCCGAACCAATCACGAACCGTCCCGCGATCTCGTCACGATCCGTCCCGTGATCCGATCACGAACGTCCCGTGGCCTTGACCACGATCCTTCCGATCTAGTACCGAACGGACGACACCTCCGCGTTCAGCACACGTGCAGCTTGATGACGATCTCCACCGTCTTGATCCAGCAAGAGGAGGTGGATAGGAGAGAGAGTTCACCGGCAGCGTGACGGCGCTCCGGTGATGGTAGTGGTGGAGCAATTCTGGCAGGGCTTCGCCTAAGCGCTGCAGAAAACCGATCTAGAGGAGCACCAGTGGAACGGGTAGCACGTGGCCGTAAGTTGTGTCCCGTGTGCTAGCCCTGCCCCTCTATTTATATGTTGAGCCCTGGGGTCTAAACTTGGAGCAAAAACCTCTACAAGGTCGATTTTTCCCGCACAAGGTCGGTTGGCCCGCAAGAAAAGAGTCCAACTCGGATCCCTGCAGTCCCGCGCACAAGCGGTAGTACCGCTTCACGAGCGGTAGTACCGCTTCATAAGCGGTAGTACTGCCTTACTGCTTAAGGCAGCAGCAAAACTTCCTTTTGCCCTTTCCAATACCTCGTGGGTTTTACCCCATTGGTCCATATAAAGTGTTGTTGTACCCGAACACTTCGGTAAACATCCGGAACCCCTTCCGGTTAATTCCGGAACTCTTCCAGAGATCAAAACACTATTATCACATATATCAATCTTTATCTCCAGACTCTTTCGGAGATCCTCATCATGTCCGGGATCGTATCCGAGACTCCGAACATCCTTCGATCACCACCATACATAACCCTATACTACAGAAACGTCACCAAACCTTAAGTGTGCACACCCTGCGGGTTCGAGAACTATGTAGACATGACCGAGACACCTCTACGGCCAATAACCAATGGCGGGACCTGGACGTCCACATTGGTTCCTACATATTCTACGAAGATCTATCGGTCGAACCTCTATGTCAAGGATTCAGTTAATCCCGTATAACGTTCCCTTTGTTCTTCGGTATGTTACTTGCCCGAGATTCGATCGTCGGTATCTCCATACCTAGTTCAATCTCATTACCGGCAAGTCTCTTTACTCATTCCGTAATACAAGATCCCGCAACTAACAATTAGTCACATTGCTTGCAAGGCTTATTGTGATGTTGCATTACCGAGTGGGCCCTGAGATACCTCTCCGTCACACGGAGTAACAAATCCTAGTCTCGATCCATGCCAACTCAACAGACATCATCGGAAATACCTATAGAGCACCTTTATAGTCACCCAGTTACGTTGCGACGTTTGATACACACAAGGCACTCCTCCGATATCCTTGAGTTGCATGATCTCATGGTCATAGGAACATATACATTGACATGCAGAAAACAGTAGCAATAAACTGACACGATCATATGCTACGTTTGTAGTTCGGATCTTGTCCATCACATCATTCTCCTAATGATGTGATCCCGTTATCAAATGACATCTCATGTCCATGGCTAGGAAACCTTAACCATCTTTGATCAACGAGCTAGTCCATTAGAGGCATACTAGGGACATGGTTTTGTCTATGTATCCACACATGTATCTAAGTCTCCGATCAATACAATTATAGCATGGATAATAAATGATTATCATGAACAAGGAAATATGATAATAACTAATTTATTATTGCCTCTAGGGCATATTTCCAACAGGAGGGGCCTTTTGTGATCAGCAAGAACCTTAACAATGGGTCATATTACCTCATTGATGTTAGAGATGAGTCGGAAACCGCGGGTCAAGAGACATTGCGGCCATGGAATATCGCACATCTGCGACCATACTTTACTTAGCAGGGGTTGAAAGCCGTTACCATTGTATATATCATGTTCACATGAGTAAAAGCTAGCATCCCCGCACAAGACTGGGGCCTCTGCTCTTATGTACACCTTTGTACAATCAAGATAAAAAATTCCGGCTCAAAAATTTTGAGTTGAAGTGGTTTGTTCGCCGTCAAAACGGCTGGTCTACCCTCCAGCTTTATGCCCTATCAAGCATTGTGGCAAGGAGGCTTCTTGCCTTCGGGTATAGCTTACTTCTCCCTCGCACAGCCGGCGATATGCCCAATTGAGCACTGTTGCAAAGAGGCTTCTTGCCTTTGGGTATAGCTTACTTCTCCTTTGCACAGCCAGCTGTCATTAAACTGTTGCAAGGAGGCTTCTTGCCTCCGGGTATAGCTTACTTCTCCCTTGCACAGTTGGCTTTATGCCTAGTTTGGTTACATTAAGCGTTGTTGTTGATGGAGGCTTCTTACCTTTGGTATAGCTTACAGTACCCTAAGACAACAGCGTGTACACCAAATTCCAGTTGCTTATCAACTGCGGCCATCGAAGGGGGCTTCTTACCGATGGGTATCGCTTATCTCACCCTAATGGCCGGCTTTATGCCACTTCCGGTTATTTATTAAACGCGGTTGTCGAAGGGGGCTTCTTACCGATGGGTTCGCTTATCTCGCCCTAACAACAGGCGTTTACGCCAAATTCAGTTACTTATCAACTGTAGCTGTTGAAAGAGGCTTCTTGCCTTCGGGTATAGCTTACTTCTCCTTTCAAACAGCCGGCTTTATGCCATCTCCGGCTAATTATTAGCCGCAGTTGTCGGTGGAGGCTTCTTGCCTTGGGGTATAGCTTACATCTCCCATCGACAGTCGGCATTCACTGTACTCTTACCAGTCAATCTCACCTAGAGACCCTGAGCCGGTTCAAGAAATTGACGGCCAATCTCGCTTAGAGACCCTGAGCCGGTTCAAGAAATTGACGGCCAATCTCGCTTAGAGACCCTGAGCCGGTTCAAGAAATTGACGGCCAATCTCGCTTAGAGACCCTAAGCCGGTTCAAGAGATTGACGGCCAATCTCGACAGAGACCCTGAACTGGTACGAGTTTAACCATTCGAATCCACGTAGAGGAGCCGTCATATGAGTTTTTTGAGGAAGGAAAGATCATCATCGCGTATTGTATCACGCCGGCTTATCAAAGCCGGGTCAGAGCAACGCAATTATAAGTCCCGGGTTGTCGCAGGCGGAACTACCCGGCACTTGGGGGCTACACAGCCGCAATTCTCCTCAAAAGTTCCGGTTCATCAATAGCCGCAGTTGTCGATAGAGACTTCTTGCCGTCAGGTATAGCTTACATTATCCTAAAGACAACTGACTCTTTAATAACTTCGTCTGATGAGAGCCGGAGCCATGTTACTTCGGTCGAAAAAATTTAAGGTTTCAAAGAGATTGTCCGGCTCTAATATTCTGGAGAAAGGAATGGCGTCTTAAAAGACAAACACCCCTCATCAGAAAATCTCAAGGAATATCCCTGAAGAGCCGGCAACACATTAAAACACGGAGAAGTGCAAATATATACGATCACCAAGTGGCAGAGTCATGTTTACTCTATTACAAAAGCTACTCTAAAAAGGAGCAAAAGCATTGTCAACCACCCACGGCGGGTCATTACATAAGTTTATGCTCAGAAAGGTTAAAAGAGTAAATTCAGTTATTTGGCTGGCTCATCCTGCTCCGGGTCTTCTGTTGGCTTTATCTGAAGATTGCCCAAGTCCCAATTACAGTCAGCCAGGACAGCAAAAGACCCTTCAAGGAATGGAGACGCGTCAAGCTCACAAGGAAAGAGATCCTTACTGCGGGCAGGTGTCAGATCTTTCCACTCGTAGAGAGTCCCATGGATTCTCTTCTCCTCTACGTCATAAGCCGCCTGGTAGGTGCTCAAGTCAGCTTCATCCGCCAGAACAGAGGCCAGATAGCGCGACTCTTTGACACACCAGGTGTAATCTTCTTCGGTGAATTCTGAGCTGTCATCTCTCTTAGACGGGTAACCATCCATCATCTCAGTCGGTGTTAGCTCGGGGGAGAAGGCTAGAGCCCGGCTCAATCCAGCAACAGCTCCTTGGCGGAAGGCGAACTTCTTGATCTCTTCTATCTGCTTGGGCATCATAGAGAAGAGTTCCAAGACCCCTTTCAGAGCAGTGGGGATCTTCTCCTTGTATTGCACACTCTTGATCATGAAGATGGCGCCGCAGTATAGCTGTTCCGTAAAAGTATAAATGGCCTTTAGTGGCAGAAGGCTATCAGAAGCCAACTGCCGGCTCCTGGGACCTGGATAAGTCGGATAAAGTTAATGAGTCGCCAGGGTCTTTCACTAGCAATGCTAAACAGTACAAAGTAAACAAGAAAGCTTACCAAAAAGGGAGGCTGACATCTTCGCGATGTGCTATTTCAGACCTTGAAGTTCCTCCGCCACAGTTGTAAGCCGTTGTTTAGCGTCGTCCGCCCATTTGGTTAGAGCGGCCTTTTCAGATTCAGTTGTCTCTTTTAAAGAGGTAAGCTCAGCAGTGACATTAGCCAGCTCCTCAGAGAGAAGCCGGCATTTTTCGTCCGCAATGCTTCGGGCTTCTTGCTGAGCCGCCAGGTTGGCCCTCAGATCCGTCAACTGAGACCCGACTTCATTCAAAGCTTCCTATAATACATCAAAAATACAGGATAAGTCGCCAAAATGCAGGGCGAGTGTTAAAAGCAAGTACAAGTCTCAAACAGATTGCAAGCAATATATTTGACACTTGAGGGCTAATGTATATTTGATCTTTCAAGTATGCAGTTCCGGTTCATCTCCTTCGAAGCTAATCCGGAACTTGGGGGCTACACTATGGCTCTTCAATGTACTAATAATGGAAGCACCGACTCAACTTGATCAAGTTTGAGCCGGCCCTTGGGGGCTATGATTATATCTTCAAGTTGGCTACATTACAGGCCCGGCTCAAATATAATCTGAGACGGCTCTTGGGGGCTACGATTGGCGGTTCGCTTTATTTACAGTACAAAGCTAAAGCAATTTTAAGGGAATTTGACATGACAATATCTGCAGAGGTCACAGAAAGACCCGGCTCAATGATTCAGTATGTTAAGCCGGCTCTTGGGGGCTAAGTAAAGATATAGTAAGAAGGAAGAGTACCTCATATTTTGTCTTCATGGAAGAGATCAACCGAAGTTCTAGGTCCCAGCTGGTGGTAACCCGGTTTATATACCCGGCGTGTAGCTCTTCGACTGTCATCTTCTCGCACGAAGAGTCGAAGTTCAGTTTCTTCAAGGCTTTAGCCGGCTCTGTATGTTTGGTCAACACATGAGCCGAAGGCGTTTTATGACCAGACCCGGTGATAACAACATCCGGAGTATCAGGGGTCTTGGCAGGAGTCGCCGGCTTTGAAGGAGCCCTCGGAGGGCTCTTCATGATGACGTCTTCAGCGGCCGGCTCCGTGGAGGCAGCCGGCGGGTTTTCTTCTGGTTGAGTTTCCTCCGGTTGTTCAGGCTCCGGTTCTTCGATAACTGGGCCGGAGGAGGGCTTGTTAGTCATGCGACGTTTAGCTTGAGCACTGCAAAAAAGAAGGATCAGTAGTTGAATATATTGCTATCATAATAACAGCCGAATATCCATATATCATAGTAAGGGATGCTTACAGCGGATTAATCTTGGGCGGTGGTATAATTGACTCCGAAGAGTCGCCGGAGGAAGGAGATTTCTACAAAAAAACAGAAAGGTGAAGAGAGTATCTAGTTTACAAAGGAAAGACAAAGGAAAACAAGAGGTTTAAACCTCGGCGGGGCGTTTCTTTGGAGCCGAAGAGTTTGGCAACCCGGACATGATCTCGGTAGAGCCGGTGCTTCGAGTCTATCGACGCTCAATTTGTTGTTGCTTTTTTAAGAGAAAATCGGGAGCCAGATAAGCAAGAGGGTGAGAAAGAGGAACTTTTCTGATAACTCGCCACGGCTTTCGGAGGACGAAACATTCTGAGCCGGAGGAAAAGTAATTTACCTCAGGAGCATTGGCACGGCTAGTTTCCACTTCATCCTGCGAGTAAAGTAAGTGTTAATAAAATAGGAAGGTAAAAGATCAAGCAAGACAGTTGAAACTTTACCTCTGAGCTGGATGATGGTGGCGGGTCAAACAAATTATCTTGCGGGGCATATTTTTTAGCATTCTTAGTTGGGACCTTCTTCCTGGATTTCTTCGGAGGGGCAACATATTCCCTCTTCCAAAAGTCTGAGTCGGCCTATAAGAATGACCCGGAGAGTAAACACCAAATCAACAAAGTGCAAACAACGTCTAAGAGATGGATGGGAGGAGATTAAACTAACATCAGGAGCCGGATTGTTGACACTAAAAGGTGCCAGGCCAATTTCGCTACATGATCCGGAAGCTTCATGGACAAGGCTCCGGATGGCGAGGGTAATGTCATTCTCTGTCAATGTGGATCGGCTGAAGCATAATGAGCTATCATACTTGCCTTTATATTCGCACATGAGTCGGCTTCTATGGCTCAAAGGCATAATCCGCCACGAAATCCAGCAGCGGATCAGATCCAGCCCGATTAAACCGTTGGCCATAAGAGCCTTGATTTTAGCATGGGTCGGCAAATATCTTGCGCGTTCTGAAGCTGATAGCCGGCTAGGAAGCTCTGATGTTGTTGTGAGCCAGGAAGGACGATAACCCGGCAAAGGACGCTCGTTCTCAGGAGAGGTGTCCTTGCAATAGAACCAGGTCTTGTTCCAGTCCTTGGGGTGACTCGGCATCTGCGTAGCCGGAAAGATGATATCTCTACGTCGTTGGATGGATATGCCTCCAAGTTCTAGGCTCGGGCCGGCTTTCACTTCAGTTTGCCGGTTAGCATAAAAGAACTCCCGAAAGAACCCCACAGATGGCTTGATTTGAAGGTAAGCTTCACAGAGCACTTGGAAATTGCATATGTTTGAGACGGAATTGGGGGCCAAGTCTTGCGGGTGAAGCTTATAATAGTGAAGGACGTCCCGAAAGAATTTTGAGCCGGGAGGCACGAACCCTCATTCAATATGGTCAGAAAAAACCACCACTTCACCCTCTTGAGGTTTGGGCCGCGTCTCATCTCCTGGGACCCGCCAGCTAATGACTTCCTCAGGAGGAAGAGTACCCGCGTGAACAAAGTCTGACAAAAAGTCCTCCGTGATGCACGAGCCAACCCAGTTGCATGAGTTGGACGCACGAGACATGTTGGCGTCTTAAGTGTTGTGCAAGATAAAAGGCGCGATGAGTCGAAGTGCAAGCAAATATTTTTGACGGCTTAAAAGTTTAAGGGCTCTACGGATAAAGCGGAAGACCCGGCTGATAAGAGCCAAAGAAGCTTGGCGACTCAACAGAGAAAGGGAAGATCGAAAAATTGGTTAAGTCCTAAAAACAGATTCCACAAGATGTCACTATATCTACAGATCTGCAGAAGCAGAGAAAATAACTTTTATTCTAACCTAGCGATGAACAGCGAAGGAAAAAGAAATGGATTGGGGCCATCGTGGCCCGTGCATTACGCGCGACCGGCCCGCGTGTGGCGGCGGTGCAAGAGCGCATTCTAAAGGCGTTCGCAGCGTCGAGATACACCGACGATGGTGGTGCCGTGGCCCGACGGCGGCGGCAGAGCCCCGATGAAAACCCTACTACGGCAGCAGCGATCTAGGGAGCAGGAAAACTTACCGGAGATGGCGCGGCAAGGCGGACGGATCTTTGGTGCGTTCAGGGTGATGTAGCGGCCAAGGTTGGGGACGACATACGGACGGCATCGGAGCAAAGCTCGAAAGTGCTGGGGCGGCGACAGGAAGAAGACGAAGAAGTGGAGGCACGAGCGGGAGAATGGGAAACTCCGACCTGCACGGGTCATATTTAAAAGGGGGTTAAGGAAGGCGCGAAAATCCAGGCGATGACACCGTTTGACCGAGGCGGACGCCTCGATTCTCGAGATGACAGTTAAGTGAAAGATTTGGTGACACATCAGCAGATCTCATGACGTCACGCCGGGTCATTTCCGAGCGACTCGCCAAAAGTGGAAGAGAAGGATGAAGTGAGCAAGCTCAATTCAACCTGGGGCCTAATGTTGGGGATATGACCCGCCGAAGAGGCTCCAGGTCATGTTGTTGGCTCGTGAGCCAGCCCAAAGATGAGTCGTAAGACTAGTGGCCCAAGAAGATAGGCGGCTCACGGTGTGGTCCATATGACGGCTCACGGTGTGGGCCGTACGACGGCCCACACGGAGAAGACCCGGGCGTGCAAGCTGACTCATAGACAAGCTTAGTCAAGAAGATAGAGAGAGACTCGGTTAGCAATTATAACGAACCGGATGCCCTGACCTCTCATATAAAGGCAGACCCGGGGCGACTTAGGGGCAAGCAATCGAGAACTAGGTCAAGCTTTTAGCTCCTTGTAATCGATACGCAAGCAATACAAACACAAGCAGGACGTAGGCTATTACCTCGATTCGAGGGGCCGAACCTGGGTAAATCCGTGTCTTTCGTCCCGACTAACCCCTTTGAGTCCACCCCATTGGCGATGGCCTCGAACCAAAGTCCGTTCACCCGGACATCTGCCGTGATAAAACCACGGCACGCCGTCCTTATCGTTCTTTACCCATGAGTCTCCCACGCAGTGTATTTCGACCCTACTAGAAACTACGAGAAGGACTACACCCACGTAATGAATATTCTAGATTATGCTCTCCAAGACTTCAGCATTAGGGGTGGCCACATTCACATTAGGAAACAAAGGAACAAGAAGTTGGGTTTCTAGCATAAAACTAACTTCTGTTGCATCCATGTCCCAAAACCAAGCAAGAACGATGGATTCTACCTCCTCCATCTCATGATGGAGTTCAGAACGGATTACCAAAAGCTTTGCATGCCAAGCAGAAACGATGATCATATCTGCAAGTGGGTAGAATCTCATGGAGAAGCGGATTATAAACTTAGAGATGACTTCTTTTGCATCCAGAGAGACATTGCGGTGATCATCATGAAAGAAGTCGTCGAAGAGAAGGGGATGATCCACCACGGCCCTATATCGTGAGCTGACGTCTGAACACGCATAGGCATGCAACGTCAGGACCTCACGCCATTCAAGAATCTAGGTTGCATCCTCGATGATATGGAAGGATGGAACTTCTAGTGATTTACGATGCCGATGATGATGATATGTGTCGGTTGAACTTGTATACTTTCTGTAGCGATGAAACTTTGTGATGTCCATGGTCCCTACCGAACTTGCGTAACGCTACTTTGTTAGTTTGGGTAAGATGACATGTGTACCTCTAGTTAATTAGTTTGGGTACGATGAAACTGTGTTGATTATTTATGTTTACTATATGTTGCATCTAGTTGCTAACCCTTTCTTTTTCGTGTTGCTCAAGTATATTTTGTTGCATATGCATCTCTAACAGGTACCTAGATTCTTGATGGCGAAGTACCAGTGCTATGTCGTGTATAAAGGGAAGGTTCCGGGAGTATACGACGAGTGGTCCGAGTGTCAGGCGCAAGTGGAGGGGGTCTCGGGCGCCAGACATAAAGGCTTCAAAAGCAGACAAGAAGCAGAAGCTAGTTACTTGAGGAGGCTCATGCTAGCGCGAGAGAGGACTCATAACACTCGCCTCATGTACTGCATAGTTTCGCTCTCACCCATAGTGATAGCTCTTGTCGTATATATCATTGTTTAGATGGATGACGATGTAGTTGCAAGTATTCGAGACTTGTATCGTTATTTTCGAGAGATGATGACGAGAGACCATTTTGTGTTGAATGATGATTATGATGATGACATGAATTGATAAGACTATTTGTATGTGTATGCTATAATTACATTTGTATGTGTATGATATGCTAGATATTATTGTATAAATCCTATACAAATACAAAACAAATATGCAGAAGAAAAAAACAGAAACTAATAAAACCAGCAGTAGCGCGGCCTCGCGTCCCGATAAAGCTCACTACTGCTACCCATGCTTAGCAGTAGCGCGTCTTACTCTAGAGCGCTATAGCTATTATTAGTAATGTGTCGTCGTAAAACACGCTACTACTCACATGCATATCAATAGCGTGGGTCGACCAACGCTACTGCTATAAATTAGTTATAGAGTCGTTAGGTACCTGCGCTATTGATACACCTAAAAACCACCCTAGTGCTAGACTTTTCTATAGTAGTGCGGCGTAGCAGAGGCCTGCACGGGAAGCCCTGTGGGCGCACGCACGGGCGCAACCAGTTGACATGGAGACACCACCGGCACCTTTTCCGACCCGCCATCAGCTTGGACGGAGCGGCTCAGCGCTGACTGCGGCCGCGTGGCCCGAACCAAATGGGATCGAGTAGCGGACAGGGCTGGCTGCAGGACGACGCGCAGCCATCACACATCTCAGCCGGAGGCGGCAACGACATGCTCGCCGGGACGCAAAACAGAGTTGGGGTGGCGGACGGGCAGCTGCGGGTGAAGACGGGAGGGACGGCGTGTGGTCGCCAAGGCACAGCTCCCATACCCGATTCCTAGCAGGAGGGAAGGGGAGATCAGATGACGTGGAGGCCGGATCTGGGAGCGGCGGACGCGAGGATGGCCGAGCAGAGAGATCCGGCCGGCGGCGGCCGCACGCTCACGAGGTGATGACCGCGGTCGCGAGAGCCATTGTAGACGCTTTCTTGACGCAAGTTACTTTTATGATCTGAAATTTAAACGCACCCCTGCATCAAATTATCTACCACGCAAAAAACAACTGATTTTTTTTATTGTTTTGTATTTTTCTGTTTTTTTTCTTGAGCGGGTGGAAATGAGCCTGGGCTCAAAAATGAATATTCAAAGAAAACAAGGCTATTCATTACCAAGTTATAGCACATAGTTTCTGCACGAGTTTCAGGGATTTAGTCGTGTGTATATGCGTGTTGCCACAATAAAAGAGTGGTCAAGCTAATATAAGGTGTTTGATATATTCTCTTGGAATGGAAATAGCAAATATTACCTGAGATGTATAATTGGTGATAACAGCTGGACAAATCTCATCTCTTCTCTTCTCTAAAGAAAACTGGGCTTAGCCCAACCTTATACAGTTTTTGTTTCCTTCTATTCCTGTCGCCATCAAATTGTTTATTCTTCCTGCAAAAATATTTCGTCAAACCGTGCTGCAAAAACTTGTTAAATTATTGTGTTACAGACAATTAAATATATATTAAACAATAACCAAAATGAAACATGAACCTGTGATAGTGACATTTTCATCTCATTTTTCTTACAAGATGAACCCATAATCGTACATGAACGAAAATTCAAACACATTAAACCATAAGCCACTCACAAAACAAATAACCATATAAAGCATAAAACTATATCACCCAGGTTATGTAGCACGGACGTGCTAACTTAACCCAGTTCGTCCTGTGAGTATTTTATGGGGAATCAAAACAACTGAGCACAAAATTTATATACATGACATATATACAGGAGATGGTCTACACAAGGCACTGTTTAGCGCGCGACTACGTGGACAGCCGCCTTCTTTCTGTTGCTGTTATTTCATTTGTATCTTTGTTTTCTATATCGACGGCATCCTTTGGAGCTGGAGACGGCCTGCAGAAACATGGTACTTTTAGCACGCGGCAATATTAAGCAGAATAACTTCACTTCATTTAGTTTTCAAATTCCATCTTCTCATGAGCCTTAAGGCCTACAGATCCAGCAGCAACCTAACCTGAAAAGTCTGCAAGATATCTTCCAGTTCTGCGGTAATCTCAGAGAAAACAGGTCGGGTATTGGGGTTTTCACCCCAACACTGTTGTATCAATTTAGATAATCTTGGATGCACGCTCGAGGGAATCACCAAGCGAAGTCCCTGATAAACAAGGAGTAATGCTCAATTTTCATGGTTACACATCCACTATCGACAGCTGATGCACAATACCGAAACTGTAATTTAACTTTGTTGGCATCTAAAATGTCGTACCTGCCTTACTGACAGTGCCGCTTGCAAGGGTGTAAGGTTTTCATACGGGACCTGTATAGCATGACCAAGCAAGGTTAACAAAGTCCCGATGTTTGATGAACTCAATAAGACTTAAAGCTGCAGAGAACACCACGTTTTACCTTTGAAGTGACCAACTCCCATAGAACAATAGCAAAGCTGAAGACATCTGCCTTGTGATCATAAGACTTATGGTTTATCACCTGGCATGATAAGAAAATCTAATAAGTACTACATCGCGTAGGCACAATGCCTCGGTTGCATAGAACCTGTCTTCTGATTTCTGACGGAAGTGAAAGCAGAGATGGTACACAAAAATATGCATTTCTTCATAAACTTGCTGTGAAGATGTGGATGAGTAATAAATGACGATGGAAAGCAAGACAGGCTATTGGTTAGAAAGTTATAGCACATAGTTTCCGCACGAGATTCAGGGATTTAGTCTTGGTATATGTGTCTCGCAACAACAAAAGAGTGGTCGAGCAAATATAGGATATTGGACATTTTCTAGGTAGGGGAAATTAAGGATGCTAAAGGACAATGAACAAATCGACAACACACCTCAGGTGCCATCCATCTGTAGGTGCCAGTTTCAGCAGTCATATCTCCCTCTTGCGATCGTTGACGAGCAACAGCAAAATCTGCAATCTTTACGACCTGTTTTCAAAAGAACAAATTATTATGATTGAACTGAATATACATGGATTTATAACCACATGCATACTTGACCCTAAAAACATAATATGCATACTTGACCATCGCCAAGTAATAAATTGGCAGACTTCAAGTCTCTATGGATGATGTTATTCTGGTGCAAATAATCCATCCCTTTCGAGATGCCGATAGCAATCCTAAGAATCAAGGAAAGCTCCAAGGTATTGTTTTGCTTGTGAAGGAAGTCATACAGATTACCTCCAGCAATGTACTCTGAAGCAAACACACACAATAAAAAGAGCAATATCAGTTAACAGAATATTACAAACTGCTTGATAATAACTAAATAAATAAACTCTAGACAGACTTATTTTAAGTGGGAATCAGAGGCCTCCGATCCTACTATCAGAAACCTCGGAAGTAAAACTTTGTATAAACAAACAGATAAAACATAAGCAGCAGACCAGTGCAGGGATCCGTCCCAACAGCGATATACATACACACACAAGACAAAAACATAGAATGTATGCAAAGAATGAGAGTGAACAAATTGTAAGCAAGCTTCAGGTAATGAGTATGTCCAGCAGCACATCTTATTTATGCCCATATATAAACCCAAATGGTAAGTGCCACACGTTCCGGACCTGATGTTTTTCGATGGCAATTCTAGTCACGCAAAGATGACAAATTCCAGTGACACACAGCAAGTTTCGGTCAAAAATAACTGCAGCGAAAGTTGTCATGCTTGGCAACCAAAGTTGCCATCCTTGCGTAATTAAACTTGCCATCGGAAACATTCGGAGTTGTCATGTGCTCGTACCAGACGTTCGTCACTTATCAGGTTCCTATATAAATCGTGTAGAATTTTCCTATTAAAATCCAAAATGTAACTTTATGCAATTATGGAGACAAATATTAATAATCTCATACAAGAAATAGTAGCTACCCAATGATAGGCATGATAGGGTGACTGGAGGATGGGCAGAGACCTGTCGGTCTGATAGAAACAGAGCAACAGGATTCCTCTAATCAGACATATCTTGCATTCTTGGACATGATTATATTTTGAAGATATCGATTGCTATCCATACTACAACAAGCAATATTAGTGTCTGACCTGTTACAATGAGATAGTTTGGATGCTTTGTGCATGCCCCGTAAAAGCGAATGACATTTTCATGATTAACACTCCTGGACATGATTATATTGCGTTAGCATCTTCTGGAACTAAGTCATTTATGTGTCACAGAAATAAATAAAACATACCTTAAAATCATTATTTGTTGCAAAAACTCCACTTTTGAATCATCGTTAGCATGTCCAGTTTTGAGGTACTTTATTGCAACATCCACATCAAGGTAAGTTCCTCGATATCTCCAAAATGAAAAAAAAGAGTACTGGTTACTGAACTGTCCTGAAGTTTCCATAAATCATAATACAGATGCTTTCACTATGTTTGTGAAAATATGCAAGAAAACCGCATGCAATCCACACTAGCAGAGCAGAGGTTAAGTGGTGCCTGTCGTTATAAGTAGTTAACTTCATGTTACTCTTTCCTCTATTTAGTAAGCAAGTGCTATGTACTTGTTCTTACAAGTCTCCAGAAGATCCAGTTGCGATAGTTTCCTTAATCTGCAACAGATCCCTGTCGAATTCAGAATCTCCAATCTTTTCTTGCAGTTCTAGTATTCTCTCTGAGGCTGAAGTTGTTAGATCAGATAACGTGGTCTGCGTACCACAAGGAAGTTGAAGTTGTTACGAAAAGGTTAGACACAACTTGTTAATCTTGCAATGCTGACTCTGCATGCATTTACAGCTATGTAATGTATTCACGTATGTAATGTGACTTAAAAAAAAGAGAAAAGCATACATTACGTTTAGCTGTCTCCTTGAGCTGCTGCAGCAAACCATCTGTCTCCTGCATATAGCGTCAGGCAATATTTTAATCAAAAAAATCTTTGGAAGGAACAATGTGAAATATAACCTACAGATGCTCCACTACTCATAAGAATCTACAGAGCACATTGACAACCAAATTGCTAAGTGTAGCGGGTCAAAATGAACTCGGTTACTTCGTTTTACCAAGCATGCACTCCAAATCCATGGGTAAATTCCAAAATACAGATCTAGATTCTATGACCTCGTTATAAGCTAAATAGCTATCAACTAAGATGATGCCCATGATTTTATATTTCATTGACAATAACTAGGGGAAACACATATAAACCCGTATTTTTTGCCAACCGGCAATGTGATGTGCCTTCCAGGATCTTCCCCTGTAATAATCGGAAGTCCAAACGACAGGTTGTGCAGTTCCAGAGATCTGTCAGCAAACAAACTAGCAGTATAAACGAATTGACTGCACATACGCCTGTTTGTCACGATCTTGGTAGAGTGTGATCTCCTTGGCTCCGACAGCGCACAAACGACATGATGTAAAGCTGATGCGGTTAATCATAATGCTATCGTAAGTAATCGGAACTGCACAAATGCGCCCACTTTTGAATTATCATTAACATGTTGCGCATGTATAGATGTGCTCCAGTCTAACGATGCTCTAATTAAGTTTACCTCTGTTTCCCAGCCAGCAACAACAAATATGCCCAAACACAATCCATCTGTTGTTGAGAACACATGAGCTTCACGAATAAGCAATCCAAGATCGGACAACAACGTAGATAGCTATAAAACAATAATTCGATTTTTTATTATTAAAGTTGATATAACTAGTATGGCATGGCAGATATGGAAGTCGAAAACTCATAGAAGATGGACTGATGCTCCGAAGTCTTTACCTGACTAAGGAGCTTTGGCTTGTCATTGGAAGCAAAAATAATTTCATGAAGAAGGTGAATTTCTGTATCCCTCCTGCGAAAAATTTCATTGGCAACTGAGGATCAAAGTTCATTGCTCTGGCAGGTTTATGAAATGTAGCCCAAAATACGCCACCACTTGCCAAACAACTTTGAAATACTAGTATTATAGAGAGGTAGGCACAAAAGCGCGGACAAAAGACAGGCCAAATAATTTGGAAGCCGTCCATGCCAAACTTCACGAAGATAGCCCACCACCACTCTCTTATAGTCTTATGGTTCAGTATTATCATTCCAGATTGCAAATGAAAACATGCTAGAACCTTTCTGTCAAGTTATGAGAACCACCGGGCCATTTGGTTGTTTTTTGAATAAAAAATGAGCTGCAACGCAGGCTAACAGAAAAGTTATCAGCATATATCTTTTGGGCAAACCATCCAGGATTTACAAATCAAATCAGAATGAAAGCATGGTTATATATATTTCAGGGAGACGGTGGGTACGTAACCAAACATTTCAGCTGATCGAGAAAGACCTTGCAGAAATGACCTCGTCCACGTCCTTTCTTGGCCCCAAGCTGAGGCGTTCCATCATCCGCTCGCATGTGTCATACCCTTCGAATTCGCCGTTGCTGTTCAACGTATATAATTAAACCTTGTCTTAGCAAGCAAGATTATATTTGAAATGAAGACAAATTTGACATCAGACGTAGATTAACTTTTCTCTAAAAAAGAGATGATCAAGCAGCAAGTGTAAGCCAGGGCACTGGAGGCTGGGTGGGTGGGTGGGGTGAACCTATACCTCAAATTGGAAGCCAGAGAGCCCTCACAATTACCGTGTTCATTTGGAGCAGACCCAACCTCTGGCGGTTTGTCCTCCTGAAGGTACTGCGCATGGAAGCAGAGCGTAATACAGTAAGCGAGACTGCAAACATCTTGTTCCACACACAGAGCGGCAGTGTGCCGGGAAGATTCAGTTTAATGGATGGATGGATGGATTTACCCGAAGGAATCGTGCGTGGAAGACGGGGCGGTTGTCGGGGTCGGCGCACTCGGCGAGGATCCGGCGGTGCAGCAGCACGTCCTCCGCCACGTCGAGGTCGACGTAGTAGCTGCACACCGGCGGTCAGAAAAACAGGGCCAACTGAGAACGCGGGCGTCGGCGACGGGTGGGCTGACCTGGGCGGGAGGCGTTCGTAGTGGTCCTCGAGTACGCGGTCCAAGAAGGGATCGGAGAGCGCCTCCTGGTTGCCGGCGGCCCGCAGGCGGTCGTAGATCTCCCTCCTTACGCCATACAGCTGTACCACGCCGTGGCTGGCGGAGGAGGCGGCGGCGGCCCCGGGCGGCCACCAGCTCTCGCCGTCGCTGTCGGCCATCTGTACGCGCGCGCGTGTGTGCCTGCGCTGCGGCCATCGCGGCGCGCTTTATGTGAGTGGGGGTGGGGAGAGCGAGGGACGGTGACGACGACGTACGGCGGGCGCGGCGGGCTGGGCCGGCGAATCCGAGGGGGTCTCTGTTGGCTGTTGCGGCCGGCCAGAATCGTGTAGAGGGCGGCGCCGGCCGGGCATTTCTAGTGGCGCGCGCGAGCGAGGGGGCAGTCCCGTATTTTACTCTCTTGTCTCCTCCGCGACGGCGCACGCCCAGCCCGCCGGCCGGCGACGACGAGCTGAGCCGGGACACAGGAATGGCGGAAAAAGAGAGCGCACATTTTGACGACGAGCCGAGCCGGGACCCAGAATCTTTTTTTTTTCTGAGAATCCTCTCCAGGAAGATGAGTTGGTGCATTTATCTTCAGGATCATGTTTTTCTTTTCTAAGAATCATCAGTTACTGTGCACTTTTTTTTTTTTGAGAATTACTGGACTCAGGTTTTTTTTTTTGAGGTGTCTTACTGGACTCAGTTAGCTGTGCGTTTTGCGGGTTGGGCCTCATCCCCTGCTTGGGCCGAGCAAGTCGTTCTTGGGCTTGTTAGGAGTTATAACCAAGGATGTGAGAGCACACCGAAACATGTCCACTACATGCACTTGTGCTTTATGTGGAGCTGTGGGTTTTGGAAGCATTCTCTCCTTGAATGTACTATGGCAAAGCGTGTTTGGGCACTTTGTTGATGGTGATCTAGCAGAGCATTTGTGTGAAACAACGGTGCCTAGTGCGAAGCGATGGTCACACGATTCATTCGTGAAGCTGGTGGTGACGTTCGGGGCAATTTGGTGGGCAAGGAGACAGGTGATCCATGAGGAAATCTACCGGACACCTTTCGTCATTCATCAAGTTTATATTAACAGATTTATAGCGGAGCTAGAACTAGTTCCAATGAGAGGAGCATCGAGCCAGGTTGCAGCAAGGAACACTGCTCAAAGGTCAAAAGCACCACCGCCGGGATTTGCGAAGATCCATGTTGATGCTAGTGTTCCTAGAGCTGGCACGGGGGGGGGGGGGCTCGGCCGCGGTAGTATGCCGAGACACCCGGTTGCATGTTTCCTAGCAACTCAGCTATGGGCATCTATGGAGTCACCGGCATGGCTACTTTGGAGGGGATTGCATGTCGTGGGGACTTATCACTCGTTGAGGATCTTTCAGATATTGTGGTTGTCTCCGACTCAAAGCAGGTGATCAGTGATATAGATAAGGGCGTGAGCAGTAGATAGGCATGTATAATCAGCGAGATCAAACAACGCGTGGTAAATTTTAAATGTATTTTCTTGTTTGAAGACCGAGCAACGAATAAAGATGCAGATAGTCTAGCCAAATTCTCAAACTCTTTGGGCGAGAGGCGCCATGTGTGGTTCCAACCCCGCAATCCACTTTGTATTCCACTTCATGTGGTTTTTGATCAATAAAGTTTAGCTTTACCCCCCAAAAAAGCGGTCTTATTCTAAAAATACAAAAAGACATAGCCAGTGATATTCCCCTAAAATATCAAATAGCCAGTGATCTGCTGACGCGGCTCACATCCTTTTTTCCATATACGGTACTTTTTTAGATAGATCAGGAATATTTTTTATATAGACATTTAATATTTTTAGAAACATTTTTCTATACACGTCTATCTTTTTTTAAATTCGTATGTAAATTGATTTTTACAAAATATATATTTAGAATATTTCGACATATAAGAAAAAGTAAAAACAATAGAAAAAATGTGAAGAGAAAAAACAGATGAAAAAAGAGCGCATCAGGCCTGTGGTCCACACTGGGCCGGCCCATTCTGGTGGTTGCTTGAGGCAAGATGTGCTATTGCTTCATGTCAAGCCAGACATAGTTGCGCTCCTGCTGTAGCTACATAACTATTCCCTCCGTTTCAAAATAAGTGTCGCAAATTTTATACTAAACTAATATAAATTTTGTACTAGATCATCAACATATATTTTGCAACGGAAGAAGTATTATCTGCAACACACACACGCACGCACACATGCGCGCGCACACACGCACACTAGAAATGTACAGTAACCAAATGTGCCAACTGGGCTCAGCCTAGACTAAAGGATTTCCTCGATTCCTGCTGCTACCGAATTGTTATCAGTTCCTACAAATAAAAATTGATGCCAAAGAAACTGCGAAAAAAAACATGTTAAATCATCGGACTCCAGACAAGGAAAATATATTGAATAACACCAAAATGGAAAATGTGATGGCATTTTCGCCTGTTCTTTCTTACAATACGAATTCATCATTGTACATGAACAAAATTGCAAAGGTACATAACTATTAGCCACATGCAAAACAAAAAACCATCCAACACATAAAGCTATATCACCTAGGTTATGTTGCACGAGCATGCGACAATCTAACCCAGTTCTCCCGGCGTGTATTTAAGGAGACCGAGCACAAAATTCAATATACATGACATAAATACAGGGGACGGTCGACGCAATCAAGCTCATTCAGCACGACAATGTGAAAAAGGGCCAGGCCATAGATGCCTGGGTGTTCTATCGATGTGATTTGATTATCTTTGATTTGGAATGTTGATGGACTCCTTCGGAGCTGGAGGGCTGCAGGGAAAATTGCAGCTTTTCATCAGCCACAGCAAAGTGCAAAAAAAACAGAAGCCAAAATACTTGGCTTTATTTGTCAGATTTCATCTTCTCATGAGCCTTGTGGCCTACAAATTCCAGCAAAACTTACCTGAACATGCTGTAAGATATCTTCCAGTTCTGAGGTGATCTAAGGGGTCGCGTTGATGGGTTTTTCACCCCGACATCGTTGAATCAGACAGTCGCAGATGCATGCTCGAGAGGATCACCAAGCGAAGTCCCTGACACAAGGAGCAATGCTCATTTTCCATACTTGCACGTCCACTATCGACAGCTGATGCACAATACCGAACCTGTAATTTAACTTTGTTGCAAGGAATGTCATACCTGCCTTACTGAAGGTGCAGCTTGCAACGGTGTCAGATTGTCATAAGGGACCTGTGTAGCAGGACCAAGATGTTATCCTACCTTTAACCAAAGTACTGATGTTCCATGAAGAGAACACCGAAGAACAACATTTTACCTTTGAAGTGACCAACTCCCACATAACAATAGCAAAGCTGAAGCCTTGTGATCATAAGGCTTATGGTTTATCACCTGGCAGGACAATAAATTCTAATAAGGAGATCGCGTAGGAACAATACCTCAGTTGCATAGAACCTGTCTTCTGAGCTCTGACAGAGGTTCAAGCAGATGTAGTACACAGAAATATGCATTTCTTCATGAACTTGTTGTGAAGATGTCGATGAGTAATAAAACATGAAGGAAAACACAAAACAGGACAAGCTATTGGTTACCAAGTTATGGCACAGTTTCTGCACGAGGTTCAGGGATTTAGTCTTGGTATATGTGTGTTGCAACAATAAAAGAGTGGTTGAGCAAACATAGGACATTGGATCCTCTGTGCTCCTCCCAGCCATCTACAAAGCACTGGAATAGGTGCATACCAGCAAGGTCTTTTTTCTTCTCTCTTTTCTTATTTGAGATCTACTTTTTTTTTCTCTTGGAATGGAGATAGTAAATATGTCAACTGGGCCATGAGATCCATTACCTGAGATTGTATATGTGGTGATAATTACTGGGCCAAGCCCAACCACATACAAGAATTTTTTTTCCCCTCGATTCCTGCGGCCACCGAATTGTTATTGTTTCCTGCAAAAATATGTTGCCAAACAAAGCTGCAAAAAGTTGTTAAATTATCGTGTTCTAGATAAGAAAAATATATTAAATAATAACCAAAATGGAACCTGTGATGATGGCATTTTCATCTCATGTTCCTTACAAGACCAACTCATAATCGTACATGAAACAAAATTCAAACACACCGAACTATAACCCACTCCCAAAAAAATTAACCACATAAAACATAAAACTATATCACTCAGATTATGTAGCACGGGTGTGCTAACTTAACCCAGTTCGTCCTGTGAGAATTTTAGGGGGAATCAAAACAACCGATCACAAAATTTATGTACATGACATATATACAAGAGATGATCTGCGTATGTCGCGCTTTTTAGCGGGCGACAATGTGAAAAGGGGTCCCAGCTTCTTGAGCAGGCGCCTTCTTTCTATCGCTGTGATTTCGTCTGTATCTTTTGTTTGGTATGTCGATGGCCTCCTTTGGAGCTGGAGGCGGCCTGCAGAAACATGCTGCTTTTCATCAGTCGGAGGAACTCGTCAAGTATTAACCAGAATAACTTCACTTCATTTAGTATTCAATCTTCTCAGGAGCCTTAAGGCCTACAGATCCAGCAGCAACCTAACCTGAATAGGCTGCAAGATATCTTCAAGTTCTGCGGTGATCTCAGAGAAAAGAGGTCGTGTATGGGGGTTTTCGCCCCAGCACCGTTGAATCAATTTAGATATTCTCGGATGCACGCCCGAGGGAATCACCAAGCGAAGTCCCTGACAAACAAGGAGCAATGCTCACTTCTCATACTTGCACGTCCAGTCATCTACTATTGACAGCTGATGCACAATACCAAAACTGTAGTTTAACTTCGTTGGCATCAAGTGTCGTACCTGCCTTACTGACAGCGCCGCTTGCAATGGTGTCAGGTTTTCATATGGGACCTGTATAGTAGGACCAAGCAAGGTTATTACCTTTAACCAAAGTACTGATCTTCGATGAACTTAATAAGAGTAAAAGCAGAAGAGAACACCAAGTTACCTTTGAAGTGACCAACTCCCATAGAACAATAGCAAAGCTGAAGACATCTGCCTTGTGATCATAAGGCTTATGGTTTATCACCTGGCAGGACAACAACTTTTAATAAGCAATACCTCAGTTACACAGAACCTGTCTTTTGAGCTCTGACAGAAGTTCAAGCAGAGATAGTACACAGAAATATGCATTTCCTCATGAACTTGCTGGGAAAGTTGGATGAGTAATAAATGACGAAGGAAAAACAAGGATATTTGTTACCAAGTTATAGCACATAGTTTCTGGACGAGGTTCAGGGATTTAGTCTTGGTATATTTTCTAGAAAGGGGAAAGGATGCTAAAGGACAAATGAACAAACCGACAACAAACCTCAGGTGCCATCCATCTGTAGGTGCCAGTTTCAGCAGTCATATCTCCCTCTTGCGATCGTTGACGAGAGACACCAAAATCTGCAATCTTTACAACCTGTTTCAAAAGACAAATTGTCATTTTACTAATATTGAATTGACAAGTACATGGATTTGTAACAGTATGCATACTTGAGCCTAAAAAAACAATATGCATACTTGACCATCACCAATTAATAAATTGGCAGACTTCAAGTCTCTATGGATGATGTTATTCTGGTGCAAATAATCCATCCCTTTCGAGATGCCAATAGCAATCCTAAGAATCAAGGAAAGCTCCAAGGTCTTGTCATGCTTGTGAAGGAAGTCATACAGATTACCTCCAGCCATGTACTCTGAAACAAACACACAATATAAGAGCAACATATCAGTTAACAGGAAATTACAAACTGCTTCATGATAAATAAATAAACTCTACACAGACTTCTTTTTAAGTGGGAGACAGAGGCCTCCAATTTCCACTATGAGAAACCTGAGAAGTAGAAGTTTGTATAAACAAACAGATTAAACGTAAGCAGCTAATCAGTGCAGGGATCCCCAACAGCAATCTACATGCACGCACAAGATGAAGATGTAGAAGAATGCAGAGATGAAAGTGAACAAATTGTAAGCAAGCTTCAGGTAATGAGTGTCCAGCAGCACATCTTTACAGTATCAAACTACTGGATGCCTTTCTATGCGCTAAATACTTCACATGACATACCAAAATTTACAGACTAAACTACTTTGAACTGTAAAAAGACAAATAAACATCAAAACACACAAGCGGCCAATGCATGTCAGGGTGCTTTTGAGATCGATACAAGAGCATCACAGTACCAGAAGCACTTGAAAATTGACATTTGGCCCATACTAGCACAGAAATAATATCATGACTATGATGAAATATACTCGGTTCGGCAAAATGTATTTAGGTCCATAGGTAAATGGTGTAGCATTTCCTATTACATTCCAAATCGCAACTTTATGTAATTATGGAAACAAATATTAATATCTCATACATGAAATAGTAGCTACGGAACGATAGGCATGATAGGCTGACTGAAGGATGAGCAGAGACCTGTCGATCTGATAGAAACAGAGCAACAAGATTCCACCGATCAGACATCTCTTGTATTCTGTCGACTTGTACTATGTTGCAGCATGATGTAGATACTCTTTACGTATGGTGTAATAAGCAAAATATCACAATTTTCCTCTAGACTTATCTGCTCTTGAAGTCCCTACCAAAATGCATAGAAGACAGGATTTATCCCCTGCGTTTCGAGCTCAGCTTTCCTTTCTCTCGCTTTTTTCTAAATCAAGCTTATCAAATTTGTTATCAATAGCTATTTAAGCATGACCTCGAATTTTTAGTCACCAATGTAATCATAGTGTAAATGTGCCCATGGATAACACAACTTTCATGCGAATCTGCAACAACAAGGATATTGATTGCTATTCATACTACAACAACCAATATTAGTGCATTACCTGTTACAATGAGATACTTCCGCTGCTTTGTACATGCCCCGTAAAAGCGAACGACATTTTCATGATTAACGCTCCTGTACATGACTATACTGTGTTAGCATCTTCTGGAATTAAATGATTCAGTGAAGTCGATTATTTGTCATAGAAATAAGAAACAAACCTTAAAATCATTATTTCTTGCAAAAATTCCACTTTTGAATTATCGTTAACATGTTCAGTTCTAAGGTATTTTATTGCAACATCCACATCAAGGTAAGTTCCTCGATATCTGCAAAATGAAAAGGGAAGACTGGTTACTGAACCGTCCTGAAGTTTCCACAAATCATAATACAGCTGCTTTCACTATGTTTGTTGGCAGTGTTCCTTGCAAACCTATTTCATTCTGCAAAAATGTATGAGAAAGGCATGCTTCCCACACCAGCAGAGTAGCAGTTAAGTGGTGGCTGTCATTCTAAACAATTAACTTCATTTTACTCTTTCCTCTATTTTGAGCAAGTGTTATGTAGTTCTTACAAGTCTCCAGAAGATCCAGAAGCAATCTTTTCTTTAGTCTGCAACAGATCCCTGTCAAATTCAGAATCTCCAATCTTTTCTTGCAGCTCTAATATTCTCTCCGAGGCTGAACTGCTTAGATTAGATAATGAGGGCTGCATACCACAAGTTAACGTTATTAGGAAAAGGTTAGAGACAACTTATTAATTCTTGCAATGCTAACTGTTTTACAGCACAGCGTCTGCATACTTTGAAAAGTTGAATTACCAGCACCTATGTATAAGTGATGAGGCAGATAACTAAGAATTTGAAGTATTCATGTAAGTAATGTAAAAAAAAAAAGAGAAAGCATACATTACGTTTCGCTGTCTCCTTGAGCTGCTGCAGCAAACCATCTGTCTCCTGCATACAGCGTCGGGCAATATTTTACTCATTGAAATATTTGAAAGCAATTATGTGTAACATAACCTACAGATGCTACAATACACAAGAATCTACAGGGCACATCGATAACAAATTGATAAGTGTGGCGATTAAGGTATCTGTCGTCAAGTGTGTAAAGTCAAAATGACTTCGGTTACTTCATCTGACGAAGCATGCGCTCCAAATTCATGGGTAAATGTCAAAATACAGCCCTAGGTTTTATAACTTCGTCATAAGCTAAATACCTACTGCATACTTGTATTAACTAAGATGGTGTCCATGGTATTTTTTTAATTTCCTTGACAGTAACTAGGTGAAACACAGAAACTGGTTTTCTTTTTTGCCAACTGGCACTGTTATGAAAACAATTATTATGTGTCTTTCAGGATCTTCTCCTGCAATAATTGGAAGCTTCCAAGGGCAAGTTATGCCGTTCCAGAGATGTGCTGACAAACAGATTAGCAATATAAACAGAATGACTGCAGGTATGACTGTTATCACCGAGAATTTGTGAGGAGCTCTGTAGATCGAGATCTCCTTGGCTCTGACCCATACAAACGGAATGATGTAAAGCTGATGTAATTAATTGTAATGCTATCATAATTAATCGGTCACACGTATAGATGTGCTCTAGTATAACCATGCTCTAAGTTTACCTCTGTTTCCCAGCCATCAACAACAAACACATCCAAACACAATCCATCTGTTGTTGAGAACACATGAGCTTCACGAATGTTCAATCCAAGATCCGACAGCAGCGTAGATAGCTATAAAATAATAATTTGATTTATTATTAAAGTTGATATAAGTAGTATGAGATGGCAGATATGGAAGTCCACATAGAAAATCTATAGCAGATGGACTGATGTTCCTAAGTCTTTACCTGACTAAGGAGCTTTGGCTTGTCATTGGAAGAAAAAATAATTTCATGAAGAAGGGGAATTTCCGTGTCCCTCCTGTGAAAAATTTCATTGGCAACTGAGGATCAAAGTTCATTGCTCGTGCAGGTTTATGAAAAGGAAGCACAAAATACGCCACTTGCCAAACTACTATGAGATATCATAAGGAGGTAAGCACAAAAAGCGTGGAGAAAAGGCATGCCAAATGGGTTGGAAGAATTACGCAAAACTACACGAAGATAGCCAACGACCACTCTCCTAGATAGTCTTGTGGTTCAGTACATCATTCCAGATTGAAAATGAAAACATGCTAGAACTTTTCTGTCAAGTTATGAGAACCATTGGGCCACATGGTTGCTTTTTGAATTAAAAAATTCAGCGACACCACGACCTACCAGAAAAGTCACCCACTGCATCCTGTGGGCAAATCATCCAGGAAGTAGTACAAATCAGAATGAAAGCATAATTATATATTTCAGGCAGGGAGGCAGTGGGCAAACAAACATTTCAACTGAATTTCAGAAGTTGGAGGTCGAGAAAGACCTTGCAGAAATGGCCTCGAAGTCGTCGACGCCTTTTCTTCGCCCCAGGCTGAGGTCTTCCATCAGCCGCTCGTCAAGTCCTTTTAATCCGCCGTTGCTGTTCATCAACGTGTACAAACCTTGTGTGAGCAAGTAAGACAATATTTGAAAGAAAGAAGCACAGCTGCCTTGTGCCGAAATGAAGACAAAATTGACAAGTGATGATCCAGTATTTTTTCCCTGTAACTTGAAAAGATGATCAAGCAAGTGTAAGTGGAGCGTTGGTTAACCTATACCTCAGATTGGAAGCCAGAGAGCCCCCACAATTACCGTTTTGATTCGGAGCCAGAGAGCCCTCTGGCGGCTTGTCCTCCTGAAGGTACTGCCCATGGAGACAGAGGATGATGATACAGTAAGCGACAGTGTGCGGGGAAGATTCAGTTTAATGGATGGATGGATTACCCGTAGGAAACGTGCGTGGAAGACGGGGCGGTTGTCGGGGTCGGAGCACTCGGCGAGGATCCGCCGGTGGAGCAGCACGTCCTCGGCCTTGTTCACGTCGAGGTCGATGTAGTAGCTGCATCCCCGGCGCGCGCGCACGGACAAAAAGAGAGAGCTTGGTCAGCTGGAAACGCGGTCGCCGGCGACGAGGTGCGGGCGGGCTGATAGTGACGGACCTGGGCGGGAGGCGCTCGTAGTGGTCCTCGAGCACGCGGTCGAAGAAGGGGTCGGCGAGCGCCTCCTGGTTGCCGACGGCCCGCAGGCGATCGTAGATCTCCCTCCGGACGTCGGACAGCTGCGCCCCGCCGCCGCCTCCGTGGCCGGAGGCGGCGGCGGCGGGCGGCCAGCAGCTCTCGCCCGCGCCCTCCCCGTCGCTGCCGTCGGCCATCCGCCCGCCCGCGCGCGGGGCCCTACGCGGCGGCCATCGCGGCGCCCTTTATGGAAGAGAGAGGGAGGGAGGGAGGGAGGTGAGACGAGGTCGAGGTGGATGGTGACGGCGACGTACGGCAGTGGGTTTGGGGCGGGCGGGGGGGATCCGAGGGCGGCTCCCTTGGCGGTTGCGGTCGCGGCCGGCCAGAATCTTCTAGAGGGCGGCGCCGGCCGCGTATTTATGCACCGAGGCGAGGGGCAGTGCCGTACTTTAGCCTGGTGTGTGTGTGTGTGTCTCTCTCTCCTCCGCGACGACGCACGCCGGCCGGCCGGCGACGAGGAGGCGACCCAGGCCAGGAATGGCGGAAAAGGAGGCCGGTGGGGCCCGCGGGTCCTTATCCGGTTGGGAAACCTGGGCCCACCGTGTTGTGTTCCGGGAGTAGAGGAGACTGGGCCCCAGCCGGCAGTGGGAGAGAAGAGTAGTGGTGCTGGAGATTCCGTGGCAGTGGTGTGGGAGATTCAGATTCCAACCCCCTTGACCTCTTCCGCTGGTCTGGAGCTCCCCGGTGACGGAGATTCAGATTCCGTGCACGCTGCTCCGATCCGACGTGCCACTGCCAACCACGTCGCTCTCGCCGGGGACCAAGCCGTACGTACGTCTTAACCCCAGCCGGCGCCCTGATGTTGCCCCAAACCGGTCTCAAAAGTCTGACCAATATCTCACATATTCAGCATAAATCTAAAACATATGTGGGTGTGTCCTGACGTTTTTGTCATGTCGGAATGACGATAAGGTCCCACACGTAATCGTTAGGAAACCTAACGGTTCGACAGGCGCCTTCTCCGGTGAGGGAGGTCCCACGCGTAATCGGTACGAAACCCAACGGTCCGACAGGCGGCTTCTCCGGTGAGGGAGGTCCCACGCGTAATCGGTACGAAACCCAACGGTCCGACAGGCGGCTTCTCCGGTGAGGGAGGTCCCACGCGTAATCGGTACGAAACCCAACAGTCCGACAGGCGGCTTCTCCGGTGAGGGGTGTGAACACCACGTGGCACTCCTTTGGCTCGCCGTTCGAGGGCCAAAGTCCGGTTATTTAAGCTTGACTGTGTCACCAGCCCTAGCCACATCTGTTGCCTCCCTCTCCGCGTTGCCGGTCCGAACGCATCCACTATTCTTCCTCTCCGTTTTTAACATAGAAATGTAATGCGCACTTTAGTAAGTTTTATGTCATTATCACTTTGTCATCAAAGAATGCTATATGAGATTTGATGATCTAAATTTTTCGCTCGGTGGAATATGCAGGCTTTCTGGTGTCGCGTCTCTCCTTGAAGTGATCGTCGTCGGAGCTTCCTTTACTTCCTCTCCAGTCGAGTCGGTGAGCTAAAATTCCACCTCCTCCTTCTCCTCCGCTCATGTCACTAAAAAAATATGTCAAGAGCTAAAAGTCGATGATATTTGGACATGTGTTGGTTTTCTCTTTGGACATGTGTATGATATTGCCTCTGAGTGGCCTATCTTTTGCCTGAATGTTGATTTGTTTCTGTTCTGGCAAATTTCAGCTGCTCGATATAAAGTACGAAATATTCAAAAAAAACTATTCGATATAACTCATTAAAGTGTTTATAAAAAAAATCGTGATTTATATTTTTCATGGATTTCAGCAGGACTTTTGCTATAAAGTAGGAAATATCGAGTGCCAGCAATTTACCGGAACAGGAACTAAATGACATTCCGGCAAAACATTGGCCATTTTTATGTCATTACTCCAAAATTTAATGTTAACTAACTGATGCTTAGGGTTGACTTTCAGTCTGTTGGAGCTCCTTGTGTGACTTTCGGTCTATTCTTAAAGGAGGAATCCCGACTGTTGTCATGGGGGTCGTTTCCTCTTCTTCTTCTCGCGATATATACCTTGGTATAATGTGCGAGACAAGTAGGGGAAGCGACCATCACCGACGGTCAAAATATCAGAGAGGAAGAATCCCGACTGTTGTCATGGGGGTCGCTTCCTCTTCTTCTTCTTCTTCTTCCTCTTCTTGTGATATATACCTTGGTATAATGCGTGAGAGAAGTAGGGGAAGCGACCATCACCGACGGGCGAAATATCAGAGATGAAGAATCCCGACTGTTATCGCGGGGGTCGCTTCCTCCTTCTTCCCTATGTGCTAGTCATTTTGGTAATGCACGCGGAGACAAAGGGAGGAGCGGCCAGCACCGACGGTCGAAATATCTATCGAGAGGAAGAACATCAACTGTTGTCATGAGGGTCAGTGTTCCTCTTTCTCCTCATGATAGACCTTTTGGTAATCCGCGGGGGGGGGGGGGGGGAGCGACCATCAGTGACGGTCGTAATATTAGTGTGAGGGAGTGTCCACCACAATATCACCGTGAGGGAGTCCCGACCATATACATCATGAGATATGAGAGACAGACCGAAAGCCAACCCGTGCTAAATAGTGATATGTGTGTTGAGTTCCTGGTATAATTGTCATTGATTTTTAAACTTTGAATCATGAACACAGGAAATGTCTGACGATGATGGATCCCTGAGTGTGATTAATGCACCGACGATAGGGGTATGTGTGACCGTTTTCCTCACTTAGACAACGGTAGGTTCTTCACCATCATGCTAAAGGAGGACTTCGAAATTTCTACGGTATGTAATGACAGCATGTATTTTTTGTAATTAAGCATGACATGTTATTTTTCTTTAACCTTTAGTTTTTCTTTTTTACAATTTGACTAATGCATTATGTGTTGTGTAAGACTGTATGTCTTGGACAAGTTTCATTTCGGAGATAGGGAGTACGGATTCTAAGAGAGGTCACCTAAGGACGTAACTTTTCACTTTTGATGCCAAGCTCTATAATGCAGTAGATCAATCATATTTTGGTTGTTCCAGTTGGAGAGCACTATGCAAGGCCTACGGGGTTCAGGAGAGCATGCAAATAACCTTAGATCTGGGTCATGAAGATGATCGTGAAAATAATATCAAAATTTGGGTGCATGTGGATCACATGATTCCATTTATAGCTCCATGTGAGTTTATCAACAAATTTGTTAAGTAATTAAAAAATTTATCAAAAAATATTTGGTACTCATCCGTACTAAACTTGTTTATTTTTATTTGTTAGCTTATTTCTTTTCTCCAAGAAATACACGGAAGATAGTAGACCGGATCTATTGCAGTTATGGCTCCGATCTAACTTGGTTGGAGAAAAATCATCTAATCTCATTTATTAATGATGCTAAGAATTCTAAGATCAATTATCAAATTGGTGAAAGTTATACTGGATACGTGCCACTAGTGCACAAGTTGAACCATGTTAACATCCGTGCAAATAACATGGTAAGATTTTTTTACTGTCGTGTCACTAGTTCATCTTTTCCATACATTCTTCTTAAGTAAAACTAGATTGTTAACTATGTTATTATTATGTTCTTCAACAAATACTCTCGCAAGAGGTTGTGCCTAACGTGATGTTTTTCGAAGGTCATTTGGATATTATTATCTTACGGCCAATTCCGTCGGTGAGTTTCCCGAGTGCATACTCGATTTCTCGAAGGGATAAAAGCCTTAAAATCAAAGAATAGAGCAAAGCAATGAAAGCACGCAGACAACCACTTGGCAGAGACGGAAAAGATTTGCGCAGACCACAAGTTGGAGACAGATGGATCTCTATTCTTCATAATGGAGATGGAGGAGTTTATTCGTTTTATGCTATTTTATGTAAGTGAGAGTACGTAAAAGAGAGTACTAGGTTTTAATTAGTACTTATCATGTGCTAGAATGATGATGAGTAATTTAACTAGTATGATAGCAATTAGTTAGTGTTGGTTAACTTGTGATATGCTGGATGATGGGTTCGTATATGACTATGATGTTGTTTATGATCAGGAGGTCGTGGTACTTGTCATTTGCTAGTATGATGATGAGTTATAATAATGATGAGTTGTTATATCATTAGGTGAAAATGTTGGAAATATGCCCTAGAGATAATAATAAAATGGTTATTATTGTATTTCCTTGTTCATGATAATTGTCTATTGTTCATGCTATAATTGTGTTAACCGGAAACCATAATACATGTGTGAATACATAGACCACAACATGTCCCTAGTGAGCCTCTAGTTGACTAGCTCGTTGATCAATAGATGGTCACGGTTTCATGACCATGGACATTGGATGTCGTTGATAACGGGATCACATCATTAGGAGAATGATGTGATGGACAAGACCCAATCCTAAGCATAGCACTAGATCGTGTAGTTCGTCTGCTAAATCTTTTCAATGTCAAGTATCATTTCCTTAGACCATGAGATTGTGCAACTCCCGGATACCGTAGGAATGCTTTGGGTGTGCCAAACGTCACAACGTAACTGGATGGCTATAAAGGTGCACTATGGGTATCTCCGAAAGTATCTATTGGGTTGGCACAAATCGAGACTGGGATTTGTCACTCCGTGTGACGGAGAGGTATCTCTGGGCCCACTCGGTAAGACATCATCATAATGAGCTCAATGTGACCAAGGAGTTAGTCACGGGATGATGTATTACAGCACGATTAAAGAGACTTGCCGGTAACGAGATTGAACAAGGTATAGAGATGCCGACGATCGAATCTCGGGCGAGTATCATACCGATAGACAAAGGGAATTGTATACGGGATTGATTGAATCCCCGACATCGTGGTTCATCCGATGAGATCATCGTGGAGCATGTGGGAGAAAACATGGGTATCCAGATCCCGCTGTTGGTTATTGGTCGGAGAGGTGTCTCGGTCATGTCCACGTGTCTCCCGAACCCGTAGGGTCTACACACTTAAGGTTCGATGACGCTAGGGTTATAGGGAAATGGTATATGTGATTACCAAAGGTTGTTCGGAGTCCCGGATGAGATCCCGGACGTCACGAGGAGCTACGGAATGGTCCGGAGGTAAAGATTGATATATAGGAAGTCCAGTTTTGGTCACCGGAAAGTTTTCGGGCTCATCGGTAGTGTACCGGGAGTGCCGGGAGGGTGCCGGAGGACCCCCGGGAGGGGTGTGATGACCAAAGGACCACATGGTGTGTCTCGGGACTTTATTAAAAATGCTGCCATCCACATAGTTTGGTATGTTCTAGCATCAACTCTCGACTTATTCATTCATCTCCCCTTGGAAATATTCTAGTACCACTGAAAATTTGTGAGGTGCATCCTTGAAATTCTCCATTCTAGCTTTCTTCTTCCGGGGACAATCGTTAGCATAATGTCCTACTTCCTTGCAATGAAAACAGATGATTCCTATCAAGTCTCGAGGCTTCTTGATGTTGGTTTTTGCTCTTGGGAGTTCTGGTTCCTTTCTTGGACACTTATCGGCATAGTGGCCTAAATTCTTACACCTAAAACACATGATTTGACTCAGATCTTTCTTCGCAGAAATTGGGTTGTTCTGAGGAAGTCTTCGGTTTCTCTTCTTGGGTTCCTTGGTTCCGATCAAAAGTTCAATTTCCTGTGGATCAAACTCCACTTCTTCTATCGGGAAGTTTCCCAGATACTCTTTTCTTTCCTTCGTACAGTCCTGTGAGAAATGTCCTTCTTCTCCACATGTATAGCAGACATTTGAGTAAAATCTGGTTAATCCTTCTCCATCAGGGTCTTCAATATCTTTCTTCATCACAAATTCTCCAAATTCTCCTCTGAAGGCTTCCTTCATGGCTTCCTTCTGTTGTTTGATGACTTCCTGTACCTTGGGGTATATTTGGCATTGAGCCGGGTAGTGGTTGGTTCCTTCACACAAGAAACATGTCACCTGCCCAGTTGGGCATTCCTCAACAGGGTGATTTTCTTCACAATAAGGACATCCTTCCTTGTGTTCTTCCTGGGTGTGTCCTATTTCTCCACAGATTTTGCATGCTCGGGTCTTCTTCATCGGGATAACACAATGCTTCTGAATGAGACGGGATCTTAACAGAGTCTTCTTGAGTTCTTCCCAATTCTTTGCTCCATTAAATCCTTGTATGGCATGATGCATTTTCCACCAAGTTGCGGCACTTTGGGTAAAATGCTAGAGAGCATATTGAACCTCATACTTCTGTGCTATCGAGTTGCTCCTGAAGTGATTCTCCATGTTGTGAATCCATACTTCTGCCTCTAGCTGGGTCATTGGTCCAGAAAGTACAAGTCCAGCTTCATATGCCATCTATTGGGTTCAAGGTTTTGGGGATGAGATGGTAGAGAGAAAGGAGGAGATACACACAATACAAACAATGGTTTTGAAAATAGATTTTTAGTTGTGGCCGTCGAAAATTACACACAAATGACAGCTCACAAATCATCGTATCTAACGTAAGTATACAACAGGGGTTTGGTCTTCTAGGGGCATAACATCTTGGAAATTCTTCATGGTCTTCAATTTCTTGAGGTCTGTATAGTCTTCAATCCTTTTGTAGCTCTTCCATAATGGAATACATCTTTGTCTGAGTTGGTCACCAGTTGTCTGATATCTTGAACTTCTTGGAGGGCTTCAGTTGATCCTTCGTGTGATCAAGGGGAAAAGGGTATTTTCTAACTCTTGATAAAACTCAGAAGAGAGGAGAAGTAAAAGATCCTTTGAAAACAAAGTTTTTCAAGAAATCATTTCCTAAGGCTTTCCAGTTTCTAGGGTCACGTCCTACAGTCAACATGTGCTCTGATACCATTTCTGTAACGACCCGACTCAAAACGAGTCAAGCCTCTGTGTTTTCTGTGCCATCCCTGGATCAGTATGCTGGCACACACAGTACATCAATGTATATATCAAAGTGCAATCACATGTAAATAGCGTAAAACTGATATATACCTTAAAATAGCAGCGGATACAGTCAACGGGAGTGGAGTCCCAATAACACCAACGGCAAGTTGAGTGCGGACCGTAACCCTGAATCGTACTCTTACCCGTCGTAGAAGACTATCTGCAACATAAGACGTTGCAGCCGTGTAGGTCAGCATTTTGAATATGCTGGCAAGATCACCATAGAAAAACAGAAGCATCAAGACTATTCTATATGCAAAGGCTTTGTGGCTCTGTGTCTGAGTTTTTGCGTAAAAGCTGATTTTTCTTTTCCTACAACAAAGGAATATCAGGAATTTCACTATAGAGTTACCTATCATGACATGGTTCCGCCAACCAATGTCTCAATGCCCATAAGTATCATTAAGTTGCCCATAATTAGTTATCAGTCCAGTGTTGAGAGTTCAGAGATAGATCCAAGTCTAGAAGCTCAAATTGTCCGTAACCGGGGACACGGCTAATCGATTAGGTTTAACTCTGCAGAGTGTTGTGTACTTTACCCACAAGATTCTTTCCCTCCTGGTAAGTCCTCGCACTACCTGGTGTTTGAGAACAGGATGAAAGAAACATGGTCTTTCAGAGTGCTTCCCTGACTGTCCGACAGTGCCCATCCCAATCCTAACGTCGACTACATCTCGTAGCACTGCCCAGCAGAGTCACAACAAAGATCAACCAAGCCAGAGCCCATAATGACTTGTGGCTACACAGGTAAGCTTCCGGGCATGAAGTATTCATCCTTCTCTTTGAGTCTGGGTGAAGCTTTCCGCAAGATGTCATGGCGCTTCTCCATGCATCCGGGCCATCCACTGGTTTCTCCAGGGATGCCCAATCAACCATCCTTCACCCAGTAGTGTGTATTGAAAACTTGTCTTCTCGAGTCTTGAAGTCTTGAGGTCTTGAAGATGCAGGACTTGAAGATGTCTTCATGAAGTCGTCGTTTTGACGTGGAGTCCTTCTTCACACCACTCACGAACACTCATACCAGACCCCGTCTACTTTAGCATAGCATTGCACTAACTAGCGTTCCCGGGGCTTTAGTAACCAGTGGTGGGTTCCTACCTCATGCATTCTACTCAACTACAAGAATTTCAATAACACTACGGGAGGGATATGTTGAATGATGTCACTACATGCAATAAAACGTAGGTATGAAAAGATGGTCAAAGTGAACTTGCCTGTACTGTTGATGAAGAGAAAGATCGCTCTCAGAAATAACTTGATAGACTATTCGTCACTCTCCGATGAAATCTATAATCAAGCATTACATACATATAAGCAATCATACTGGCAATCAATTCTAACAATCACAAGGTAACACAAGAAACAAAATCAACAAGGTTGATGAAAGAAATACTTAAGACAAAGTTGAAACACAAAACTCCAACAAATTCAAAAGTAACACAAAACCCAAAGCAAAGTAAAATATAATAAAAGGATTTTAGTAAATATTTTGTTAGCAAAATGAATTACTTTTGAAGAACAAGTAAAACTATGCAAACAATATTCTAAACAACACAAGTGTTTGCCTAATGAACTTAACTACAAGCACAACCATAAACTAAGAGAAAACAAATTATGAAACAACTTAGTTAACAGAAAGTAATTAAATAAAATCTTTATTATAAAACAGAATTAAGTCATCTAAAACTTTGTGAAAAGAGTTTCTATGAAACTAAATTGTTTTTATAACATATTACCTAATGAAAATAATATAGTTTCCTATAATAATAGAGTAAAACTAAACTATTTTTGGTTTAAAACATTTATTTACAGAAAATAATTAGTAAAAACTTTATTTGAAAACAGAATCTAAATACTTAAAACTTTAGTTAAAAGTATTCTTACTAACTAATTTGTTTTAAATAAACTATACCTATTTGGAAAAGGGTATAGATCCCTACAACAAAATTTATAAATTAAGCAAATTAACTTTTGTTAGCAGCAAGTAAATTACTAAGGTTTGGAACAACAAAACTAAATGAAATCTGAAACTTAATATAAATCATATTCAGATTTTCAAAAAACAAAGTAAATCAATATAAATAAACTAATATGAAACTAAATAGATTCTGTTTTAGTTGAAAACACTATTTTAAATTATTCTAAAAATTCTCAAACTCTACCTAATGATAGCTAATATCACTAGTGATAAGTAGGAAAAAGAATCATTCAAAAATTCATTTTAAAACTCAAGATATTCAGAAAACAAAATTTAAATCAAATCTGTTCAAATTCAAATTTAAATGTTCAAACATAGTCAAATTTGGTATTCATAGAAACTAGATTAAATTTGTGATCTAATGCAAGAGAAATCAATTAAAAACATTAAGCAGTTTAAAAGATATAAAGGAAATAAAATCAGAAATTATTCTGGAAACAGAAATTAAAACAGAAAAGAAAATGCGTTTCTAACGGACAGGTGGGCTACGTGTCGCTCTCTGGTTGGCTAGGGATGTGAGCGTGCGGGCGAATACGAGCGGGTGACCGGCGCCTAGAAGAAAACGATTCGCGGTTTTATAGGTTCCAATCTGGATCGTCAGATCCAGATCGGACGGGGAGAGGGGTAGTGGAGCTCACCGCGGTGGTGGGTCGCCGGCGAGGCCGAGGCGTAGTGGTCGATGTGGGCGGCGCTCCGGTGGTCCTCCGGCGACGGCGAGGGCACTAGTCGACGGCGGCGAGTACGGCGAGCACGTTGGTGGCGTCAGTGAGGCTCGGGGGTGATGGATGCGACAGGCACGAGCTCGGGAGTGGTTCGGTGGAAGTGGAGCTCCGGCGAGGGTGGGGTTACGGCGTTCCAGAGGCGGTTGAGCATGGGTAAGGGATGGAGTGGTGCGCACAGGCGAGAGGATATCGGTGGTGCGCTCGGGAGAGGACGGGAGGGTCGGAGACGGGCGCTAGGTTGAAAAAGGTGCGGCGGCAACCGAAAGCTCCGGCGAGCTATTCCGGCAAGATGGGGGCTCGGAGAGAGGGGGAAGCAAGGGGAATGAGTGCGGGAGAGGGGTGGGTACTTATAGGGGCAGTGCGGGGTAGGGGGAGTAAAGGAGGGAGGGGTCCGCGGCGAAGGGGTCCGGCGACGGCGTCGGGCGCGTGGGAGGAGGAAGGCGACCGGCGACGGTTTCGATCGGGCGCGTGGGGCCAGGGTGTCAGTGAGAGAGAGAGGGCGAGCGTAGTCAGCGGGCGACCGACCGGTAACGGTTTCGGCATTTAATGCTGATGGGCTGGCCGTTTAATACAAAACCGTTACCGTTTCTATTTAATGTTTTTCCAGAGCGTTTCAAAAACCTTTAAGGCATTCGAATAAATTCCAAATATAGTCAAATTTTATATCAAAATTAACAGAATAATAAATGCCATTTAATGGACATTTTTATTCTGGCATTTGAATACATTAAAAAAATCATTTTTTAGAAAATGCCTTAATTGGTTTTATTTACTTTTGCAAATATTTTTCAAATAACTTTTTGGGTTTGATGATTCAAAAACTTCAAAAATTACCCCCTGTCTTGGAGTGTCATGTTACTCCTCTCAAATTTTGTCAGGGTTTTGAATTCTTTGAAAATTTTGGATAGGGACCAATATGAAATGGATTTTCAAAATAATCCAGAGGTTTTCAAAAGCTCTTTCAATTCCTTCTTTTAAACTTCCAACTCATATTTCTTAAAATTTGAGGAAGTCATATTATCCTCTCTCATGAAAATCATTTAGTTGCATAAAGTTTTCTGAATTTGAAATATTTTCAAAAATGGAAATTCAAATCATTTTCAAATCCCTTTTGATTTCTTTAAATGGAAGAAGTCATGTCATCTTCACTCTAGGGTTTTGTGATGAAACGAATTTGAATTCCTGGTGATCAAAATGCAGATTGAAAATTTTGGGAAAGTCATTTCATTCCCTCTCATCAAACTTTCAAAATTTTCAAAAGTTTCAAATTGCACTCACTTTCAATCATTCAAGCAAACAAACAATCATCCTATAATTATTATAACATTCCAAAATTTGGGATGTTACATAAAGTGTGACAGCCCTTATTGGGCTGGGAAAGACTTTTGCTAAAGGCCCATGCGGCTAGGGATAAGAGATAGGGCCAAAAAGGATTTAAAAGGAGGAGATCCACCTCCCTTGTGGGAGGTGGACTCTACCTTTAAATCGGCCGAACCTCTCCTCTTTGGAGTAGAGGCCAAACCAGCCCTCCACGTCCCTCCTCCTATATATACTTGAGGTTTTGGCTATTTGAGACAAGATTTGATCTCTCTTTCTCTCACGGCGAAGCCTTACCTCTCTTCTTCCTCCTTCGCAGCGCTTAGGCGAAGCCCTGTCGGAATACCTTGCTACTCCACCACCACCATGCCGTCGTGCTGCTGTTGGAGCCCTTCCCCAACCTCTCCTTCCTCCTTGCTGGATCAAGGCGTAGGAGACGTCACCAGGCTGCACGTGTGTTGAACGCGGAGGTGTCGTCCGTTCGGCACTTGATCGGATCTACCGCGATCTGAATCGCTGCGAGTACGACTCCATCAACCGCGTTCTTGTAACGCTTCCGCTTAGCGATCTTTAAAGGTATGAAGATGCAATCTCTCCCCACTCGTTGCTGGTTTCTCCATGGATCTTGGTGATCGTAGGAAATTTTTTGATTTACTACTACATCTCCCAACAGTGGCATCATGAGCTAGGTCTATGCGTAGAATCTATGCACGAGTAGAACACAAAGCAGTTGTGGGCGTCGATTTTGTTAATTTGCTTACCACTACTAGTCTTATCTTGATTCGGCGGTATTGTGGAATGAAGCGGCCCGGACCGACTTTACACGTACGCTTACGTGAGACTGGTTCCACCGCCTGACATGCACTTGTTGCATAAGGTGGCTAGCGGGTGTCTGTCTCTCCCACCTTAGTCGGATTGGATTCGATGAAAAGGGTCCTTATGAAGGGTAAATAGCAATTGGCATATCACGTTGTGGTTTTGATGTAGGTAAGAAACGTTCTTGCTAGTAACCTATAGCAGCCACGTAAAAACTTGCAACTACAAATTAGAGGACGTCTAACTTGTTTTTGCAGCATATGACTTGTGATGTGATATGGCCAAAGGATGTGATGTGATGCATTGTGATGTATGACTGTTAAATGTTAGTTGTAATGCCCTAGCAGTAGCAGGGGAACTCGTGCTACTTGTAGGAAAAAAATCAATGCTACTATTAGTCTTTTCCCTAGTAGTGCCTGCCTCCGGACTGCAGAAGCCGGAGGAGGAGTAGGGGAGCATTAGCCAGAGCCCATGGAGGGGGCGGATCGAGTTGCGGGCTTCGCCATGGCGTAGTTCGAGGTCCCCCAAGTGGCGGAGATGGAGGAGCAGACTGTCATCATGTAGCCCATCCAGGATGATCAACCTATGTGGAGGCCAACTGGTTCTTCATCCGACAACACTACTAGGGAAAACCTTACCGGTAGTGTTGGTTTTTATCCTATCAGTAGCACAGGTACACACGCTACTAGTATGGCGGTGCAACTAATTTTTAGCAGTAGCGCCCTTTCTGCCCAGCTACTGATAAAATTACATAGCAGTAGCGATGGTGCACCCAGCACTACTGCTTTTTATCTGCAGCGGCGAGGGAGTCCGAGACTAAGGGGTCCTCGGCCCGTCGGCTCATTCCTCGTCGGCCGACCTGATGGGCTGATCTGGTGAAGACCAAACTACGACTGATCATGTATCCAAGATGGTCCGAGTGACAGTTCCTGTTTTTTGTGTGTTTTTGCCTTTTCGGAGTTACAGTACCAAACGGAATCCAGTTTCCACAAAACTTTTAGGTGATTTTTTATGGACCAAACAAGACCTAAAGCTTCAGAGGAGGGCCAGGAGGTGCACCAGGGGCCCACCACACATCCAGCCGCCGACCCTAGGGGGGCACGGACAGATCTGTGATGGCCCCCTAAAGCGTCTCCCGACACCGTTCTCTGGCCTATAAATTCACATCTACACTAAAAACATCAGAAGCGCTCCCGAAACACTTTTTTGCTGCCGCAAGTCTCTGTTCCTAGGGGAGGCCATCTAAACCTTTGTTTCGGCACCCTGCCAAAGGGGAGATCGATCACGGAGGGCCTCTTCATCAACCCTGCTGCCCTCACCTTGATGTGTGAGTAGTTCACCATAGACCTACGGGTCCGTAGGTAGTATCTATTGATAACCCACAAGTATAGGGGATCAATTGTAGCCTTTCACGATAAGTAAGAGTGTCGAACCCATGGAGGAGATAAAGGTAAAACAAATATTCCCTCAAGTTCTATCTGTTGGGAGACGTAGTAGTAAATCAAAAAAATTCCTACGATCACCAAGATCTATCCATGGAGAAACCAGCAACGAGTGGGGAGAGATTGCATCTTCATACCTTTGAAGATCGCTAAGCGGAAGCGTTACAAGAACGCGGTTGGTGGAGTCGTACTCATAGCGATTCAGATCGCGGTGGATTCCGATCTCAGCGTCGAACAACGGCGCCTCCGCGTTCAACACACATGCAGCCCGATGACGTCTCCTACGCCTTGATCCAGCAAGGAGGAAGGAGAGGTTGAGGGAGAGCTCCCGCAGCACGATGGCGTGGTGACGGTGGAGCTACGTGGACTCTGGCAGGGCTTCGCCAAGCGCTACGGAGAACGAGGAAGAGGAAGGGTAGGGCTGCGCCGAGAGAGAGAGAAGTTGTGTCTCAAATCAGCCCAAACCCTTGCATATATATAGGAGGAGGGAGAGGGAGGGCTGCCTTGGCCCCTCCTCCAAGGAGGAGAGCTTCGGCCGAAGCTAGGGAAGAGTCCACCTCCCACAAGGGAGGTGGATCTCCCTCCTTTCAAACTCCTTTTACCTTATCCCTTGATCTCCAACCGCATGGGCCTTTCTAGAAGGTCTTGGCCAGCCCAATAAGGGCTGGCACACCTCCTCTAAGGGCCCACAAAGTCCTATGGTCGTCACACCCCTCCCGGGGTCCTCCGGCACCCTCCCGGCACTCCCGGTACACTACCGATGAGCCCGAAAACTTTCCGGTGACCAAAACTGGACTTCCTATATATCAATCTTTACCTCCGGACCATTCCGGAGCTCCTCGTGACATCCGGGATCTCATACGGGACTCCGAACATCCTTCGGTAATCACGTATACCATTTCCCTATAACCCTAGCGTCGTCGTACCTTAAGTGTGTAGACCCTACGGGTTCGGGAGACACGTAAACATGACCGAGACACCTCTCCGGTCAATAACCAACAGCGGGATCTGGATACCCATGTTGGCTCGCACATGCTCCATGATGATCTCATCGGATGAACCACGATGTCGGGGATTCAATCAATCCCGTATGCAATTCCCTTTGTCTATCGGTAGGATACTTGCCCGAGATTCGATCGTCGGTATCTCTATACCTTGTTCAATCTCGTTACTGGCAAGTCTCTTTACTCGTTCCGTAATACATCATCCCGTGACTAACTCCTTAGTCACATTGAGCTCATTATGATGATGTCTTACCGAGTGGGCCTAGAGATACCTCTCCGTCACACGGAGTGACAAATCGCAGTCTTGTTTCGTGCCAACCCAACAAACACTTTCAGAGATACCCGTAGTGCACTTTTGTAGCCACCCAGTTACGTTGTGACGTTTGGCACACCCAAAGAATTCCTACGGTATCCGGGAGTTGCACAATCTCATGGTCTAAGGAAACTATACTCGACATTGAAAGGCTTTAGCAGACGAACTACACGATCTTGTGATATGCTTAGGATTGGGTCTTGTCCATCACATCATTCTCCTAATGATGTGATCTCGTTATCAATGACATCTAATGTCCATGGCCATGAAACCGTGACCATCTATTGATCAACGAGCTAGCCAACTAGAGGTTTACTAGGGACATGTTATGGTCTATGTATTCACACATGTATTACGGTTTCTAGTTAACACAATTATATCATGAACAATAGACAATTGTCATGAACAAGGAAATACAATGATAACCATTTTATTATTGCCTCTAGGGCATATTTCCAGCAGTCTCCCACTTGCACTAGAGTCAATAATCTAGTTACATTATGATGAATGGTACACCCATAGCATCTGGTGTTGATCATGTTTTGCTCGTGAGAGAGGTTTAGTCAACGGATATGCGACATTCAGATCTGTATGCACTTTACAAATATCTATATCTTCCTCCTGAATGTAACCACGGATGGAGTTGAAGCGGCGCTTGATGTGTCTTGTCTTCTTGTGAAACCTGGGCTCCTTCGCAAGGGCAATAGCTCCAGTGTTGTCACGGAATAGAGTCATCGGGCCCGACGCACTTGGAATTACTCCTAGGTCGGTGATGAACTCCTTCATCCAGACTCCTTCCTTTTCTGCTTCCGAAACAGCTATGTACTCCGCTTCACATGTAGATGCCGCCACGACGCTTTGCTTGCTGCTGCACCAGCTGACTGCCCCTCCATTCAAAATATACACGTATCCGGTTTGCGACTTGGAGTCGTCCGGATCTGTGTCGAAGCTAGCATCGACGTAACCCTTTACGGCGAGCTCTTCGGCACCTCCATATATGAGAAACATGTCCTTTGTCCTTTTTAGGTACTTTAGAATGTTCTTGACCGCTGTCCAGTGTTCCGCTCCGGGATCACTTTGGTACCTCCCCACCAAACTTATGGCAAGGTTCACATCAGGTCTGGTACACAGCATGGCATACATAATAGAGCCTATGGCTGAAGCATAGGGTATGACACTCATCTCTTCTCTATCCTCTGCCGTGGTCGGGCATTGAGTCGTACTCAATCTCACAACTTGTAACACAGGCAAGAACCCCTTCTTGGACTGATCCATATTGAACTTCTTCAATATCTTGTAAAGGTATGTGCTTTGTGAAAGACCTGTGAGGTGTCTCGATCTATCTCTATAGATCTTGATGCCTAATATGTAAGCAGCTTCTCCAAGGTCCTTCATTGAAAAACATTTATTTAAGTAGGCCTTTACACTTTCCAAAAGTTCTATATCATTTCCCGTTATCAGTATGTCATCCACATATAATATGAGAAATGCTACAGAGCTCCCACTCACTTTCTTGTAAATACAGGGTTCTCCATAAACCTCTATAAACCCAAATGCTTTAATCACCTCATTAAAGCGAATGTTCCAACTCCGAGATGCTTGCACCAGCCCATAGATCGAGCGCTGGAGCTTGCATACTTTGTTAGCATCTTTAGGATCGACAAAACCTTCCGGCTGCATCATATACAGTTCTTCCTTAAGGAAACCATTAAGGAATGTCGTTTTGACGTCCATTTGCCAGATCTCATAATCATAAAATGTGGCAATTGCAAACATGATTCGGACAGACTTCAGCATCGCTACGGGTGAGAAAGTCTCATCATAGTCAACTCCTTGAACTTGTCAATAACCCTTAGCGACAAGCCGAGCCTTATAGACGGTCACATTACCATCCGCTTCAGTCTTCTTCTTAAAGATCCATTTATTTTCAATGGCTCGCTTATCATCAGGCAAGTCCACCAAAGTCCACACTTTGTTCTCATACATCGATCCTATCTCGGATTTCATGGCTTCAAGCCATTTGTTGGAATCCGGGCCCGCCATCGCTTCTTCATAGTTCGAAGGTTCACCGTTGTCTAACAACATGATCTCCAGGACAGGGTTGCCGTACCACTCTGGTGCGGAACGTGTCCTAGTGGACCTTTGACATTCAACAGTAACTTGATCTAAAGTTTCATGATAATCATCATTAACTTCCTCTCTAGCCGGTGTAGGCTCCAAAGAAACAACTTCCTGTGATGTGCTACTCTCCGGTTTCAGTGGAGGTACAATTACCTCATCAAGTTTTATTTTCCTCCCACTTACTTCTTTCGAGAGAAACTCTTTCTCGAGAAAGGATCCATTCTTGGCAACAAAGACTTTGCCCTTGGATCATAGGTAGAAGGTATACCCAATAGTCTCTTTGGTATATCCTATGAAGACGCACTTTTCCGCTTTGGGTTCGAGCTTCTCAGGTTGAAGTTTCTTCACATAAGCATCGCATCCCCAAACTTTTAGAAACGACAGCTTAGGTTTCTTTCCAAACCATAATTCATACGGCGTCGTCTCAACGGATTTTGACGGTGCCCTATTTAAAGTGAATGCGGAAGTTTCTAATGCATATCCCCAGAATGATAGCGGTAAGTCGGTAAGAGACATTATAGATCGTACCATATCTAATAGAGTGCGATTACGACGTTCAGACACACCATTTTGCTGAGGTGTGCCAGGCGGCGTGAGTTGTGAAACAATTCCACATTTCCTTAGGTGTGTGTGCCAAACTCGTGACTTAAATATTCTCCGCCACGATCAGATCGTAGGCACTTTATTTTCTTGTCACGTTGATTCTCTACCTCACTCTGAAATTCCTTGAACCTTTCAAAAGTTTCAGACTTATGTTTCATTAAGTAGACATACCCATTGTTGGAAATATGCCCTAGAGGCAATAATAAAATGGTTATTATTGTATTTCCTAGTTCATGATAATTGTCTATTGTTCATGCTATAATTGTGTTAACCGAAAACCGTAATACATGTGTGAATACATAGACCACAACATGTCCCTAGTAAGCCTCTAGGTGACTAGCTCGTTGATCAATAGATGGTCAAGGTTTCATGACCATGGAAATTGAATGTCGTTAATAACGGGATCACATCATTAGGAGAATGATGTGATGGACAATACCCAATCCTAAGCATAGCACAAGATCGTGTAGTTCGTTTGCTAAAGCTTTTCAATGTCAAGTATTGTTTCCTTAGACCATGAGATTGTGCAACTCCCGGATACCGTAGGAATGCTTTGGGTGTGCCAAACGTCACAACGTAACTGTGTGGCTATAAAGGTGCACTACGGGTATCTCCGAAAGTGTCTGTTGGGTTGGCACGAATCGAGACTGGGATTTGTCACTCCGTGTGACGGAGAGGTATCTCTGGGCCCACTCGGTAAGATATCATAATAATGAGCTCAATGTGACTAAGGAGTTAGCCACGGGATTATGTATTACGGAACGAGTAAAGAGACTTGTCTGTAACGAGATTGAACAAGGTATAGAGATACCGACGATCGAATCTCGGGCAAGTATCATACCGATAGAGAAAGAGAATTGCATACGGGATTGATTGAATCCCCGACATCGTGGTTCATCCGATGAAATCATTGCGGAGCATGTGGGAGCCAACATGGGTATCCAGATCCTGCTGTTGTTTATTGACCGGAGAGGTGTCTCGGTCATGTCTACGTGTCTCTCGAACCCGTAGGGTCTACACACTTAAGGTTCGATGATGCTAGGGTTATAGGGAAATGTTGTACATGGTTACCGAAGGTTGTTCGGAGTCCCGGATGAGATCCCAGACGTCACGAGGAGCTCCGTAATGGTCCGGAGGTAAAGATTGATATATAGGAAGTCCATTTTTGGTCACCGGAAAGTTTTCGGGCTCATTGGTAGTGTACCGGGAGTGCCGGGAGGGTGCCGGAGGACCTCCGGGAGGGGTGTGACGACCATAGGACTTTGCGAGACCTTAGAGGAGGTGTGCCATCCCTTATTGGTCTGGCCAAGACCTTCTAGAAAGGCCCATGCGGCTGGGATAAAGAGATAAAGGGCAAAAGGATTTAAAAGGAGGAGATCCACCTCCCTTGTGGGAGGTGGACTCTTCCCCACCTTCGGCCGAACCTCTTCTCCTTGGAGGAGGGGCCAAGGCAGACCTCCCTCTCCCTCCTCCTATATATATGCAAGGGTTTGGGCTGATTTGAGCCATGACTTCTCTCTCTCTCGGCGCAGCCCTACCCTTCCTCTTCCTCGTTCTTCGTAGCGCTTGGCGAAGCCCTGCCGGAGTCCATGTAGCTCCACCATCATCACGCCGTCGTGCTGCCGGAGCTCTCCCTCAACCTCTCCTTCCTCCTTGCTGGATCACGGCGTAGGAGACGTCACCGGGCTGTACGTGTGTTGAACGCGGAGGCGCCGTTGTTCGGCGCTAAGATCGGAATCCACCGTGATCTGAATCGCTGCGAGTACGACTCCACCAACCGCGTTCTTGTAACGCTTCCGCTTAGCGATCTTCAAAGGTATGAAGATGTAATCTCTCCCCACTCGTTGCTGGTTTCTCCATGGATAGATATTGGTGATCGTAGGAAAAAAAATTGATTTACTACTACATCTCCCAACAGTGGCATCATGAGCTAGGTCTATGCGTAGAATCTATGCACGAGTAGAACACAAGTTGTTATGGGCGTCGATTTTGTTAATATGCTTACCACTAGTAGTCTTATCTTGATTCGGCGGTATTGTGGGATGAAGCGGCCTGGACCGACTTTACACGTACGCTTACGTGAGATTGGTTCCACTGCCTGACATGCACTTGTTGCATAAGGTGGCTAGCGGGTGTCTGTCTCTCCCACCTTAGTCGGATTGGATTCGATGAAAAGGGTCCTTATGAAGGGTAAATAGTAATTGGCATATCACGTTGTGGTTTTCGCATAGGTAAGAAACGTTCTTGCTAGAAACCTATAGCAGCCACGTAAAAACTTGCAACTACAAATTAGAGGACGTCTAACTTGTTTTTGCAGCATATGCCTTGTGATGTGATATGGCCAAAGAATGTGATGTGATGCATTGTGATGTATGAGATTGATCATGTTCTTGTAATAGGATTCACGGCTTAATTGCATGTCGATGATTATGACAACCGGCAGGAGCCATAGGAGTTGTCTTATTTTATTGTATGACCTGCGTGTCAATCATAAACGCCATGTAATTACTTTACTTTATTGCTAAATGTTAGCCAGAGTAGTAGAAGTAATAGTTGGCGAGACAACTTCATGAAGACACAATGATGGAGATCATGATGATGGAGATCATGGTGTCGTGCCGGTGACAGTGATGATCATGGTGCCCCGAAGATGGAGATCAAAGGAGCAAGGTGATACTGGCCATATCATGTCACTATATTGATTGCATGTGATGTTTATCATGTTTACATCTTATTAGCTTAGAACGACGGTAGTAAGTAAGATAATCTCTCAATAAAATTTCAAGAGAAGTGTTCACCCTAACTGTGCACCGTTGCTATGGATCGTCGTTCTGAAGCACCACGTGATGATCGGGTGTGATAGGTTCTAACGTTCGCATACAACGGGTGTAAGCCAGATTTACACACGCAATACACTTAGGTTGACTTGACGAGCCTAGCATGTACAGACATGGCCTCGGAACACGGAAGACCGAAAGGTCGAACATGAGTCGTATAGAAGATACGATCAACATGGAGATGTTCACCATGGATGACTAGTCCATCTCACGTGATGATCGGACACGGGCTAGTTGACATGGATCATGTGTCACTTGGATGACTAGAGAGATGTCTATCTAAGTGGGAGTTCATTAAATAATTTGATTCTGTGAACTTAATTATCATGAACTTAGTCTAAAATTGTCTTTACAATCTATATTGTAGATCCAATGGCCAACACAAATGTCACCCTCAATTTCAACGTGTTCCTAGAGAAAACCAAGCTGAAAGATGATGGAAGCAACTATGCGGACTGGGTCCATGGCTTGAGGATCATCCTCATAGCTTCCAAGAAATTGTATGTCCTTGATGCACCACTAGGTGACCCACCCCTTCTCCCAGCAGAGCAAGACGTTGCGAACGCTTGGCATTCTCACTGCGATGATTACTCCCTTGTTGAGTGCGGCATGCTTTACAGTTTAGAACCGGGGCTCCAAAAGCGTTTTGAGCAACACGGAGCATATGAGATGTTCCAAGAGCTGAAACTGGTTTTCCAAGCTCATGCCCGGGTCGAGAGATATGACGTCTCCGACAAGTTCTTCAGCTGTAAGATGGAGGAGAATAGTTCTGTCAGTGAGCACATCTTCAAGATGTCTGGGCTACACAACCGCTTGACTTAGCTGGGAGTTAATCTCCCGGATGACTCGGTCATTGACAGAATCCTCCAGTCGCTTCCACCTAGCTACAAGAGCTTTGTGATGAACTACAACATGCAAGGGATGGAGAAGTCCATTCTTGAGTTGTACTCGATGCTGAAATCAGCAGAGGTCGAGATCAAAAAGGAGCATCAAGTGTTGATGGTGAATAAGACCACTAGTTTCAAGAAAGGCAAGGGTAAGAAGAACTTCAAGAAGGACGACAAAGCTGTTGCCGCGCCCGGTAAGCAAGTTGCCAGGAAGAAGAAGAACAAGAATGGGCCCAAGTCTGACACTGAGTGTTTTTATTGCAAGGGTACCGGTCACTGGAAGCGGAACTGCCCCAAGTACTTAGCGGATAAGAAGGAAGGTAACGTTAAAGGTATATGTGATATACTTGTTATTGATGTGTACCTAACCAGCGCTCGTAGTAGCTCCTGGGTATTTGATGCCGGTGCAGTTGCTCACATTTGTAACTCCAAGCAGGAGCTGCGGAATAAGCGGAGGCTGGCAAAGGACGAGGTGACGATGCGCGTCGGGAATGGTTCCAAGGTCGATGTGATCGCCGTCGGCATGCTACCTCTACATCTACCTTCGGGATTAGTGTTAAACCTTAATAATTGTTATTTAGTACCAGCTTTGAGCATGAACATTGTATCTAGATCTCGCTTGATGTGAGATGGCTACTCATTTAAATCTGAGAATAATGGTTGTTCTATTTATATGAGAGAAATGTTTTATGGTCATGCCCTACTGGTCAATGGTTTATTTTTGATGAATCTCGAACGTGATGTTACACATGTCCATAGTGTGAGTACCAAAAAGTGTAAGGTTGATAACGATAGTCCCACTTACATGTTGCACTGCCGCCTTGGTCATATTGGTGTCAAACGCATGAAGAAGCTCCATACCGATGGACTTTTGGAGTCTCTTGATTTCAAATCATTTGACACGTGTGAACAATGCCTCATGGGCAAGATGACCAAGACTCCGTTCTCCGGAACAATGGAGTGAGCAACTGACTTGTTGGAAATAATACATACCGATGTATGCGGTCCAATGAGTGTCGAGGCTCGTGGTGGCTACCGTTATGTTCTCACCCTCACTGATGACTCTAGTAGATATGGGTATGTCTACTTAATGACACATAAGACTGAAACTTTTGAAAGGTTCAAGGAATTTCAGAGTGAGGTAGAGAATCAACGTGACAGGAAAATAAAGTGCCTACGATGTGATCGTGGCAGAGAATATTTAAGTCACGAGTTTGGCACGCACCTAAGGAAATGTCGAATGGTTTCACAACTCACGCCGCCTGGCACACCTCAGAGAAATGGTGTGTCTGAACGTCGTAATCGCACTCTATTTGATATGGTACGATCTATGATGTCTCTTACCGACTTACCGCTATCGTTTTGGGGATATGCATTAGAGACTGTCGCATTCACTTTAAATAGGGCACCGTCAAAATCCGTTGAGACGACACCGTATGAATTGTGGTTTGGAAAGAAACCTAAGCTGTCGTTTCTAAAAGTTTGGGGATGCGATTCTAATGTGAAGAAACTTCAACCTGAGAAGCTCGAACCCAAAGCGAAAAAGTGCGTCTTCATAGGATATCCCAAAGAGACTATTGGGTATACCTTATACCTACGATCCGAGTGTAAAGTATTTGTTGCCAAGAATGGATCCTTTCTCGAGAAAGAGTTTCTCTCGAAAGAAGCAAGTGGGAGGAAAAAAGAACTTGATGAGGTAATTGTACCTCCACTCGAACTGGAGAGTAGCGCAGCACAGGAAGTTGTTTCTGTGGAGCCTACACCGGCTGGAGAGGAAGTTAATGATGATGATCATGAAACTTCCGATCAAGTTACTATTGAATGTCGAAGGTCCACTTGGACACGTTCCGCACCAGAGTGGTACGACAACCCTGTCCTGGAGATCATGTTGTTGGACAACGGTGAACCTTCAAACTATGAAGAAGCAATGGCGGGCCTGGATTCCAACAAATGGCTTGACGCCATGAAATCCGAGATAGGATCCATGTATGAGAACAAAGCATGGACTTTGGTGGATTTGCCTGATGATAAGCAAGCCATTGAAAATAAATGGATCTTTAAGAAGAAGACTAATGCGGATGGTAATGTAACTCTATAAGGCTTGGCTTGTCGCTAAGGGTTATCGACAAGTTCAAGGAATTGACTACGATGAGACTTTCTCACACGTAGCGATGCTGAAGTCTGTCCGAATCATGTTAGCAATTGCCGCATTTTATGATTATGAGATCTGGCAAATGGATGTCAAAATGGCATTCCTTAATGGTTTCCTTAAGGAACAACTGTATATGATGCAGCCGGAAGGTTTTGTCGATCCTAAAGATGCTAACAAGGTATGCAAGCTCCAGCGCTCCATCTATGGGCTGGTGCAAGCATCTCGGAGTTGGAACATTCGCTTTAATAAGGTGATTAAAGCATTTGGGTTTATACAGGTTTATGGAGAACCCTGTATTTACAAGAAAGTGAGTGGGAGCTCTGTAGCATTTCTTATATTATATGTGGATGACATACTGATAATGGGAAATGATATAGAACTCTTGGAAAGTATAAAGGCCTACTTGAATAAGTGTTTTTCAATGAAGGACCTTGGAGAAGCTGCTTACATATTAGGTATTAAGATTTATAGAGATAGATCGAGACGCCTCATAGGTCTTTCACAAAGCACATACCTTGAAAAGATATTGAAGAAGTTCAATATGGATCAGTCCAAGAGATGAGTGTTACAGGGTGTGAGATTGAGTGCGACTCAATGCCCGGCCACGGCAAAGGATAGAGAAGAGATGAGTGTCAACCCCTATGCTTCGGCCATAGGCTCTATTATGTATGCCATGCTATGTACCAGACCTGATGTGAACCTTGCCATAAGTTTGGTGAGGAGGTACCAAAGTGATCCCGGAGCAGAACACTGGACAGTGGTCAAGAATATCCTAAAGTATCTGAAAAGGACAAAGGACATGTTTCTCGTATATGGAGGTGCCGAAGAGCTCGTCGTAAAGGGTTACGTCGATGCTAGCTTCGACACACATTCGGACGACTCCAAGTTGCAAACCGAATACCTGTATGTTTTGAACGGAGGGGCAGCCAGCTGGTGCAACGGCAAGCAAAGCGTCGTGGTGGCATCTACATGTGAAGCGGAGTACATAGCTGCTTCGGAAGCAGCAAAGGAAGGAGTCTGGATGAAGGAGTTCATCACCGACCTAGGAGTAATTCCAAGTGCGTCGGGCCCGATGACTCTATTCTGTGACAACACTAGAGCTATTGACCTTGCGAAGGAGCCCAGGTTTCACAAGAAGACAAGACACATCAAGCGCCGCTTCAACTCCATCCGTGATTACATTCAGGAGGGAGATATAGATATTTGTAAAGTACATACAGATCTGAATGTCGCAGATCCATTGACTAAACCTGTCTCACGAGCAAAACATGATCAACACCAGATTGCTATGGGTGTTCGATTCATCACAATGTAACTAGATTATTGACTCTAGTGCAAGTGGGAGACTGTGTGAAATATGCCCTAGAGGCAATAATAAAATGGTTATTATTGTATTTCCTAGTTCATGATAATTGTCTATTGTTCATGCTATAATTGTGCTAACCGGAAACCGTAATACATGTGTGAATACATAGACCACAACATGTCCCTAGTGAGCCTCTAGTTGACTAGCTCGTTGATCAATAGATGGTCACGGTTTCATGACCATGGATATTGGATGTCGTTGATAATGGGATCACATCATTAGGAGAATGATGTGATGGACAAGACCCAATCCTAAGCATAGCACAAGATCGTGTAGTTCATTTGCTAAAGCTTTTCAATGTCAAGTGTCGTTTCCTTAGACCATGAGATTGTGCAACTCCCGGATACCGTAGGAATGATTTGGGTGTGCCAAACGTCACAACGTAACTGGGTGGCTATAAACGTTCACTACGGGTATCTCCGAAAGTGTCTGTTGGGTTGGCACGAATCGAGACTGGGATTTGTCACTCCGTGTGACGGAGAGGTATCTCTGGGCCCACTCGGTAAGACATCATCATAATGAGCTCAATGTGACTAAGGAGTTAGCCACGGGATGATGTATTATGGAATGAGTAAAGAGACTTGCCGGTAATGAGATTGAACAAGTTATAGAGATACCGATAATCGAATCTCGGGCAAGTATCATACCGATAGACAAAGGGAATTGCATACGGGATTGATTGAATCCCCAACATCGTGGTTCATCCGATGAAATCATCATGGAGCATATGGGAGCCAACATGGGTATCCAGATCCCGCTGTTGGTTATTGACCGGAGAGGTGTCTCGGTCATGTCTACGTGTCTCCCGAACCCGGAGGGTCTACACACTTAAGGTTCGATGACGCTAGGGTTATAGGGAAATGTTGTACGTGGTTACCGAAGGTTGTTCGGAGTCCCGGATGAGATCTCGGACGTCACGAGGAGCTCCAGAATGGTCCGGAGGTAAAGATTCATATATTGGAAGTCCAGTTTTGGTCACCGGAAAGTTTTCGGGCTCATCGGTAGTGTACGGGAGTGCCGGGAGGGTGCCGGAGGACCCCCGGGAGGGGTGTGACGACCATAGGACTTTGTGGGCCATTAAAAGAGGTGTGCCAGCCCTTATTGGGCTGGCCAAGACCTTCTAGAAAGGCCCATGCGGCTGGGATAAAGAGATAAAAGGCAAAAGGATTTAAAAGGAGGAGATCCACCTCCCTTGTGGGAGGTGGACTCTTCCCTACCTTCGGCCGAACCTCTCCTCCTTGGAGGAGGGGCCAAGGCAGCCTCCCTCTCCCTCCTCCTATATATATGCAAGGGTTTGGGCTGATTTGAGACAGGACTTCTCTCTCTCTCTCGGCGCAGCCCTACCCTTCCTCTTCCTCGTTCTCCGTAGCGCTTGGCGAAGCCCTGCGAGAGTCCACGTAGGTCCACCGTCATCTTGCCGTCGTGCTGCCGGAGCTCTCCCTCAACCTCTCCTTCCTCCTTGCTGGATCAAGGCATTGGAGACGTCACCGGGCTGTACGTGTGTTGAACGCAGAGGCGCCGTTGTTCGGCGCTAAGATCGGAATCCACCGCGATCTGAATCGCTACGAGTATGACTCCACCAACCGCGTTCTTGTAACGCTTCCACTTAGGGATCTTCAAAGGTATGAAGATGCAATCTCTCCCCACTCATTGCTGGTTTCTCCATGGATAGATCTTGGTGATCGTAGGAATTTTTTTGATTTACTACTACGTCTCCCAACACCCATATCTACTCAAGTCATCAGTTAGGGTGAGAACATAATGGTAGCCACCACGAGCCTTGACACTCATTGGACCGCATACATCGGTATGTTTTATTTCCAAGAAGTCAGTTGCTCGCTCCATTGTTCCGAAGAACGGAGTCTTGATCATCTTGCCCATAAGGCATGGTTCGCACGTGTCAAATGATTCGAAATCAGGAGACTCCAAAAGTCCATCGGTATGGAGCTTCTTCATGCGTTTGACACCAATATGACCAAGGCGGCAGTGCCACATGTAAGTGGGACTATCGTTATCAACCTTACACTTTTTGGTACTCACACTATGGACATGTGTAACATCACGTTCGAGATTCATCAAAAATAAACCATTGACCAGCGGGGCATGACCATAAAACATTTCTCTCATATAAATAGAACAACCATTATTCTCATATTTAAATGAGTAGCCATCTCGCATCAAGCGAGATCCAGATACAATGTTCATGCTCAAAGCTGGTACTAAATAACAATTATTAAGGTTTAACACTAATCCCGAAGGTAGATGTAGAGGTAGAGTGCCAACGGCGATCACATCGACCTTGAAACCATTCCCGACGCGCATTGTCACCTCGTCCTTTGCCAGCCTCCGCTTATTCCGCAGCTCGTGCTTGGAGTTACAAATGTGAGCAACTGCACCGGTATCAAATACCCAGGAGCTACTATGAGCGCTGGTTAGGTACACATCAATAACAAGTATATCGCATATACCTTTAATGTTGCTGTCCTTCTTATCCGCTAAGTACTTGGGGCCGTTCCGCTTCCAGTGACCAGTACCCTTGCAATAAAAACACTCAGTCTCAGGCTTGGGTCCATTCTTGTTCTTCTTCTTCCTGGCAACTTTCTTACCGAGCGCAGCAACAGCTTTGCCGTCCTTCTTGAAGTTCTTCTTACCCTTGCCTTTTTTGAAACTAGTGGTATTATTCACCATCAACACTTGATGCTCCTTTTTGTTCTCGACCTCTGCTGATTTCAGCATCGAGTACAACTCAGGAATGGACTTCTCCATCCCTTGCATGTTGTAGTTCATCACAAAGCTCTTGTAGCTAGGTGGAAGTGACTGGAGGATTCTGTCAATGACCGAGTCATTCGGGAGATTAACTTCCAGCTGAGTCAAGCGGTTGTGAAGCCTAGACATTTTGAGGATGTGCTCACTGACAGAACTTTTCTCCTCCATCTTACAGCTGAAGAACTTGTCGGAGACGTCATATCTCTCGACCCGTGCATGAGCTTGGAAAACCAGTTTGAGCTCTTGGAACATCTCATATCTCCGTGTTGCTCAAAACGCTTTGGGAGCCCCGGTTCTAAACTGTAAAGCATGCCGCACTGAACAAGGGAGTAATCATCGCAGCGAGAATGCCAAGCGTTTGCAACGTCTTGCTCTGCTGGGAGAAGGGGTGGGTCACCTAGTGGTGCATCCAGGACATACAATTTCTTGGAAGCTATGAGGATGATCCTCAAGCCACGGACCCAGTCCGCATAGTTGCTTCCATCATCTTTTAGCTTGGTTTTCTCTAGGAACGCGTTGAAGTTAGGGTGACATTCGCGTTAACCATTGGATCTACAATATAGATTGTAAAGACAAATTTAGACTAAGTTCCTGATAATTAAGTTCACATAATCAAATTATTTAATGAACTCCCACTTAGATAGACATCTCTCTAGTCATCCAAGTGACACATGATCCATGTCAACTAGCCCGTGTCCGATCATCACATGAGACGGACTAGTCATCCATGGTGAACATCTCCATGTTGATTGTATCTTCTATACGACTCATGTTTGACCTTTCGATCTTTCGTGTTCCGAGGCCATGTCTGTACATGCTAGGCTCGTCAAGTCAACCTAAGTGTTCCGCGTGTGTAAATCTGGCTTACACCGTTGTATGCGAATGTTAGAACCTATCACACCCGATCATCACGTGGTGCTTCGGAACGACGATCCTTAGCAACGGTGCACAGTTAGGGTGAACACTTCTCTCGAAATTTTATTGAGATATCATCTTATTTACTACCGTCGTTCTAAGCAAATAATATGTAAACATGATAAACATCACATGCAATCCATAGAGTGACATGATATGGCCAATATCATCTTGCTCCTTTGATCTCCATCTTCGGGGCACCATGATCATCACTGTCACCGGCACGACACCATGATCTCCATCATCATGACCTCCATCATTGTGTCTTCATGAAGTTGTCTCGCCAACTATTACTTCTACTACTATGGCTAACGTTTAGCACTAAAGTGAAGTAATTACATGGCGTTTATGATTGACATGCAGGTCATACAATAAAATAAGACAACTCCTATGGCTCCTGCCGGTTGTCATACTCAAAGACATGCAAGTCATGAATCCTATTACAAGAACATGATCAATCTCATACATCACAATGCATCACATCACATTCTTTGGCCATATCACATCACAAGGCATATGCTGCAAAAACAAGTTAGACGTCCTCTAATTTGTAGTTGCAAGTTTTTACGTGGCTGCTATTGGTTTCTAGCAAGAACGTTTCTTACCTATGCCAAAACCACAACGTGATATGCCAATTGCTATTTACCCTTCATAAGGACCCTTTTCATCGAATCCAATCCGACTAAGGTGGGATAGACAGACACCCACTAGCCACCTTATGCAACAAGTGCATGTCAGGCGGTGGAACCAGTCTCACGTAAGCGTACGTGTAAACTCGGTCCGGGCCGCTTCATCCCACAATACCGCCGAATCAAGATAAGACTACTAGTGGTAAGCATATTAACAAAATCGACGCCCACAACAACTCGTGTTCTACTCGTGCATAGATTCTACGCATAGACCTAGCTCATGATGCCACTGTTGGGAGACGTAGTAGTAAATCAAAAAATTTCCTACGATCACCAAGATCTATCCATGGATAAACCAGCAACTAGTGGGGAGAGATTTCATCTTCATACCTTTGAAGATCGCTAAGTGGAAGCGTTACAAGAACGCGGTTGGTGGAGTCGTACTCGTAGCGATTCAGATCGCGGTGGATTCCGATCTCAGCGCCGAACAACGGCGCCTCCGCATTCAACACACGTGCAGCCCGATGACGTCTCCTATGCCTTGATCCAGCAAGGAGGATGGAGAGGTTGAGGGAGAGCTCCGGCAGCACGACAGCATGGTGACGGTGGAGCTACGTGGACTCTGGCAGGGCTTCGCCAAGCGCTACGGAGAACGAGGAAGAGGAAGGGTAGGGCTGCGCCGAGAGAGAGAAGTCGTGTCTCAAATCATCCCAAACCCTTTCATATATATAGGAGGAGGGAGAGGGAGGGCTGCCTTGGCCCCTCCTCCAAGGAGGAGAGGTTCGGCCGAAGGTGGGGAAGAGTCCACCTCCCTTGTGGGAGGTGGATCTCCTCCTTTTAAATCCTTTTGCCCTTTATCTCTTTATCCCAGCCACATGGGCCTTTCTAGAAGGTCTTTGCCAGCGCAATAAGGGCTGGCACACCTCCTCTAAGGGCCCAAAAAGTCCTATGGTCGTCACACCCCTCCCGGGGGTCCTCCGGCACCCTCCCGGCACTCCCGGTACACTACCGATGAGCCCGAAAACTTTCCGGTGACCAAAACTGGACTTCCTATATATCAATCTTTACCTCCGGATCATTCTGGAGCTCCTCGTGACATCTGGGATCTCATCCGAGACTCTGAACAACCTTCAGTAACCATGTACAACATTTCCCTATAACCCTAGCATCATCAAACCTTAAGTGTGTAGACCCTACGGGTTCGAGATACACGTAGACATGACCGAGACACCTCTCCGGTCAATGAACAACAGCGGGATCTGGATACCCATGTTGGCTCCCACGTTCTCCACGATGATTTCATCAGATGAACCACGATGTCGGGGATTCAATCAATCCCGTATGCAATTCCCTTTGTCTATCGGTATGATACTTGCCCGAGATTCGATCGTCGGTATCTCTATACCTTGTTCAATCTCGTTACCGGCAAGTCTCTTTACTCATTCCCTAATACATCATCCCGTTTCTAAATCCTTAGTCACATTGAGCTCATTATGATGATGTCTTACCGAGTGGGCCCAGAGATACCTCTCCGTCACACGGAGTGACAAATCCTAGTCTTGATTCGTGCCAACCCAACAGACACTTTCGGAGATACCCGTAGGATACCTTTGTAGCCACCTAGTTATGTTGTGACGTTTGGCACACCCAAAGCATTCGTACGGTATCCGGGAGTTGCACAATCTCATGGTCTAAGGAAACGATACTTGACATTGAAAAGCTTTAGCAGATGAACTACACGATCTTGTGCTATGCTTAGGATTGGGCCTTGTCCATCACATCATTCTCCTAATGATGTGATCCTGTTATCAACGACATCCAATGTCCATGGCCATGAAACCGTGACCATCTATTGATCAACGAGCTAGCCAACTAGAGGCTTACTGGGGACATGTTATGGTCTATGTATTCACAAATGTATTACGGTTTCCGGTTAACACAATTATAGCATGAACAATAGACAATTATCATGAACAAGGAAATACAATAATAACCATTTTATTATTGCCTCTAGGGCATATTTGCAACACTATCGACCGCCGATACATCTCTATGCACATTTAACGTTCGCTTTACCTAGAAAAAGTATGAAACAAGAAGTACTTTGTAGGTGTGATAGGATAGGTTTGCAAGATAATAAAGAGCACGTAAATAAAAACTAGGGGCTGCTCAGATAAAGAAACAACTAAGTTAGTTCAACGAGTGTGGAAAAGTGGTGTTAGGAGTTGCAGAACTGTCCCTAGGCAATTGATAACTAGACCTGTAATCATTATTGCAATTTTATATGAGAGAGAGGCATAAGCTAACATACTTTCTCTACTTGGATCATATGCACTTATGATTGGAACTCTAGCAAGCTGTAACATCCCAAACTTTGGAATGTTATAATAAATATAGAATGATTGTTTGTTTGCTTGAATGATTGAAAGTGAGTGAAATTTGAAACTTTTTGAAAGTTTAATGAGAGGGAATGAAATGACTTTCCCACACTTTCACTTTGCATTTTGATCACCAGGAATTCAAATTCATTTCATCACAAAACCCTAGAGTGAAGATGACATGACTTCTTCCATTTAAAGAAATGAAAAGGGATTTGAAAAGAATTTGAATTTCATTTTGAAAAATATTTCAAATTCAGAAAACTTTATGCAACTCAATGTTTTTCATGAGAGAAGATAAAACGACTTCTTCAAATTATATGAAATATGAGTTGGAAGTTTAAAATAAATCTTTGAATAGTGAATGTGAAAATCTCTGGATTTTCTTTTGGAATCATTTCATATTTGATTCCTATTCCAATTTTCAAAGTATTCAAACCCCTGACAAAAATTTGAGAGGAGTAACATGACACTCCACACCAGGGACTTCTTGGTGATTTATTTGAATAATAAAAACCAGGGGTTATTCTGAAAAAAATATTTGCAAAGGGATTTAAAAGCAAAAGGGCAATTTCTGAAAATAATATTTTTTCCAAAGTATTCAAATGCCAGAATAAAAATGTCCATTAAATGGAATTTATTATTCTGTTAATTTTGATATAAAATTTGACTATATTTGGAATTTATTAGAATGCCTTAAAGGTTTTTGAAATGCTCTGGAAAAACATTAAATAGAAACGGTAATGGTTTTATAATAAAACGGCCGGCCCACAGCCTTTAAAGCCGAATTCATTTCATAACGGTCGCCCGCTGACTACGTCTCCCTCTTTCTCTCTCTGACCAGCGGGACCCACGCGCCCGATCGAAACCGTCGCTCGGTCGCCTTCCTCCCACGCGCCCGACGCCGTCGCCGGACCCCCTCGCCGCGGACCCCCTCCCTCCTTACTCCCCCGACCCCCTATAAGAAGCCCCGTTTCCCCTATTCCCATTTCCCCTGTTTTCCCCCTCTGCCGTGCCCTCCCCTTGCCGCTATTCCTCGCCGGACTTCTCAAGCGCCGCCGCGCCATTAACACGCCACCGCATCACCTTGACCTCCCCGCACTCTCCCGAGCCTCCGACGATTTCCCCACCACCGTGCGTATCTCCCCGACTCCTCACCTACACCGGAGACCGCCAGTACATCGCAAACGGACCTCGCCGGAGATTCGGATCCCCACCGGATTTTTCTCGAGCTCGTGGACGTCGCCACGGTCATCCCCGCGCCCCTCCAACATCACCACCCATCGCCGGGACCTCGCCGCCGTCAGTTGGAGCCCTCTGGTGACCCCCTCGACCACCGGAGACGCGCCCCGACGACCTCGAAGTCTCGGCCCCGCCGGAGAAGACCCCCGCCGTCGACCCCCTCCACTGTGAGCCCTTCCTCCTTTCCGTGTGCGTTGGATCTGGATCCAACGATCCAGATCATAACATTTAAATCGCGAACCGTTTTCTGCTAAGTACCGGTCGTCCGCCCGAAACTCCCTAGCACACACACCCCTTGACAAATCACAGAGCGACATGTGTACCCCCTGTCCGGTAGAAACCCATTTTTTTGTTCTGTTTCCAGAATAGTTTTGATTTTATTTTCTTTATATCTTTCAAACTACTTAATGTTTTTAATTGATTTCTTTTGCATTAGATCACAAATTTAATCTAGTTTCTGTGAATACCAAATTTGACTATGTTTGAACATTTAAATTGGAATTTGAACAGATTTGATTTAAATTTTGTTTTCTGAATATCTTGAGTTTTAAAATGAATTTTTGAATGATTCTTTTTCCTACTTATCACTAGTGATATTAGCTATCATTAGGTAGAGTTTGAGAATTTTTAGAATAATTTAAAATAGTGTTTTCAACTAAAACAGAATCTGTTTAGTTTCATATTAGTTTATTTATATTGATTTACTTTGTTTTTGAAAATCTGAATAAGATTTACATTATGTTTTAGATTTCATTTGGTTTTGTTGTTCCAAACCTTAGTAATTTACTTGCTGTTAACAAAAGTTAATTTGTTTAGTTTATAAATTTTGTTGTAGGGATCTATACCCTCTTTCAAATAGGTATAGTTTATTTAAAACAAATTAGTTAGTACTAGTACTTTTAACTAAAGTTTTATATAATTAGATTCTGTTTTCAAATAAAATTTCTAGTAATTCCTTTCTGTTAAGTAATGTTTTGTTAATAAAATAATTTAGTTTTGCTCTATTATGATAGGAAAACTATATCCTTAATCATTAGGTAATGTCTTATAAAACAATTTAGTTTTTCATAGAAATTATTTTCACAAAGTTTGAAATGACTTAATTCTGTTTTATAATAAAGATTTTATTTAATTACTTTCTGTTAACTAAGTTGTTTCATAATTTGTTTTCTCTTAGTTTATGGTTGTGCTTGTAGTTAAGTTCATTAGGCAAACACTTATGTTGTTTAGAATATTGTTTGCATAGTTTTACTTGTTCTTCAAAAGTAATTAATTTTGCTAACAAAATATTTACTAAAATCCTTTTATTATATTTTACTTTGTTTTGGGTTTTGTGTTACTTTTGAATTTGTTGGAGTTTTGTGTTTCAACTTTGTCTTAAGTATTTCTTTCATCAACCTTGTTGATTTTGTTTCTTGTGTTACCTTGTGATTGTTAGAATTGATTGTTAGTATGATTGCTTATATGTATGCAATGTTTGATTATAGATTTAATCGGAGAGTGACGAATAGTCTATCAAGTTATTTCTGAGAGCGATCTTTATCCTCATCAACAGTACAGGCAAGTTCACTTTGACCATCTTTTCATACCTATGTTTTATTGCATGTAGTGACATCATTCAACATATCCCTCCCGTAGTGTTATTGAAATTCTTGTAGTTGAGTAGAATGCATGAGGTAGGAACCCACCACTGGTTACTAAAGCCCCGGGAATGCTAGTTAGTGCAATGCTATGCTAAAGTAGACGGGGTCTGGTATGAGTGTTCGTGAGTGGTGTGAAGAAGGACTCCACGTCAAAACGACGACTTCATGAAGACATCTTCAAGTTCTGCATCTTCAAGACCACAAGACTTCAAGACTCGAGAAGACAAGTTTTCAATACACACTACTGGGTGAAGGACGGTTGATTGGGCATCCCTGGAGAAACCAGTGGATGGCCGGGATGCATGGAGAAGCGCCATGACATCTTGCGGAAAGCTTCACCCAGACTCAAAGAGAAGGATGAATACTTCATGCCCGGAAGCTTACCTGTGTAGCCACAAGTCATTATGGGCTCTGGCTTGGTTGATCTTTGTTGTGACTCTGCTGGGCAGTGCTACGAGATGTAGTCGATGTTAGGATTGGGATGGGCACTGTCGGACAGTCAGGGAAGCACTCGGAAAGACCATGTTTCTTTCATCCTGTTCTCAAACACCAGGCAGTGCGAGGACTTACCAGGAGGGAAAGAATCTTGTGGGTAAAGTACACAACACTCTGCAGAGTTAAACCTAATCGATTAGCCGTGTCCCCGGTTACGGACAATTTGAGCTTCTAGACTTGGATCTATCTCTGAACTCTCAACACTGGACTGATAACTAATTGTGGGCAACTTAATGATACTTGTGGGCATTTGGACATTGGTTGGCGGAACCATGTCATGATAGGTAACTCTATAGTGAAAATTCCTGATATTCCTTTGTTGTAGGAAAATAAAATCAGCTTTTACGCAAAAACTTGGACACAGAGCCTCAAATCCGTTGCATATAGAATAGTCTTTATTCTTCTGTTCTACTATGGTGATCTTGCCAGTACATTCCATGTACTGACCTACACGGCTGCAACGTCTCATGTTGCAGATACTCTTCTACGACGGGTAAGAGTACGATTCAGGGTTACGGTCCGCACTCAACTTGCCGTTGGTGTTATTGGGACTCCACTCCCGTTGACTGTATCCGCTGCTATTTTTAAGGTATATATCAGTTTTACGTTTACATGTGATTGCACTTTGATATATACATTGATGTACTGTGTGTGCCAGCATACTGATCCAGGGATGGCACAGAACACACAGAGGCTTGACTCGTTTTTGAGTCGGGTCGCTACAGAAATGGTATCTGAGCACATGTTGACTGTAGGACGTGACCCTAGAAACTGGAAAGCCTTAGGAAATGATTTCTTGAAAAACTTTGTTTTCAAAGGATCTTTTACTTCTCCTCTCTTCTGAGTTTTATCAAGAGTTAGAAAATACCCTTTTCCCCTTGATCACACGAAGGATCAACTGAAGCCCTCCAAGAAGTTCAAGATATTAGACAACTGGTGACCAACTCAGACAAAGATGTATTCCATTATGGAAGAGCTACAAAAGGATTGAAGACTATACAGACCTCAAGAAATTGAAGACCATGAAGAATTTCCAAGATCTAATGCCCCTAGAAGACCAAATCCCTGCTGTATACTTACGTTAGATACGAGGATTTGTGAGCTGTCATTTGTGTGTAAGTTTTATTTTCGACGGCCACAACTAAAATCTATTTTCAAAACCATTGTTTGTATTGTGTGTATCTCCTCCTTTCTCTCTACCATCTCATCCCAAAACCTTGAACCCAATAGATGGCATATGAAGCTGGTCTTGTACTTTCTGGACCAATGACCCAGTTAGAGGCAGAAGTATGGATTCACAAGATGGAGAATCACTTCAGGAGCAACTCGATAGCACAGAAGTATAAGGTTCAATATGCTCTCCAGCACTTTACCCAAAGTGCCGCAACTTGGTGGAAAATGCATCATGCCATACAAGGATTTAATGGAGCAAAGAATTGGGAAGAACTCAAGAAGACTCTGTTAAGATCTCGTCTCATTCAGAAGCATTGTGTTATTCCGATGAAGAAGACCCCGAGCATGCAAAATCTGTGGAGAGATAGGACACACCCAGGAAGAACACAAGAAAGGATGCCCTCATTGTGAAGAGAATCACCCTGCTGAGGAATGCCCAACTGGGCAGGTGACATGTTTCTTGTGTGAAGGAACCAACCACTACCCGGCTCAATGCCAAATATACCCCAAGGTACAGGAAGTCATCAAGCAACAGAAGGAAGCCATGAAGGAAGCCTTAAGTGGAAAATTTGGAGAACTTGTGAAGAAGAAAGATATTGAAGACCCTGATGGAGAAGGATTAACCAGATTTTACTCAAATGTCTGCTATACATGTGGAGAAGAAGGACATTTCTCACAGGACTGTACGAAGGAAAGAAAAGAGTATCTGGGAAACTTCCCGATAGAAGAAGTGGAGTTTGATCCACAGGAAATTGAAGCTTTGATCGGAACAAAGAACCTTAGGAAGAGACGAGCCCCTGAATAGAAGGACCTGAGTCATATTAGATGTTACAAGTGTAAGGATATGGGCCACTATGCCGATAAGTGACCAAGAAAGGAATCAAGAACCCAAGAGCAAGCACCAACATCAAGAAGCCCCGAGATATGTCAGAAATCATTTGTTTTCAGTGCAAGAAGACAGGACACTACTCCTATACCTGCCCAGAGAAGAATGCTAAGCATGCGTAGTTTGAGTTCGGAAGTAATAAATGTAATAGGTAGCACTCTTATCCTTTGAGGTTATGTAATGGATAATCCATTTGTTTTAAGGTTGACAATACTCTCTAAAGATGTTGGAAAGTGAAATTGAAGTTTGATTTTGAATAACATGGATGTTTACCCAAGTCGAGACATATGTCAATTCTGAGTACCTTTTTTGACACACGCAGATGACCACTCTTTATGAGTCTTTCCTCAAAGGCCCGGAAACAATCATGACCCTGACCAGTGATCATGACTACCCAAGGATCCTGAAGGATATGATGAAGCACATCCATCTTGAAGGAGATGCAGTCTACAAAGGCTACCCATTCATGGATAATGGAGTGAAACTTTGGTATGTGGAGGTACACCTTCACCGTGCAAAGGGAGTTTGCCCAAATACTACTGGACGATACTTTTACATATCTCGTGTACCACAAGCTATTTTCTTTGACGCTGTTCGTGAAGCTGCCATGGAAGCCATACGCCATATTGGAGAAATACTTGAAGCAAGACTCCGTCATACTCAGGAATACCTGCAAGAGGTGCATACGGAGATGATGGAGATGAAGCTCATGTCCACCCTAATCAAGGAAAAGATGGAGGATTTCAAGGAGCACATCGGAAATTTTCAGTGGTACTAAAATATCTCCAAGGGGAGATGAATGAATAAAGTTGAGAGTTGATGCTAGACCATACCAAACTAGGTGGATGGCAGCATTTGTAATAAAGTATTTTCTAGGAGTTTTAAGTAGTGATTGAGGATGTAACCAAGGATTGAATATGAGGAGAAGGTTAGAATGGGATAGTTAAGTTTTGAAGATGGAAATACCTGTATCATGAAGCACTTTGGATTTCATGAGCTTATCTTGTAACGGAAGTCTCAGAGTTTGTAATAAATTCATGAGTCAACGGAATTTATGGTGTCATGATTTACCTTATGTTGCATTTCATGAGTTGTTACTCTATGACCCAAGGTCTCCGACCATTTTCGAGGATATGAGAAAATATGGTCTATGCAAACATGAGTGCATTTCATTTAAGTGTGGTAGAAACCACAGGTACCTTTCCCGGATTTAGGAGTTTGGATAAATGAATACGGATGAAGAGAATGTGGAACCACCGCAAACTATCCGGATAATAACCTTTGAGACAAAGTGCTTTCGAAGTTGGAATATTGAGAAAAGGAATGATTGTGATGAAACCATACCCAGGGTTAAACAGACCGATGGAAAGGAAAATGGATTCTGCAGAGTGGAATCTAAACAAAAATAAGTCTGTGATTTGTTACCTCAAGGGTATAATGTAGTGAACTGAAGGTAATGCTGGAATATGGATCGATAGTCACCCCATGGGTGAGATGAAGTTGTTCAAGTATTCAAGTGAATCCACAAGTCACTGACCTCAGGATTGATAAGGATCAAGCCCCACCTTTGTGAAGGAAGAAATTTGGAAGAAGCTACGACTGATCAGCAAACGTTTTCTTAGGAGCATACGATAACCTGAGAGTTGTGAAGGAACGCTAGATCTTTTGTTGAGCTTGCAGAAATCAAAGGATTTATCCGAACTTTGTTCGTTGACAAGAGAAATTTCTGCAACGCTTGTGAGGAAGCCCAAGTGTTAGAATACGAGATTCACTAAACCTTATACAAGGTAATGATTTCAGTGCGACATGGCTTGGCCACCATGACGACTTACTCTTATCATTCTCTTGCTATTCGGAATGGTAAATCTGAGTGACTTACCCATAGTAAAGAGACAACGTTCTTTGAAAGCTTTTGTTGAAGCCTTAGAATGGTATGATGTAAACCCCTTGTATACGGCAGTTGCTGTCACACGTAGGAATTTTACGGTGAGGAATGTAGCCAAGACCCATTTCACTGCAGGATAACCACTAATGGTAGACCACCATGAGATCATCGATAAGTTATTTAGAATGATCACGAGACCTATCAGTTAAGAAGACCCAGTATCAGAGGAAATACATGTTGTTATGAGAACACAAGATTTTGATATAACGGAAGAGCATCACCGAAGGAGCTATCGTGAAGAAGGTGAACAGACAGATGTACCCAGAGGACTGTCAAGATGTTGAAGGACCAGTAACTCTCATTTCAAGTGTGGTAGACCCACATTTCCAGGTCAATGGAGTTTTGTTGGAAGACCCCTCACCTTCTTGGTCAATGGATTTGTTAGAAGACCCCAAACCCTAACCTTTCTTTATAGCCCTTCCGAATCTCGAGGACGAGATTCATTTTAAGTGTGGTAGGTTTGTAACATCCCAAACTTTGGAATGTTATAATAAATATAGAATGATTGTTTGTTTGCTTGAATGATTGAAAGTGAGTGAAATTTGAAACTTTTTGAAAGTTTAATGAGAGGGAATGAAATGACTTTCCCACACTTTCACTTTGCATTTTGATCACCAGGAATTCAAATTCATTTCATCACAAAACCCTAGAGTGAAGATGACATGACTTCTTCCATTTAAAGAAATGAAAAGGGATTTGAAAAGAATTTGAATTTCATTTGAAAAATATTTCAAATTCAGAAAACTTTATGCAACTCAATGTTTTTCATGAGAGAAGATAAAATGACTTCTTCAAATTATATGAAATATGAGTTGGAAGTTTAAAATAAATCTTTGAATAGTGAATGTGAAAATCTCTGGATTTTCTTTTGGAATCATTTCATATTTGATTCCTATTCCAATTTTCAAAGTATTCAAACCCCTGACAAAAATTTGAGAGGAGTAACATGACACTCCACACCAGGGACTTCTTGGTGATTTATTTGAATAATAAAAACCAGGGGTTATTCTGAAAAAAATATTTGCAAAGGGATTTAAAAGCAAAAGGGCAATTTCTGAAAATAATATTTTTTCCAAAGTATTCAAATGCCAGAATAAAAATGTCCATTAAATGGCATTTATTATTAGGTTAATTTTGATATAAAATTTGGCTATATTTGGAATTTATTCGAATGCCTTAAAGGTTTTTCAAACGCTTTGGAAAAACATTAAATAGAAACGGTAACAGTTTTATAATAAAACGGCCGGCCCACAGCCTTTAAAGCCGAATTCATTTCATAACGGTCGCCCGCTGACTACATCTCCCTCTTTCTCTCTCTGACCAGCGGGACCCACGCGCCCGACCGAAATCGTCGCTCGGTCGCCTTCCTCCCACGCGCCCGACGCCGTCGCCGGACCCCCTCGCCGCGGACCCCCTCCCTCCTTACTCCCCTGACCCCCTATAAGAAGCCCCGTTTCCCCTATTCCCATTTCCCCTATTTTCCCCCTCTGCCGTGCCCTCCCCTTGCCGCTATTCCTCGCCGGACTTCTCAAGCGCCGCCGCGCCATTAACACGCCACCGCATCACCCTGACCTCCCCGCACTCTCCCGAGCCTCCGACGATTTCCCCACCACCGTGCGTATCTCCCCGACTCCTCACCTCCACCGGAGACTGCCAGTACACCACAAACGGACCTCGCCGAAGATTCGGATCCCCACCGGATTTTTCTCGAGCTCGTGGACGTCGCCACGGTCATCCCCGCGCCCCTCCAACACCACCACCCGTTGCCGGGACCTCGCCGCCGTCAGTTGGAGCCCTCTGATGACCCCCTCGACCACCGGAGACGCGCCCCGACCACCTCGACGTCTCGGCCCCGCCGGAAAAGACCCCCGCCGTCGACTCCCTCCACTGTGAGCCCTTCCTCCTTTCCGTGTGCGTTGGATCTGGATCCAACGATCCAGATCATAACATTTAAATCGCGAACCGTTTTCTGCTAAGTACCGGTCGTCCGCCCGAAACTCCCTAGCACACACACCCCTTGACAAATCACAGAGCGACATGTGTACCCCCTGTCCGGTAGAAACCCATTTTTTTGTTCTGTTTCCAGAATAGTTTTGATTTTATTTTCTTTATATCTTTTAAACTACTTAATGTTTTTAATTGATTTATTTTGCATTAGATCACAAATTTAATCTAGTTTCTGTGAATACCAAATTTGACTATGTTTGAACAATTAAATTTCAATTTGAACAGATTTGATTTAAATTTTGTTTTCTGAATATCTTGAGTTTTAAAATGAATTTTTGAATGATTCTTTTTCCTACTTATCACTAGTGATATTAGCTATCATTAGGTAGATTTTGAGAATTTTTAGAATAATTTAAAATAGTGTTTTCAACTAAAACAGAATCTGTTTAGTTTCATATTAGTTTATTTATATTGATTTACTTTGTTTTTGAAAATCTGAATATGATTTACATTATGTTTTAGATTTCATTTGGTTTTGTTGTTCCAAACCTTAGTAATTTACTTGCTGTTAACAAAAGTTAATTTGTTTAGTTTATAAATTTTGTTGTAGGGATCTATACCCTCTTTCAAATAGGTATAGTTTATTTAAAACAAATTAGTTAGTACTAGTACTTTTAACTAAAGTTTTATATAATTAGATTCTGTTTTCAAATAAAATTTGTAGTAATTACTTTCTGTTAAGTAATGTTTTGTTAATAAAATAATTTAGTTTTGCTCTATTATGATAGGAAAACTATATCCTTAATCATTAGGTAATGTCTTATAAAACAATTTAGTTTTTCATAGAAATTATTTTCACAAAGTTTGAAATGACTTAATTCTGTTTTATAATAAAGATTTTATTTAATTACTTTCTGTTAACTAAGTTGTTTCATAATTTGTTTTCTCTTAGTTTATGGTTGTGCTTGTAGTTAAGTTCATTAGGCAAACACTTATGTTGTTTAGAATATTGTTTGCATAGTTTTACTTGTTCTTCAAAAGTAATTAATTTTGCTAACAAAATATTTACTAAAATCCTTTTATTATATTTTACTTTGTTTTGGGTTTTGTGTTACTTTTGAATTTGTTGGAGTTTTGTGTTTCAACTTTGTCTTAAGTATTTCTTTCATCAACCTTGTTGATTTTGTTTCTTGTGTTACCTTGTGATTGTTAGAATTGATTGTTAGTATGATTGCTTATATGTATGCAATGTTTGATTATAGATTTCATCGGAGAGTGACGAATAGTCTATCAAGTTATTTCTGAGAGCGATCTTTATCCTCATCAACAGTACAGGCAAGTTCACTTTGACCATCTTTTCATACCTATGTTTTATTGCATGTAGTGACATCATTCAACATATCCCTCCCGTAGTGTTATTGAAATTCTTGTAGTTGAGTAGAATGCATGAGGTAGGAACCCACCACTGGTTACTAAAGCCCCGGGAATGCTAGTTAGTGCAATGCTATGCTAAAGTAGACGGGGTCTGGTATGAGTGTTCGTGAGTGGTGTGAAGAAGGACTCCACGTCAAAACGACGACTTCATGAAGACATCTTCAAGTTCTGCATCTTCAAGACCTCAAGACTTCAAGACTCGAGAAGACAAGTTTTCAATACACACTACTGGGTGAAGGACGGTTGATTGGGCATCCCTGGAGAAACCAGTGGATGGCCGGGATGCATGGAGAAGCGCCATGACATCTTGCGGAAAGCTTCACCCAGACTCAAAGAGAAGGATGAATACTTCATGCCCGGAAGCTTACCTGTGTAGCCACAAGTCATTATGGGCTCTGGCTTGGTTGATCTTTGTTGTGACTCTGCTGGGCAGTGCTACGAGATGTAGTCGACGTTAGGATTGGGATGGGCACTGTCGGACAGTCAGGGAAGCACTCGGAAAGACCATGTTTCTTTCATCCTTTTCTCAAACACCAGGCAGTGCGAGGACTTACCAGGAGGGAAAGAATCTTGTGGGTAAAGTACACAACACTCTGCAGAGTTAAACCTAATCGATTAGCCGTGTCCCCGGTTACGGACAATTTGAGCTTCTAGACTTGGATCTATCTCTGAACTCTCAACACTGGACTGATAACAAATTGTGGGCAACTTAATGATACTTGTGGGCATTTGGACATCGGTTGGCGGAACCATGTCATGATAGGTAACTCCATAGTGAAAATTCCTGATATTCCTTTGTTGTAGGAAAATAAAATCAGCTTTTACGCAAAAACTTGGACACAGAGCCTCAAATCCGTTGCATATAGAATAGTCTTTATTCTTCTGTTCTACTATGGTGATCTTGCCAGTACATTCCATGTACTGACCTACACGGCTGCAACGTCTCATGTTGCACATACTCTTCTACGACGGGTAAGAGTACGATTCAGGGTTACAGTCCGCACTCAACTTGCCGTTGGTGTTATTGGGACTCCACTCCCGTTGACTGTATCCACTGCTATTTTTAAGGTATATATCAGTTTTACGTTTACATGTGATTGCACTTTGATATATACATTGATGTACTGTGTGTGCCAGCATACTGATCTAGGGATGGCACAGAACACACAGAGGCTTGACTCATTTTTGAGTCGGGTCGCTACACAAGCATCCGCAACTACTAAAGATCATTAAGATAAAACCCAACCATAGTATTATAAGGTATCAAAGTCATCTTTATTCCCATACGCAAACAACCTACTTACTCGGGTATGTGCTTCTGTCACTCACTCCACCCACCATAAGCAAATCATAAACATATTGCAAACCCTACAGAGGGGATCCCTCACACTTGTGCGACATGGAGAGCACCAATAATAAAACATGCAACTCAAACCAACCATGATCATCAAGCAACCCATAGGACAAAATAGATCTACTCACACATCATAGGATGGCAACACATCATTGGATAATAATATGAAGCATAAAGCACCATGTTCAAGTATAGGGTACAGCGGGTTGCGGGAGAGTGGACCGCTGTAGATAGATGAGGGAAGGTGATGGTGGTGTTGGTGAAGATGACGGAGTTGTTGGAGTAGATCGCCGTCACGATGATGGCCCTGGCGGCGTTCCAATGCCATCGGGAGAGAGGGGGAGAGAGCCCCCCTCTTTCTTCTTCTTCCTTAACCTTCCCCCTATATGGGATAAGGGTTTACCCTCTGGTCCATGGCCTCCATGGCGGCGGAGGGGCGAGAGCCCCTCCGAGATTGGCAATTGTGTCCTTTCGAAATAACATGGCCTTAGAAAGTTATCCCTACAAAATCATATGGTCTAGCTATGCTCCATGTTCCCCACACAAAGTATCTAAATCATGCACAACCCCGATGAACAAGTCAAGCAATTGTTTCACACTTTTATGTTCTCAAACCTTTTCAACTCTCACGCAATACATGCGCGTGAGCCATGGATATAGCACTATAGGTGGAATAGAATATGGTGGAGGTGATGAGGAAAAAGGAGAAGATAGTCTCACATTAACTAGGCATATCAACGGGCTATGGAGATGCCCATCAATAGATATCAATGTGAGTGAGTAGGGATTGCCATGCAATGGGTGCACTAGAGCTATAAGTGTATGAAAGCTCAAAAAGAAAACTAAGTGGTCGTGCAAAAAATTCCACTAGTTATATGAAAGTGACAAAATAGGAGACTCTCTATCATGAAGATCATGGTGCTACTTTGAAGCACAAGTGTGGAAAAAGATAGTAGCAATTGTCCCTTCTCTCTTTCTCTCAGTTTGTTGGTGGGCATCTTTGGGCTCTCTTTTTTATTTGGGCTTCGCTGGCCTCATTTATTTTGTAAAGTCCGAGAGTCCTCCCAAGTTGTGAGGGAATCATAGCTTCCATCATCCTTTTCTCACATGGGACAATGCTCTAATAATGAAAATCATCACACTTTTATTTACTTACAACTCGATACCTAGAACAAAAATATGACTCTATATGAATGCTTACGGTAGGATACCGGGATGTGCAACGATCTATCCTAGCAAATGACATAAAAAATGGACAATCCATGAGAACATCATGCAAGCTGTCTTACGATCATGCAAAGCAATATGAAAATGATGGTGCATGTCATACTAAACGGAACGGTGGAAGTTGCATGGCAATATATCTCGGAATGGCTATGGAAATGCCATAATAGGTAGGTATGGTGGCTGTTTTGAGGAAGTTGTATGGTGGCTGTTTTAAGGAAGGTGGGTTTGATGCACCAGCGAAAGTTGCGCGGTACTATAGAGGCTAGCAAAGGTGGAAGGGTGAGAGTGCGTATAATCCATGGACTCAACATTAGTCATAAAGAACTCACATACTTATTGAAAAAGTGTATTAATTATCAAACAAAGCATTAGACACATGCTCCTAGGGGAGAGGTTGGTAGGAGTTAACCATCGCGCACTCCCGACCCTCACACAAAGGTTGACAATCATTAAACAAATCATGCTCCGACTTCGTTACATAACGGTTCACCATACGTGCATGCATGATACGGGAATCAAAAACTTCAACACATGTATTTCTCCAATTCACAACTACTCACTAGCATGAATCTCATATTACCATCTTCATATCGCAAAACTATTGCAAGGAATCAAACATATCATATTCAGTGATCTACAAGTTTTATGTAGGATTTTATGACTAACCATGTGAATGACCAACTCCTGTTAACTCTCTAAATAGATATAAGTGAAGCATGAGAGTTTAATTATTTCTACAAAAGATATGCCCATGCTCTAACAAATATAAGTGAAGCAAAAGAGCATTCTACAAATGGCGGTTTTCTATGTGTAGAGAAACAGGCAATCCAAACTTCAAATGATATAAGTGAAGCACATGAAGTATTCTATAAAACCATACTCAAAAGATATAAGTGAAGTGCATGAAGCATTCTATAAATAAACCAAGGAATTTCTCATACCAGCATGGTGCATTATTAAAAGAAAAAGAAAAAGCACACGACGCTCCAAGATTTACGCAATTATGTGACGAATAAAAATATAGCTCCAAGTAAAATTACCGATGGTTGTTAGAAGAAAGAGGGGATGCCTTCCGGGGCATCCCCAAGATTACTTTCTTGGGAGTCCTTGAATATTACCTTGGGGTTCCTCAGGCATCCCCAAGGATAGTCTCTTTCCACTCCTTATTCCTTCATCCATCGTGATTTCACCCAAAACTTGAAAACTTCAATCACACAAAACTTAACAAAACTCTCGTGAGATCCATTAGTATAATAAAGAAAATTACAACTTTATGTACTATTGCCAACCAATTCATATTTTATTTTTGCATTTTAGCTACTGTATTATGATTTTTCCATGGCTTATACCACCGATACAATTGAAGTTTCATCAAAACGAGCAAAACAATGCATGAAAAACAGAATCTGTCTTAAAACAAGACAGTCTGCAGCAATCTGAACATTCACCATACTTCTGTAACTCTAAAAATTCTGAAAAATTAGGAAAAAATAAAAAAAATTCATAGTAGTACTTTTTAAAAATTTCAGAAACTTTTGACATTCCAGTAAAAAATGTAAATTCACGCACTACAGACAAAGTTTCTGTTTTTGCACTGCACACACCAAACAAGCAATCTAATCATCCTAAAGGAAAATCTTGGCACATTATTTTTATAATAAAATGGATTTGTACAAGGGTATAATTATTTTTGTTGAAAAGTTTATGTGATCAAGATTTTCAAAGTTTCCATGGGCATGAACAAAGTTCAAGGCTAGCTCCCACTTTCACAATGCTCGTCTCTCTCACTTTCACTTTTCTTTTTGAAAAAGTTTTAGGTTCCCCTCTTTTTTTTGTTTTTAAACTATATAAAATAACACAACAGAATAAAATGACTCTCTAAAACTTCCGGGTTGTTTCCCTGGCAGCGCTTTCTTTAAAGCCATTAAGCTAGGCATAAAGTGCTCAAGTAATCGATCCACCCGGATCCCAAGGTATATCAAAGCCAATTTTAATTAACAATGATTTGTAATTTAGTAGTGAGCACAAAGTTATATATATCATGTGACAATGAAGTCTAACTCTCTTCCTATGCATCATCATGTCATAAAATAACAATTCATGCACACAAAGTAAAGGCCAATACATAGCATAAGCAGTTTCTTGCAATGTTATCAAATTGGAAACATAGAGAGGTGAAGATGTAGTTCCTCTCTCATAATAATTGCAAGTAGGAGCAGCAAGCACATGAATATTATATCTATAAAAATCATCATGTGTAATGGTAAAACGCAACCCATCAATATAATCCTTAATAAGTGCAAACTTCTCCGATATAGTGTAGTTGGGAGAATTCAAAAAGATAATAGGACTATCATGCGTGGGTGCAATAGAAAAAATTTCATGTTTAACATAAGGAACTATAGAAAGTTCATCTCCATAAGCATCATTCATATTGGCATCATGGCCACAAGCATAGAAAGCATCAAGTTCATCAAAAAGGGATATTTCAAATTAATCCAAGGGATCATAGCAATCAACATAGCATTCATCCTTCGGTAAGCACGAAGGGAAATTAAACAATGTATGAGTTGAAGAGTTACTCTCATTAGAAGGTGGGAACGTGTAGCTAATCCGCTCTTCCTCCTTTTGTTCTTCGCTCTCCTCCTCATCTCTTTCATCTAATGAGCTCACAGTTTCAGCAATTTCTTCTTCCATAGATTCCTGCAAAATATTAGTCTCCTCCAAGGCAGCAGACATTATCTCAATAAATGCATAAATATCAGAATTACATTCATAATTCTCATAGCAATATTTAAGTATAGCAAAAAAATTCAGGTCTATAAACAGCATCATCATAATTTTCAAACTTCTCAAACAAAGATTCAATTTCATAAGCACCCTTAAAAGCAACGAATTCTTCTATTCGTTCCACATCATAGTAATCATAAATAACTTTAGCATAAGAAGACAAGGTTTCATTATCATTAAATTTACATGAAAAAGGAAGGTTTTGAGCCTTCATCCTTGAGCAACAAGTATAATCATATCTCTGGCATAGATTCCAAGCATACCATTTCAACATATAAATCTGATCCCATAACAGTTTCCCTTTTTGAGTCAAGCGATAATCCCTAAAGTATTCACATTGATCCAACGTGTATCCCATTATCAAGTTGAATGGGGTTTTCTCAGGATTATCAAAGTAGTGCATAATATCTTTCACATAACGAGCATCGAGGGTTTTAGGAGGTTACCCATCTCCATGAGTAGCAAGTACACCTATTTTTTTGGTATTTTGTGTTCCATATCCATAGCTAAAGATAGAAAAAAACTTAGAACAGAAAATAAAATATGCTTAGTGATAAAGCAAACAATCACACACGAGAATATTCACCCCACGATATTGCTCCTCGGCAACGGCGCTAGAAAAAGGTCTTGATAACCCACAAGTATAGGGGATCAATTGTAGCCTTTATCGATAAGTAAGAGTGTCGAACCCAACGAGGAGCTAAAGGTAGAACAAATATTCCCTCAAGTTCTGTCGACCACCGATACAACCCTATGCATGTTTAACGTTCACTTTACCTAGAACAAGTATGAAACTAGAAGTACTTTGTAGGTGTGATAGGATAGGTATGCAAGATAATAAAGAGCACGTAAATAAAAACTAGGGGCTTCTAAGATAAAGAAACAACTAATTTAGTTTAACGAGTGTGGAAAAGTGATGGTAGGAGTTGCGGAATTGTCCCTAGGTAATTGATAACTAGACCGGTAATCATTATTGCAATTTTATATGAGGGAGAGGCATAAGCTAACATACTTTCTCTACTTGGATCATATGCACTTATTATTAAAACTCTAGCAAGCATCCGCAACTACTAAATATCATTAAGGTAAAACCCAACCATAGCATTATAAGGTATCAAGTCCTCTTTATTCCCATACGCAAACAACCTACTTACTCGGGTTTGTGCTTCTGTCACTCACGCCACCCACCTTAAGAGAATCATAAACATATTGCAAACCCTACAACGAGGATCCCTCACTCTTGCGCGACACGGAGAGCACCATAGGACAGCACCAATAATAAAACATGCAACTCAAACCAATCATGATCATCAATCAACCCATAGGAAAAAATACATCTACCCACACATCATAGGATGGCAACACATCATTGGATAATAATATGAAGCATAAAGCACCATGTTCAAGTATAGGGTACAGAGGGTTGCGGGAGAGTGTGCCGCTGTAGATAGATGGGGAAGGTGATGGAGGTGTTGGTGAAGATGACGGAGTTGTTGCAGTAGATCGCCGTCACGATGATGGCCCTGGCGGCGTTCCGGTGCCACCAGGAGAGAGGGGGAGAGAGTCCCCCTCCTTATTCTTCTTACTTGACCTTACCCTATATGGGAGAAGGGTTTACCCTCTGTTCCATGGCCTCCATGGCGGCGGAGGGGCAAGAGCCCCTCCGAGATTGGATCTCTCTCTCTGTGTTTCTGCGCTCCCAGATTCTGGCCTTTCACCGTTTCTTAAATACCAGGAGATCCGTAACTCGGATCGGGCTGAAATTTTGAGGGGATTTTCCTTATAAAAATATCTTTCTTGGGGACAAAGGACATCTCCAACCGACCTAAGGGGTAGCCACAAGTCCTCTAGGCGCGTTGTACCCCCCAGGGCATGCCTGGCAGGCTTGTGGGCCCCTCGAGCACTGCCTTCTGTTGATTCCACTTCCCAAAACTCACATATATTCCAATAAAATCTCCGTAAGCTTTTACCTCATTTGGACTTCGTTTGATATGGATTTTTTGCGAAACAAAAAACATGCAACAAACAGGAACTGGCACTGGGCACTGGATCAATATGTTAGTCCCAAAAATAGTATAAAAAGTTGCCAAAAGTATATGAAAGTTGTAGAATATTTGCATGAAACAATCAAAAATTACAGATACGATGGAGATGTCTCACCTATATGGCAATCTCTCTCTCTCTCTCGATCTTCAATACAATGTTCATCGCATCTTTGCCTTGATCTATGGGATGTAATCCCTTTGTATTGTGTGTTTGTTGGGATCCGGTGAATTGTGAGTTTATGTTGAGATTATTCATGAAAAGTATTTGAGTCAAACCTTATTACTATGATTATTATTTGCATGATCATCATAGCTTCGTAATGCTCTCTGATCTATCAAGATAGTTTGGCCAACTAGATTGATATTTCTTCAGTGGGAGTGATGCATTGTAGCAGGTTCAACCGGACGAGTTTCTATATCCCAGTGACAGAAGGGTACAAGTTGTGTGTTTGTGTTGTTTCTAGTAAGGATAAAGTGATGGGGTTTATTCATATTAGTTGAGTTTACTTTGTATACATCATGTCATTGTTCTTCAAGCATTACTCCGTTTGTCATGAACTTAATACGTAGAGAGGCAAGCATACAAGCGCTCTTGTGGTGGAGTAATAGTAGTAGGTGCAGGCAGGAGTCAACCTATTTGCTTATGGACGTGATGCCTATATACACATGATCATTTCCGTGAACATCACATAATTATTCGCTTTTCTATCAATTGTCCAACAGTAATTTGTTTACCCACTATATGCTTTGCTTATGAGAGATGCCACTAGAGAACTCTACGGCCCCTGGGTCTATTCACTTATAAATTCACAAACACTATCATTACATTGCTGTTATTTATTAACTTTTATTTTACTTTTCACTTTACTATTATCTACAATTATCTACACAACTCACTTGGTTGCAAATAACGAGATCAAGGGGATTGACAACCCTCTTGCTGGCATTGGGTGCAAGTTGTTTGTTCTTTTGTGTGCATCCACTGAAGATGGTTGAGGATTGGTATTCCTATTGGTTTGATAAACCTTGGTTTCATAATTAAGGGAAATACTTACCCACTTTGTGCTACGATTACCCTTTCCTCTTCACGGAAAACCCAACACCGATCACGAGTATCAGCCACCCAAGACAACAGGGCAAGCCCAGGGGGTGGACGCGCCCTAATGGCTTGGGGCCACCTCCCCGCTCTCATGGCCCTGATCTCTGGCCTATAAATTCACAAATATTCCAGAAACCCTAGAGAGCCTCTTGAAACACTTTTTCTGCCATCACAAGTCTCTGTTCCGCCATGTGCCCATCAGGAGCCCTGTTCCGGTGCCCTGCTGGAGGAGCGGTCGATCATGGAGGGCCTCTACATAAACCTTGATGCTCCCATGGTGATGTGTGAGTAGTTCACCGTAGACCTACGGGTCCGTAGTTAGTACCTAGATGGCTATCTCTCTCTCTGTCGATGTTTTTCATTGCCATGATCATCGTGATTCCCGCACTTATCTATCTTATGTAATCAATATTTGCGGTGTGTTTGTTGGGATCCGATGAATTATGGGTTTATGTTCAGATTATTCATGAAAATATATTGAATACTTGCTGGTACTTTATGTGCATGATTGTTATAGCTTCATAATGCTCTCCGATCTATCGGTTTGGTTTGGCTAACTAGATTGATTTATCTTCGAGTGGGAGTAGTGCGTTGTAGTGGGTTTAATCTTGCGGTGCTCAATCCCAATGACAGAAAGGGACATGACACGTATTGTATTGCTGCCACTAAGGGTAAAATGACGGGGTTCATTCATATTAATAGGATTTACTTTGTCTACATCATGTCATCATCCTCCAAGCATTACTTCATTTTTACTTAATACTCTAGATGCATCCTGGATAGTGGTCGATGGGTGGAGTAGTAGTAGTAGATGCAGGCATGAGTCGGTCTACTTGTTTATGGACATGATGCCTATATGCATGATCATTGCCTTGAATAAATATTGCATAAATATGCGCTTTTCTATCAATTGCCCAACAGTAATTTGTTTACCCATGATGACCCACAAGTATAGGGGATCTATCATACTCCTTTCGATAAGTAAGAGTGTCGAACCCAACAAGGAGCAAAAGGAAATGACAAGCGGTTTCCAGTAAGGTATTCTCTGCAAGCACTGAAATTATCGGTAACAGATAGTTTTGTGATAACACAATTCATAACAAGTAACAAGTAACAAGTGTAGCAAAGGTGCGGCAAGGTAGCCCAATCCTTTTTGTAGCAAAGGACTTGCTTGGACAAACTTTTATATAAAGCAAAGTGCTCCCGAGGACACATGGGAATTTCTGTCAAGCTAGTTTTCATCATGCTCATTTGATTCGCGTTCGTTACTTTGATAATTTAATATGTGGGTGTACCAGTGCTTGGGTGCTGCCCTTACTTGGACAAGCCTCCCACTTATGATTAACCCCTATCGCAGGCATCCACAACTATGAAATAAGAATTAAGGTAAACCTAACCATAGCATGAAACATATGGATCCAAATCAGCCCCTTACGAAGCAATGCATAAACTAGGGTTTAAGCTTCTGTCACTCTAGCAACCCATCATCTACTTATTGTTGGGGAACGTTGCATGGGAAACAAAAAATTTCCTATGCGCACGCAAGATCTATCCATGGTGACGAGCATCTACGAGAGGGAGAATGGATCTACATACCCTTGTAGATCGCTAAGCGGGAAGCGTTAAGAAACGCGGTTGGTGTAGTCGAACATCTTTGCGATCCAAATCGCCGAGCGTCCCGCGATCACATCACGATCCGTCCCGCGATCCAATCATGATCCGTCCCGCGAACTCATCACGATCCGTCCCATGAACTGATAACGACCCGTTCCATGAACTCATCACGATCCGTCCCGTGAACTCATCACGATCCGTCCCGTGAACTCATCATGATCCGTCTCGCGATCTTGTTCACGGTCCTTCCAATCTAGCGCCGAACGGACGGCACCTCCGCGTTCAGCACACATGCAGCTTGGTGACGATCTCCACCATCTTGATCCAGCAAGAGGAAGTGGAGAGGAAGAAGAGTTCACCGGCAGTGTGACGGCGCTCCGGCGATGGTGGTGGAGCAATTCTGGCAGGGCTTCGCCTAAGCACTGGGAAATCTGATCTAGAGGAGCACCGGTGGAACGGGTAGCACGTGGCCGTAAATTAAGTGCCAAAACCCTAGATATCCACTAGTATATATAAGAGGAGGGTATAGGAGGTTGTGCCCAAGGGGAGGGCTCCCTCTTGGCTTCGGCCGAACTGGTGGAGGGGGAGTCCTCCTCCAATTGGGAGTCCACCTCTCACACGAGAGGTGGAACTTGGGGAGGACTCCACCCCAATTCGGTTTGGGCCTCTCTCCCCTGCGCCTAGGCCACCTTGGCCGACTCACCATCCCACTAGGGGCTGGTGGGTCGCCACTTTGGCCCATGCGGTGGGATGGCCCCACTGGTGGACCCCCGGGACCCATTCGTCACTCCCGGTACACTACCGAAAGTGCACGAAACCTTTCCGGAGTCCAAATACCACCTTCCTATATATCAATCTTTACCTCCAGACCATTCCGGAGCTCCTTGTGATGTCCGAGATCTCATTCGGGACTCCGAATAACCTTCGGTCACCACCATACATAACTCTATACTACCGAAACGTCACCAAACCTTAAGTGTGCAGACCCTGCGGGTTCGAGAACTATGTAGACATGACAGAGACACCTCTACGGTCAATAACCAATGGCGGGACCTGGATGTCCACATTGGTTCCTACATATTCTACGAAGATCTTTATCGGTTGAACCTCTATGTCAAGGATTCAGTTAATCCCGTATGATGTTCCCTTTGTTCTTCGGTATGTTACTTGCCCGAGATTCGATCGTCGGTATCTCCATACCTAGTTCAACCTCGTTACCGGCAAGTCTCTTTACTCATTCCATAATACAAGATTCCGTGACTAACACTTAGTCACATTGCTTGCAAGGCTTATTGTGATGTTGCATTACCGAGTGGGCCCTGAGATACCTCTCCGTCACACGGAGTAACAAATCCCAGTCTTGATCCATGCCAACTCAATAGACATCCTCGGAGATACCAGTAGAGCACCTTTATAGTCACCCAGTTACGTTGCGACGTTTTAAACACACAAGGCACTCCACCGATGTCCGTGAGTTGCATGATCTCATGGTCATAGGAACATATACTTGACATGCAGAAAACAGTAGCAATAAACTGACACGATCATATGCTACGTTTGTAGTTTGGGTCTTGTCCATCACATCATTCTCCTAATGATGTGATCCCGTTATCAAATGACATCTCATGTCCATGGCTCGGAAACCTTAACCATCTTTGATCAATGAGCTAGTCCATTAGAAGCATACTAGGGACATGGTTTTGTCTATGTATCCACACATGCATCTAAGTCTCCGATCAATACAATTTATAGCATGGATAATAAACGATTATCATGAACAAGGAAATATGATAATAACTAATTTATTATTGCCTCTAGGGCATATTTCCAACAGTCTCCCACTTGCACTAGAGTCAATAGTCTAGTTCACATCACCATGTGATTCGCATTGTTATGAATCTAACACCCAATGAGTTCTGGGGCTCGATCATGCTTTGCATGTGAGAGAGGTCTTATAGTCAACGGGTCTGCGACATTCAGACCCGTGTGTACTTTGCAAATTTCTATGTCAAATCGTGAATACTGCTACCACACTCCACTTGGTACTATTCCAAATGGCTGCTCCACTATATGTATCCAGATTGCTACTTCGAGTCATCCGGATTGGTGTTAAAGCTTGCATCGACGTAACTCTTTACGATGAACTCTTTATCACCTCCATAATCGAGAAACATCTCCTTAGTCTTTTAGTTACTAAGGATAATCTTGGCCGCTGGCCAGTGCTCCATTCTAGGATCGCTTTGAAACCTTCTGGCCATACTTATGGAAAGGATGACATCGGGTCTTGTGCACAGCATTGCATACATGATAGAGCCTATGGCTGAAGCATAGGGGATGACACTCATCTTTTCTCTATCTTCTGCAGTCACTTGGCATTGAGTCTTACTCAACTTTATACCTTACAAATCAGGCGAGAACTCTTTCTCTGACTAATCCATTTTGAACTCTTTCAAAATCTTGTCAAGGTATGTACTCATTGAAAGTCTCATCAAGTATCTTGATTTATCTCTATAGATCTTGATGCTCAACAATTAGGTAGCTTTATCCAGGTCTTCCTTTGAAAAACTCTTTTCAAACAACCCTTTATGCTTTCCAGAAATTCCATATTATTTCCGAATAGCAATATGTCATCCACATATACTTATCAGAAACTCTATAATGCTCCCACTCACTTTATTGCAAATACAAGTTTCTCGTAAACTTTGTATAGACTAAAAAACTTTGATCACCTCATCAAAGTGTATATTCCAACTCCGAGATGCTTTCTTCAGTTCATAGAAGAATCGCTGAAGCTCGCACACCTTTTAGCATCCTTAGGACTTACAAAACCTTCTGGTTGTATCTCATACAACCTTTCCTTAAGGAAGGAAACGATGTTTTGGCGTCCATCTGCCAGATTTCATAATTGAAAAATGCAGCAACTGCTAACTTAATTCAAACAGACTTTAGCATTGCTACGAGTGAGAAAGTCTCATCGCAGTCAACTCCTTGAACTTGTCGTAAACTACTTTGCAACAAGTCGAGCTTTACAAATGGTAACATTTACCATCAGCGTCTGTTTTCATTTTAAAGATCCATTTGTACATAACAACCTGCCGTCCAACAAGCAAGTCCACCAAAGTCTATACTTGGTTTTCATACATGGATCCTTTCTCGGATTTCATGGCCTCTAACCATTTGTTGGTTTCTGGGCCCATCATCGCTTCTCCATAGTTCGTAGGTTCATCGTTGTCCAACAACATGACCTCCAAGACAGGGTTATCGTACTGCTCAGTAGCATTGCACGTCCTTGTCGACCTACGAAGTTCGATAGTAACTTGATCCGAAGCTTCATGATCATCATCATTAACTTCCTCTTCAACTAACGTAGGCTTCACAGAAACATCTTTCTGCGATGCGCTACTTTCTGGTTGAAGCAGAGGTTCAATAACCTCATCAAGTTCTATCCTCCTCCCACTCAATTCTTTCAAGAGAAACCCTTTCTCGAGAAAGGACCCAGTTTTAGCAACAAACATTTTATGCTCGGATCTGAGATAGAAGGTTCACCCAACTGTTCTTAGGGTATTCTATGAAGATGCATTTGTCCGCTTTGGGTTCGAGCTCATTAGGCGAAAACATTTTCCACACAAGCGTCGCAGCCCCAAACATTAAGAAATGACTGCTTAGTTTTCTATCAAACCATAGTTCACACGGTGTCATCTCAACGGATTTAGATGGTGCCCTATTTAAAGTGAATGTTGTTGTCTCTAATGCATAAACCCAAAATTATAGTAACAAAATGATAATAGACATCATAGCACGCATCATATCCAATAGAGCACGACTATGACGTTCGGACACACCATCACACTATGGTGTTCCAGGTGGCGTGAGTTGTGAAACAACTTTCACATTGTCTAAAGTTGTATGTCAAACTCGTAACTTAGATATTCACCGCCACGATCATATCGCAAACATATTTATCTTCTTGTCACGATGATCTTAAACTTTACTCTGAATTTGCTTGGACCTTTCAAACGATTTAGACTTGTGTTTCATTAAGTAAATATACACTATATCTAGTCAAATCATCAGTGAAGGTAAGAAAATAACGATATCCACCGCATGCTACAAGACTCATTGGATTGCATACATCAACTTGTATCATTTCCAATAAATCACTTGCCTGCTTCATCAAAATAGAAAATGGGGTCCTTAGTCATTTTGACCAAGAGGCATGGTTCGCATGTCTCAACCGATTCGAAATCAAATGAGTCCAAAGATCCATCAGCATGGAGTTTCTTCATGCGTTTGATACCAATATGACATTTAGCGGCAGTGCCACAAGTATGTGGTACTATTATTATTAACTTTGTATCTTTCTGGCATCAATGTGATGAACATGTGTATTACTACCATCAAGTTTCAACAAACCATTCTTATTGGGTGCATGACCATTGAAGGTATTATTCATGTAAATAGAATAACCATTATTCTCTAACTTAAATGAATAACCGTGTTGCAATGAACATGATCTAATCACGTTCATGCTCAACGCAAAAAAAACACCAAATAACATTTATTTTAGGTTCGTCACTAATCTCGAAGGTAGAGAGAGCGTGCGATGTTGATCGCATAAACCTTGGAAACATTTCCAACACACATCGTCACCTCACACTTAGCTAGTTCTCCGTTTATTCCGTAGCTTTTATTTTGAGTTACTAACATTTAGCAACCGAACCGGTATCCAATACCCAGGTGCTACTAGGAGTACAAGCAAGGTACACATCAATAACATGTATATCAAATATACTTCTATCGATGTTGCCAGCCTTCTTATCTACCAAGTATCTAGGGTTGTTCCGCTTCAGCGACCTCTCTCCTCATAATAGAAGCACTTAGTCTCGGGTTTGGGTTAGACTTTGGGTTGCTTCACTAGAGATGTAACTGACTTGCTATCCATGAAGTTTCCCTACTTGCTCTTGCCCTTATCAAAACTAGTGGTTTTGACTAACCACCAACACTTGACGCTCCTTCTCGATTTCTACCTTCGCGGTGTCAAACATCGCGAATAGCTCAGGGATCATTATTTCTATCCCTGGCGTTTTATAGTTCATCACCAAGTTCTAGTAGCTTTAGTGACAGTGACTTGGAGAACTATATCAATCACTATCTTATCTGGAAGATTAACTCCCACTCGATTCAAGCGATTGTAGCACCCAGACAATCTGAGCACATGCTCAACGATTGAGCTATTCTCGTTCATCTTGCAGGCAAAGTATCTTGTTGGAGATCTCATATCTCGCAACACGGCTACAAGCCTGAAATCCTAATTTCAGCTCTTAGAACATCTCATATGTTCCGTGACGTTCAAAATGTTTCGAAGCCTCAATTCTAAGCCGTAATGCATGACGCACTAAACGATCAAGTAGTCATCAGCACATACCTGTCAGATGTTCACAACATCTACAGACGACGCTAGAGGGGTTGGCGCGCCGACCGGTGCATTAAGGACATAAGCCTTCTGTGCAGCAATGAGGACAATCCTCAGATCACGGAGCCAATCGGCAATATTGCTACCATCATCTTTCAACTCTATTTCTCTAGGAACATATAAAAATAAAAGGGAGCTACAGCGTGAGCAAGTAATCTACAACATAATTTGCAAAGACACTACTGACTATGTTCATGCTAATGAGTTCAATTAATCATATTACTTAAGAACTCCCACTCAAATTGACATCCCTCCGGTCATTCGAGTGATACATGATCCAAATTCACCAACTCAAGTCCGATCATCATGTGAGTTGAGGTGGTTACAATGGTGAACATCATCATGTTGATCATATCTACTATATGACTCATGTTCGACCTTTCGGTCTCTTGTGTTCCGAGGCCATGTCTGTACATGCTAGGCTCGTCAAGTTTAACCCGAGTGTTCTGCATGTGCAACACTGGCTTGCACCCGTTGTATGTGAATGTAGAGTCTATCACACCCGATCATCACGTGGTGTCTCAACACGACGAACTTTCGCAACGGTGCACACTCGGGGAGAACACAATTTTATCTTGAAATTTAAGTGAGGGATCACCTTATAATGCTACCGTCGTACTAAGGAAAACAAGGTGCATTAAAGGATTAACATCACATGCAATTCATAAGTGACATGATATGGCCATGAACTTGTGCTTTAGATCTCCATCTTGAAAGCACCGGCATGATCTCCATCGTCACCGGCACGACACCATGTCACCATCATCTTGATCTCCATTATCTTGATCTCCATCAACGTGTCACCATCGGGGTTGTCACGCCCTGCATGCTTCTACTACTATTGCTACCGTTTAGCGATAAAGTAAAGCATTACATAGCGCTTAATGATTGACACGCAGGTCATACAATAATTAAAGACAACCCTATGGCTCCTGCCGGTTGCCATACTCATCGACATGCAAGTCGTGAAATTCTATACATCACATGATCATCTCATACATCACATATATCACATCATGTAATTGGCCATATCACATCACAACATACCCTGCAAAAACCAGTTAGACGTCCTCTAATTGTTGTTGCATGTTTTACGTGGCTGCTACGGGTATCTAGCAAGAACAATTCTCATCTACGCAAAAACCACAATGGTGATACACTAGTTGCTTTTCAACCTTCTCAAGGACCGCCTTTGTCGAATACGATCCAACTAAAGTGAGAGAAACTGCCACCCGCAAGCCATCTAGGCAACAAGTTGCGTCGAGGGAACCGGTCTCTCGTAAGCATACGAGTAATGTTGGTCCGGGCCGCTTCATCTCACAATACCGCTGAACCAAAATCCGACCAAGGGAGGAAGCAATCTAAGCATCAACGCCCACAAACCTTTTGTGTTCTACTCGAGATCTCATCTACACATAGACCTAGCTCATGATGCCACTGTTGGGGAACGTTGCATGGGAAACAAAAAAAAATCCTACGCACACGCAAGATCTATCCATGGTGATGAGAATCTACGAGAGGGAGAATGGATCTACATACCCTTGTAGATCGCTAAGCGGGAAGCGTTAAGAAACGCGGTCGGTGTAGTCGAAAATCTTCGCGATCCAAATCGCGAGCGTCCCGCGATCACATCACGATCCGTCCCGCGATCCAATCACGATCCATCCCGCGAACTCATCACGATCCGTCCCGTGAACTCATCACGATCCGTTCCGTGAACTCATCACGGTCCGTCCCGTGAACTCATCACGATCCGTTCCGTGAACTCATCACGATCCGTCTCGCGATCTTGTTCACAGTCCTTCCGATCTAGCGCCGAACGGACGGCACCTCCGCATTCAGCACACGTGCATCTTGGTGACGATCTCCACCATCTTGATCCAGCAAGAGGAAGTGGAGAGGAAGAAGAGTTCACTGGCAGCATGACGGCACTCCAGCGATGGTGGTGGAGCAATTCCGGCAGGGCTTCGCCTAAGCACTGGGAAATCCGATCTAGAGGAGCACCGGTGGAACGGGTAGCACGTGGCCGTAAATTAAGTGCCAAAACCCTATATATCCACTAGTATATATAGGAGGAGGGGAGAGGAGGCTGCACCCAAGGGGAGGGCTCCCTCTTGGCTTCGGCCGAACTGGTGGAGGGGGAGTCCTCCTCCAATTGGGAGTCCACCTCTCACACGAGAGGTGGAACTTGGGGAGGACTCCACCCCAATTCGGTTTGGGCCTCTCTCCCCTGCGCCTAGGCCACCTTGGCCGACTCCACCAGACCACTAGGGGCTGGTGGGTCGCCACTTTGGCCCATGTGGTGGGATGGCCCCACTGGTGGACCCCCGGGACCCATTCGTCACTCCCGGTACACTACCGAAAGTGCCCGAAACCTTTCCGGAGTCCAAATACCACCTTCCTATATATCAATCTTTACCTCCGGACCATTCTGGAGCTCCTCGTGACGTCCGGGATCTCATACGAGACTCCAAACAACCTTCGGTAACCACCATACATAACTCTATACTACCGAAACGTCACCAAACATTAAGTGTGCAGACCCTGCGGGTTCGAGAACTATGTAGACATGACCGAGACACCTCTACGGTCAATAACCAATGGCGGGACCTGGATGTCCACATTGGTTCCTACATATTATACGAAGATCTTTATCGGTCGAACCTCCATGTCAAGGATTCAGTTAATCCCGTATGATGTTCCCTTTGTTCTTCGGTATGTTACTTGCCCGAGATTCGATCGTCGGTATCTCCATACCTAGTTCAACCTCGTTACCGGCAAGTCTCTTCACTCGTTCCGTAATACAAGATCCCATGACTAACACTTAGTCACATTGCTTGCAAGGCTTATTGTGATGTTGCATTACCGAGTGGGCCCTGAGATACCTCTCCGTCACACGAAGTAACAAATTCCAGTCTTCATCCATGCCAACTCAACAGACACCCTCGGAGATACCTGTAGAGCACCTTTATAGTCACCCAGTTACGTTGCAACGTTTGATACACACAAGGCACTCCTCCGATGTCCATGAGTTGCATGATCTCATGGTCATAGGAACATATACTTGACATGCAGAAAACAGTAGCAATAAACTGACACGGTCATATGCTACGTTTGTAGTTTGGGTCTTGTCCATCACATCGTTCTCCTAATGATGTGATCCCATTGTCAAATGACATCTCATGTCCATGGCTAGGAAACCTTAACCATCTTTGATCAATGAGCTAGTCCATTAGAGGCATACTAGGGACATGGTTTTGTCTATGTATCCACACATGCATCTAAGTCTCCGATCAATACAATTTATAGCATGGATAATAAACGATTACCGTGAACAAGGAAATATGATAATAACTAATTTATTATTGCCTCTAGGGCATATTTCCAACACTTATTACTTCCCAATTCCTTCCCCTAGTCCCACATAATGGTGAAGTGTTATGTAGTCGACGTTCACATAACACCACTAGAGGAGATACAACATACATCTCATCAAAATATCGAACAAATACCAAATTCACATGATTACTTATAACAAGACTTATCCCATGTCCTCAGGAACAAACGAAACTACTCAAAAAACATGATTATGTTCAAGATTAGAGGAGTATTAATTATCATAAAGGATCTGAACATATGATATTCCACCAAGTAAACCAACTAGCATCAACTACAAGGAGTAATCAACACTACTAGCAACCCACAGGTACCAATCTGAGGTGTTGAGACAAAGATAAAAAACAAGATATGAACTAGAGTTTGGAGAGGAGATGGTGCTGGTGAAGATGTTGATGGAGATTGACCCCCTCCCGATGGGAGGATCGGTGGTGATGATGATGGCTTTGATTTCCCCCTCCGGAAGGGAAGTTTCTCCGGCAGAACAGCTCTGCCGGAGCTCTAGATTGGTTTTGTGCAAGTTTCGCCTTGAGATGGCGGCGCTTTGTCCCAAAAGGTCTCTCCTGTTTTTTCTAGCTCAAAACGCTTCATATAGGAGAAGATGGGCGTCAGAGGAGCCACAGGGGCCCCACAAGCCTGCTAGGCGCGGCCAGGGGTGGTGGTCGCGCCTAGCAGGCTTGTGGCCTGCTGGTGGCCCCCTCTTGTTGATTCTTGTGCCAGTATTTTTTATTATTTCAAAATTATTCTCCATAAATTTTCAGGACATTTAGAGTTGTGCAGAATAGGTATCTCAGATTTGCTCCTTTTCCAGTCCAGAATTCCAGCTGCCGGCATTCTCCCTCTTCATGTAAACCTTGTAAAATAAGAGAGAAAAGGCATAAGTATTGTACCATAATGTGTAATAACAACCCATAATGCAATAAATATCAATATAAAAACATGATGCAAAATGTATGTATCAACTCCCCCAAGCTTAGACCTCGTTTGCCCTCAAGCGAAAGCCGAGATCGATCAATATGACCACATGTTTAGAGATAGAGGTGTCAATAAAATAAAATACGGACATGAGGGCATCATGATCAACTTTAGAACAACAATACTCATTTTATGAGATTCTTTATATTAGAGTAATAATTCATTCCTAAGATAAAATATGAGCCAAGAACTCTATTGACAACCAACAAACTATGATCTCAGTCATTGAAGCAATTGATAATTTATCATAACATCGGAAAGAGTCAATATAAGAGCTTGTAAAGAAAATCCACATACTCAATCATCTTTTAGTCTTTTACAATTGCTAGCACTCACATGGTACCCACGAGGTCAAAGCTTCAATCGAACACAGAGGAAGATAGGGACTTATAGCATTGCCTCCCAACTATTCACCTCAAGGGTGATGTCAACTATAATAACCCATGGTCACCCACATCTGAGTGGCTATATAAGTCTAGATCATTCCCCCAACACATAATGCTTGCCAAGAGAGGTGAAATATAGGAATTGGTGAAGACCATGACTCTTGTATAAAGGTAGGTACTAAAAAGTAGAAGTAACATATAGGACCTTTGCAGAGGGAAGCAGAGGTTGTCATGCACTTTTTTTTTGGATACAAAAACTTTTAGTGCATAGGAATGCCGCGTTGTATTGCTCTTTGTGATAGCAACCTTTATTATGCAGTCTGTCGCTTTTATTTCTTCACTATCACAAGTTCGTACAATGGTTATTTCCCTTACAATAAAAGATCACATATATTTAGGAGCAATTTTTATTTACTTTTTGCACCGATGACAACTTACTTGAAGGATCTTATTCAATCCATAGGTAGGTATGGTGGACTCTCATGGCAAAAACTGGGTTGAGGTGTTTGGATGCACAAGTAGTATCTCTACTTGGTGCGGAAGTTTGGCTAATGTGAGGTGGAAGCAAGCACGACATGTTGGAGGATCTAAAATGATATAACTTATATATGGATGCAAGCAAACACAACCTATTATGTTGTCTTCCTTGTCCAACATCAACTTCTTGGCATGTAATATTTTAATGAGTGGCCACAATCATGAAAGATGTCCAAGATAATATATTTATATGTGAATCTCTCTTTCTTTATCACTTCCTTTCAATTGCACCAATGACCAATTACTATGCTTGTTAACTCCCAACAAATTTCAATCACCATACTTTTTATATGTGAAGTCATTACTCCCCATAAGATCATTATGTATTCTATTTGCTTTAGTTCTATTATACTTTATTTCTTTCAAGAGCATAGTAATCTAGCAAAACCTCTCATCAAAACTACTTTTTATTATATAACTCTCGGACTTGCTTACATAAGGGGAGCAAAATAAAAAACTAAAAGGTGGATCATACTAAAACTTTTATTCTACTTGATCAAAACAAAAACAAAAAGGATTGAACTAGGAAAGATAAAAACAAAAAAAGAAAGAGGTGTGGTGTGATACGATACCGGGGCACCTCCCCCAAGCTTGGCACAAGCCAAGGGGAGTGCCCATACCCATGTGCTCAAGTATCCTTCTTCGGAGGTGATGGTGGTGGAGTTGTTGATGAGGATGGAAGCTTGTTCAATTTCCTCTTAAGCATAAAATTTTGTTCCCTCAGGTCATCTATTTCCTGCTCGAGCTTCAATATCCTTTGACATAATTCTTCCTTGCTCTCCTGCAGAAAACGAGATGGGATAAATAGAACTTTGGGTTTTCTTCTTGCGTTTGGGAGGCTTGATTTCCTGAACTCCACGTGCATGTCTCCCAGTTGAGGCATAGGAGTTTCCTCTTCATCAGAGCTTTCTTCTCGGTACTGGTCTTCTTGTTCCTCCTCCGAGAATAATCCATAAGGATCTAGGTCCCCATAGAGGTTGGGATTGGCAAGATAATGCCATATGTAGCCCTCCCCGTCAAACTCTTGAGACGACATCTTGCTCTAAATCTGCTGCAGAAACAACTCAAAACGAAAATAGGAGGTATTGTCGTCATACGATAGTGCAAACCTTTGGGAGATTAAATAATGAATTTTTGCCGAGCCAAAGGGATGTTCCACAAGAAAACGGAGTCCGGGGGGTGCACGGGGTGGTGACAAGCCCCCTAGGCGCGGCCAAGGGGGTAGCCGCGCGTAGCAGGCTTGTCGCCTCCCTGCACGTCCTTCGTACTGCCTTTTATTTTCCTAATTTTTTAAATATTCCAAAACTGAATAAAATTGCTATTGGTAAACTTTTGGAGTCGGTATACTTACCGTACCATGTACCTATTCCTTTTCAGAGTCTAAAACGTTCTGGTAAGTCTCCCTAATATGCTCTTCGGGAGTTATGGTATTGATAACATTGGTTTCAACATTAATGTGAGTACCTGAAATATAGTGTTTGATTATTTACCCGTTTACCACCTTTGGATTTGTGCCTTCAGCGTTATTGATCTTGATGGCACCGGAACAATATATCTCCTCGACGATGCAAGGCCCTTCCCATTTGGAGAGGAGTTTACCTGCAAAAAATCTTAATCGAGAATTGTATAGCAAGACATGATCACCTACATTAAATTCACGCTTTTTTATCCTTTTATAATGCCATCTCTTAACTTTTTCTTTAAACAACTTGGCATTCTCATAAGCCTGGGTTCTCCATTCATCAAGAGAGCTAATGTCAAATAACCTTTTCTCACCAGCAAGTTTGAAATCATAGTTAAGCTCTTTGATTGCCCAATAAGCCTTATGCTCTAACTCTAGAGGTAAGTGACATGCTTTACTATAAACCATTTTATACGGAGACATACCCATAGGATTCTTGTAAGCAGTTCTATAAGCCCACAATGCATCGTCAAGGTTCTTAGACCAATTCTTCCTAGATATATTAACCGTCTTTTGCAAGATCAATTTAATTTCTCTATTGCTTAATTCTACTTGACAACTAGACTGAGGATGATAAGGAGATGCAATTCTATGGTTAACATCATACTTAGCAAGCAATTTACGAAAAGCACCATGAATAAAATGTGAACCACCATTAGTCATTAAATATCTGGGGACTCCAAATCTAGGGAAAATGACTTCTTTAAGCATCTTAATAGAGGTGTTATGATCAGCACTACTAGTTGGAACAACTTCTACCCACTTAGTAACATAATCAACAGCAACTAATATATGAGTATACCCATTGGACGTTGGAAAAGGTCCCATATAATCAAAACCCCAAACATCAAATGGTTCAATAACAAGAGAGTAATTTCTAGGTATTTCCTGATGTCTACTAATATTGCCAATTCTTTGACATTCATCACATGACAAGACAAACTTATGAGCATCCTTGAAGACAGTAGGCCAATGAAAACCAGATTGTAATACCTTATGTGTAGTTCTATCTCCAGCATGGTGTCCTCCGTAGGCCTCGGAATGACACTTCCATAGGATCTATTCCTATTCATGCTCAGGTACACAACGTCTACTAACACCACCTACTCCTTCTTTATAAAGGTGTCGGCCATCCCAGAAGTAATGTCTTAAATCATAGAAAAACTTTTTCTTTTGTTGGTATGTGAAACTAGGCGGTATAAATTTAGCAACAATGTAATTAGCATAATCAGCATACCAAGGAGAATTATGAGAAGCATTTATGACAGCTAATTGTTCATCAGGGAAGCTATCATCAATAGGTAGTGGGTCATCAAGAACATTCTCTAATCTAGACAAGTTATCTGCTACGGGGTTATCAACACCCTTTCTATCAACAATATGCAAATCAAATTCTTGTAGCAGAAGAACCCACCTGATAAGTCTAGGTTTAGCATCTTTCTTTTCCATGAGATATTTAATAGCAACATGATCAGTGTGAATAGTTACTTTAGAATCAACAATATAGGAACTTATCACAAGCAAACACAACTGCTAAAAATTCCTTTTCAGTGGTAGCATAGTTTCTTTGAGCACCGTCTAGAGTTTTGCTAGCATAATGAATAACATTTAATTTCTTATCAACTCTTTGTCCTAGAATAGCACCGACAACATAGTCACTAGCATCACACATAATTTGAAAAGGTAGGTTCCAATCAAGTGGTTGAACAACAGGTGCGGAAATCAAAGCATTCTTGAGAATTTCAAAAGCTTCTACACAATCATCATCAAAAATGAATGGAATGTCTTTTTGCAAAAGATTATTGAGAGGCCTAGAAATCTTAGAGAAATCTTTAATAAATCTCCTATAGAAACCAGCATGACCAAGGAAACTTCTTATACCTCTGATATTCGTAGGACACGGCATTTTTTCAATAGCATCAACTTTAGCCTTGTCAACTTCAATACCTCTTTCAGAAATTTTATGTCCCAAGACAATGCCTTCATTCACCATAAAGTGGCACTTCTCCCAATTCAAGACCAGATTAGTTTCTTCATATCACTGCAAAACTCGATCAAGGTTGCTCAAACAATCATCAAAAGAAGTTTCGTAAATGGAGAAATCATCCATGAAAACCTCAAGAATCCTTTCACAAAACTCATAGAATATAGCAGTCATGCATCTTTGAAAGGTAGCAGGTGCATTGCATAAACCAAAAGGCATACTTATATAAGCAAAGGTACCAAAAGGGCAGGTAAAGGTGGTCTTTTCTTCGTCCTCTTTTTACACAGGTATCTGAGAGAAACAAGAATAACCATCTAGAAAGTAGAAATGTGTGTTTAGATAATCTTTCTAGCATTTGATCAATAAAAGGTAGAGGGTAATGATCTTTCCTAGTAGCTTTATTCAATTTCCTAAAATCAATTACCATTCTATAACCTGTAACAATTCTTTGCGGGATCAATTCATTTTTATCATTAGGAACTATGGTAATACCCCCTTTCTTAGGGACATAATGAACATGACTAACCCATCCACTATCAGCAATAGAGTAAATGATTCCTGCCTCCAGAAGCTTTAATATTTCATTTCTTACCACTTCCTTCATTTTAGGATTCAACCGTCGTTGGTGATCAACAACTGGTTTAGCATCAGGCTCCATTTTAATTTTATGCTGACATAGAGTGGGACTAATGCCCTTAAGATCGTCAAGAGTATATCCAATAGCAGCACGGTGCTTCCTCAGAGTTTCCAATAATCTTTGTTCTTCATGCTCTGAAAGGTTAGCACTAATAATAACAGGATATATCTTCTTTTCATCAAGATAAGCATATTTCAAAGTATCAGGTAATTGTTTAAGCTCAAACACAGGATCACCCTTGGGTGGAGGAGGATCCCCAAGTATTTCAACAGGCAAGTTGTGTTTCAGGATAGGATGCCGATCAAATAAAATCCTATCTATTTCATTCCTTTCATTCATATGCATATCATTTTCATGGTCTAGCAAATATTGCTCTAATGATTAGTAGGAGGAACAACAATAGAGGCAAGACCAATAATTTCATCCTTACTAGGCAATTCTTTATCATGGGGTTGTCTATGAAATTTACAGAAATTAAACTCATGATACGTATCCCCAAAGCTTATGGTAACCGTTTCCTTCTCACAATCTATCCTGGCATTAACGGTATTCAAGAAGGGTCTATCAAATATAATGGGACAAAAATTATCTTGTGGGGAACCAAGAACAAGAAAATCAGTAGGATACTTTATTTTCCCACACAAGACTTGAACATCTCTAACAATCCCAACTGGTGATATAGTATCTCTATTAGCAAGTTTAATTGTAACATCAATTTCCTCTAACTCAGCTGGTGCAATATCATTCATAATCTCTTTATATCAGGAAAAGAGAATTGCACTCACACTAGCACCCATATCACATAAGCCATGATAACAATGATCTCCTATTTTAACAGAAACAACAGGCATGCCAACAACGGGTCTATGTTTATCTTCAGCATCAGGTTTAGCAAGTCTAGCAGCTTCATCACAAAATTGAATAACATGCCCATCAATATTATCAACCAAGAGATTCTTAACCATAGAAATACTAGGCTCAACTTTAATTTGCTCGGGGGGGTGTATGTGTTCTAGCACAGCTCTTACGAACCATAGTTGAAGCTTTAGCATGATCTTTTATTCTAACAGGAAAAGGTGGTTTTCTCAATATAAGCAGTGGGAATAACAGGATCAACAGTATAAGTAATAGTTTTCTCTTCAACTTTAATAGGTTTAACTACTTTCACTTCAATGGGAGGATGATATTTAAACCACTTCTCCTTAGGGAGATCAACATGAGCAGCAAAATATTCACAAAAAGAAGCTACTATCTCAGAGTCAAGTCCATATTTAGTGCTAAATTCACGAAAAGCATCGGTGTCTATGAACGATTTAACACAATCAAACTTAAGGTTTATACCTGACTCCTTACCTTTGCCGAGTTCCCAATCTTCAGAGTTGTGTTTTATTATTTCCAATAAATCCCATTTGAAGTCAATATCCTTCTTCATATAGGAACCAGCACAACAAGTATCGAGCATGGATTGATCATTACAAGAAATCCAAGCATAAAATTCTGAATAATAATTTCTCTCGAGAGCTCATGATTGGGGCATGAATATAACATTGACTTTTTTAAGCCTCCCCCAAGCTTGAGCGATTCTTTCTCCTTCACGAGGCCAAAAAATATAAATATAATTCCAATCATGATGAACTAGATGCATAGGATAGAACTTCTGATGAAATTCCATTTTCAATTTGTTGTAGCTCCATGATCCAATATCATCACATAGCCTATACCATGTCAATTCCTTCTCCTTCAAAGATAAAGGAAAGACCTTCTTATTGACGTGATCCTCAGGCAGACCTACAAGCTTAAATAATCCACAAACTTCATACACATAGATTAGATGTAAATCGGGATGTAGTGTTCCATCTTCCGCGTAAGGATTAGCTAGCAGTTTCTCTATCATACTCGAAGGAATTTCATAATAAATATTTTTAGTAGGTCAGTAGGTTGAGGGACAACTCTTTGTGTTTCCGGTTGAGGTGAAGATACCCCGAACAATCCCCTCAAAGGATTACTTTCCATAGTAACAAGTGACAGTAAATTTCAGCACGCTATATAAATTTTTCATTACCAGATTCCATTACCAAAGGCGCTTCACTCCCCGGCAATGGCGCCAGAAAAGAGTCTTGATGACCCACAAGTATAGGGGATCTATTGTAGTCCTTTTGATAAGTAAGAGTGTCGAACACAACGAGGAGCAGAAGGAAATGGCAAGCTGTTTCCAGTAAGGTATTCTCTGCAAGCACTGAAATTATCAGTAACAGGTAGTTTTGTGATAAGATGCTACCTCTTGAGCATGCGTTGGTTTTCCCTTGAAGAGGCAAGGGTGATGCAGCAAAGTAGATAAGTATTTCCCTCAGTTTTTGAGAACCAAGGTATCAATCCAGTAGGAGGAACAAGCAAGTCACCAATGGATGCACCTACACAAATAATCAAACTCTTCCACCCAACGCTATAAAGGGGTTGTCAATCCCTTCACGGTTATTTGCAAGGATTAGATCTGATAGAGATAGATGTAACGAGTGCGGAAAGTAAAAGGTAAATAAATTACAACAAGTAAATATCTAAAATATATATGGAAAATAGACCTGGGGGCCATAGGTTTCACTAGAGGCTTCTCTCTTGAAGGCAAATATCATGGTGGGTAAACAAATTACTGTCAAGCAATTGATAGAAAAGCAAATAATCATGTAGTTATCCAAGGCAATGATCATTCATATAGGCATCATGTCTTTGACAAGTAGACCGAAATGATTCTGCATCTACTACTATTACTCCACACATCGACCGACTCCTGCCAGCATCTAGAGTATTAAGTTCATAAAGAATAGAGTAACGCATTAAGAAAGATGACATGATGTAGAGGGATAAACTCAAGCAATATGATGACAACCCCATCTTGTTACCCTTGATGGCAACAATACAATTCGTGCCTCGCTACCCCTACTTTGTCACTAGGTGAGGACATCGCAAGATTGAACCCAAAACCAAGCACTTCTCCCGTTGCAAGAATTACCAATCTAGTTGGCCAAACCAAAACAATAACTCGAAGAGACTTGCAAGGATATGAAATCATGCATATAAAAAATTAGAGGAGATTCAAATAAGATTCATGGATAATCTGAACATAAACTCACAATTCATTGGATCTTCACAAACACACCACAAAAGAAGATTACATCGGATAGATCTCCATGAAGATCATGAAGAACATGGTATTGAAGATCAAAGAGAGATAAAAAGCCATCTAGCTACTACTATGGACCCGTAGGTCTGTGGTGGACTACTCACACATCATCGGAGGTGCAATGGAGTTGATGTAGATGCCCTCCGTGATCGATTCCCCCTCCGATGGATTACCGGAGAAGGCCCCAAGATGAGATCTCTTGAGAATAGAGGCTTCTGATGGCGGAAAAGTATTTTCGTGGCTTGTTCTGATGTTGGGGGAATATTTGGGTATTTGTAGGCCAAGAAATGGGGTTAGGAGTCCTGCCAGGAGGCGATAAGCCTGCAAGCCACAGCCAGGGGGGCCGCGCCTAGCAGGCTTGTGGCACCCTGGCACCTCCCCTGACGTGCACTCGAAGCTTGGATGACTTGTTTCCTTCCAGAAAATTCCTTCCGGAGGTTTTATTCTGTTTGGACTCCGTTTAATATCCATATCTGCAAAACTCAAAAACAAGGAAAAAATAGAAACTGGCACTTGGCTCTGGATTAATAGGTTAGTCCCAAAAATAATATAAATAGTATATTAATGAAATAAAACATCCAAAATAGATAATATAATAGCATTCCATCATCAAAAATTATAGATACGTTGGAGACGTATCGTAAGACAATTCGTAACGAGTAACAAGCAACAAGTGTAGCAAAGGTGCAGCAAGGTAGCCCAATCCTTTTTGTAGCAAAGGACAGGCCTCGACAAACTCTTATATAAAGCAAAGTTCTCCCAAGGACACATGGGAATTTCTGTCCAGCTAGTTTTCATCATGCTCATTTGATTCACGTTCGTTACTTTGATAATTTGACATGTGGGTGGACAGGTGCTTGGGTGCTGCCCTTACTTGGACAAGCCTCCCACTTATGATTAACTCCTATCGCAAGCATCCGCAACTACGAAAGAAGAATTAAGGTAAACCTAACCATAGCATGAAACATATGGATCCAAATCAGCCCCTTACGAAGCAACGCATAAACTAGGGTTTAAGCTTCTGTCACTCTAGCAACCCATCATCTACTTATTACTTCCCAATGCCTTCCCCTAGGCCCAAATAATGGTGAAGTGTTATGTAGTCGACATTCACAAAACACCACTAGAGGAGAGACAACATACATCTCATCAAAATATCAAACGAATACCAAATTCACATAATTACTTGTAACAAGACTTATCTCATGTCCTCGGGAACAAAGGGAACTTCTCAAAAAGCATGATTATGTTCAAGATTAGAGGAGTATTAATTATCATAAAGGATCTGAACATATGATCTTCCACCAAGTAAACCAACTAGCGTCAACTACAAGGAGTGATCAACACTACTAGCAACCCATAGGTAACAATCTGAGGTGTTGAGACAAAGATCGGATACAAGAGACGAACTAGGGTTTGGAGAGGAGATGGTGCTGGTGAAACTGTTGATGGAGATTGACCCCCTCTCGATGGGAGGATCGTTGGTGATGGCGATGGCTTCGATTTCCTCCTCCGGGAGGGAAGTTTCCTCGGCAGAACAGCTCTGCCGGAGCTCTAGATTGGTTCTGTGCTAGTTCCGCCTCGAGACAGTGGCGCTTCGTCCCGAAAGGTCTCTCCGATTTTTTTCTAGGTCAAAACGCTTCATATAGGAGAATATGGGCATCGGAGGAGCCACAGGGGCCCCACAAGCCTGCTAGGCGCGTCTAGGGGGTGGCCCCGCCTAGCAGGCTTGTGGCCTGTTGGTGGCCCCCCTCTGGTTGATTCTTGCGCCAGTATTTTTTATTAATTCCAAAAATATTCTCCATAAATTTTCAGGACTTTTGGAGTTGTGCAGAATAGGTATCTCTGGTTTGCTCCATTTCCAGTCCAGGATTCTAGCTACCGGCATTCTCCCTCTTCATGTAAACCTTGTAAAATAAGAGAGAAAAGGAATAAGTATTGTACCATAATGTGTAATAACAGCCCATAATGCAATAAATATCAATATAAAAACATGATGCAAAATGGAACTATCAACCCACCGTATCCTTCTTCGAGAGAGAAGCCTCTAGCGAACACTATGCCCCCCGGGTCTCCTCACAAATATAATTATAATAACACTAAATACCTTTCTGCCATTATATACTTTATTTTTATTTACAATTTATATTTATCGAATTATCGATCTATCACTACTTACACTTGCAGGTAACGAGTTCAAGAGGATTGACAAGCCTCTTGCCTGCGTTGGGTGCAAGTGTTTGCTTTGTGTGTAGGTGTTGAAGACGGGAGTTTGTGTGGTTCTCCTATTGTTCGATAAAGTTGGTTCTCACTAAGGGAAATAATTACCTCTGATGTGCTGCATCATCCCCTCCTCTTCAGGGAAAACCCCAACGCAGTTTACAAGTATCAGGCCTTCTGGCTTTTTACCATGTGGCTTCCAATGAGCTTCTTTTCTCCTTTCGGCTGGAGTGGTCTTTTTCTTTGTAACCTCCACCATGTGGATAACCTTAGACTCCTCGCTGAATTTCAAGTATTTTTTTCTCTGGCAAATTCAAAAACCTAAGAAAAGTATTTCAAAACATGCTGCATGGGGCTAGTTCCAATATTTAGCTCATGACGTACATATTTTACTTTTGAAGGATTAAAGAAAGATTTAATGATATCATAAACATGATCAACTTTAATCTTTTCCTACGAACAGAGATACCAATTTTGACCATTGTACCTCATCCTGTCAAGTAAACTCCAAGTATCCAATATCTCGGTTCTCATAAAAGACCCTTTAGAAGCAAGATCTAAAGCTTGTTTGCTTTGTGAGTTAAGCCCACCATAAAATTAATTGACTATTACACAGACATGATAATAATGTTTGGGACATGCAATAAGTATTTCAGGATACCTTATATATGTATCTACTAGCTTCTCACATTCTCGTTGTCCAAAGCTGCTAGTATTCCTTCTGATTGTATATAGCTTCCCTTGAGGATAATAATAAGAGAACACAACTAGTAACTCGGTGTATTTATGTCTTGGCACTGTAACCGCCTTGTAGCCCTTCCTTGGAGTGAATAGGGGCATGCTTCTGCTTTGATCTCATCATTAATTAATTAATTCCTGCAATGGAAGAGTCCCACGTGCAAGATTAAAATTGTCAATATGCTCATAAGGACATTCAGTTGCATTGCCTCGAAATATATTCTCTTTTATCATAGCATTTAACCGAGGGTTTATCTCATATACTTTACCAGGTAAGTCAGTACCAATAGTTATAAAGTTTACCCCTCGAGCCAGTCATGATACTAACTCAGCACCTACCTAATAAATTTGTTATTGAAGGACCATGGCTGCTTTTAATCTGCAAGAACGGTTAGATCACAAAAAAATTATTTAAAACTTAAGGCTCCAAAAGCGCTCAGCTCCAAGGCAACGACGCTAGAAAAAGCTTGATAGCCTGCAAGTGCACATGGTTAGTTGTAGCCTTTTCGAAGTAAGAGTATCTATCCCACAAGGAGCACATGAATCAGACTTTTGCCTCTTTGTAGAGAATTGTGTAACTTTGTGTGTGTAGATGATTATATACTTAAAGCAGAGTGAGGAAGAATTTGAATAAGGATTAAGAGATATAGTGATTTGTAACTAAATAACATAAAAGTAAATAATGGACATTAATTGTAATGATTGTGTAACAACTGAATAAAAAGGCGTACTCAGGGAGTCCGGAATCCCCATTGGTATGTTTCTAGTACCACTATGCATCTGCATAGCATGGAACGGATACTTGAGCCACTGTTGACGATTATGCTGGGCGAAGCCGAGTGCAGAACACATTCTACTTGTGGTAGACTTCATGTCACGCACGTCACCATCATAGTATCCCCTATGGGTTACAACTCATGCTAATTAAGGGTTTCCCCATGGACACGACCTCTCTAAGAGTTCTCCAAAAATCATCGGTCACTTGTAAAGGTTAGGAGCAGTAGGCTTTTGCTGTCAGCTCGAATTACCTCCGCAACCTAGACCTAGGCAAAGACAGTGATATACTTCATGGACAATAAAGGCACAAATGCTGAGTGGGGCCCCTTCACAACATTCATGTATTTATAAAACTAAGCATTCAACAGAGGATCTCATATCCACAATATACGTTTCAGATCCTACACATACCAAGGTTCATCCATATCCTTGAGAGCTAGGGTGTTTACTCACACATGGGAACAACAAACATCATGGCAATGGTAATGAGATACATGAATGAATGATTCAAATGATACACCGAAGGGTCGACTAGGGTTCATGATGTTGCAGAAGATAAGGATGTGGATGATGATGATAAACATGGTGGTGAAGATGATGGCGATGATGTTGCCCCCCCCCCCTCCTTGCGGTGAGAGGAATCCCCTTCTTCTCCTGGTTAATCCTCCCTCCGGATGTACTCCAAAGGCTAGGGTTCTGCCTTCTAGATGAGTTTCTGGTGTCTCTGTGCGTCTGATCAATGATCCGCTTCGACAAGATGAAAATATTTGATCTTCCAAAGGCGGCGGCGGCCCGTATGACCGCTCATACGAGCGCTCACGGTTGTATGGAACGTCGTCATTTGCTTTGGAAGCCCGACGACGCCCGTTCCTTTGGCCTCGATCTTTTTACGAAAAGTGATTATCACATTAAATACGTGATTCCGGTATCTTTCTTGGGGTTCTCCACTAAATGAATATTAATCCAAAAGACATTACCTGAGGGATTATCAACAAAAAAAATGCACGAACGCAGTAAAATTTCACAAAGCCTACCTCGTAGGCACAAAATACATAGGAAAATTATCAGATGAATTGGACTCATCAATGGTTTCACATCATAAATATTATTAATATAAAGGAAACACAACTCTAACATAGTAAAATATTATGGTCGACCCTCGAGACGACCCCACCTTCCCTGATATTCGAGGTCTACTAGCCCTCGCCTCTAAAATATCCCCCCCTCGAAGGCCAGGAAGTTCCAAGCCCAATCCATGAAACACTGCTCACCACCTCTGGCGAGCCTCCCACGACCACGTCGCTTCCCCTGTCGCTCTTTCATGTCATCACCACATCTCTCTCTCCTCCCATCGCTATGATTGCCGGCCAACAGCCACTAACTTTCGCTGGCGAGGCTTGACGACAGCCCGCATCGATATTGGTATGTTTTGGTGGAGGTGCATGAGTAATACTTTCATGAAATTTCATCATTTTTATTCACACTTTTCCAGATTATTTGGAACATTTAGATGCTATACCTCCTATTTGACATTAAATTTGATTTTCTTTAGAGTTATCGATGGATATATGTTGTATTTGAATTTATTTATATATTTTTTAGAATCATGCATTTAAATTGTTGTCGAGTTACATGTGATAGAAACATACAAGATTGAATTATTATGATCCATAATTAAATTTAAAATGCAGTTCATACAAGAGTAATGGAAAAGAAAATATTTAAACTAGAGTCTGTTGAGTCAAAACAGGATAACTGTTTCACCCGCAAAAAGAAGAGGGTTACTCTAGGAAAATAACTAGAGACTACCCCTAAATGATTTCACGTTCCATTATTTTAGAGAGCCCTACATACCTAAGAGGTCCATCCTCACTATTGTATCTATCTTCACATTTAATCTATCCAGATCATCAAGTAGGTTCACCATGTAAAACACTTTCTCATTAACTCTTCATGTGCGTGTTTCACTAACTCTTCATGCGCATGCAACCTATCACAAATAACTATCAACTATTTTTTTTGTGCACTCTCAAGCAGCCATGTCATCCTAGGTTTCTTTGCTATATGTATATGTCTCGAGGTCATCCGTCCACTCCAGAGGTCTGGCACGAGTCCCCATTCAACCATTTGGTTCGACTTCATGTGTTGTTAAATGCAATCATCTGAGTCCGAAAGCCCAAACGACCCTATTTTTTCATTCCCATCCTCTTGTGCTTCATGCATGTACATGTCTCTTTTTCTACCCACGGGCCACACAATTGTGCTAGTTGCCTTCGTTCCCTTGAATATCCAGTGTTTCAAGAAACCTTTTAATCCCAATTTGATTCCATTGCGTAGCGCATCAAGTTTTTTTTATTTTTAACAATCAATTGTCCCATGCAACCTTTTAATCCAAATTTGATTCCATTGCATACACCCAGGTAGCTAATAATGTTTGTTTTCACGACGGAACTAAGCCTCACCTAATGGGGAAGCATGCATGGTTGTGTACCAAACAAGACAAACAAACAAAAATTAGAGCTACATGAGTATATTGTGGTGAATGTCTGCAATACACTACACATGGTTGATCCTTTGAGAATCATGATTTACTCAACATTGGGCCTACAGATATATAAGCGACCTTCTATCTTTTATATAGAAAATCAAATTATGAGTGAATCTGTGTTCTAATTTTCTACGTGAGCCATGTTTATTTTATGAATCCGTGTTTGTAGTTTCTATCAATGTTTTAAGTTTGGCCAAGGGTTAAGATGTCTCTAATATCTCTACTCAATGATGTTTTCGTCTTATCTCGCCCCGTTGATATATTGTCAAGTTAATAAATTCACAAAACAAGAATCACACTCATTTTCGGCTACTTCATCAAATTTTCTTTAGATTCTTACTCTAAACAATATAACTTTCAACAACATTCGTTATCGTAAAATTATACTATTTCCCATAAGCTTTCTCATAATTTTTGAACATTAAGTTATTTATTAACAGTTCCCGTAGCAATGCGCGGGGTATCATCTAGTTTGCTAGAATGGGTCTCACTCGCATTTATTACAAGATACTGGCTCACTAAACATGAACTGAAGGTTGATTTGGACAGGCTCTATCTTTATATTTCTTTAAAGTGAGAAACGACGACTTGATGCATTGGTCTTCAACCTCGAAGTGAAAGGTCATGTCACCCACCACCATGAGTAGCGGATATCTCTAATCTCCTACTTAAAAAGATGCAAGATTTTGTTGTTTGCCCCTTCTTAGTTCATCCTTATGTACACTTTCCCCCTATCCTCTCCCAGATTTTATTTTATTTTTTCCTTTCATCTCTGATTTTCCCCACCATTTTTTCTTAAAAACCAAAATCTGCATCAACTATCCCCATCTTTTACTGACTTACCAAATAAAAATAGGTTATCTTTCATAAACCAATAATGTTTATCAAACAAAATCATATTATTTCACACAATCACATTAATATGGGCAAGTAAACAATAGACCAACTTACTACAAGAGTATTTATGCCCCAGTACAACGCAGGGACAATTATCTAGTCCAAACTAAAGTAATACATTAAATAAAACACGTATGTTACGTCGAGTTGGCGTATGTACATAGGTAACTCCAGTGAAAACAAACTCGTCGATTTGGCATACGCGGATAGATAGATATATCACTATGTGGATAGAGCACTCCGAGCTGAAGTTGAATAAAACACACCAAGTTGGCGTACATACATGATACACATGACACTACCTAGGTAATTCCAACGAAACTACCTTGTTTAGATAGGTAATAATCCGGGTTAGAGTGCATTGTATCGATCTACACCTAGACCTAGCTATGGTGTTTACCTCTCATTTTCACCCGGGGGCGGGCCGGGCAGCTTTGCTTTGTTATTACCGCCACACCACCGAGAAAGGGAAAGAGATCTTGGTGACGCGGGAGGAGATCAATAATGTATGTAGGTCGCTGCCGCTCCTATAGCTTAACCAAGTGGCGCGACGAAAGAGAAAGAGAAAGTCGGATTAACAATGCGAATTAACAGTCTCGATTAGCCTTTCTGACTTGTACACTAATGGATGTGCCGCCCACCCACGCAATGCAAGCAGCCATCGGTTGATAAACCGGCCACGATGGTCGATGGCGATGTCAAGCACTCGACACGCCCTAGACACGATGTTTATACAAGTATATATATAAGTAAAGAAGAGAAGCAAACCGAGGTGGTTGCTTGCATAGACCAATTAATCCTGGATTAGGTGCATGCAGGGGAGGGAGGGCGGGGGGGGGGGGGGTCAAGTGGCGCCGGAATCGGACAGGAGATGCTGATCGGAAAGGATCCCCTGCCCAGTCATTCCGGATTAGAATATCCATGTGCGCCACAATGCAACAAAGCGTCCGTCCATTCATCCGTTCTGGATTCATAACGGACGCACCTATCCAGTACGTCACTAAGTAGTGATCTAAATTCTTTTATATTCTTTTTATTTAGTTTTATAAGTCTTTATAAACATTTCAGACATAGTGTAAAATAGTTTAATTTAAGTTGTTTGAAATGATTTACAAAAATGAACAGAGGGAGTATTTTTTTTACGGAAGGAGTACAAATTGATAAACTGGCCCAGCACAGATGGCAATGAATTGGCAACTCCATACGATATCGACGGGCCAGAGGAGACTTGCATCAGCATGTCTTTTTCTATCCAAACAAACACGTGGATGAACAACTTTTAAGAGCATGTATAATGATGTTATCTTAGGAGTGCCACGTAGGATGGATGATGAGGTGGAGGAGAGAGAACTTAAAAAAAGGCTTTGTCTTCTCTTATTTAAGAGAAGACAAGAGGTGATCTCTTAGCACAATATGTCTCACCGTGTTTTTAGGAATTACTAGTTATTGAAGATAAAGCTAAGAATTGAAGATAAAGCTAAGAGATGACTCATTGTAGACTTTTTTTTATCATCTCTAAATTACATGCAAGACTTAAGATAAAACTATCTTATTAACCATTGTACATGCCCTAAGGGTGTATAGTAGTTCAGATACACATTTACCAAGCGTATTAAAACCAGTATGGGAGAACCGTACCACTCCACTTCCATACACACAGCGTGGGCCGGTTAAAGCATTGTGTATCCATTTCTGTGACAAGTAGTTCCGACGGAGGGAATAGTATTGTACTCTCTCCGTCCTAAAATAAGTGTCTTAACGTTGTACTAGCCCTAGTATAAAGTTATACTAAGCTTAAGACACTTATTTTGAAACGAAGGGAGTATTTATTATAACATCATGGATTTAGGATGCAACCAGGGAAGGGCAGGCCAGAAACAAGCAAACAGAGTTCAGCGCGTTGCGACTGGAAAAAAATCGTTCCCTGGAACATCGACGCACGGTGACGCAGGCGCGCACGAACGGTGGTCGCTGATATATAACTGGATCCATGTCATAGCTTTCAATTTGTTAGTGACCAACCAAGCATTAGTTAAACTGGGAAACAATAAATTGAAACCATCAACACTACTGCTCTCTTCAAGTTCAACGCACCAGACCATGTCGTTCTGCTCCACTACTAAAATGGTTGTAGCTGCAAGCCCCAAGTCACACGGCTGGGCTTGGTTCAGCAAAGTCAAGCATGACATGAAACGTATTCAAATGACACAACACAATCGTGATCACAACTTTGAAATGCCATGTTTGTTTACATTGCATGCTTTCGCACGCTTCCAGTTTTTTTACATATATACAACTAATACATACAGTTGTGCTTAAATAGTCCAAGTGTCGATTTGGTCTAGTAAATACTTAACTATTGAAAGATTGACAAAACATCTCCTTGCTACCTAAACCGCAACAAGTTTGCAAGTAATGGACGGGCTTGGAAGATAAAAAAACACATGCATGGCAGAAGGACGGACCAAAAACGGGAGGAAAAGTCCCAACTATGCTGCTCCACCTATTGACACTTTCTAGATGTAGTCGACCAACAAATATACAATAGATGTCTACTAGTATTGGTGTGTCTTAGAGTAAATATAATAAGATGACGTAGGCGAGCTGTAGGATTTAAAATATTAGTATATTTTTATTATGTTGGAGAAGAGACAAGAGGAGCGGGCTACGGATTAACAGTCAACTGTAACACATGTTCCTAAAGACTTTATGAGAGAATGAGGAGGACCATGCATGTATCAATAAAGTAGTGCATGTTTATATCTAACTATTATACTTGCCGGCTATAAATTTAACTATAAATGATGTGACAACATCATATAATCAGGAGTGACTATACTATTAACCATGCTCTAAGGATTATAGATGGCCGAAATCTCAAGGACATCGAGCGACCGTCGTGGTAGATGCAGCCATCACTGAAATTCAGTGCAAAATTGCATGCACAGGCCGGCGTGGCGTGAGAACAGGATATTTGAAATTACTAACGTCCCGTTAGTCCGTCACAACGTCTGCCATGGTTAGTCGGTCATCGCTGCGGTTGACATGACATGTGGCTGGTCCCACAGAGGAGGAATTAGAACTTAGGGTACGTACAATGATGTTATCTTAGAAGTGTCATGTATGATAAATGATGAGGTGAAGGAGACAGAACTCATAAGAAAAGATTTGTCTTCTCTTATTTAAGAGAAGACAAGACATGATTTCTTAACACAATATGTCTCACCATATTTTTAGGAATAGCTAATTATTGAAGATAAGGCTAAGAAACGACCCGTTATAAACATTTTATTTGGTCATCTCAAAATTACATACAAAATTTAAAATAAAACTATCTTATCAACCATTGTACATGCCCTAAAGAAAGAAGAAAACATCAGAAACTGATGGCAAGAAACGAAGACGGTGTGCAAGGGCATGCAGCTACTTTCTTCACACGCGCTAATGACGCAAACCAAAATACGCAATTTTGAGTGGCAGAACTCAAATATGCAAGTTTGGGAGTGGCACAGGCCTACTTTCCTATAAAACAATTATTACGAGACAAAATTCAAGTTTGTATGCATATCACGGCTTGGTATGCTATAATGCATGATTCTGTACCACACAATTAAACAAATAATAAACATGTAATAGTGAGCTTAGAGTACCCAAATGATCGTATATCCTTTAGCCGTAATGCTAGCACAATGGTCGTGAGTTTCTAAGGAGTCATAAAAAATATGAGAAGTTAGCCATCCACTTAGGAGATGGTCAAAAGACGTTAGTGTTTGCGGCTGTTGCGCGAATCGCAGTAAAATAAGAGCAAAAGTAGCTAAGAGGCGTGCAAGATTTAAAGTGAAACAACACTCTAAATTTTAAAGCATAGGAGAATGTGCATTAGTAAGTTAATTGCTCAATTGTGGATCGGGTAGGGGAACAAGGTATATCACCGTGTTGGAATTACAATTTGTTTGCTCTCCTGTGCTATGATATGGAACTTGGAAAACTCGTTGTGAGGGGAAACTAAAATCAAGATCATGATTTTGAGTTAGTCTTTTTTGCATTGTTATTTGTGACTTCTACAAGAGTGTTCGTCTAATGTAAAGTAGTAGTGCATTTGTTTATTTGTGTTAGGTCTTACATGTGAATAAAGCACAATTATTTATATCTTTCTTGAACCGTTGATATTTTGTCCCGTGGGGAAAAGCGTATTTGTATTGAAGGTTGGGCCCACATGGAAACTCATCACCAACTTCAACATTTGTAAGTAGGAAACAAAACAATTATTACGAGACAAAATTCAAGTTTTAATGCATAAGGGCTGGCAATGCTGAAATGCATGATTCCATACCATCCAATTAACCTAGAAATATAGACACAACAGTGGGCTTAGAGTAACCAAATGATTGTACATCATTTAGCAGTAATACTAGTACAATGGCCATGAGTTTGTACAGAGTCATAAGAAAGATAAGGAGTTAGGCCGTTGTCAAAATACACTAATGTGATACGCCTGTTGCACAATTCACAATAAAATAAGTGTAAAAATACATAAGAGGCATGCAAAATTTAATGTGAGAAAACATTTCAGGAGAATGCGCATTGGTAAGTTAATTGCTCAAGGTTGCTGATCAGGTAGGAGGACATAATCTATCTCCACACTGGAACTACAGTTTGTTCACTCTCTTACGCTATGATATGTAATTGGAGAATTAGTTGTGAAGAGATACGAAAACCAAGATCGTGATTTTGAGTTCAAGTCGCTTTTTTGCATTTGTTATTTGTGTCTTCTACAAGTGTGTTGGTCTGATGTTAAAGTAGTAGTGCATATTTTTAGTTGTGTAAGATCACACGTTGTGAATAAAGCACGATGGCCTATATCTCTCCTCATGTTAAGAAGAGTTTATTTGTTTATGAAAGGTTGCCGGGCTTATTGAAGGTTGCTGGGCCTACGTGTCAACTCACCACCACCAACAACTCCAACATAATGTTGGCAACATTTATAAGAATGAGAAAGAGGAAAGATATGGGTCCCTAAAGAAAATATAATAGAAAAGCTAACTGCCGAACGTTCGCCTGGAGTTAATCCGGGCGAACGTGCTCTTACCCGTCGGATTCGTTGCACGAATCTTGGCTCAGGTATAGAAGACACGTCATATTTATTGACGCATTCGCTATGAATAGAAAAGCTAGTGAACATTGTACTATTCAAAATATCATTGGCTAGGTACATAAGTCTCTACTTGGGAGACCATAGTACAAATTCTGGTCCCTCCTTTTCTTCTCCTCTTTTTTACAAGATGTCAAATTATGTTTTTTTCTCTTTCTTAGGTATATGGCATATTTTTCTAAAAGCATTTAACATGGTAGTTCATTTTTAGGTATATTGCATTTTTAATGTTGAGAGGATGGCATTTTTATTTTTATTTTTAATAGCATGTCAATTTTATTAGGGCTTATCTAGATTAAAAAATTATCTAGGGCATGGCAGCTTTATAAAGTAGCATGACAGTTTTCACATTTTCAGAGCATGCCATTTTATAAATATATAATTTTATGTCTATTGTTTTGTTTGTGTCATTTTCTATTTAGAGAGGTGGCAGTTTTTACTTGTGTATTATTATTATTATTATTATTATTATTTGTTTGTTTTTAGACAAAGATATTAGTTGAACATAGCAATCTGTTATGTCTTTTTAGGGCACGACAATCTGTCACGTAGAAACATCCAGTCTTGAAATGGAATTTGTTTTCTGGGCCAAATGAGGTCGTTCTAGGAACCCGCTACAGTACCCTAAAAAAAAAAAGGAACCCGCTACAACGAAACGTACGAGGGGAGGACCTTTTTTCATTCGCAGGTTTCTAATTTCCGTTGGCTTCTAATCCATATCGGACGAAACGTTTGCGAGGGCAGCCAGATATTTTTAGGGTCCAAAGATAAACATGTAGTAATATTTTGCTTACAGCTTGAGCATACCAAACAAGGATCCCGTTCGAACCACATGAAATTGACAGGATTTTCAGAGGTCTCCGTTCCTTTCCTCTGTTTTGTACACCCATGGTCAGAAGAGTCCCTGAATGATACTAATACTAGTTCACACAGGGTACTACAAAGCACATCGGAGAGGCACAACATATACATAGCAATTTGCGAAATAAGGCTGAAAATAGCGCTAGGTAAACCGATATTCGAGCCAGTTCGTACAGAAATGGTAAACAAAAGCTGGACTATCATCAAATCTACTACCAACGGATTAAGTTTTGAGCAGGTGTCTACAGTGGGGACACTCTACAGGTGGGTTCACAGTCCCTGTTAAGGCATCTACCCACCTCCAGGCTCCTATGACTCGAATGAATGACATGACTACCACAACGACTTCATCAAAGTAGTGAACAATCACCACAGCTACCTAAAGTTAGTTAATATGTAGTGGTGCCAACAGTAACAACCCTCAATGCCTAAATTAACCCGGCCATTTGACGAGTAAAATGGAAGTCTAATCAAGTTGACTTATATGTGACGCAGGTAACAAAATGCACATCAAACAACTAGGTACTGCAGCAGCAGCAGATACCATTCTAAATCCACAAATAAAGATGGCAAAATTAACAAACAATATCCATAACTTTGGAAATGTTGGTCAGTACTTCTATGTCCATGTGGCTCAGAACAAATGTAAACCTACTGCAGTTCCAAGTAATCATCCGATACACCACTAATATATCAAGTTGTCAAGGTAACAAGAACATGTGCCCAACACATAAAAAACAAGCAGACTAGTTACCAGTTAAACAGACTCATGCTGTTCCTATAAATGCAGCATTTTATCATCTACGCATAGAAAGGCCTACATCATTTGAATGTCTGAAACAAGCTGACAGATCAAAAAATCAAGTTTGTAAGCACATGACAGGGTTTGGTGTGTCGAAATGGATGATTCCATACCATTCAATGTAGTCTGTATGGTTACCGACAATTAAACAAGAAATGTAGGGACACCAGTGGGCTTAGAGTACCGAAATGATTTAACTCTTTTTCAGTAGTAGTAAATATATGCCAGAAGAAAATATAAACGTGAAATATTTCAAGTAAACATCCTTGCGTACATTGAATGGAAATAGTTCACACAAGATACTACAAGAGCGGATCTAAAAGGCAGAATAAATAGCAATGATGAGCACAAACAGGCTTGTTTATCAAGTACGATTTTGGAAATAAGGCCAGTAATAATAGTAGAAACTACAAACTACAAACCGACCATGCACTTGTAAATCAAATCTGACCTAGTTGTGCAGAAATGATACACTATAAGCTTGACTAGCTTACTCAAAACTCTCAATCAGGAGTTGGTCAGTACCTACAGGTAATTTCTGAACAGTTATGTCCACTGAGGGTGCTCTTGGTACCTCCTGGATCCTATAGGTACAGCAGCAAGTAATTGAAACCACTCTAAATACGAAAAGAATGATGAAGCTAACAAACAGTATCAACAACCTAGAAAATTGTGGAGAGAAGCAATCATAACATAACATGATCATATGCACAACACACGAAAGAAAAAGCAGACTAGTTACCAGTTAAACACACTAATGTTGTTCCTATGAATGTGGCATTTTATCATCTAAACATAGAAAGGTCTACAACATTTTAATGTCTGAAACAAAGGACCAACACAAACCTTGATATCCATCAAGTACAACAAAAATTCAAGTTTGCATGCTTGTGACAGGGTTTGATGTATCGAAATGGATGATTCCAGACCATACAATGTAGTCTCTATGGCTACAGAAAATTAAACAAGAGATATAGACACAAGAGTCGGCCTAGAGTACCCACACTGTTTTTGAGTCGAAGACTGCAAGGTCGACTCACCATGTCGACTAGACGACGAGTTGCGACTGCAGGGTCGACTTGTCAAGAGTCGCTAACCCAGAACGACTCGTCGACTTCAAAACCTTGAGTACCCAAATGATTATATCATTTTTAGCAGAAGTAAATATATCCCAGAATAAAATATAAGCATGCAGTATTTTGCTTAAACATCCCTGAATACATTAAATGGTAATAGTTCATACAGGGACTACAAGAGTGCATCTGAAAGGCAAAATAAATAATAATAATGAGACCCAACAAACTTGTTTATCACGTATTCACGTTCAGTTTTGGAAATAAGGACAATGATGACAGTAGATGGCGTCCATGAACTCAAACAAAAAACAAGCTAGTAATACAAAGATTATAAACTAAAAACTAGACTAGCATCAACTCAAAACTCACAAACAAGAATTGGCTGGTATCTAGTCTGCAGTTAAGTTTTGAACAGGGTTGTCCATTAGGATTCCCTGCATGTAGGTTTAGAATCTCTATCGGGGCATCTACCTCAGGGCACCTATGACTCAAATGCATGATTCCCACTGTTAACGACATCAAAGTATGGAACAATGACCACACTTATGTACGTCCGGGTAGTTCATATGCGGTGGCTCTGCAATCCGTGCGGCCAGTATGAACACTCACTGCCTATATTAACCCGATCAACTGATGAGTCATGTATCAAATGAAAGTCCAATCAAGTTAACCTAGATGAGACATAGGTACCAAAATGCATATCACAGAACTCCAAGCACTAACAGCAGTAAGTAGTTGATACCACTCTACATACGAAAATAAAGATAGCATCACAAAAAAACAATATCTACAACTTTTGAAATGGTAGCTGATACAAAAATTAAACCTAATCATCCAAATTGAAACCTATTAGGCTACAACAATTCTAAGCAAGCGGCAGATGCACAGCACTAATATATCAAGGTACCATGAGCATGAGACCAACACACAAAAAAAATGCAGACTAGTTAGCAATTAAACACACTAAAATTTTGTTTCTATAAATGTGACATTTAACATTTTATCGTCTAAACATAGAACAGTCTGCATCATTTCAATGCCTGAAACAACGAACCAACAGATCACTTCATGTTCATTAAATACAACAACTGGAAGTATTTCATCAAGCTAAGAACCAAGTACGATGTAAATAAAATGTATGGAGATATCAATTCCTCTTCAGGCAGTAGATGGATGTCCCAGATCAATGGAAAACCATTAGTTGAGCGCATTTAGTCACGCACCAGTCTGTTCCGTCGGCCTTCACGGGTCACGGCATTGCTGTGAACCCACCATCGAACACAAAGCCACGGTATACACCATCGCCATATCCAGGAACACCATCCACCCAGTCCCACTTGCCGCCGCTGCTCCCTACATCGTCCTCCTCCCACATTGCCAGCTTCCCGCGAACGCGTTTTCCGCCAAACCAAACCTTCCCATCACCCCCAAACACCTTTACCTTGTTGTTGCCACCGGCAACAGGGGCGGGGGGCATGGTGCTTCCCTGCGCAGCAGCCTCACACAGGCCGGTGAAGCAACGGTACATATTGGGCGGCATGCGCCCAGCCTCGTCCCACTCCATGGTGGCCAGATCCAGCCGGAGGATGAGCACCGTGGAGCAAGGCGCGTCCAAGGCGAAAGACGACCTGAGACCGCCGATCATGAGGACGCGGCGGCCACCCGCGCCGGCCAGCAGGCGGGGGCGCTTGAGGATCTCGAAGACGTCGCCCCAGGAGGCGCGCTCGACGGGCGCCCAGCCGCCGGTGAGCCTGGCGAGCGGGCAGGAGAAGAGCTTCCACTGGCTGCGCCAGGGGGTGCCGACGTCGCAGAGCGCGAAGACGGCGCGGGCGCCGGCGGCCAGGATGGGGCTCCGCGGCTTGGACGGGAGCGAGAGGGGGTGCTTCATCCACTTGCCAGATCCCTCAGACGGGGAGTAGGAGAGCGCGGCGAGCTCGGTGAGGACGATCACGACGCCGCCGGGCCCCGCGAGGACGGTGCCGTGGCGCGCCCAGGCGGATCCGAGCGGGGGCAGCAGGCGGTAGGTGCCCGCCAGCGGGTTGCAGACGGCGAGCGCCTTGGGCGGGTGGGCTGCGGCGGCGGGCGACGACGTTGAGGAGGACGACGAGGTGGACGAGGAAGGGAGGGGCGCGGAGCCGGTCTCGATCCAGAGGTAGAGGAGCGAGCCGGAGGAGGCGACGGGGGAGAAGGCCTGGTGCGGGAGGAAGGAGGTGAAGGGGAGGCGGAGCCAGCAGCGGCGGTCGGGGTCGAAGGCGTGGAGGCATCCCCCGCCCTCGGGGCGCGGGTGGCGGAGCAGCAGCAGGCGCAGCGCCGGCAGCAGCGCGAGGAACGGCGCCGTGAGGGCCTCCCGGAAGAGGCGCGAGACGGGGCGGCACGCCACGGCGTCCCGCAGCTGCAGCCGCAGCAGCACGTTGTGCAGCGCGTCGGACGGCAGGCTGTGGATCGGCGCCGCCGCCTCGTCGTCGGAGCCGGCCATCTCCGGCGGCGCTGGGGGAGGCTGGTGGGAGCGGAGGAGGAGATGGGGGAGAAGAGTGGTATATTGGAAAAGAAATCCAGCGGGCGGAGGGGTATTCCCGTTATTTCCTCCGCCGCACGGCGTGGAGTACAAGGCCCACCTGCTCGAGTGCATGACAGTGGGTCCTTCAAGGCCTGCCGCCGTGGCGGGCCCACGGTTAGACAGATGCGGAAGCAGGTGCGGGTGGACGCGCTGGTGCGTGGAATCGAGGAGCCGGCGGTGCGATCGGGGCCGTTACTGCCGCCGCCCGGCTACGTGGGGTTGCGTTCAGTGCGGTGGATGACGCGTGGGTCCGGGCGGCTGTGGGGCGCAGGCGGCATGAGGGGGTAGGTTTGGAGGTCGGGTGAGGGTGGTTAGCGGCGGGAATGGCGCGTGAACTGATAAAGCCACGCGGGGGAAGGCTGGCCCGCGATGATGCGCCTTTGCCTGCCCGGTGGGGCAAGAATCATTCGGCGGGCCCACTTGGCCGTTGAGACCGATAGGAAATGCGAGTAGCTCTTTGCTCTTTTTAGAAGAAAAAAATGGCTTTCCCTAGGGGTAAAAGAAAAATAGTTGGCACTCACTGCAGCTCCCGTTTCTTCCGCCCACGGCCCAAAACTCTAACCGGGTCATCTCGCCGGCCTGCGGATCATTTTGTTTTTACTTCTCATGTTTTTCTTCTTCTTTCCTTTTCACCTCCCAACAACGTGGGGCTATTTATTTTATTCATCAACAACAATAAAGAGTCCAAGAGAGAGTTCATGTTGCCACTTCCCACCGAGGAGGTTATTGCACGGCGGAAAGGAATGATATGGAGCATATCGATCTCTAGAAGTGCATCCCGCGAGGGCATATGGTACAACGTTGGAGCTTCGAGCAACATGGATGGCGTGATCTAGATGCCATGGAGTTGTGAGCAAATCGACAAGAGGCTGAATACTCCAGTATCACTGGCTCGAAATGATTTTCAATGCCTCTGGCAACAACCGCAAGAGTTTTGTAATTTACATAAAAGAAACATCCTGCCAAGCTAGAGTGTGACCGTGTGAGGTACAAGCACTAGTAGAAAACGGATCTTTTGTCCCGGTTCTAAAAGCCCGGTTGGACTACGAACCGGGAAGCTTTCTAGAGCGGGACCTTTAGTCCTGGTTGGTGTTACCAACCGGTAATAAAGATATTTTTTTAAATATATTTTTATTTTTCCTGATTTTCAAATCTTTGAATTATTTGATAATTTAATCTCTAATTACCCCTCCTCACTGCTCTGGATTTATTTGACAATTTAATCTCTAATCATCCCTCATTTCAAATTGTCTAACTTTCCGGCCGGTCACCCATCCTCTCACTGCTCCAACCCGAGCATGCTTAACTTTCGAGTTCTATCATCCCTAGTTTTCAAGTCTGCACCTATTGTTTTCTTGACAATAGTAAGCTATCAATCATATTAACCTTGGGTCTTGATGTAACATGATTTAATTTTTTGAATTCCAAACAATTATTAAAATAAAAAACAATAAATGATTAATAACAATATTGAATTTCAATGAAAATAAAATAAGTAATAATATTATTTTATTCATTTTTTACAATTTATTCATTTAATATGGCATAATTAATATCTTTAAATGTGTAAATCGAAATTCAACAAATAATATATCCATTACTATCAGAAAAACGTGAGGAATCCAAATATGACATCATTTATTTTAAAAAAATATATTTTTCATAACACTTTTTTCGACATCGTATGCAAAAGTTATAGTCGTTTTACTTTTTCATAAAACTTTTTTTAATCTTGTTTCAACTCCAGACTTTTTGTGCGTTCAACATGCACTATCCAAAGCCACATTATCAATTTTCAAACCTTTCCCACTTCATTCGCTATTTTTCATACATTTATTAATTTTTTGAGCTAAATGACCCTGAAATTGAAAAGCACTACAAATGAACTCTGAAAAGGTTAAAACTTGGCATGGTATCATCATTTCACCCACATAGCATGTGCTAAAAAGTTGAGAGGCTTACGGTAAAAACTAGATGCACTTCGTGTACAAACTAGACAATCCCTTTCGACGTATCAGGGTTTTGGACGAAAACTCATCTGTTACAAAGGCATTTCGTTTTTTAAAACTTATTTAAACTCCAAAGTTTTTGTGCGTTCAACATGCACCATTCAAATCCACATCATCAATTTTCAAAATGACCCTGAAATTGAAAAGCACTATAAATGAACTCTAAAAAGGTTGAAACTTGTCATGGTATCATTATTTCACTCACATAACATGTGCCAAAAAGTTGAGAGGGTTACGATAAAAACTAGATGCACTTCGTATACAAACTGGACAATCCCTTTCAAAGTATCAAGGTTTTTGACGAAAAATCATCTGTAACAAAAGCATTTCATTTTTAAAGCTTATTTCAACTCCATATTTTTTGTGCGTTCAACATGCACCATCTAACATGTGCCTAGGAGCAAAAAGAATTAAATTTAAAACTATTTTTAAACTCAAGTTATTCACAATCTAGGATTTGAAGCAAATTTGAAAAAAATTCAAATTTAAACCATTCAAATTTGAAAACTAATTGCACAAACACAAATTAGACAAAAATTTGAATCTAATGCAAAAAGAATCACTCAAAAACATCAAATATCCTAAAAGATATAAGCAATTTAAAACAGAGACTAAAAACAGAAAACAAATAGAAAAAACAAAAAAAACTTTCAAAACCCATTAGTACCGGTTGGTATCTCTAACCGGGACTAAAGGCTAGACATTTAGTCCCAGCTGGAGACACCAACCGGGACTAAAGGGCGGCCCCTTTAGTCCCGGTTGGTGTCTCCAGCCGGGTCTAAAGTTCCCGCTCGAACCGGGACTAATGCCTGATCGGCACCCTAGCCGCTCGAACCGGGACTAATGTGAGCATTAGTCCCGGTTCGTAAGGCAACCGGGACTAATGTGTAGATCGAGCTGTGATAAAAGCCCTGTTTTCTACTAGTGAAGAAGCATTGCCTGACCCCCCGGCATGTAACACGGAGAGAACAAATGAGAAAATTGGCTCGATGAAAAAGCGTTACAAAGATTTTTTTAGTTAGAATCCAAGGGTAGTGATAACCCCTGTCTGGATAGAGTTGAGGCTCGCGTCTAAAAACGCCCATGGTCCCATATGGAAAAGAAAATAAAGAAACGACAAGGACATGATTGGGATATCTTCCAAGAATACCTTCGAAGCTACACGAAGCAAAATTTGGTGGCAAAGTAAATATGCATGAATGCCCAAGTTTTTTTGTTGAAGGGGAAATCGTTACGAGCTTTCCAAATGAGTAATAGCAAGGATAATTATTTTTTAGTTTAGTAAGTGAAAAGGATAAAACAATACGTACCTTGTCATATTCCTTGAGACGCCCTATAAAGTTGCCCGAAGACTGATGATTAATAATGGCGACAAAATATACTGATGAAATGTATTCATGGATAAAAATTATGAAATGATCATGCAACCCTTTACGTGCTAATGATTTAACAACAGAGTTACATTCAATTCCGTCAAAAGCGTTAGTAAGTCTACTTTCAACAAAAAAATCCTTTATTCCTCCATGATGAAAAATGAAAGGAGTATGTAATTAATCTCTCAGGCAACAATGACATTATACATACATACTATCATCTCAAATAAAGGCTTCCTAAATTTCCTAGTCAATAATGACATTATTCATATATTCTGTGTGAAGAAATCTCTAAGATGATTTGTAGAATTTGATGGTCACAGCAAGGTGACGAACAACGTGTCCATTGCGTGAGCATGAAAAATGGTGAGACCTAAGAAGGAGGGGGGGGGGGGGGTAAGGTTTCCGAGAGCTTTACTCTTTCAACATGGCATTATTAGCATATCAAGTATAGAGGATCCTTCAGTGTCCAAACTTACTTTGTGTCCAGTCATGGAAGCCAAGTATCTCCCACAAGGGAGTATTCTGGATGTCCAGCCTAGCCCAGTTACAAGGCTATGAGCTATGCATGCAAAGTATTATAAAAGGTATTGATGTTTTCCAAGCCGACATGAGCTTGGGCCAGGGGAACATATTAATACGTGTAAAGACCCTTGGATGCCAAGGGGATTTTGCAGGCGCCAATGCTTGTCGAGGGACATAATCTCCCAAATAAAGTAAAGTGAGCTTGTTGATCCCGAAACACAGAAGTGAAACGTTGACTTAGTCTGCCAAATGTTCTCTATGGATGATGCTCGGTTGGTGCTAGAAATTCCTATCTAGAAGTATGCAAAGGATGTTAATGCATGGCACTTAGGAGGCGACCATGGTCAATCGCAGCAGCTTACGCATTTGTGAGAAAACACGATAGATATAGAGCAATAATATTTGGAAAGTGGAGAGTCCGACCAATGTATGCCGCTTCATCGGATGTTTCTGCTGGAATAGTAACCCACTGCGCATCCGTATTGCTCGGCGAGGCGTTGAACTCAAAACTCACTATATGGTATGCAATCTGCTCTTTGAAGATGTGAATCACTTTTTCTTTTGCCCATAAGTGAATCATTAATGTAGAGCTTCCCAACTGGAAGAGGTGCATTGCAACCTAACGTAATGTCAAGGCCCACTTGAACAGATGGAGAAGATAGACAAGCTACCTAAATCGCAGAAATTGATGATCGTATGCATGCTTTGGAGTTGGGGGATGGGAAGAATCATTGAGGGTCTTTGATGAACTAGGATACTTTCACTGGTCGTCTCCTAAACCATGTTTAGGAATGGGATGCAACACACACAAAGCAAGATAAACATGTTGTCTCACGAGCCCATAGGGGGTGAAGCCAGGCCAGGATGTGATCAAAATTCACATCAACCGTGCATTTAGCTAGGAAAAGAACGCAATGCTTACTAGGGTTTCTTTGCAAGGGACATTGAGGGGGCGTGTTGATTGTTGCAGCCGGACACATTGAGCATGCCGGTGAGGCTCATCAAACTGAAGCAATAAGAACAGAAGCCCAAAATATTGCTCACCGGATGGGCACGGGAAAAGCCGTCTATGAGACAGATTCCATCACCCTCAAGCAAGAGACTATCGGTGATGGTTTTGATCATACACCTCTGGGATCCCTATTAAGCCTAGATTCCATTAATTCTACTATGGAATAATGTCACACCCTACTGATAAGCTATATGAGACCGATCTTAGATACTCAAAAATACACCGCGGAAGACCAGCTAAAAGGAAAGATGATTGTGGATGAAACTTGGGAAAGACCAAAGCCACACCCAACGCCCTAGGCGCTACCTTGTCCTGCTCCTCCATGCAACATGATGACTCTATAAATGGATGGGTCTTTTTTTAGAAGGATGGCACGGTGGTGGCTGGTATGATTCTTCAAAGACCTGATGGCTCAGTCGTCTTCTTAGCATATCACTACTTGTTTTACTATAGTGATGCTATGGAAAGAGAGTTTCATGCATTGATTATCAGTATGGCGCTCACTTGTCGTCATACATAGCTACCAGTTATCGTCTGGTCGGATTCTTCGACTACCCTATCTTGCCTTTCCAAGTCTAGTTTAGATCGATCAGTTTATGGTCATTTAGTAGCTGAGATCAGGTCCCTTATGATCGATAGATTTATAATTCCCTAGAAATTGCATAGATCTCAGAATAGTGTTGCATATTGCCTGACAAGGTATAGTCTCTCCGAGTGAGCTACAACTGTATTGCTCGGTAGAGGACCCCCATGTATCGATGAACTCTTGCCAAATGATTGTAACACTACCTTATTGGAATAAACTACTATTGATCTCACAAAAAAACATGGACATAAAACAAGTTACAATTGCAAATTTTCTCCATTTATTAAGGGAACCTTCAAGGTTAGAAGCACGAACATGGAATAGTTTATTACAGGAGCTACATCAAGAACATTGGACACATTTTGGAAGTCTTTCTTCTAGTAGCCACTCATCTCAAATTTTAAGGTCCTTTCAGATCTAAACGTGTTGAGTTGAGTGATAGATATAATTGGGACATGGTCACTAAGAATGGTATGTAAATCACCACTGGAGTATTAAGAAAGATATTGCACCACTCTACATTGGCAAAAGGATGGTTAAGATGCTCGTAAATAGGATCATAGGAAAAATGCATGGTACACTAGGTGTAAGCTGGACCATGATACACCATACCATACCTCTTAAGTCACATTGTCTTACATAGAGATTCAAATTAGTCATGATTTGACTGGTTTTGTGTACTGCAATGGTTGCTCTTCGTTAGGTGGTTAATGATATAACCAAAACCACCCATGCAGTAAACCCGGTTTCCCAGGAGAAGAAGACACAAATCTTCCGATATGGCTCCAAATTCCCCTAGTTCTTTGATGGTTAGGATCTCCATAAACACAAACTAGGGAAAACAAGAGTTATAGTTAGTATTTACAACCGATAATAGAACTACACTATAACTAGAGTAACTTCTTTCTAGTTTGATATCAACAAAACTAAAATAAATTGGAAAGCAATTAGCTAAATCCTTGGAAATGCTTCTCGTGCCTTGCATCCCATAAGAAAGGACCCCATCCCCTCCATAGCCGTAGGCATTATGCTCTAACAGATGTTGTATGCATCATGTTATCAGTTAATGGTGTCTTTGGAACACAAGCAAGGGATAGTGGCGTTGGAAGATGAGATTGGTGACATCACTGGAAAGGTTAAGGGGTCAGGGTTCATAGCAAGGTTCTAAACCCATCTAGAGGTGAATTGTCAATGTAGTGCAATTTAATGCAGCGTGTCGAGGCCAAGCACAAGAAGGGATAATAACAGCTGGGAAGAACATATTATGTAGGGGTGTGGATGTGGGTTTGGGAGTGTTGACATGGAAGAAAACATAATGGCGACTCGATGTGTGAAATGCATGTAGAGGGATAAAGAAAGGCAGGCGGGAGTTAAGGTCTAAATAGTCAACCGCACATGATATCAAAATTAGAAGTTTTAGATATATGGGTTGGTCAACTAATAACACCCCAATGCCACATGTGGCCAAGAGTGGGAATTTATCTTGCGGATCAAATGCATATCAACTTTTGGGTAATATCGTAATTGTAGGAAAAGATGGCACATTTCCTAACTCATGTGCACAATTTGCGGATTGAATTTGGTAAACCTAGTGTTGGTTAGTTGATCACCCACTTTGGTTAAATTAGTTGACGGGCTGTTCGAAGAAGCCAAGGGGCGATCAGGCGAGTGCAGTCATGTAACTAAAGGGCAAAAGCAAGTGGTAAGCATGGTTGTGTAAAAGGTTAAAGGACAAAAGCCAAGTTAGTTCGTTAGTCATATCTCTTCTACAATATGGACGACAACCCATTAATCCCGCAGTCAAACTTTTCTAGCTAGGAGTATTAATATTAATACAAAAAGAGTAATTGCTGTTTGACAAAATTTGTTCGACAGTATTATGATTTGATGTATCTTGAGCCCATTTGATATATATATATTTTTCCTATATGCTCAAATCATACTAATCAATCATATAGTAGTAATCAACGTCGAACATTTGAAGTCAAAGTTGTTTGTTGGGTTGTATGCCTATTTAAAACATCATGTATTTTTTAGAACATAAACGGCACATGCGCGTGGTCGATCGACATAAGAGAACAGATTTTATAGCTAGCCGGGTCACACACAAATTGGCAACGAAAGATTGGGAAAAGGGGGCGACCAAATCATGAAGGGAGAAAGAGAGACGAAAGCTGGGAGAGAAAAAGAAAGAAAGGCAGAAAGAAAGCGAGGCCACTCGCCAAAGCAAGATCATATCGACGGAGATAACATAAAAAGAGATTAGGAGGCGTGTGGAGTGCATGCTTATCCCGCACTCCCATCCAATATTTTTCTCTCTCGATCTTCTCCCAAACGCAAATGCAAATGCCAGCTTCTCTCTGGTTCATCATACACCCATGGTGCACGCCGATTCAGCACTCACTCCAACTGCAAATAATTTGTTTCTTTTTCTGGATATCAGACTCGTGCTACGTACCATGCATCGAGTACGTGTACCTAATATGTTGACCTGTGTGTTTATTTTATTATTTACTTATTATTAGTTAGTATTATGCATGCATGTCCTGCTTTTTCGGGGAACAATTTCTCTCCTGCTTTTGTTGTGCTGCGATCAGAAATTTGTTTTGCTTGCAGAGCTGGGATGCTGTGTGTTTGTTCCTGGACTAGATAGCTCTCTTGTCATCTTCCCTTCAAAGTTTCTGTCTGCTCAAAGCACTGTGCCTTTTATTATTTCTCCTTCTTCTTTTTGTTTGTGGGTGGGAAAAGAAGGACAACAGTGTCCACGAGAGGGATGCATGCATGCAAATTAGATTCCTTCAGGTTTACTTCCTCGGTTCCTAAATATTTGTCTTTCTAAAAATTTCACTATGCGTTACATACAAAGACATAATTTAGAATGTAGATTCATTCAATTTTGTTTTATATGTAGTCCATAGTTGAATCTCTACAAAAACAAATATTTAGGAAGGGAGTAGTACTTTAGAATCAATGCATGCATGCATGCACTTGGTTTTTACTTTCTCCCTTTTGGCCTTTTCACCTTGCATCCCAAGATAATGTAGTTTTCTTTCTTCACAGCCCTCTCTTTCTTGCTAAATGATGATTATTACCTGTTTTTTGAACTGACAAGATGCGGGGTATAAACGTGGCGTTTCGACCGATTCGTGATATATTTGATTCTTGACAAGCAAAGACACAACATAGAGTAAATGGCTAGCTAGCCACCTAGCTAAGCTACAAGATGCCATCACAAATCAAGTTAGCACAGAAAGACAGAGATGCTTGTGGAGTTGCTCCTCCTTTCATTTCTGTCTGTTGCTACGTGGTGCACGCAGTTCCGTCGCCAAAGCGTTTTTAGTAAGTGATTTGCAGCTCAGAGCCTGAGATGATACGGTTCCATCATGATAAGGAGAATCGGCTACGTCACGGCAGGTACGTTGGCTAGCTTGCTTTACACAAGAAAAAAACACACACTTGCTATATATAGCTGGCCAGATGAATATGTCCATTGCTAGCTAGCGACAACATCTATCCCATCATGAAAATAAATGCCATTCAGCCACTTCCATCGGTTGCAACTATATGTGTATCTTTTCTCCCATATGTACAAAAACCGCAAGTGATCATTTCCAGCTAAATGAATTTTGCAGCTTTTCTTTTGTCCACGTAATTGTTTTTCTTTAAAAAAATAATACAAAAGTAAATGTTCACATACACACACTCATTCCTATGAAATCGACGAGGTCGACGCCTGGCAGTTGATGCGCACACCATATTGCTGAAGGAATAGCATCAGAGAACCTACAATAAATCCATGGGAGAGCACCTGTGGCAAGTCTAAAACTCGAAACCGAAACCGGCTGTTCCAATCACAACGGACCTTACCATCTAAGTTATGCCTGAATAGTACTAATTGATCTTTTTGGTTGTATGCCTGATTGAGGCCCGAGGTAATGAAAGGTTCCATTTTCTGTTAAGAAAAACTACTAATTTGTTGCAATTAAAATCTTGTAGCTTTTCTTTTGTCTATATATTATGTAATTGTTGAACTACATCAATGTACGTATGTGCCTTCAAGTTGTAGGCAAAACTATATGTACATGCCTAATTGTTGAACTACTTTTTCTAGATGTTGGTTTGTTATAATGCATATACTGGATGGATATTACACTGTTTCTAACGAAAGACGATTGTGTGCTTCACAGTGATGCCTCCTTTTTCTTGAAAGAAAAATGCATGGCTTGCAAATATATTCTTCATCATCATCATCATCGCCATTCCATTGAACATTTACGTGCTAGATACAAAACAGGCAGTGAGTAAGTGACATACATATCTGCATGCACTGCCGGAAAGCCAGCTGCCAGCCCACTAGGCCAGCACAAATTTGTCAAACAGGGAAACCGCCACCTCTCCCCGTAACAGAAACTCTAAAGCCTGAGCCTCTCCTAGCTAGATCTTTTACGCATATGCATGACGGCAATAATAATACCGATCGATACATACGCAAGGAAAATCCAAAGGCCGGTCGACGTGCCATGTTCATGCGTCACGGAACGGGCAGACTAGACACGTTCCCTTGTCGATCCACTACGGAGTGAACTCGCGCCAAGCTCTTGTCGTTGGTGTAACCATGCGTACGTTGCACCACACGGTCGAGGTAGCGAAGATAATCAAGCAGCGGCTGTGTGTGTGTGTGTGTGGTTGCATGACATGATCGATCGATGTACACTCAGCAAGCACGATGGAATTGGAAATGGACGGGTTAATAATCTAGACATGGGTGTGTGGTCGATCGTGGTGGCCACGCGCGCCCGCCCCACACCGGATGTGAAAAGAAGGAGAAAAGATGGCCCGTGTCAATGGCATGGCGGCATGTACGCACTAGCCACACAGGCCCGGAGCGGCGTGAAAGCTGGGAACCCCAGCACTAATGGGGGAAAAGGTAAGGGGGAGAGCGGCATGCCCACACGCCACGCCCTCCGCACCTGACCGAGCAGAGCTCCTCTATAAAGCACGCCACCGGAGCGTGTGTCCTCCACACTACTGCTTGCTTGCTACCTGCCTCCCGCCAGACCCCAACCATCTCACTCTCGATCGACCACTTGCTGCCAGCCATGGCCGTGAACGACACCAAGCTGGCCGACGCCGAGAACCCGGGCGCGATGTGCCGCGGCGGCGTTGGCGGCGGCATCGACTCCGACTCCGACGTGGACTTCGCCGGCCGCGCCAACTGGCTGCGCGCGGCGGTGCTGGGCGCCAACGACGGCCTGGTGTCCACCGCGTCGCTCATGCTGGGGGTGGGCGCCGTGAAGCACGAGGTGCGCGCCATGGTGATCTCCGGGTTCGCCGGGCTGCTGGCGGGGGCCTGCAGCATGGCCATCGGGGAGTTCGTGTCCGTCTGCTCCCAGCGCGACGTGGAGATCGCGCAGCTCGACCGCGACGGCAAGCGCGGCGGCGACGAGGAGAGGGCGCTGCCCAGCCCGATCCAGGCGGCGGCGGCCTCGGCCCTCGCCTTCTCCGTGGGCGCGCTGCTGCCGCTGCTGGCGGCCGGGTTCATCGTCGGGTACAAGCTGCGGGTGGCCGTGGTCGTCGCCGTGGCGACGCTCGCGCTGGCGGCGTTCGGGGTCGTCGGGGCCGTGCTGGGGAGGGCGCCCGTGGTGAGGTCCTCCGCCCGGGTCGTCGTCGGCGGGCTGGCCGCCATGGGGCTCACCTTCGGCCTCATGCGGCTCTTCCGGGCCAGCGGCATATGACGCGCGATCGGTGGACGAGTTTTTTTTTCTGTTGCCGTCATCGATCGTCGTCCCGTCCATGCTTTCCTCGTGATCCTGATCCTACGTACGTACGTGCTGCCAACGCCTTCTTCCCCGGCCGGCCGGCCGATGACCTGACGTCCGTGCATGGAATGTGCATGCCCGGCCGTGCGTCTCTTCTTCTCTAGTTGATTCTCTGCTGCTTAATTCTCCCTCTCTCTCTCTACTGCTATTACGTACTAGTCTTTGCATCATGCATGCCATGGCTGATCGAGGTAACATTGGCCAGCTGCTGCATGCATGCTATAGTATTTTTACTTGCACCATGTAACGTTACTAGTAGTACTACGTACCTACTTGATTGGGAGGTGGAAGAAGGTGACAAGGTTGTTGCAAGAAAGGCAAGCTATATATTAATTTGAGTTTCCCATGCAAGTCAAGCCGAGTGGACATGTTCATTGTTCAAACTAAGCTTGATTGATTAATAAGCTACATATATAAGCTATATATATTGAGAACAATATTAGCCGTGTCCGTGTGGCAGTGCAGACAAATAATCAGGTTGCTGCATCAGGGCAACTTCTACATATGTGCTACTCCCTTCGTTTCATAATAAGTGTCTTAAGCTTATAACTTTGTACTAGAACTAGTATAAAATTAAGACGGTTATTTTAGGACGAAAAGAGTACTAATTAATTTGAGTTTTCTTCTACAAGTCAAGCCAGTCATGCATGTATGTTTAAGTAAGCTTGGTTTTTTTTTTGAGCATAGTACAGACGCAAACGCTCATATATAAGCGCATACACTCACCCCTAAGAACGCACACACGCATACCCTATCCCTATGAGCACCTCCGATAGACTAAGCCGGCATATCATCTTGAGATTTACGAAGTCACCACAGGCGTCTCGTCGTCGACGGAACGTCTCCTCCCACTGAATGTGCATCGCCGGAAATCCTGAAATAAATCCAGGAATAATGCAATCACCAGGATTTAAACCCTATGGGTTGGGGATACCACTGTCCCTCTAACCATCCAACCACAGGTTGGTTTGCTTAAATAATATATGTCTTGAGACTTGAGAAACAGTATAATTTGCAGCGTGACAGTGCAGAGACAAAGAATCACGAGTCCACTCGGTCCCTGGGGATGAGTCACTCCACACCAGATAGATATGACGCACCGTTGTCAAATTAAAGCATACGTATAATTCGCAATTTGACACACAGCTACGAACCTAGCTGCTGGAGAGCTAGGATATTATTTCAAGCTTCTTGTCCATCTCCTTTTTTTTCTTTCTGGACGTCCACTAAGTCGGGTCCGAGCTTAACACAAAGACCTATATTGCCAACCCATCACTGTCACGCACAACTGCACAAGTGGCTAGGTCGCAGCTTTTGGAGAGCGACAACGTCGCCGCATATAACAGAAACAACACCCGCTTCAACAACTTTTTTGGGGGGCTAAAACTTCGATACTAGACAAGTTTGACCCTTACATTTCTTTTTTTTTTCCTTGGAAAAATCTTTCGATATATCCATCACTTTTAAGGCAGTACAACAAACACCAAAAGTAATAAAATTTACATCTAGATAAGTAGATCACCTAGTGACGACTATAAATACTGGAGTGAACCTAGTGACGACTATAAATACTGGAGTGAACCGAAGGTGTGCAGTCGTCATCACCCTTCCTCACCGGAGCCGGGTAAGCCTTGTTGTAGTAAAATGTCAAAAAGTTGTCGTGCTAAGGCTTCATAGGACTTGCAATCAAAACACCACCATCGTCGATGAAATGAAGAGAATCGTAGATTAGACGGATCCAACCTAAAGGCATACAAAGGCTGATGAACAAAGATCGGATCCAAGCATATTCATCGAAGACAAACCCTGGTCGAATCATGCAAGATTCGTCAGAGATACACTTCCACACGCTCTCCGATGATGTTAGCTGCATCATAAGGATGGGGGCTAGATGGAGAAATCCTTATCCTTATCCCATCTTTAGGGTGCGTCGCCGCATAGTCTTCCCGAGCAGGACACAAGTCCACCAAACTTAGAAAAACACCTACAACAGAGCAGGAGCCCTCACACCGGTAAGGACCGAGATCCGTGCGCCTCTATGGCTAAGGTCACAGAAGATGAGGCAAACCGGCAACTGGTGCTGACAGAAGGTAGGGTACCCTAATCGCAAGTTCGCATGAGCCGAAGGGGTACAAGGCATTGTATCTCGTTTTCCGTCCCTTACATTTCAATACTACAAAGATTTGTCCTTCAAATTATTTAAAGATACACAACCAGTGACATGGTACTAGGCGGAAAAGCAGAAACTTCAGAAATTTTCAAGCGAAAAATGAAGATATGAAGAGAATTTTTATTTGGGATAATTATATTTGTGCTCTTAGTTGTGTGACCGTTGACAGGAATACCCCTAGTTTTGGAAAACAAGCGGTCATGCCCACGTCACTTTGCTCGTCTTGTGCTTTTGTCCTTTGACCGTTTGGCTTTCATTTTGAAAATTTCATAAACATTTCATACTAACTCGGAAAAATGCAAATAAGATATCAGAATGTTCAGAAACACATCACCTATATGTGCATGTCATTTGCATTCATGACAAAAGTGTTAGAAAGTCCCCATCACCTATATGAGCTAAAACTGATATGGGGACTTCCCAACAATTTTCTCATGAATGCAAATGTCATGCACATATAGGTGATGTGTTTCTGAATATTTTGATGGCTTATTTGCATTTTCCGTGTTAGTATGCAATAGTTATGAAGTTTTTAAAATGATGATCAAACGATCAAATGACAAAAACACAAGACGAGCAAAGTGATGTGAGCATGACCGCGTGTTTTCAAAAATTAAGGGTATTCCTGTAGACGGTGACACAACTAAGGGCACAAATACGATTATCCTTTTTTATTTATTTATATTCCTCAAAAGAGTAAAAATAATTGAGAAAAAAATTAGGCGATCCAAAAATCACTACACAAGAAGGGAGAATGATTCCGAAAGCCAGAACTCACAAAAAAATCTAGAAACAACGCAAAAAAACAAAAACAAACCACCAGACATGCATGCATGGAACGATGAGTGATACACACACACGCGCAACTACAGAAGCATATACTAGCTAGCTAGTAGTAGAACGCTACATTCGCGGAGATTACAAGAAAAGAATCACATGCCGATAATTCAAAACGGTGCCCGGGCTCATTTGCACCTGCTGACCATTGAAAAATATAACCGAATATTGTTTTAAATAACTTTTTTTGTCATTCAAGATGCTCAAATGTGTGATATCCGTGCAAATTTTGGGGGTGTTTGCACATTCGAGGAGCTGGTGGCAAAGAAAACACTATCGGCTTCGAGCAGTTTTTTTCTTCTTCAAATGTTTCTCAAATGCCTGGAATTTGTCTTTTTTTATACAAGCTCCTTGAATGTCCAAACTTCACGAATTTATATGGACATCAACGCAAGAGCATCTTGCACGTAAAAGAAAATCAGATTTTTTTTCTATTTTCGCGATTTTACTATTAATCCCCGGGCTCATCTGAGAAGGGTGTAGATTAGGCCTCTTCCAATGCACTCATGCCAAGGTGAGGTGCTAAACACATTAAAAAGCTTAGCAACTACTCTCAATCCAGGCGCTAAATCTGGTAGGTCTTGGGTAGGGGGTCCCGAGCTAGTGATCTCGACTAGATGGTAACATAAAGTAGAGAGACACGATGCCTACCCGGGTTTGGGACCTCTCGAAGAGGTAAAATACTACGTCTTGCTTGTACTGTATTGATTATGGATGGTGTACAGAGTACAATATGATCTAACTTGAGGTCGTATCAATGAATCTAACCTCTATGGCTTAAACCCCATGGCTTATATAGGCACCGGGTGTATCTAGGATTACAAGTATGTCGGCTACATCAAGGAATAAACACGTTGATCACTCAAATATGTCTTGGAGTATGTGCCAAGTCTTCGAGGGATTCCTTCTTGAGTATGTCGGGGTCCGTAGTAACATGATCTTTGTTGGGGTTTTCCCCGAAGAGGAGGGGATGATGCAACATAGTATAAATAAGTATTTTTCCGTAGTGAGAACCAAGGTTATCGAACCAATAGGATGACCACACAATTTCCCGTCTTCAGCGCCTATACACAAAAGAGCACACACTTGCATCCAATATGGACAAGAGGGTTGTCAATCCCCTTGAACTCGTTACTTCCAAGTAATAGGTAGCAAGCTCCTGACTCAGTTCTTCAGGATCACCAAGACTACTATCAGATTCTTCTTCTTTAGATGACTAAATTGCATTGGCCTTCAGCGCACGATATCTTCCATAGCTTGGCCCATAGAGGTCTCTTTTCTCAGCTTGTTGTAATTCATGAGTATCGAGTCTTTCAAGAATATCAGCAGGATCAAGTGACTTATAGTCTCCACGCTTTTGAATCATCAAAGCCAGTGTATCAAATGAGGAATCAAGAGATCTCAACAGTTTCTTCACCACCTCATGGTTAGTGATGTCACTGGCACCAAGTGCTTGAAGCTCGTTGGAGATATCAATGAGACGATCAAAAGTTTGCTGAACATTTTCGTTGTCGAGTCTTTTGAAGCGGTTGAAGAGATTGCGAAGAACATCAACTCGGGGGGTCATGTTGAGTTGAAACACCTTCTTGACTTTGGACATCCTATCCCAGATAAGCTTAGCAGATTCCAAAGCACTCACTCCACCATACCGACTTTTGCTCGGATGGCCACATATGATATTCTTTGCTTGAGAGTCGAGTTCCTTGAATCTCTTCACATCAGCACCAGAGATCGTTGTCAATTGCCTCAATATGCATGCACATCTTGTTGTTACAGTAGGGGTAGTCCGTCCCATCGAAGGTAGGACACCCTGCAGAAACCTTGATCATACATGTAGTCGACATAACTAGAACTCCAGGTGGTTAAACCAAAATCACATAGAACAAGGAAGTACCTTGCTCTGATACCAATTGAAAGTGCGTTATATCGGCTAGGAGGGGGGGGGGTGAATATGCGATTATTACAAATTCGTCATTAAGGAATTAATCGTTGAGGAATTTCCCAAGTGACGAACAAGTTGTAGCGGAATAAGTACTCAAGTGCATGGGAAACAGAGCAGTAGCATAGTCATCATAATGAAAAGGAACACATGCACAGTTTACAGGTAGCGTGATACAGGATAAGCAGGTGAAGAACAAGGTGACTGCATAATTTGTGATGAGGAAATTGAGAAAGTCTTCAGTCAAAGTCTTCAAACAGTAATGATCAATTTCAACAACATGTATTCAAGTAAATGAAGGAGTTAGGGAAATGGAACCAGGAGCTCGATGAAGACAATGGTTTGATGACCCAATTCCAACTGTTGTTACAGTCATACGTTTGGTTTGGAGCGGCTTGGTATTTAAACTAAAGAACACAAAGTCCTTACCGCATTCTCCTTGAGATAAGGTCACACAGACCTCGTCCAACACTCGTGGTAAGTCTTCAGGGCAGACTTCCAAAACTCTCACAAACTCGGTCACCCAGTGATCCACAATTTCCTCTTGGATGCTCTATAATATGACGCCTAACCGTCTCACAATCTTCAAATGTAACAAGCGTCGGTTCCACACATGAACAATCTATTCAGTGATGCTCAATCACTTTGGGTTTTTGGTTGATTTGGTTTTGGGGTTTTTCCTCAGTGCTGATTTTCTCTCAAAGTCCTCGAGGAATGGGTTGCTCTCAAATGACAAGTGTCAAGTTCTCTCTCGGAGTAGCCAACTAGCTAGTGGTTGTGGGGGCGACTATTTATAGCCAGGGTGCAACCTGACATGATAAGACATAAATACCCCCCAATGATATGACTGTTATGTTGGGAAACGTTGCATGGGAAACAAAAAATTTCCTATGCACACGCAAGATCTATCCATGGCGATGAGCATCTACGAGAGGGAGAGTGGATCTACATACCCTTGTAGATCGCTAAGCGGGAAGCGTTAAGAAACGTAGTTGATGTAGTCGAACGTCTTCGTGATCCAAATCGCCGAACGTCCCGTGATATCATCACGATCCTTCTCGTGATCCAATCACGATCCATCCCATGATCCCATCATGATCCGTCTCGCGATCAAATCACGAATCGTCTTGCGATCCTGATCACGGTCCTTCCAATCTAGCGCAGAACGGACGGCGCCTCTGCGTTCAGCACACGTACAGCTCGATGACGATCTCCGCCTTCTTGATCTAGCAAGAGGGAGAAGAGAGGTAGATGAGTTCTCCGGCAGTGCGACAGCATGGCAGCGATGGCGGTGGAACTATTCCGACAGGGCTTCGCCTAAGCACCGCCGAACTAGACTAGTGGAAAAAACGATCTAGATGAAGTAGAGGAAGAACGTGTCAATTAGGGTTAGCTCTCCTCTCTAAATCCTCTAGTATATATAGTAGGGAGCAAGGGGAGGAGGCAGCCTCAAAGCCTCAAGGGTTGGCCGAAATTGGAGGTCGAGGAGTCCTACTCCAATCCTACTAGGAGTAGGATTCCTCCTCTCCACTTGGAAACCCTTTCCACCTTTGGGTTTTCCCCACCCCTAGCCGCATGGGACTTAGTGGGGGGTTTGGCCAGACAACTAGGGTATCGTTTCACTCCTCCCATAGCCCATGTGGTCCTTTGGGTCGAGACACCCCTCCCAATGGCCCCCGGTACCCTCCCGACACGGTACGCCACCGAAGTAGCCAAAACTTTTCCGGTGACCAAAATAGGACTTCCTATATATCAATCCTTACCTCTGGACCATTCCGGAGCTCCCCGTGACGTCCATTATCTAATATGGGACTCTGAACAACCTTCAGTCACCACCATACATAACTCTATACTACTGAAACGTCACCGAACCTTAAGTGTGTAGACCCTATGGGTTCGAGAACTATGTAGACATGACTAAGACACCTCTACGGTCAATAACCAATAACGGGACCTGGATTCCCATAGTGGTTCCTACATATTCTACGATATTTATCGGTTGAACCTCTATGTCAAGGATTCAATTAATCCTGTATGCTGTTCCCTTTGTTCATCGGTATGTTACTTGCCCGAGATTCGATCGCCGGTATCTGTATACCTAGTTCAATCCCATTACCGGGAAGTCTCTTTACTTGTTCCATAATACAAGGTCTCGTGGCTAACACTTCAGTCACATTGCTTGCAAGGCTTGTTTGTGATGTTGTATTACCGAGTGGGCCCTGAGATTAGTCTCCATCACACGGAGTAACAAATCCTAGTGTTGATCCATGCCCACTCAACGAACACGCTCGGAGATACCTGTAGAGCACCTTTATAGTCACCCAGTTATGTTGCGACGTTTGATACACACAAGGTACTCCTCCGGTGTCAGTGAGTTGCATGATCTCATGGTCATAGAACAAATACTTGACATGCAGAAAACTATAGCAATAAACTGACATGATCAAATGCTATGTTTATAGTTTGGGTCTTGTCCAACACATCATTCTTCCAATGGTGTGATCCCGTTACCAAATGACAACACATGTCTATGGCTAGGAAAACTTAACCATCTTTGATCAACGAGCTAGTTTAGTAGAGGCTTACTAGGGACACATTGTTGTCTATGTATCCACACGTGTATCTGAGTTTCCAATCAATACAATTATAGAATGGATAATAAATGATTATCGTGAACAAGGAAATATGATAATAACTAATTTATTATTGCCTCTAGGGAATATTTCCAACAATCTCCCACGTGCACTAGAGTCAATAATCTAGTTCACATCACCATGTGATTTACACACAATGAGTTCTGGGTTTTGATCATGTTTTGCTTGTGAGAGAGGTCTTAGTCAACGGGTCTGTAACATTCAGATCCGTGTGTACTTTGCAAATCTCTATGTTATACTGTAGATGATGCTACCCTGCTCCACTTGGAGCTGTTCCAAATGACTGCTCCATTATACGTATCCGGACTGCTAATCAGAGTCATCCAGAATTGTGTCAAGGCTTGCATCGATGTAACCCTTTACGACGAACTCTTTATCACCTCCATAATCGAGAAACATTTCCTTAGTCCTCTAGTTACTAAGGATAATATTGATCGCTGTCCAGTGATCCACTCCTGGATCACTCTAGTACCCCTTGACAGACTCATGGCAAGGCACACAAAAGTGCAGTACACAGCATGGCATACTATATACAGAGCCTATAGATAAGGCATAGGGGACGACCTTCATCCTTTCTCTTTCTTCTGCCATGGTCGAGCTTTGAGTCTCACTCAACTCCACACCTTACAAATCAGGCAAGAACTCTTTCTTTGACTGGTCCATTTTGAACTCTTTCAAAATCTTATCAAACGTCTTGATCTACCTCTATAGATCAAGATGCCCAATATTTAAGTAGCTTCATTCCAGGTTTTCCTTTGAAAAACTCCTTTTCAAACAACCCTTTATGCTTTCAAAAAATTCTACATCATTTCTGATCAACAGTATGTCATCCACATATACTTATCAGAAATTCTATAGTGCTCCCACTCACTTTATTGTAAATACAAGTTTCTCATAAACTTTGTATAGACTCAAATACTTTGATCACCTCATCAAAGCGTATATTCCAACTCTGAGATGCTTGCTCTGGTCCATAGAAGGATCGCTAGAGCTTGCATATATTTTAGCATCCTTAGAACTGACAAAACCTTTCGGTTGTATCACATACAACCTTTCCTCACGGATACCATTAAGGAAACGATGTTTTGACATCCATCTAGCAGATTTCATAATCGAAAAATGCAGCAACTGCTAACATAATTCCAACAGACTTTAGCATTGCTACGGGTGAGAAAGTCTCATCGTAGTCAACTCCTTGAACTTGTGAAAAATCCTTTGCCACAAGTCGAGCTTTATAGACGGTGGCATTACCATCCGTGTTCGTCTTACTTTTAAAGATTGTTCTGAATGGCTTTTTGCCCTTGAGGTAATACTTTCAAAGCCCATACTTTGTTTTCTTACATGGATCCCATCTCCGATTGCATGGACTTTAACCATTTCTTGGAATCTGGGACCATCATCGCTTCTCCATAGCTCGTAGGTTCATCGTTGTCCAACAACATGACCTCTAAGACAGGGTTGTCATACCACTCACGAGTAGTACGTGTCCTTGTCGACCTACGACGTTCGATAGTAACTTGATCCGAAGCTTCATGATCATCATCATTAATTTCCTTTTCAACTAACGTAGGCTCCACAGAAACAACTTTCTGCACTGTGCTACTCTCTGGTTGAAACAAAGGTTCAAGAACCTCATCAAGTTCTATCTTCCTCCCACTCAATTCTTTCGAGAGAAACTCTTTCTCGAGAAAGGACCCATTGTAGCAACAAACACTTTGTGCTTGGATCTAAGATAGAAGGTTTACCCAACTGTTACATTAGGGTATTCCATGAAGATGCATTTGTCCACTTTGGGTTCGAGCTCATTAGGTGAAAACCTTTTCACATAAACGTCACAGCCCCAAATATTAAGAAATGTCAGCTTAGGTTTCCACCAAACCCGCCAAACCAAAATTCATATGGTATCATCTCAGCGGATTTAGATGGTGACTCTTTTAAAGTGAATGTAGTTGTATCTAGTGCGTAACTCCAAAATGATAGTGGCAAATCAATAAGAGACATCATAGTTCGCACCATATCCAATACAACATGACTATGACGTTTGGACACACCATCATACTATGGTGTTCCAGGTGGCGTGAGCTGTGAAACAAATTCCACATTGTCTTAAGTTGTATACCAATACTCCTAACTCAGGTATTTACCTCCACGATCATATCGTAGGCATTTTATCTCCTTGTCACGATGATCTCAAACTTCACTCTGATTTTGTTTGAACTTTTCAAACATTTCAGACTTGTGTTTCATTAAGTAAATATCCCCATATCACTCAAATCATCATTGAAGGTAGGAAAATAATGATATCCACCACACGGTACAACACTCATTGGACCGAATACATCAACATGTATCATTTCCAATAAGTTACTTGCTCGCTCTACCATACCGGAAAACGGGGTCTTAGAAATCTTGCCCATGAGGCATGGTTCGCATGTCTCAACTAATTCACAATCGAATGAGTCCATAGATCCATTAGCATGGAGTTTCTTCATGCATTTTACACCAATATGACATTTAGCGGCAGTGTCACAAGTGTGTGGTACTATCATTATTAACTTTGTATCTTTTGGCATCAATATTATGAACAAGTGTATCACTACGATCAAGTTTCAATAAACCATTCTCATTGGGTGCATGACCATTGAAGGTATTATTCATGTAAACATAATAACCATTATTCTCTAACTTAAATGAATAACCGTATTGCAATAAACATGATCTAATCACGTTCATGCTCAACGCAAACATCAAATAACATTTATTTAGGTTCATCACTAATCCCGAAGGTAGAGAGAACATGCTATGGTGATCACATCAACCTTGGAAACACTTCCAACACTCACCATCACCTCACCCTTAGCTAGACTCCGTTTATTCCATAGCTTTTATTTCGAGTTAGTAACATTTAGCAACTGAACTGGTATCCAATACCCAGGTGCAACTAGGAGTACTACCAAGGTACACATCAATAACACGTATACAAAATATACTTCTGTGGACGTTGTCAGCCTTCTTATTTACCAAGTATCTAGGGTTAATCTACTTCAGCGACCGTTCTCCTCACAATAGAAGCACTTAGTCTCCGGTTCGAGTTCAACCTTGGGTTTCTTCACTAGAGCAGCAACTGACTTGCCATCCATGAAGTTTCCCTCCTAGCCCTTGCCCTTCTCGAAACTAGTGGTTTCACTAACCATCAACACTTGATGCTCCTTCTTGATTTCCACCTTCGTGGTGTCAAACATTGCGAATAGCTCAGGGATCATTATTTCCATCCCTGGAATTTTATAGTTCATCACGAAGCTCTAGTAGCTTAGTGACATTGACTTGGAGAACTATATCAATCACTATATTATCTGTAAGATCAACTCCCACTCGATGCAAGCGATTGTAGTACCCAGGCAATCTGAGCACATGCTCACCCATTGAGCTATTCTCGTTCATCTTGCAGGCAGCTAATCTTGTTGGAGGTATCATACCTCTCAACACGGCCACGAGCCTGAGATCCCAATTTCAGCTCTTAGAACATCTCATATGTTCCGTGACGTTCAAAACGTTTTGGAGCCTCAATTCTAAGCCGTAATGCATGACGCACTGAACTATTAAGTAGTCATCAGAGCGTGCGTGATAGATGCTCACAACATCTACATACGACGCTTGAGGGGGTGGCGCACCGAGCGGTGCATTAAGGACATAAGCCTTCTGTGCAGCAATGAGGACAATCCTTAGATCACGGACCCAGTCCGCATTATTGCTACCATCATCTTTCAACTCTATTTCTTTAGGAATGTATAAAAAATTCAAGGGAGCTACAATGCGAGCTAGTAATCTACAACATAATTTGCAAAGACATTTTGACTATATTCATGATAACGAGTTTAGTTAATCACATTACTTACAAACTCTCACTCAAATTGACATCCCTCTGGTCATTCGAGTGTCACATGATCCAAATCCACCAACTCAAGTCCGATCATCACGTGAGTTGAGGTGGTTTCAATGGTGAACATCTTCATGTTGATCATATCTACTATATGAGTCATGTTCGACCTTTTGGTCTCTTGTGTTCCGAGGCCATGTCTGTACATGCTAGGCTCGTCAAGTTTAATCTGGGTGTTCTGCACGTGCAACACTGGCTTGCACCCGTTGTATGTGAACATAGAGTCTATCACACCTGATCATCACGTGGTGTCTCGACACAACGAACTTTCGCAACGGTGCACACTCGGGGAGAACACAATTTATCTTGAAATTTTAGTGAGGGATCACCTTATAATGCTACCGTCGTCCTAAGAAAAATAAGATGCATAAAAGGATTAATATCACATGCAATTCATAAGTGACATGATATGGCCATGAACTTGTGCTTTTGATCTTCATCCCCAAAGCACCGGCATGATCTCCATCATCACGGGCATGACATCATAATCTCCATCATCTTGATCTCCATCAACGTATCTCCATCGGGTTGCCGCGTCGTCTGTTGCTTCCACGAATATTGCTAACTCATAGCGATAAAGTAAAGCAAAAATGGCAAAAATAATAAAAGACAACCCTATGGGTCCTGCCGGTTGCCGTGCTCATCGACATGCAAGTCATATATTCTACACAAAACATGATCATCTCATACATCACATATATCTCATCATGTAATTGGCCATATCACATCACAATCTACCTTGCAAAAACAAGTTAGACGTCCTGTAATTGTTGTCGCATGTTTTACGTGACTGCTACAGGTATCTAGCAAGAACAATTCTCACCTACGCAAAAACCACAATAGTGATATACAAATTGCTATTCAACCTTCTCAAGGACCGCCTTTGTCGAATTCGATCCAACTAGAGTAGGAGAGACAAACACCTGCCAACCATCTTTGTGCAACAAAGTTACACATTAGTCGATGGAACCGGTCTCTCGTAAGCGTACGAGTAAGGTTGGTCCGGGACGCTTCATCCCACAATACCGCTAAATCAAAACACGACCAAGGGAGGAAGCAATCTGAGCATTAACGCCCACAAACTCCTTCGTGTTCTACTCGTGATCTCCTCTACACATAGACCTAGCTCATGATGCCACTGTTGGGGAATGTTGCACGGGAAACAAAAATTTCCTACGCACACGCAAGATCTATCCATGGGGATGAGCATCTACGAGAGGGAGAGTGGATCTATGTACCCTTGTAGATCGCTAAGCGGGAAGCGTTAAGAAAGCAGTTGATGTAGTCAAACGTCTTCGCGATCCAAATCGCCAAGCGTCCCGCGATCCCATCACAATCCTTCTCGCGATCAATCATGATCTGTCCTGCGATCCCATCATGATCCGTCCTGTGATCAAATCACGAATTGCCTCGCGATTCTGATCACGGTCCTTCCGATCTAGTGCCGAACGGACTGTGCCTCCGCGTTCAGCACACGTATAGCTCGATGACGATCTCCACCTTCTTGATCCATCATTAGGGAGCGGAGAGGTAGATGAGTTCTACAAAAGCGCAACGGCGTGGCGGCGATGGTGGTGGAACTATTCCGACAGGGCTTCGCCTAAGCACCGCCGAACTAGACTAAAGGAGAAAACGATCTAGATGAAGTAGAGGGAGCACGTGGCAATTAGGGTTAGCTCTTCCCTCTAAATCCTCTAGTATATATAATAGGGAGGGACGGGAGGAGGTAGCCTCAAACCCTCAAGGGTTGGCTGAAATTGGAGGTGGAGGAGTCCTACGCCAATCCTACTAGGAGTAGGATTCCTCCTCTCCACTTGGAAACCCTTTCCACCTTTTCACCTTTGGGTTTTCCCACCCCTAGCCGCATGGGCCTTATTGGGGTGTTCGTCCAGCCCACTTGGGTCTGGTTTGACTCCTCCCACAGCCCATGAGGTCCGTTGGGTCGAGACACCCCTCCCGATGGCCCTCGGTGCCCTCCCGGCACTCTCCGTCCACTACCGCAGTACCCGGAACTTTTCCGGTGACCAAAATAGGACTTTCTATATATCAATCTTTACCTCCGGACCATTCCGGAGCTCCTCATGATGTACCGGATCTCATCCGAGACTCTGAACAACCTTCATTCACCACATACATAACCCTATACTACTAAAACGTCACTGAACCTTAAGTGTGCAGACCCCGCGGGTTCAAGAACTATGTAGACATGAATGCTACCTCTTGAGCTTGCGTTGGTTTTCCCGTGAAGAGGAAAGGGTGATGCAGCAAAGTAGATAAGTACTTCCCTAAGTTGATGAGAACCAAGGTATGAATCCAGTAGGAGGAACAAGCAAGTCACCAATGGATGCACCTACCCAAAGAATCAAACTCTTGCACCCAACGCTACAAAGGGGTTGTCAATCGCTTCACGGTTATTTGCAAGGATTGGATCTGATAGAGATAGATGTAAATGAAATCAGAAAGTGAAAAGTAAATAAATTGCAGCAAGGTATTTTTGGTTTATAGATCTGAAAATATATTATGGAAAGTAGACCAGGGGGCCATAGGTTTCACTAGAGGCTTCTCTCTTGAAGGTAAATATCATGGTGGGTAAACAAATTACTGTCAAGCAATTGATAGAAAAGTGAATAATTATGCAGATATCCAAGGCAATGATCATGCATATAGCCATCACGTCCGTGTCAAGTAGACCTAAACGATTCTGCATCTACTACTATTACTCCACACATCGGCCGACTCCTGCCTGCATCTAGAGTATTAAGTTCATGAAGAACAGAGTAACACATTAAGTAAGATGACATGATGTAAAGGGATAAACTCAAGTAATATGATGAAAATCCCATCTTGTTCCCTTGATGGCAACAATACAATACGTGCCTCGCTACCCCTAATATGTCACTTGGTGAGGACACCGGAAGATTGAACCCAAAACCAAACACTTCTCCCATTGCAAGAATTATCAATCTAGTTGGCCAAACCAAACCAATAACTCTAAGAGACTTGCAAGGAGATGAAATCATGCATATAAGAATTCAGAGAATATTCAAATAAGATTCATGGATAATCTGAACATAAACCCACAATTATCGAATCTTGACAAACACACCACAAAAGAGTATTACATCAGATAGATCTCCATGAAGATCATGAAGAACTTTGTATTGAAGATCAAAGAGAGAGAAGAAGCCATCTAGCTACTAGCTATGGACCCGTAGGTCCATGGTGGACTACTCATGCATCATCGGAGGGGGGGGGGTTGATGTAGATGCCCTCCATGATCGAAAATCCCTCCGATAGATTACCGGAAAAGGCTCCAAGATTGGATCTCTTGGGAACGGAGGCTTCTGTCAGCAGAAAAAAAATATTTGCATGGTTCTGTTTGGTGTTGGGGGAATATTTGGGTATTTATAAGAAGAAGAATAGGGTTCGGAGACCTGCCAGGAGACGACAAGCCTGCCAGGCGCGGCCAAGGGGCGCCTACCAGGCTTGTGACTCCCTGGTAGGTGCCCTGGCGTGCACTCCAAGTCTGGTAGATCTCTTCCCTTCCAAAAATAATCACTTAGAAAATTTTATTCCGTTTGGACTCTGTTTAATATTCCATATCTGCAAAACTCAAAAACAAGGAAAAAACAAAAACTGGCACTAGGATCTAGATTAATAGGTTAGTCCCAAAAATAATATAAAATAGCATATTAATGCATATAAAACATCCAAAAATAATAATGCGCCTTCACCACTGATGTCCATCTTCCGGTTTCCTCTTCTTTGTACACCTCCATGTTCGCTCTTTGCCAGATAGCCGACAACTATGTCCAAATGGTCGAACTATCACTGCTCAAGAGGCTTTCCCTTGTGCTGGTTGATATAACAGAGGCCTCTCCGGGTAGCATAATCCACTCTAGTTGTCGTTCATTCGAGTGCCTGCTGCTTGTTTTGAACAAAGAAAACCATTGCATTGGAATAAACTCAGCTAAGCTTGTAAGCATTGCCATCCTCTGTGGGAAATTTGAACTCATTATCCAGGATGCCCCTGCACTTCAACGGCTGATTAATGATTTGGATAGCAGACACCTGTAATTAACCATTGTCTCTGCACCTAAATTGGAGACATTGGGTCAATTCATTAATGCAGGTGACTCCAAGTCTCTCGAGGTACTGAATTTCCACAATACTTTCACCTTGTTTCGTTGGAGGAAACGAGTTTGATGTCATCCAACCTTTTATTTTATTAACTTTGTTCTATGTTTCCTGAAGGGTTTGGTGGCTGTCGGGCTAACAACAATACGTCAATCCATCAAGACTTTTTTTATGTTGGAGCGTTATAAAGTTGACCTTGCTATTCAATTTTTGGAATTCTTTGCAAACCCGGAGAACTTGTTTGTTGAGGTAACGGTTTTCACAAACATTTCATAGTGTAGCACTCATACCTCCATTTCAAAAATCTTGTCTTACATTTGTCTAGATTGGTATGCCCGTGTCTACAAAAGTTTTACTGATAGATACATCCGGATCTACACAAATATATGACAAGCTTTTGGGGATGGACATAATATAATTAATTGTTCTTTTGCTGTCTCCACTGATGTTAAGTATTTTAGAGCTAGTCGCATGTTTTAGGGAGGATTTAATTGTGGTGGTGGTAAACGACAATATTGGCGCCGTAAGTTCCAGCTATTTGTGAAAGACCATCCCATTCGTCTGAAGACAGTAACACTGGAAGATTACCAAAGCTGTCAGGATCACATTGAATTTGCGACGTTCTGTATTCCGAATGCAAGCAAGTTGGAGACCATCAAGATTAAGTTTCGCTACCCCCAAGGCTTCACGTCCCCAGCAACCAAGTTATATTTTTATGCACAACAACATAAGGTGCTTCAGTGGGACAAGAAAGCTTCTGAATGCACTCGCCTTATATTATCATCAAGTTGCAAACGCACCAGACTGGATTTAACAAACAAACATGTTGAATACCTGGACATGACGAATCCATTCAGCTGTGAATGCTGAAAACAACTCTCTGCAGGGAAGCTTACAGAGTCACATGTTGTAGCGCCTTTTGCGGGGAAGCTTACGGAGCTTAGAGATTTAGACATGATCAAAAAACCTTTTAAATTTTGCATCGTCTGTGAGGTTGTTTGTTTTTATGCTTGTAAGGTTGTTTGTTGTCCTCGACGAAACAGTTCATATGTCCTAAAATCAATCCAATTTCTATCGTTTTCACTCGACGTTTTAACTCGTCCCGTGGAAACGACGTGATGAACGTTTTCTTTGTTAATGTGACCTAGATGAGGGCCGAACACATAGTCATGGCATTGTGTTATCGGCATGTAGAACTATGTCCCTCATGACCTCATGGCTATTTCTCCCGCAATGAATGTGCCGTCTGCAACATTTTGCAATGTAAATAACAAGCGCCTTGTGTGACCCCATGTCTATGTGCTTAGCGCAACTGCCTTGAGGTCACTGCACTCTCTTTGAACTATATGCGTGACAGACAACCTTTGCGGTATCAGGGGACAGCCGTGCGTTCCCAGCATGTAAAACAGTTCCTCTCGTGGCCTCTGATAATTAACATCTAAGCACATGGTCGTGCATGTGAAACTATGCTTATTTTGTCCTGACGTTGCTGCATCTCTGGCAGTTATGTTGCAGCACTCTTTTTGAACAGGCGGAGCGACCGGAAACATTTTGAACATAGAGTCACGGTACGTGTGTTTTCTGCACGTATATACGTGCCTCTGACGACCGAACGAGCACGCCTCTAATAGTGAACGTGTAAGCGGAAAACATTGGCAAGATTGTTCGGCTGGGACCTGTGAAAACATTGTCATGTATAGAGGCACAACCGTGCATCTGATTGATGTACTACCATGCTTTTATTTACCGACCGTCCATGCCTCTTGATGTAAACTCGTTTGTGGAGCTGATAGTTCTCTTGCAACTGCCACATGCCTTTTTGGTGTACAATCCACATTTCGTAGACACAAGCATAGGTATTGTTTGTGGCACTGGCATCGGACCTCATTTCCCTTCTTCCCCTCTCAGGTATTATATCTATCTATCCCTCAAAAAATGGAAGTTATTATATTTATCCTTTTCTAGATATGTGTAGTGAATATCTAACCGTCTCTCCATATTCACCACGCACGGTGTTTCTTGGATGCGGCGGGATACCCTGGCAAATGGATGTGGAGATGGAGTCCACTGCCCATAATACCAAGATGTCTAGGCTGTCCTTTGGGGATTCGGTGCTGGTCAAAGGGGCGAGAAGCGGCTATTGCCCACCCTGGATCTGAGGAGCAATCCAGGATGGTGCTCGGACATCATCAGCCGCCTCTCCATATTCACCACGAAGTGGAGTCTGGTCTGGACATCGTCAGCGGCCTCCCGGACACCGTCCTAGGTGAGATTGTCTCGCGTCTCCTCACCAAGGACGGTGCTTGCACCCAAGTCCTCGCAAGTCGCTGGCGACCCCTATGGTGCAAGGCCCCTCTCAATCTAGACTGTCGTGAGATCTCTGCCGGTCGTCTTCTTAACCCCCTAGATAGAGTTCATTGGGATATTGTCGGCATGAAAATATCAACGGAGGAGCTCCTCCGTGTAAGATACTCCAAAACTTTTAATAGTGGAGAAAGTGGAGAACCTATCGGTGATGGTGTGAGCCTCTCGGAAGCCATGCTTTCTGGTCACGAGGGCGCAGTTCGTCCCCGCTGCATACCGGTGTGCTACCTCCAGTGCAGGTGCCCTGCCATTGATGCCTGACTCCGATCCTGTAAACTCGACAATATCGAGGTGCTTGAGTTCTACTACATGCTCCCACAAATTAGGAGTCAAGATGTCGTACTACCATTCACATGCCCTTCATATACGCCCTCAACACCTACGTCGATCTTTCGGTATTCCTCCTATCTCCACACCATCACCTTCACTCTCTATGAAATACTAGACAGTTTAGTATCAATGCTTGAACAACCACTGGTGAGGAGACTTTCCCGTCTCGATGTTGTTATATTAGAAGTCTCATTGCAAAGCATAATCCACAGTAGCTGTCCTGCACTCCAGTGTCTGTTGCTTCTTCTGTCTGCCCGGATGGCTTTCCATGACCATTGCCTCACAATAAACTCACTTGGCCTTGTAATCATCGGTATCCATCATCATGCTGGGAAACTCATTATAGAGGATGCGCCCTCATTTCAATGGTTGATTCACGATTATCATAGTATGGACCTGGAGATAACAATCATATTTGCACCTAAATTGTAGACCTTGGGCAAATTTTCTGATGCTTTTGCTGTTTCCATGAATGTACGTCAGCATACAGTTATTCAGGTACTTAGTTTTCGAAAATTGTGACAGTTGGTTTGAGTAAACAAGTTCTAACTAATCCAACCTTTTATTCCATTAATATTATGATATGTGCTCCCTGAAGTGTTTGCCGATGGTCATCATATCAACAGTGTTGCAACCTGTCAAGATGTTGTTTGTCAGCATGGATTATAATGTGGACAAGGTCGTTCGCTTGATGCAATGCTTTTAAAGCTTGGAGAACTTGTTCATCGAGGTGATGATTTTTCACACGTGGAATTTGAAAGTCCATAGCATGCATAGTGTACTAGTTATATCTAAAGCTCGTGTTGCAGACGGCCAATGGCGACTCCCATGGAGGCGACTCCCCTGGTGGCGACTTTGCCGGCGACCCTCCTCCTAGAGATCCTCCTCCTAGTGATCCATGCACGATGCCGGGTCTCCAACTAGGGTTCCCATCCTAGTACCCTGTCCCCCATGGAGGGTCTCCTCCATTGGGATTTCTCCCCGGACTTTCGGTCGAGGCTCAGGTGCGTTCCAAGTTCAACTCCACGGTACACTACTCCTCGATCAATCACAGCACGGAATTCTTCTTGGTGGTCTCCTTCTCTTCGGCATCATTCTCTCTTGCTGAAGAATTCGTGGCTCTGGCCTTGCAATCATGTATTAGGGGCGTCAGTTCGGCATTCAAAGTAGTGAAACTCAGCGATTGCAGATTTTGGTTCTTGGTGGCCTCAACCAGAGTTGGACATTTTATTTATGGGCTCAAAAATCGGATTTGGCCAGATTTTGTTTGTCATTTTCATCTCTTCTGCGGTAACCTTGATTTGGGGTTTCAATCAATAGATTCTTCTTGGCATTTTGACTCTGAGATACCGGACGTGGGTGATCGCCGTGTTGCAATTACATCTAAATGGCTTAATGATCACAAGCACCCTCGTGCAAAACCTGAATCGGTCATAGTGATTTCCTCGCCGTCGGTGAAGCCCGCGGAATCGGATCAGCTGATTACTTTTGTCAAGTTTGAAATACCGATTTTTTCGGATCTTAATTCTGGTCTTTCCATTGGCGATTGTAGTTTCAAAACACCACTGACTCAGCCGACAAATCTGCCAACCTTCAAGGGGGCCAAATTTTGTTGTGATTACTGGAATTCCATCTGTGATGAACAATTGTATCATATCCTCGATGGATGGCAAGATGGGTATTCAGAACTAGACATCAAAGCCATGGTCCAAATTTCGGATGTGCCTTCACCACAATATATTGATCAACACCTAGAAATATATTGTTTGCTCACAGCATGGACATATGTCCATTGATTGCCTGGTATTTTCTGTTATCGTTGCAACCATCTGGATAGCGAGTGCATCTGTCACGTTGAATCACACAATAGGGCTGCTGGGCCATGCATATTGGGCCAAGTTGACATTAATTGCTTTTGTTGTGGGCAATATGGACACACCAGTTCTTTTTGCCCAGGCACTATTTGTTGTCAGCGTTGCAATGGGCTGGTTCACAGTATGTGTCATGGGGCGCTGCCACGGCCCAATTGGGAATGGAGGCCCAAATATGCAGATAAGCAGAGGATCCTCAACAGTATCCACTCGCGGAGATATTGTTGGTCAAGTCGAGTTTTGGGAATAACATAAATACAATCGATAAACGCGGTACGCGACATGCGATTTGGAAGGTGAAACGGAAAATCCCATCGCCGCAACACGTGCCGGAAGCCTATTGCATGCTGATTTGCCTTCCAACCCAGACCACAGTCAATACCGTCGCCCTGTTTCGCAATAAATAATACATCTAGTTTCCTGACCTCCTTCCACCCGCTCAGAGAAAACACTAGCCATCTCCTTGACTCCGTCGGCCAACTTTCCAGTTCGTCCATTCGTCTTCGCACCGTTGGGAGCAAATATTGAGCAGGGGCCTAATCATCGGATTCACAGTCAGATTATGGTGGTCGATGATCCGCCATTGAATCATGATAGGTATGCCATTGTCACCATCACCCCTCCAGTCCCAGACCATCAGAAGAGATTATGGTTTCAGGAAGCTTGCCGCATCATTAGGGAGGATCTAGACAATCAGATGCTAGATGAGTTTGTTTACCCTCTTGTAGTAGGTTGTGTTGCTTTTGCTCATCTGGAGAGCAGAGACGAGGCCATTAGAGAAGGTCCTCATGCTTTGGATGAGGACTCCTATTTTGAGATTATACCTCATTATGGGAGAATCAATATGAGAATGCCTGCATTTGAATATGAAGCATGGATCATGTTCTTAGCTTTCCCTATGGACTACGAGACTGAACACTATTTGAACAAAGCAGATTCACACTTTTGCAAGCTTATTGCTTGGACAAGGAGAGGGGATAACAAAGCACGAGTATTGGTCAAATGCCACATTAAGAACACTATTGTTGTCCCGCATAGTCTCCTGGTCACTCGTGTTTGTATGCTCCCTGGGTTAGGCAGATCTTGGTCTGTACCTGTGTATGTACTGAATGGGAGGAACACTATATCAGGTATGGCTGGAAATGAGGATGAGCCTCCACTTCTGAATGCAACGCCTCACCCACATCAGCTGCCGTACTATACAATCATGCAACAAGCCAGAATTGACGAACTAACAGCACAACAGACAGCTAATGGAGAACTCTGGCAGGGTGATGAACCTGATCAGCAACAAGAATTGGTGAATGGTTGGACGGTGTGGCCGACGGTTCCTCTGCCATACACTAGTTTCATCTTCAGAGTGTTCTTTCAATATGATGGACCCTCCCTCATGGATGGGGTTCAGCAGGAAAATAACATCATGGACAATCTGTCTGATGTGTGGTCGGAGTACTCGCAGGTGGAAGAGTTAGCGGACAACTTCCTTAATGGTGCATCGGAGGCGAGATTGTCCTTCATTCGTGATGGTGGCTCTTCGGTGTGTCTGTCTGCATCTGCTGATGAAGCTTTCCTTTGCTAGGTTGGTGGAATGTTCAAGAGGATATACACACGCTCTTTGCGATGGAACTCCAACTTGGATCACATGCATTTCCCGCAAAACCCATTCAGTGTGCTGAAGCAGCAGATTAATATGTTCATAGTTTTGGTGCATAGGCGTCTAACTCCAGAGTTTGACATGTTTTGTCATAGGGTGCTTCATCTGATATCAGAGGGGATTGTGATTGACATGGTGCAACCGGATGCTGTTGCGCTTCTGGAAGAGGCTCCTGTGGAAACCATCACAGCTGGGATGGTGATAGGCAGACTGATATCCAATGAAACCTCCCATGTTGACACAGTGCCACTTCGACGCAACAATCGTTGCAACAAATATGATGGCTTCAAAGTACCACCCATGTTTGATCGGAAGACTGCATCTTCCAACGTGAAGCCAAGGAAATCTCCTATCATTGTAGGCACATCTACTACTCCTATCCCACATGTTCCAACCACTAAGGTACAGGTAACTCTGGAAATACCACCCCCACTAAAATCACTACCATACAGGCTATTGGTGCTAATATGTGTGGTACACATCCAAATTTCTGTTGGGGAACGTCGCATGGGAAACAAAAAATTTCCTACGCACACACAAACCTATCCATGGTGATGAGCATGTACGAGAGGGGGAGTTGATCTACATACCCTTGTAGATCGCTAAGCGGGAAGCGTTAAGAAACACGGTTGGTGTAGTCGAACTTCTTCGCGATTGAAATCGCCGAGCGTCCCGCGATCCAATCACGAACCATCCCGCGAACCAATCACGAACCGTCCCGCGATCCAATCACGAACCGTCCCGCGATCTCGTCACGATCCGTCCCGCGATCCAATCACGAACGTCCCATGGCCTTGATCACGATCCTTCCGATCTAGTACCGAACGGACGGCACCTCCGCGTTCAGCACACGTGCAACTTGATGACGATCTCCATCGTCTTGATCCAGCAAGAGGAGGTGGAGAGGGGTCAGAGTTCATGCTTAACGCAGGCACTAAATGAAAATTATTCAGATTCATCACTAATCCTGATGGTAATCGAAGAGAGAGCACGCCGACGGCGATCACATCAACCTGGGAACCATTTCCCACGCGCATCGTCACCTCGTCCTTCGCCAGCCTCCGTTTATTCCGCAGTTCCTGTTTTGAGTTGCAAATGTGAGAAACCAAACCGGTATGAAATACCCAGGCACTACCACGAGAGCTAGTAAGGTACACATCAATAACATGTATATCATATATACCTTGTTTGTCTTTGGTCGCCTTCTTGTCAGCCAGGTACTTGGGGCAGTTCCGCTTTCAGTGACCAGTTCCCTTGCAATGAAAGCACTCAGTCTCTGGCTTAGGTCCATGCTTAGGCTTCTTTACAGGAGTAGCAACTGCTTTGCCATCCTTCTTGGTTTTACCCTTCTTGCCCTTGCCTTTGCCGTTTTTCTTGAAACTAGTGGTTTTATTGACCATCAACACTTGATGTTCTTTCTGGATTTCAGACTCAGCGAATTTCAGCATCGCAAACAGCTCGGCGACTGACTTGTTCATCCCGTGCATGTTATAGTTCATCACAAAGCTTTTGTAGCTAGGTGGCACCGATTGAAGAACTCTATCAGTGATTGCTTGTGGCAGAAGTTCAATTCCCAACTCCGCCAAACGAATCGAGTACCCAGACATTCTGAGTATATGCTCACTGATAGACCCGTTCTCCTTCATCTTGCAAGCATAGAACTTATCGGAGGTCTCATACCTCTCGATCCGGGCTTTCTTCTGAAAGATAAATTTCAACTCCTGGAACATCTCATATGGTCCATGTGTTGGGGAACGTCGCATGGGAAACAAAATTTTTCCTATGCACACGCAAACCTATCCATGGTGATGAGCATATACGAGAGGGAGAGTGGATCTACGTACCCTTGTAGATCGCTAAGCGGGAAGCGTTAAGAAACGCGGTTGGTGTAGTCGAACTTCTTTGGGATCCAAATCGCCGAGCGTCCCGCGATCCAATCACGAACCGTCCCGCGAACACATCATGATCCGTACCGCGAACTCATCATGATCCGTCTCACGATCTTGATCACGATCTGTCCCGAGAACTCATCACGATCCGTTCCGTGATCACATCACAAACCGTCTCGCGATCTCGATCACGGTCCTTCCGATCTAGCGCCGAACGGACGGCACCTCCGCGTTCAGCACACGTGCAGCTTGATGACGATCTCCACCGTCTCGATCCAGCGAGAGGAGGTGGAGAGGAGATAGAGTTCACCGGCAGCATGACGGCACTCCGGTGATGGTGGTGGAGCAATTCCGGCAGGGCTTCGCCTAAGCGCTGCAGAAAACCGATCTAGAGGAGAAACTATGCACCGGTGTAACGGGTAGCACGTGGCCGGAAATTCTGTCCAAAAACCACCCAATCCACTAGTATATATAGGAGGAGAGGAGAGGATAGGAATCCAAGGCCTTTGGGTCAGCCGATATAGGAGGTGGGAAGCAATCCTACTTCACCTCCAATCCTAGTTGGAGTAGGATTGCCTCCTATTGGCAGATTTTCCACCTTTTGCTTTAGGACTTTCTCTCCTGCGCCATGGGCCTTTGTGGCTGTTTTCCCAGCCCAGTAAGGGCTAGTTATTATTCTCCCACAGGCCATGGACCTATTGGGGTCGAAATACCCCTCCCGGAGGCCTCCCGGTACACTACCGTCACTCTCGGTACACTACCGGCACTCCCGGTACACTACCGATGAGCCCGAAACTTTTCCGGAAACCAAACTAGGACTTCCTATATATGAATCTTTACCTCCGGACCATTCCGGAGCTCCTCGTGACGTCTAGGATCTCATCCGGGACTCCGAACAAACTTCAGTCACCACCATACATAACTCTACACTACCGAAACGTCACCGAACCTTAAGTGTGCTGACCCTGCGGGTTCGAGAACTATGTAGACATGACCGAGACACCTCTACGGTCAATAACAAATGGCGGGACCTGGACGTCCACATTGGTTCCTACATATTCTACGAAGATCTTTATCGGTCGAACCTCTATGTCAAGGATTCAGTTAATCCCGTATAACGTTCCCTTTGTTCTTCGGTATGTTACTTGCCCGAGATTCGATCGTCGGTATCTCCATACCTAGTTCAACCTCGTTACCGGCAAGTCTCTTTACTCGTTCCGTAATACAAGATCCCGCAACGAACAATTAGTCACATTGCTTGCAAGGCTTATTGTGATGTTGCATTACCGAGTGGGCCCCGAGATACCTCTCCGTCACACGGAGTAACAAATCCCAGTCTCGATCCATGCCAACTCAACAGACACCATCGGAGATACCTGTAGAGCACCTTTATAGTCACCCGGTTACGTTGCGACGTTTGATACACACAAGGCACTCCTCCGATATCTGTGAGTTGCATGATCTCATGGTCATAGGAACATATACTTGACATGCAGAAAACAATAGCAATAAACTGACACGATCATATGCTATGTGTGTAGTTTGGGTCTTATCCATCACATCATTCTCCTAATGATGTGATCCCGTTATCAAATGACATCTCATGTCCATGGCCAGGAAACCTTAACCATACTTTGATCAACGAGCTAGTCCATTAGAGGCATACTAGGGACATGGTTTTGTCTATGTATCAACACATGCATTTAAGTCTCCGATCAATACAATTATAGCATGGATAATAAACGATTATCATGAACAAGGAAATATGATAATAACTAATTTATTATTGCCTCTAGGGCATATATCCAACAGTCTCCCACTTACACTAGAGTCAATAATCTAGTTCACATCACCATGTGATTCGCATTGTTATGAATCTAACACCCAATGAGTTCTGGGGCTCGATCATGCTTTGCATGTGAGAGAGGTCTTATAGTCAACAAGTCTGCGATATTCAGATCCGTGTGTACTTTGCAAATTTCTATGTCAAACCTAAAACACTGCTACCACACTCCACTTGGTACTATTCCAAATGGCTGCTCGACTATACGTATCCAGATTGCTACTACGAGTCATCCGGATTGGTGTTAAAGCTTGCATCGACGTAAGTCTTTACGATGAACTCTTTATCACCTCCATAATCGAGAAACATCTCCTTAGTCTTTTAGTTACTAAGGACAATCTTGACCGCTGTCCAGTGCTCCATTCCAGGATCACTTTGAAACCTTCCAGCCATACTTATGGCAAGGCTGACATCGGGTCTTGTGCACAGCATTGCATACATGATAGAGCCTATGGCTGAAGCATAGGTGATGACACTCATATTTTTTCTATCTTCTGCAGTCACTGGGCATTGAGTCATACTCAATTTTATACCTTACAAATCAGGCGAGAACTCTTTCTCTGACTGATCCATTTTGAACTCTTTCAAAATCTTGTCAAGGTACGTGCTCATTGAAAGTCTCATCAAGTATCTTGATCTATCTCTATAGATCTTGATGCTCATCAATTAGGTAGCTTTATCTAGGTCTTCCTTTGAAAAATCACTTTTCAAACAACCATTTATGCTTCCCAGAAATCCTACATTATTTCCGATCAACAATATGTCATCCACATATACTTATCAGAAATTCTATAGTGCTCTTACTCACTTTATTGCAAATACAAGTTTCTCGTAAACTTTGTATAAACCTCAAAACTTTGATCACCTCATGAAAGCGTATATTCCAACTCCGAAATGCTTGCTTCGGTCCATGGAAGGATCACCGAAGCTTGCACACCTTTTAGCATCCTTAGGCTTGACAAAACCTTCTGGTTGTATCACATACAACCTTTCCTCAAGTAAACCGTTAAGGAAACGATGTTTTGACATCCATCTGCCAGATTCATAATTGAAAACACAGCAACTGCTAACATAATTCCAACAGACTTTAGCACCACTACGAGTGAGAAAGTCTCATCGTAGTCAACTCCTTGAACTTGTCACAAACATCTTTGCAACAAGTCGAGCTTTACAAATAGTGACATTCACCATCAGTGTCTGTCTTCATTTTAAAGATCCATTTGTACTCAACGACCTGCCGTCCAACGAGCAAGTCTACCAAAGTCTACACTTGGTTTTCATACATGGATCCTATCTCGGATTTCATGGCCTCCAACCATTTGTCGGAATCCGGGCCCATCAACGCTTCTCCATAGCTCGTAGGTTCATCGTTGTCCAACAACATGATCTCCAAGACAGAGTTGTCGTACCACTTAGGAGCAGTACACATCCTTGTCGACCTACAAAGTTCGATAGTAACTTGATCCTGAAGCTTCATGATCATCATCATTAACTTCCTCTTCAACTAACGTAGGCTTCACAGAAACATCTTTCTGCGCTGCGCTACTCTCTGGTTGAACAAAGGTTTGACAACCTCATCAAGTTCTATCTTCCTCCCACTCAATTCTTTCGCGAGAAACATTTCCTCGAGAAAGGATCCGTTTAAACAACAAACACTTTGCACTAGGATCTGAGATTGAAGGTTCACCCAACTGATCTTAGGGTATTCTATGACGATGCATTTGTCTACCTTGGGTTCGACCTCATTAGGTGAAAACATTTTCCACACAAGTGTCACAGCCCCAAATATTAAGAAATGACAGCTTAGGTTTCTATCAAACCATAATTCACACGGTGTCATCTCAACGGATTTAGATGATGCCCTATTTAAAGTGAATGTAGTTGTCTCTAATGCATAACCCCAAAATTATAGTAGTAAAACGACAAGAGACATCATAGCACGCACCATGTCCAATAGAGCATAACTATGATGTTCGGACACACCATCACACTATGGTTTTCCAGGTGGCGTTTAGTTGTGAAACAACTTTCACATTGTCTTAAGTTGTATGCCAAACTCGTGACTCAGATATTCACCTCCACGATCATATCGCAGTCATTTTTATCTTCTTGTCACGATGATCTTTAAACTTCACTCTGAATTTGCTTGAACCTTTCAAACGATTCAGACTTGTGTTTCAATAAGTAAATATACACTATATCTACTCAAATCATCAGTGAAGGTAAGAAAATAACAATATCCACTGCACGCTACAAGACTCACTAGATTGCATACATCAACATGTATCATTTCCAATGAATCACTTGCCCGCTCCATCCAACGGGGTCCTTTAGTCATCTTGCCCAAGAGGCATGGTTCGCATGTCTCAACCGATTCGAAATCGAATGAGTCCAAATATCCATCAGCATGGAGTTTCTACATGCGCTTTATACCAATATGACATTTAGCGGCAGTGCCACAAGTATGTGGTACTATCATTATTAACTTTATATCTTTTGACATCAATGTTATGAACATGTGTAATACTACGATCAAGATTTCAACAAACCATTCTCACTGGGTGCATGACCATTGAAGGTATTATTCATGTAAACAGAATAACCATTATTCTCTAACTTAAATGAATAACCGTATTGTAATAAACATGATCTAATCATGTTCATGCTCAATGCAAAACACCAAATAACATTTATTTAGGTTCGTCACTAATCCTGAAGGTAGAGAGAGCGTGCGATGTTGATCACATCAACCTTGGAAACACTTCCAACACATATCGTCACCTCACCCTTAGCTAGTTCTCCGTTTATTCCGTAGCTTTTATTTCGAGTTACTAACATTTAGCAACCGAACCGGTATCCAATACCCAGGTGCTACTAAGAGTACTAGCAAGGTACACATTAGTAACTCGTATATAAAATATACTTCTATCAATGTTGCCAGCCTTCTTATCTACCAACTATCTAGGGTTGTTCTGCTTCAGCGACCGTTCACCTCATAACAGAAGCACTTAGTCTCGGGTTTGAGTTCAACTTTGGGTTGCTTCACTGGAGCAGCAACTGACTTGCTATCCATGAAGTTTCCCTCCTTGCTCTTGCCCTTCTCGAAACTAGTGGTTTGATTAACCATCAACACTTGACGCTCCTTCTTGATTTCTACCTTCGCGGTGTCAAACATCGCGAACAGCTCAGGGATCAACATTTCTTTCCCTGGCATTTTATAGTTCATCACCAAGTTCTAGTAGCACAGTGACAGTGACTTGGAGAACTACATCAATCACTATCTTATCTGGAAGATCAACTCCCACTCGATTCAAGCGATTGTAGTACCCAGACAGTCTGAGCACATGCTCAACGATTGAGCTATTCTCTTTCATCTTGCAGGCAAAGAATCTCGTTGGAGATCCTATATCTCGCAACTCGGGCACGAGCCCGAGATCACAATCTCTGCTCTTAGAACATCTCATATGTTTCGTGACGTTCAAAACGTTTCGGAGCCTCAATTCTAAGCCGTAATGCATGACGCACTAAACTATCAAGTAGTCATCGAAACGTGCCTGTCAAATGTTCACAACATCTACAGACGACGCTAGATGGGGTGGCGCACCGAGCGGTGCATTAAGGACATAAGCCTTCTGTGCAGCAATGAGGACAATCCTCAGATCATGGACCCAGTCCGCAATTTTGCTACCAACATCTTTCAATTCTATTTCTCTAGGAACATATAAAAATACAAGGGAGCTACAGCGCGAGCTAGTAATCTACAACATAATTTGCAAAGACACTTTGACTATGTTCATGATAATGAGTTCAATTAATCATATTACTTAAGAACTCCCACTCAAATTGACATCCCTCGGGTCATTCGAGTGATACATGATCCAAATTCACCAACTCAAGTCCGATCATCACGTGAGTTAAGGTGGCTTCAATGGTGAACATCATTATGTTGATCATATCCACTATATGACTCATGCTCGACCTTTCGGTCTCTTGTGTTCCGAGGCCATGTCTGTACATGCTAGGCTCGTCAAGTTTAACCCGAGTGTTCTGCGCGTGCAAATCTGGCTTGCACCCGTTGTATGTGAACGTAGAGTCTATCACACCCGATCATCACGTGGTGTCTCAACACGACGAACTTTCACAACGGTGCACACTCGGGGAGAACACAGTTCATCTTGAAATTCAAGTGAGGGATCACCTTATAATGCTACCGCCGTACTAAGCAAAACAAGGTTCATAAAAGGATTAACATCTCATGCAATTCATAAGTGACATGATATGGCCATGAACTTGTGTTTAAGATCTCCATCTTCGAAACACCGGCATGATCTCCATCGTCACCGGCACAACACCATGATCTCCATCATCTTGAACTCCATCAATGTGTTGCCATTGGGGTTGTGGCGCCAGCCCTGCTTCTACTTCTATTGCTACCGCTTAGCGATAAAGTAAAGCATTACATAGCGCTTAATGATTGACACGCAGGTCATACAATAATTAAAGACAACCCTATGGCTCCTGCCGGTTGCCGTACTCATCGACGTGCAAGTCGTGAAATTCTATACATCACATGATCATCTCATACATCACATATATCACATCATGTAATTGGCCATATCACATCACAACATACCCTGCAAAAACAAGTTAGACGTCCTCTAATTGTTGTTGCATGTTTTACGTGGCTGCTACGGGTATCTAGCAAGAACGATTCTCACCTACGCATAAACCACAATGGTGATACACTAGTTTGCTTTTCAACCTTCTCAAGGACCGCCTTTGTCGAATCCGATCCAACTAAAGTAGGAGAAACTGACACCCGCTAGCCATCTGTTGCAACAAGTGCAGTTGAGGGAACCAGTCTCTCGTAAGCGTACGAGTAAGGTTGGTCCGAGCCGCTTCATCCCACAATACCGCTGAACCAAAACACGACCAAGGGAGGAAGCAATCTAAGCATCAACGCCCACAAACCTTTTGTGTTCTACTCGAGATCTCATCGAACCATCAACCTAGCTCATGATGCCACTGTTGGGGAACGTCGCGTGGGGAACAAAATTTTTCCTACGCACACGCAAACCTATCCATGGTGATGAGCATCTACGAGAGGGAGATTGGATCTACGTACCCTTGTAGATCGCTAAGCGGGAAGCGTTAAGAAACGCGGTTGGTGTAGTCGAACTTCTTCGCGATCCAAATCGCCGAGCGTCCCGCGATCCAATCACGAACCGTCCCGCGAACACATCATGATCCGTCCCGCGAACTCATCACGATCCATCTCACGATCTTGATCACGATCTGTCCCGCGAAGTCATCACGATCCGTTCCGTGATCACATCACAAACCGTCTCGCTATCTCGATCACGGTCCTTCCGATCTAGCGCCGAACGGACGGCACCTCTGCGTTCAGCACACGTGCAGCTTGATGACGATCTCCACCGTCCCAATCCAGCGAGAGGAGGTGGAGAGGAGATAGAGTTCACTGGCAGCATGACGGCGCTCCGGTGATGGTGGTGGAGCAATTCCGGCAGGGCTTCGCCTAAGCGCTGCAGAAAACCGATCTAGAGGAGAAACTATGCACCGGTGTAACGGGTAGCACGTGGCCGGAAATTCTGTCCAAAAACCACCCAATCCACTAGTATATATAGGAGGAGAGGAGAGGAGAGGCAGCCAAGGCCTTTGGGTCGGCCGAAATAGGAGGTGGGAAGCAATCCTACTTCACCTCCAATCCTAGTTGGAGTAGGATTGCCTCCTATTGGCTGATTTTCCACCTTTTGCTTTAGGACTTTCTCTCCTCCGCCATGGGCCTTTGTGGATGTTTTCCCAGCCCACTAAGGGCTGGTTATTATTCTCCCACAGCCCATGGACCTCTTGGGGTCGAAATACCCCTCCCGGAGGCCTCCCCGTACACTACCGGCACTCCCGGTAAACTACCGATGAGCCCGAAACTTTTCCGGAAACACAACTGGGACTTCCTATATATGAATCTTTACCTCCGGACCATTCCGGAGCTCCTCGTGACGTCTAGGATCTAATCCGGTACTCCGAACAAACTTCGGTCAGCACCATACATAACTCTACACTACCGAAACGTCACCGAACCTTAACTGTGCAGACCCTGCGGGTTCGAGAACTATGTAGACATGACCGAGACACCTCTACGGTCAATAACAAATGGCGGGACCTGGACGTCCACATTGGTTCCTACATATTCTACGAAGATCTTTATCGGTCGAACCTCTATGTCAAGGATTCAGTTAATCCCGTATAACGTTCCCTTTGTTCTTCGGTATGTGACTTGCCCGAGATTCGATCGTCGGTATCTCCATACCTAGTTCAACCTCGTTACCGGCAAGTCTCTTTACTCGTTCCGTAATACAAGATCCCGCAACTAACAATTAGTCACATTGCTTGCAAGGCTTATTGTGATGTTGCATTACCGAGTGGGCCCCGAGATACCTCTCCGTCACACGGAGTAACAAATCCCAGTCTCGATCCATGCCAACTCAACAGACACCATCGGAGATACCTGTAGAGCACCTTTATAGTCACCCAGTTACGTTGCGACGTTTGATACACACAAGGCACTCCTCCGACATCTGTGAGTTGCATGATCTCATGGTCATAGGAACATATACTTGACATGCAGAAAACAGTAGCAATAAACTGACACGATCATATGCTATGTTTGTAGTTTGGGTCTTATCCATCACATCATTCTCCTAATGATGTGATCCCGTTATCAAATGACATCTCATGTCCATGGCCAGGAAACCTTAACCATACTTTGATCAACGAGCTAGTCCATTAGAGGCATACTAGGGACATGGTTTTGTCTATGTATCCACACATGCATTTAAGTCTCCGATCAATACAATTATAGCATGGATAATAAACGATTATCATGAACAAGGAAATATGATAATAACTAATTTATTATTGCCTCTAGGGCATATTTCCAACACCGTCACATTCAAAACGTCTTTGAAGTCCCAGTTCTAAGCCATACAAAATTGCACATTGAACTATTGAGTAATCTCCAGCACGTGTCTCCCAAGCGTTCTTAACATCTTCGGATGAGATGTCTGCGGGTTTGTCACCAAGCGGTGCATCAAGGACGTATAGTTTCTGGGAAGCCGTGAGGATAATCCTCAGATTACGGGCCCAGTCAACAAAGTTACTTCCATGATCTTTCAGCTTAGCTTTCTCTAGGAATGCATTAAAATTCAGGGGTGCTACTGCGCGAGCCATTGATCTACAACATAAATATGCAAAGGTTACTTAGACTATTGTTCATGATAATGAGTTTAGTTAATCAAATTACTAAAGCTCCCACTCAAATTGACATCTCTCAGGTCATCTGAGTGTCACATGATCCAAATTCACCAACTCAAGTCCGATCATCACGTGAGTTGAGGTGGCTTCAATGGTGAACATCATTATGTTGATCATATCTACTATATGACTCATGCTCGACCTTTCGGTCTCTTGTGTTCCGAGGCCATGTCTGTACATGCTAGGCTCGTCAAGTTTAACCCGAGTGTTTCTGCGTGTGCAAATCTGTCTTGCACCCGTTGTACGTGAATGTAGAGTCTATCACACACGATCATCACGTGGTGTCTCAACACGACGAACTTTCGCAACGGTGCACACTCGGGGAGAACACAATTTTATCTTGAAATTTAAGTAAGGGGTCACCTTATAATGCTACCGTTGTACTAAGCAAAACAAGGTGCATGAAAGGATTAACATCACATGCAATTCGTAAGTGACATGATATGGCCATGAACTTGTGCTTAAGATCTCCATCTTCACACCACCGGCATGATCTCCATCGTCACCGGCACGACACCATGATCTCCATCATCTTGATCTCCATCAATGTGCTGTCATAAGGGTTGTGGTGCCAGCTGCTTCTACTTCTATACCGGTTAGCGATAAAGTAAAGCATTACATAGCGCTTAATGATTGACACGCAGGTCATACAATAATTAAACACAACCCTATGGCTCCTGCCGGTTGCCGTACTCATCGACATGCAAGTCATGAAATTCTATACATCACATGATCATCTCATACATCACATATATCTCATCATGTAATTGGCCATATCACATCACAACATACCCTGCAAAAACAAGTTAGATGTCCTCTAATTGTTGTTGCAAGTTTTACGTGGCTGCTACGGGTATCTAGCAAGAGCAATTCTCACCTACGCAAAGCCACAACGGTGATACATAGTTTGCTTTTCAACCTTCTCAAGGACCGCCTTTGTCGGGTCCGATCCAACTAAAGTAAGAGAAACTGTCACCCGCAAGCTAGCTAAGCAACAAGTTGCGTCGCGGGAACCGGTCTCTCGTAAGTGTACGAGTAATGTTGGTCCGGCCCGCTTCATCTCACAATACCGCTGAACCAAAATACGACCAAGGGAGGAAGCAATCTAAGCATCAACGCCCACAAACCTTTTGTGTTCTACTCGAGATCTCATCGAACCATCAACCTAGCTCATGATGCCACTGTTGGGAAACGTCGCATGGGAAACAAAACATTTCCTACGCACACGCAAACCTATACATGGTGATGAGCATCTACGAGAGGGGGAGTTGATCTACATAGCCTTGTAGATCACTAAGCGGGAAGCGTTAAGAAACACGGTTGGTGTAGTCGAACTTCTTCGCGATCGAAATCGCCGAGCGTCCCGCGATCCAATCACGAACCATCCCACGAACCAATCACGAACCGTCCCGCGATCCAATCACGAACCGTACCGCGATCTCATCACGATCCGTCCCGCGATCCAATCACGAACGTCACGTGGCCTTGATCACGATCCTTCCGATCTAGTACCGAACGGACGACACGTCCGCATTCAGCACACGTGCATCTTGATGATGATCTCCGCCGTGTTGATCCAGCAAGAGGAGGTGGAGAGGGGAGAGAGTTCACCGGCAGCGTGACGGTGCTCCGATGATGGTGGTGGAGCTATTCCGGCAGGGCTTCGCCTAAGCGCCGCGGAAAACTATCTAGAGGAGCACCGGTGAAACGGGTAGCACGTGGCCGTAAGTTGTGTCCAAAAGCCACCCAATCCACTAGTATATCTAGGAGGGAGAGAGAGGCAGCCCTTGGCGCAAGGCCAAGGGCCTCTATGATTCTGCCGAAGGGGAGGGGGTGGAATCCTATTCCACCTCCAATCCTACTTGGAGTAGGATTGCTCCCTATTGGCTGATTTTCCACTTTTCTCTTTAGGACTTTCTCTCCCTGCGCCATGGGCCTTTGTGGATGTTTCCCCAGCCCACTAAGGACTGGTTATTATTCTCCCACAGCCCATGGATCTCTTGGGGTCGAAATACCCCTCCCGGAGGTCTCCCGGTACACTATCGACACTCCCGGTACACTACCGATGAGCCCGGAACATTTCCAACGACCAAACTGGGACTTCCTATATATGAATCTTTACCTCCGGACCATTCCGGAGCTCCTCGTGACGTCCGGGATCTAATCCGGGACTCTGAAAAACCTTCGTTCACCACCATACATAACTCTATACTACCGAAACACCACCAAACCTTAAGTGTGCAGACCCTGCGGGTTCGAGAACTATGTAGACATGACCGAGACACCTCTACGGCCAATAACCAATGACGGGACCTGGACGTCCACATTGGTTCCTACATATTCTACGAAGATCTTTATCGGTCGAACCTCTATGTCAAGGATTCAGTTAATCCCGTTTGATACACCCAAGGTATTCCTCCGGTGTCAGTGATTTGCATGATCTCATGGTCATAGGAACATATACTTGACATGCAGAAACAGCAGCAATAAATTGACACGATCATATGCTACGTTAGTATTTTGGTTCTTGTCCATCACATCATTCTCCTAATGATGTGATCACGTTATCAAATGACATCTCATGTCCATGGCCAGGAAACCTTAACCATCTTTTGATCAACGAGCTAGTTCACTAGAGGCATACTAGGGACATATTGTTTTGTCTATGTATCCACACATGTATCTATGTTTCCAATTAATACAATTCTAGCATGGATAATAAACAATTATCATGAACAAGGAAATATAATAATAAACACTTTATTTATTGCCTCTAGGGCATATTTCTAACAGTCTCCCACTTGCACTAGAGTCAATAATCTAGCTCACATCACTATGTGATTTACATTGTAATGAATTGAACACCCATGCAGTTCTAGTGTTGATCATGTTTAGCCCTTGGAAGAGGTTTAGTCAACGGGTCTGCAACATTCAGATCCGTGTGTACTTTGCAAATATTTATGTCCTTCTCCTCGATGTAATACCGGATGGAGTTGAAGCATCCCTTTATATGTCTGGTCCTCTTGTGAAACCTTGGTTCCTTGGCTAGAGCAATGGCACCAGTGTTGTTACAGAACAGGCTCATCGGATTCAGTGCACTGGGCACTACTCCGAGATCTGTCATGAACTGCTTCATCCAAACACCTTCCTTTGCCGCCTCCGTGGCTGCGATGTACTCTGCTTCGCACGTAGAATCAGCTACCACACTTTGCTTGGAACTACACCAGCATACCACACCCCCGTTAAGAATAAATACGTATCCGGTTTGCGACTTAGAGTCATCCGGATCAGTGTCAAAGCTTGCATCAACGTAACCCTTTACGACGAGCTCTTCATCACCTCCATAAACCAGAAACATGTCCTTAGTCCTATTGAGGTACTTAAGGATATTCTTGACCGCCGTCCAGTGCTCCATTCCAGGATCACTTTGAAACCTTCCAGCCATACTTATGGCAAGGCTGACATCAGGTCTTGTGCACAACATTGCATACATGATAGAGCCTATGGCTGAAGCATAGGGGATGACGCTCATCTTTTCTTTATCTTCTACAGTCACTGGGCATTGAGTCTTACTCAACTTCACACCTTGTAACACAGGCAAGAACCCCTTCTTGGACTGTTCCATTTTGAACTTCTTCAAAACTTTATCAAGGTATGTGCTTTGTGAAAGTACTATTAAGCGTCTCGATCTATCTCTATAGATCTTAATGCCTAATATGAAAGCAGCTTCTCCTAGGTCCTTCATTGAAAAACTCTTGTTCAAATATTCCTTCACGCTCTCCAGCAATTCTATATTGTTTCCAATCAGCAATATGTCATCCACATATAATATTAGAAACGCTATAGAGCTCCCACTCACTTTCTTGTAAATACAAGCTTCTCCATAAACTTGTATAAACCCAAACGCTTTGATCACCTCATCAAAACACTTATTCCAACTCCGAGATGCTTGCACCAGCCCATAAATGGATCGCTGGAGTTTGCAAACTTTGTTAGCATTTTCTGGATCGACAAAACCTTCTGGTTGTATCATATACAACTCTTCCTCAAGGAAACCGTGGAGGAACGCTGTTTTGACATCCATCTGCCAAATTTCATAGTCGAAATAAGCAGCTATTGCTAACATGATTCTGACAGACTTAAGCATCGCTACGGGTGAGAAGGTCTCATCGTAGTCAACTCCTTGAACTTGTGAAAAACCCTTTTCCACAAGTCGAGCTTTATAGACAGTGACATTACCGTCCGCGTCTGTCTTCTTCTTAAAGATCCAATTATTCTGAATGGCCTTTCGCCCTTCAGGTAATACTTCCAAAGTCCACACTTTGTTTTCATACATGGATCCCATCTCGGATTTCATGGCCTCTAACCATTTCTCGGAATCCGGGCCCATCACTGCTCCTTCATAGCTCGTAGGTTCATTGTTGTCTAACAACATGACCTCCAAGACAGGATTGCCGTACCACTCAGGAGTAGTACGCGTCCTTGTCGACCTACGAGGTTCATTAGCAGCTTGATCCGAAGCTTCATGATCATCATCATTAACTTCTTTTTCAACCGTCACAGGTTCCACAGAAACACTTTTCTGCGCTGCGCTACTTTCCGGCAGAAGCAAAGGTTCAACAACTTCATCAAGCTCTATTTTCCTCCCACTCAATTCTTTCGAGAGAAACTCTTTCTCAAGAAATGTTCCGTTCTTAGCGACAAACACTTTGCCCTCGGATCTGAGATAGAAGGTATACCCGACTGTCTCCTTCGGGTATCCTATGAAGACGCATTTCTCCGCTTTGGGTTCTAGCTTTTCAGGCTGAAGCTTTTTGACATAAGCATCACATCCCCAAACTTTAAGAAACGACAACTTTGGCCTCTTGCCAAACCACAGTTCATATGGCATCGTCTCAACGGATTTTGATGGTGCCCTATTTAAAGTGAATGCAGCCGTCTCTAATGCATAACCCCAAAACGATAGTGGCAAATTAGCAAGAGACATCATAGAACGCACCATATCCAATAAGGTACGATTACGACATTCGGACACACCATTACGCTGTGGTGTTCCGGGCGGTGTCAACTGTGAAACAATTCCACACAGTCTTAAGTGACTGCCAAACTCATAACTTAGATATTCACCTCCTGGATCAGATCGCAGGAATTTAATCTTCTTGTTACGATGATTCTCAACTTCACTCTGAAATTGCTTGAACTTTTCAAATGTTTCAGACTTGTGTTTCATTAAGTAAATATACCCATATCTACTTAAGTCATCAGTGAAGGTGAGAAAATAACAATATTCACCACGCGCTGTAACATTCATTGGACCGCACACATCAGTATGTATGATTTCCAACAAGTCACTTGCCCATTCCATTATTCCAGAGAACGGCGTTTTAGTCATCTTGCCCATGAGGCATGGTTCACATGTGTCAAGTGATTCAAAATCAAGTGACTCCAAAAGTCCATCAGCATGGAGCTTCCTCATGCGTTTTACACCAATATGACCTAAACGGCAGTGCCACAAGAAAGTGGTACTATCATTATAACCTCTACATCTTTTGGCATCAATGTTATGAACATGTGTATCATCACTATCAAGATTTAAGATGAATAAACCCCTCACATTGGGTGCATGACCATAAAAGATATTACTCATGTAAATAGAACAACCTTTATTCTCTGATTTAAATGAGTAACCGTCTCGCAATAAACAAGATCCGGATATAATGTTCATGCTTAACGCAGGCACTAAATGACAATTATTCAGATTCATCACTAATCCTGATGGTAATCGAAGAGAGAGCACGCCGACGGCGATCACATCAACCTGGGAACCATTTCCCACGCGCATCGTCACCTCGTCCTTCGCCAGCCTCCGTTTATTCCGCAGTTCCTATTTTGAGTTGGAAATGTGAGCAACCGAACCGGTATGAAATACCCAGGCACTACCACGAGAGCTAGTAAGGTACACATCAATAACATGTATATCATATATACCTTGTTTGTCTTTGGCCGCCTTCTTGTCAGCGAGGTACTTGGGGCAGTTCTGCTTCCAGTGACCAGTTCCCTTGCAATGAAAGCACTCAGTCTCCGGCTTAGGTCCATGCTTAGGCTTCTTTACAGGAGTAGCAACTGCTTTGCCATCCTTCTTGGTTTTACCCTTCTTGCCCTTGCCTTTGCCGTTTTTCTTGAAACTAGTGGTTTTATTGACCATCAACACTTGATGTTCTTTCTGGATTTCAGACTCAGCGAATTTCAGCATTGCAAACAGCTCAGCGACTGACTTGTTCATCCCGTGCATGTTATAGTTCATCACAAAGCTTTTGTAGCTAGGTGGCAGCGATTGAAGAACTCTATCAGTGATTGCTTCTGGCGGAAGTTCAATTCCCAACTCCGCCAAACGAATCGAGTACCCAGACATTCTGAGTATATGGTCACTGATAGACCCGTTCTCCTCCATCTTGCAAGCATAGAACTTATCGAAGGTCTCATACCTCTCGATCCGGGCATTCTTCTGAAAGATAAATTTCAACTCCTGGAACATCTCATATGGTCCATGACGTTCAAAACGTCTTTGAAGTCCCGGTTCTAAGCCATACAAAATTGCACATTGAACTATTGAGTAATCTCCAGCACGTGTCTCCCAAGCGTTCTTAACATCTTCGGATGAGATGTCTGCGGGTTTGTCACCAAGCGGTGCATCAAGGACGTATAGTTTCTGGGAAGCCATGAGGATAATCCTCAGATTACGGGCCCAGTCAACAAAGTTACTTCCATCATCTTTTAGCTTAGCTTTCTCTAGGAACGCATTAAAATTCAGGGGTGCTACTGCGCGAGCCATTGATCTACAACATAAATATGCAAAGGTTACTTAGACTATTGTTCATGATAATGAGTTTAGTTAATCAAATTACTAAAGCTCCCACTCAAATTGACATCCCTTAGGTCATCTGAGTGTCACATGATCCAAATTCACCAACTCAAGTCCGATCATCACGTGAGTTGAGGTGGCTTCAATGGTGAACATCATTATGTTGATCATATCTACTATATGACTCATGCTCGACCTTTCGGTCTCTTGTGTTTCGAGGCCATGTCTGTACATGCTAGGCTCGTCAAGTTTAACCCGAGTGTTTCTGCGTGTGCAAATCTGTCTTGCACCCGTTGTATGTGAACGTAGAGTCTATCACACACGATCATCACGTGGTGTCTCAACACGACGAACTTTCGCAACGGTGCACACTAGGGGAGAACACAATTTCATCTTGAAATTTAAGTGAGGGATCACCTTATAATGCTACCATCGTACTAAGCAAAACAAGGTGCATGAAAGGATTAACATCACATGCAATTCGTAAGTGACATGATATGGCCATGAACTTGTGCTTAAGATCTCCATCTTCACACCACCGACATGATCTCCATCGTCACCGACACGACACCATGATCTCCATCATCTTGATCTCCATCACTGTGCTTCCATAAGGGTTGTGGTGCCAGCTGCTTCTACTTCTATACCGGTTAGCGATAAAGTAAAGCATTACATAGCGCTTAATGATTGACATGCAGGTCATACAATAATTAAAGACAACCCTATGGCTCCTGCCGGTTGCCGTACTCATCGACATGCAAGTCGTGAAATTCTATACATCACATATATCTCATCATGTAATTGGCCATATCACATCACAACATACCCGGCAAAAACAAGTTAGACGTCCTCTAATTGTTGTTGCAAGTTTTATGTGGCTGCTACGGGTATCTAGCAAGAGCAATTCTCACCTACGCAAAGCCACAACGGTGATACATAGTTTGCTTTTCAACCTTCTCAAGGACCGCCTTTGTCGGATCCGGTCCAACTAAAGTAAGAGAAACTGTCACTCGCAAGCCAGCTAAGCAACAAGTTGCGTCGCGGGAACCGGTCTCTCGTAAGTGTACGAGTAATGTTGGTTCGGGCCGCTTCATCTCACAATACCGCTGAACCAAAATACGACCAACGGAGGAAGCAAGCTAAGCATCAACGCCCACAAACCTTTTGTGTTCTACTCGAGATCTCATCGAACCATCAACCTAGCTCATGATGCCACTGTTGGGGAACGTCGCATGGGAAACAAAACATTTCCTACGCACATGCAAACCTATCCATGGTGATGAGCATCTACGAGAGGGGGAGTTAATCTACATAGCCTTGTAGATCGCTAAGCGGGAAGCGTTAAGAAACACGGTTGGTGTAGTCAAACTTCTTCGCGATCCAAATCGCCGAGAGTCCCGCGATCCAATCACGAACCATCCCGCGAACCAATCACGAACCGTCCCACGATCCAATCATGAACCGTCTCGCGATCTCATCACGATCCGTCCCGCGATCCAATCACGAACATCCCGTGGCCTTGATCACGATCCTTCCGATCTAGTACCGAACGGACGGCACCTCCGCGTTCAGCACACGTGCATCTTGATGACGATCTCCGCCGTCTTGATCCAGCAAGAGGAGGTGGATAGGGGAGAGAGTTCACCGGCAGCGTGACGGCGCTCCGATGATGGTGGTGGAGCTATTCCGGCAGGGCTTCGCCTAAGCGCTGCGGAAAACTATCTAGAGGAGCACCGGTGAAACGGGTAGCACGTGGCCTTAAGTTGTGTCCAAAAGCCACCCAATCCACTAGTATGTATAGGAGGGAGGGAGAGGCAGCCCTTGGCGCAAGGCCAAGGGCCTCTTTGATTCATCCGAAGGGGAGGGGGTGGAATCCTATTCCACCTCCAATCCTACTTGGAGTAGGATTGCTCCCTATTGGCTGATTTTCCACTTTTCTCTTTAGGACTTTCTCTCCCTGCTCCATGGGCCTTTGTGGCTGTTTCCCCAGCCCACTAAGGACTGGTTATTATTCTCCCACAGCCCATGGACCTCTTGGGGTCGAAATACCCCTCTCAGAGGTCTCCCGGTACACTACCGATGAGCCCGGAACATTTCCGGTGACCAAACTGGGACTTCCTATATATGAATCTTTACCTCCGGACCATTCCGGAGCTCCTCATGACGTCTGGGATCTCATCCGGGACTCCGAACAACCTTCGGTCACCACCATACATAACTCTATACTATCGAAACGTCACCAAACCTTAAGTGTGCAGACCCTGCGGGTTCGAGAACTATGTAGACATGACCGAGACACTTCTATGGTCAATAACCAATGGCGGGACCTGGACGTCCACATTGGTTCCTACATATTCTACGAAGATATTTATCGGTCGAACCTCTATGTCAAGGATTCAATTAATCCCGTATAACGTTCCCTTTGTTCTTCGGTATGTTACTTGCCCGAGATTCGATCGTCGGTATCTCTATACCTAGTTCAACCTCGTTACTGGCAAGTCTCTTTACTCGTTCCGTTATACAAGATCTCGTGGCTAACACTTAGTCACATTGCTTGCAAGGCTTGTTGTGATGTTGTATTACCGAGTGGGCCCTGAGATACCTCTCCGTCACACGGAGTAACAAATCCCAGTCTCGATCCATGCCAAGCCAACTGACACCCTCGGAAATACCTGTAGTGCACCTTTATAGTCACCTAGTTACGTTGCGACATTTGATACACCCAAAGTATTCCTCCGGTGTCAGTGATTTGCGTGATCTCATGGTCATAGGAACATATACTTGACATGCAGAAAACAACAGCAATAAACTGACACGATCATATGCTACGTTTGTATTTTGGGTCTTGTCCGTCACATCATTCTCCTAATGATGTGATCCCGTTATCAAATGACATCTCATGTCCATGGCCAAGAAACCTTAACCATCTTTTGATCAACGAGCTAGTTCACTAGAGGCATACTAGGGACATAGTGTTTTGTCAATGTATCCACACATGTATCTATGTTTCCAATTAATACAATTCTAGCATGGATAATAAACAATTATCATGAACAAGGAAATATAATAATAAACACTTTATTTATTGCCTCTAGGGCATATTTTCAACAATTTCATCACCAAGCAGATATTGCTATCTGCCGAGGACGGGGATGATGGTGTGGCGTAGAAGGCAAATGAAGAATAAGGCGTGGAAGGTCTTGTACTGGAATATCAGAGGGATCAATGCAGATAAAAAATAAGTGGCGTTACGCAACGCTATTGATAGTAGTGGTTGTTCTATAGTTTGTTTGCAAGAGACCAAATGATCTACTTTTGATAAGGCTTTTATTAAATTGTTCTGCCCCAAAAAGTTTGATTGCTTTCAAATTGTGACGTCAGTTGGCACTTCAGGTGGTATAATTACTCTCCGGGGTAGTTTTGTGTTCATTGCTGATGTGATCTGCTCCCAAGACTTTGCTTTGGGAATTAAATTTACTTCTGTGCAAACAACCATGCAATGGTCTCTGTTCAATATATATGGACCTTGTGATGGCCCAGAGAGAACCGAATTCACAAAATGGCTTTTTGACCTCGACATCCCAGATAATGAGGATTGGCTTATATGTTGTGATTTGAATTATACGCGTGCTCCAGTTAACAGAACTAAACCGGGACGAAATGCCAATGATATGCTGATCCTAAATGACTTTATCAACTCCCAGTCCTTGGTTGAACTTTCCATCAAAGTTTGGCATTTTACCTGGTGTAATATGTCATTTGACCCTCTCCTGGAACAGATTGACTGGTACTTCACCTCGGCCAGTTCAACCTCCAGCTACCCGAACACGGTTGTCACCCCCATGCCCAAACCAGTATCCGATCACACCCCATGTATTGTCTCGATTGAATCTACAATACCAAAAAGAAGGATCTTTTGGTTTGTAAACTATTGGATATCCCACCCAGGTTTTTATGAAGTGGTTCATAACACTTGGTCCAAACAATGTTATGCGCCAAACTCCGCTTCGTTGCTCTGCAAAAAGCTAAAAAATCTCAGGTATGCCCTGAAGAAGTGGAGTTGGAACATCTCCTGGCTGAATGTCTGCATCGATTACTCAAACTGGGCTCTGCTTGAGATTGATGGGATTGAGGACAAAAGACCACTAACTTTGCCAGAGAGGAATTTTCGTTGTATCCTCAAAAACCACTTGATCACGCTGCTTGAGTACAAACGAGAGTACTAGAAGAAAAGATACACAGTATGCGGGTTCCAATGTGGCGGGAATAACAAAAAGTTCTTTCACTCTGCGGCTATAGAGAGATACTGGTAAAACTCGATTGCCTCGTTAAGGTTAATAGATGGGTCTATGGTTTCTGATCATGCAGGGTAAGAAAAGGAGATGTACAACACATATAAAGAAAGTTTGGGGAAATCAAACTCTTACTGCATGAATTTTGATCTAGATAGAATCATTAAAAGGGTGGAGGGACTGGATGAGCTCACAAAACCCTTCACACATGAAGAGATCGACCAAGTTGTCAATAAAATGCCAAAGGACAGAGCCCCAGGACCGGATGGATTTAATGGATGCTTCTTAAATTAGTACTGGCATATCATTAAGGAGGATTTCTATTATTTGTTAGGGGCTTTTATGAAGGGGGTCTGGATCTACGAAGCATAAACACTGGGTTTATCACGCTGACACCCAAGATACATACACCTGAAACTGCCAACGATTATAGTCAGATCACTCTACTGAACTGTTGTTTCAAGATGGTGACTAAAATACTGGCCAATCTCCTGTAGAAGCTCATCCTTAAAGTCATACATAAGAATTAATATGGATTCGTTTGAGGCAGATCGATCCAAGATTGTTTAGCGTGGGCTTTCGAGTATATACATTAGTGTCAGGCGTTTGGACGCCCCTACTCTCTGCTCAAATTGGATTTTGCCAAAGCTTTTGATACAATTGAACATGAGCCGATTATACATATTGTGAAGAGTATGGGCTTCGATGACAGATGGCTGAATTGGATCAGGTGCATTTTGTCGTCGGAAGAGTCGGCGGTGCTGCTAAACAGCACACCAGGGAAACAATTTCACAGCCTGTGTGGGGTGAGGCAGGGAGACCCGCTGTCACCGCTGATCTTTGTATTGGCGGCTGACATCCTTTAGGTGGCGATCAACGATTCTTACGCATGCGGATCGATGTTCTCTCCCATCCCTACAACCAATGGTGGCTATCCGGTGGTGCAATACGTGGACGACACCATTGTAATGCTTCCCGCGTGCGCCTCCCAAGCAAAGACAATGAAAACTATCCTGCTTGACTATTGTAACTGTTGGAAATATGCCCTAGAGGCAATAATAAATTAGTTATTATTATACTTCCTTGTTCATGATAATCGTTTATTATCCATGCTATAATTGTATTGAATGGAAACATAGATACATGTGTGGATACATGGACAACACTGTGTCCCTAGTATGCCTCTAGTGAACTAGCTCGTTGATCAAAGGATGGTTAAAGTTTCCTAACCATGGACATGAGATGTCATTTGATAACGGGATCACATCATTAGGAGAATGATGTGATGGACAAGACCCAAAATACAAACGTAGCATATGATCGTGTCAGTTTGTTGCTGCTGTTTTCCGCATGTCAACTATGTGTTCCTATGACCATGAGATCATGCAACTCACTGACACCAGAGGAATACTTTGGATGTATCAAACATCGCAACATAACTGGGTGACTATAAAGGTGCACTACAGGTATCTCCGAGGGTGTCTGTTGGGTTGGCATGGATCAAGACTAGGATTTGTTACTCCGTGTGACGGAGAGGTATCTCAGGGCCCACTCGGTAATACAACATCACAACAAGCCTTGCAAGCAATGTGACTAAGAGTTAGCCACGGGATCTTGTATTACGAAACGAGTAAAGAGACTTGCCGACAACGAGGTTGAACTAGGTATTGGGATACTGACGATCGAATCTCGGGCAAGTAAGATACCGAAGAACAAAGGGAACGTTATACGGGATTAACTGAATCCTTGACATAGAGGTTCGACCGATAAAGATCTTCGTAGAATATGTAGGAACCAATGTGGACGTCCAGGTCCCGCCATGGGTTATTGACCGTAGAGGTGTCTCGGTCATGTCTACATAGTTCTCGAACCCGCAGGGTCTGCACACTTAAGGTTTGGTGACGTTTCGGTAGTATAGAGTTATGTATGGTGGTGACCGAAGTTTGTTCGGAGTCCCGGATGAGATCCCGAACATCAGAGGAGCTCTGGAATGGTCTGGAGGTAAAGATTCATTTATAGGAAGTCCCAGTTTGGTCGCCGGAAAAGTTCTGGGATCATCGGTACTGTACCGGGAGTGCCGGTAGTGTACCGGGAGACCTCCGGGAGGGGTATTTCGACCCCAAGGGGTCCATGGGCTGTGGGAAAGTAATAACCAGCCTTAGTGGGCTGGAGAGACAGCCACAAAAGGCCCATGGCACCAGGAATAAGATTCCTAAAGGAAAAAGGTGGAAAAAGGCTAAAAGGAGGAATCCTAGTCCTACTAGGATTGGAGGAGGAGAGTCCTCCTCCTCCCTCCACTTCGGCCGACTCCTATAGGGAGTTTTGGCTGCGCCAGCCCTCCACCTTCTCCCTACTATATATACTAGTGGATTGGGTGGTTTTTGGACAAAATTTCCGGCCACGTGCTGCCCGTTCCACCGGTGCATAATTTCTCCTCTAGATCGGTTTCCGTAGCGCTTAGGCGAAGCCCTGCCGGAATTCCTCCACCACCATCACCGGAGCTCCGTCACGCTGCCGGTGAACTCTCTCTCCTCTCCACCTCCTCTTTCTGGATCAAGACAGTGGAGATCGTCATCAAGCTGCACGTGTGCTGAACGCGGAGGTGCCGTCCGTTCGGTACTAGATCGGAAGGACCGTGATCAAGACCACGAGACGGATCGTGACGTGTTCGCGAGACGGATCGTGATGAGTTCGCGGGACAGATCATGACGTGTTCACGAGATAGATCGTGATGAGTTTGTGGGACGGATCGTGATGAGATCGCGGGACGGATCGTGATGAGTTCACGGGACGGATCATGATGAGATCGCGGGACGGATCGTGACGAGATCGCGGGACGCTCGGCGATTTGGATCGCGAAGATGTTCGACTACACCAACCGCGTTTCTTAACGCTTCCCTCTTAGCAATCTACAAGGGTACGTAGATCCACTCTCCCTCTCGTAGATGCTCATCACCATGGATAGGTTTGCGTGCGCGTAGGAAAAGTTTTGTTTCCCATGCAACGTTCCCCGACAGTGGCATCATGAGCTAGGTTGATGGTTCGATGAGATCTCGAGTAGAACACTAAAGGTTTGTGGGCGTTGATGCTTAGATTGCTTCCTCCCTTGGTCGTATTTTGGTTCAGCGGTATTGTGAGATGAAGTGGCCCGGACCAACATTACTCGTACGCTTACGAGAGACCGGTTCCCGCGACGCAACTTGTTGCTTAGCTAGTTTGCGGGTGACAGTTTCTCTTACTTTAGTTGGATCGGAACCGACAAAGGCGGTCCTTGAGAAGGTTGAAAAGCAAACTATGTATCACCGTTGTGGCTTTGCGTAGGTGAGAATCGTTCTTGCTAGATACCCGTAGCAGACACGTAAAACTTACAACAACCATTAGAGGACGTCTAACTTGTTTTTGCAGGGTATGTTGTGATGTGATATGGCCAATTACATGATGAGATATATGTGATGTATGATATGATCATGTGATATATATAATTTCACGACTTGCATGTCGATGAGTACGGCAACCGGCAGGAGCCATAGGGTTGTCTTTAATTAGTGTATGACCCGCGTGTCAATCAATAAGTGCTATGTAATGCTTTAGTTTATCGCTAAACGGTAGCAATAGAAGTAGAAGCAGCTGGCGCCACAACCCCTATGGCAGCACATTGATGGAGATCAAGATGATGGAGATCATGGTGTCGTGCCGGTGACGATGGAGATCATGTCGGTGCTATGAACATGGAGATCTTAAGCACAAGTTCATGGCCATATCATGTCACTTATGAATTGCATGTGATGTTAATCCTTTATGCACCTTGTTTTTCTTAGTATGACGGTAGCATTACAAGGTGACCCCTCACTTAAATTTCAAGATAAAGTTGTGTTCTCCCCAAGTGTGCACCGTTGCGAAAGTTCGTCGTGTTGAGACACCACGTGATGATCGGGTGTGATAGACTCTACGTTCACATACAACGGGTGCAAGACAGATTTGCACGCGTGGAAACACTCGGGTTAAACTTGATGAGCCTAGCATGTACATGCATGGCCTCGGAACACAAGAGACCGAAAGGTCGAGCATGGGTCATATAGTAGATATGATCAACATAAATGATGTTCACCATTGAAGCCACCTCAACTCACGTGATGATCGGACTTGAGTTGGTGAATTTGGATCATGTGACACTCAGATGACCTGAGGGATGTCAATTTGAGTGGGAGTTCTTAAGTAATATGATTAATTGAACTCATTATCATTAACATAGTCAATAGTGTCTTTGCAAGTTATGTCGTAGATTACTAGCTCACGCTTTAGCTCCCTTATAATTTTATGTTCCTAGAGAAATAGAGTTGAAAGATGATGGTAGCAATATTGCGGATTGGGTCCGTGATCTGAGGATTGTCCTCATTGCTGCACAGAAAGGCTTATGTCCTTGATGCACCGCTCGGTGCGCCACCCCCTCTAACGTCGTCTGTAGATGTTGTGAACATCTGACAGGCACGTTCCGATGACTACTTGATAGTTTAGTGCGTCATGCATTACGGCTTAGAATTGAGGCTCGAAAATGTTTTGAACGTCACGGAACATATGAGATGTTCTAGGAACTGAGATTGTGATCTCAGGCTCATGCCCATGTTGCGATATATGAGATCTCCAACAAGATTATTTGCTTACAAGATGAAAGAGAATAGCTCAATCTTTGAGCATGTGCTCAGATTGTCTGAGTACTACAAACGCTTGAATCAAGTGGGAGTTAATCTTCCAGATAAGATAGTATTTGATATAGTTCTCCAAGTCACTATCACTAAGCTACTAGAACTTGGTGATGAACTATAAATAGCCAGGGATAGAAATAATGATTCCTGAGCTGTTCACGATGTTTGACACCGCGAAGGTAGAAATAATGAAGGAGCGTCAAGTGTTGATGGTTAGTAAAACCACTAGTTTCGAGAAAGGCAAGGGCAAGTAGGGAAACTTCATGGATGGCAAGACAGTTGCTGCTCCAGTTAAGCAACCCAAAGTTGAACCTAAACCCGAGACTAAGTGCTTCTATTATGAGGAGAGCGGTCACTGAAGCGGAACAATCCTAGATAGTTGGTAGATAAGAAGGCTGGCAACGTCGACAAAATTATATTTGATATACGTGTTATTGATGTGTACCTTGCTAGTACTCCTAGTAGCACTTGGGTATTGGATACCGGTTCAGTTGCTAAATGTTAGTAACTCGAAATAAAAGCTACGGTATAAACAGAGAACTAGCTAAAGGTGAGGTGACGATGTGTGTTGGAAATGTTTCCAAAGGTTGATGTGATCAACATCGCACACTCTCTTTACCTTCGGGATTAGTGACGAACCTAAATAGATGTTATTTGGTGTTTTGCGTTGAGCATGAACGTGATTAGATCATGTTTATTGCAACACGATTATTCATTTGAGTTAGAGAATAATGGTTATTCTGTCTACATGAATAATACCTTCAATGGTCATGCACCTTGTGAGAATGGTTTGTTAAATCTTGATCGTAGTAATACACATGTTCATTGATGCCAAAAGATACATAGTTAAATAATGATAGTACCACATACTTGTGGCACTGCTGCTAAATGTCATATTGGTGTAAAGCACATGAATAAACTCCATGCTGATGGATCTTTGGACTCATTCGATTTCGAATCGGTTGAGACATGCGGACCATGCCTTTTGGGCAAGATGACTAAACCCCGTTTTCCGGCTTGATGGAACAGGCAAGTGACTTATTGGAAACAATACATGTTGATGTATACGGTCCAATGAGTGTTGTAGCTTGTGGTGGATATCGTTATTTTCTTACCTTCACTGATGGTTTGAGTAGATGTAGTGTATATTTACTTAGTGAAACACAAGTCTGAATCGTTTGAAAGGTTCAAGCGAAATCAAAGTGAAAATTTTAATTGTGACAAGAAGATGAAAATGTCTGCGATATGATCGTGGAGGTGAATATCTGAGTTGCGAGTTTGGCATACAAACTTTAGACAATGTGAAAATTGTTTCACAAATCATGCCACCTGGAACACCATAGTGTGATGGTGTGTCCGAACATCACAGTCGTGCTCTATTGGATATGGTGCTTGCTATGATGTCTCTTATCGTTTTGCTACTATAGTTTTGGGGGTTAGTGCATTAGAGACAACCACATTCACTTTAAGTAGGGCACCATCTAAATCCGTTGAGATGACATCGTGTGAATTATGGTTTGATAGAAACCTAAAGCTGTCATTCCTTAATGTTTGGGGCTGCGACGCTTGTGTGGAAAATGTTTTCACTGAATGAGCTCGAACCCAAAAGCGGACAAATGCATCTTCATAGAATACCCTAAGAACAGTTGGGTGAACCTTCTATCTCAGATCCAGGCATAAAATGTTTGTTGCTATAACTGGGTCCTTTCTCGAGAAAGAGTTTCTCTCGAAAGAATTGAGTGGGAGGAAGATAGAACTTGATGAGGTTGTTGAACCTCTGTTTCAACCAGAGAGTAGCGTAGCACAAAAAGTTGTTTCTGTAGAGCCTACGTTAGTTGAAGAGGAAGTTAATGATGATGATCATGAAGCTTCAGATCGGGTTACTATCAAACTTCGTAGGACGACAAGGATGTGTACTGCTCCTGAGTGGTTCGACAACCTTGTCTTAGAGGTCATGTTGTTGGACAACGATGAACATACGAGCTATGGAGAAGCGATGATGGGCCCGGATTCCGACAAATGGTTAGAGGCCATGAAATTCGAGATAGAATCCATGCATGAAAGCCAAGTATAGACTTTGGTAGACTTGCTCGTTGGACGAGAGGTCGTCAAGTACAAATGGATTTTTCAAATGAAGACAGACGCTGATGGTGAATGTCACTATTTATAAAGCTCGACTTGTCGCAAAGAAGTTTTTCGACAAGTTCAAGGAGTTGACTGCGATGAGACTTTCTCACTCGTAACGATGCTAAAGTCTATTGGAATTATGTTAGCAGTTGCTGCATTTTTCAATTATGAAATCTGGCAGATGGATGACAAAACATCGTTTCCTTAACAGTTTACTCGAGGAAAGGTTGTATGTGATACAACCAGAAGGTTTTGTCAGTCCTAAGGATGCTAAAAGGTGTGCGAGCTCCAGCAACCCTTCTATGGTCTGGAGCAAGCATCTCGGAAGTTGGAATATACGCTTTGATGAGGTGATCAAAGTTTTGTAGTTTATACAAAGTTTACGAGAAAGTTGTATTTTCAATAAAGTGAGTGGGAGCACTATAGGGTTTCTGATAAGCATATGTGGTTGACATATTGTTGATCGGAAAATGATGTAGAATTTCTGGAAAGCATAAAAGTTTATTTGAAAAGAGTTTTTCAAAGTAAGACCTGGATAAAACTACCTAATCATTGAGCATCAAGATCTATAGAGATAGAACAAAGATGCTTGATGAGATTTTCAGTGAGTAGACACCTTGACAAGATTTTGAAAGAGTTCAAAATGGATCAGTCAGAGAGAAGTGTCCTCGCCTGATTTGTAAGGTGTGAAGTTGAGTGAGAATCAAGGCTCGACAACGGCAGAAGAAAGAGAAAGGACGAACATCGTCCCCTATGCCTTAGCCATAGGCTCTGTATAGTATGCCATGTTGTGTACCGCACCTGTGAGTGCCTTGCCATGAGTTCGTCAAGGGGTACAAAAGTGATCCAGGACTGGATCGCTGGACAGCGGTCAAGATTATCCTTAGTGACCGAAAGACTAAGGAGATGTTTCTCGATTATGGAGGTGATAAAGAGTTCGTCGTAAAGAGTTACGTCGATGCAAGCTTTAACACCGATCCCGATGACTCGAAGTAGTAATCTGGATATGTATATTGGAGCAGCCATTTGGAATAGTATCAAGTGGAGTGTGGTAGCAGTGTTTACAGTTTGAATTAGAGATTTGCAAAGTACACACAGATCTGACTGTTGCAGACCCATTGACTATAAGATCTCTCTCACATGCAAAGCATGATCGAGCCCCAGAACTCATTGGGTGTTAGATTCATAACAATGCGAATCACATGGTGATGTGAACTAGATTATTGACTCTAGTGCAAGTGGGAGACTGTTGGAAATATGCCCTAGAGGCAATAATAAATTAGTTATTATTATATTTCCTTGTTCATGATAATCGTTTATTATCCATGCTATAATTGTATTGAATGGAAACATAGATACATGTGTGGATACATGGACAACACTGTGTCCCTAGTATGCCTCTAGTGAACTAGCTCGTTGATCAAAGGATCGTTAAGGTTTCCTAGCCATGGACATGAGATGTCATTTGATAACATCATTAGGAGAATGATGTGATGGACAAGACCCAAAATACAAACGTAGCATATGATCGTGTCAGTTTGTTGCTACTGTTTTCCGCATGTCAAGTATGTGTTCCTATGACCATGAGATCATGCAACTCACTGACACCAGAGGAATACTTTGGGTGTATCAAATGTCGCAACGTAACTGGGTGACTATAAAGGTGCACTACAGGTATCTCCGAGGGTGTCTGTTGGGTTGGCATGGATCAAGACTGGGATTTGTTACTCCGTGTGACGGAGAGGTATCTCAGGGCCCACTCAGTAATACAACATCACAACAAGCCTTGCAAACAATGTGACTAAGAGTTAGCCACGGGATCTTGTATTACGAAACGAGTAAAGAGACTTGCCGACAACGAGGTTGAACTAGGTATTGGGATACCGACGATCGAATCTCGGGCAAGTAACATACCAAAGAACAAAGGGAACGTTATACGGGATTAACTGAATCCTTGACATAGAGGTTCGACCGATAAAGATCTTCGTAGAATATGTAGGAACCAATGTGGACGTCCAGGTCCCGCCATTGGTTATTGACCGTAGAGGTGTCTCGGTCATGTCTACATAGTTCTCGAACCCGCAGGGTCTGCACACTTAAGGTTTGGTGACGTTTCGGTAGTATAGAGTTTTGTATGGTGGTGACCGAAGTTTGTTCCGAGTCCCGGATGAGATCCCGGACGTCACGAGGAGCTCCAGAATGGTCCAGTAGTGTACCGGGCTCATCGGTACTGTACCGGGAGTGCCAGTAGTGTACCGGGAGACCTCCGGGAGGGGTATTTCGACCCCAAGGGGTCCATGGGCTGTGGGAAAGTAATAACCAGCCCTTAGTGGGCTGGAGAGACAGCCGCAAAAGGCCCATAGCGCCAGGAATAAGATTCCTAAAGGAAAAAGGTGGAAAAAGGCTAAAAGGAGGAATCGTAGTCCTACTAGGATTGGAGGAGGAGAGTCCTCCTCCTCCCTCCACTTCGGCCGACTCCTATAGGGAGTTTTGGCTGCGCTAGCCCTCCTCCTTCTTCCTCCTATATATACTAGTGGATTGGGTGGTTTTTGGACAGAATTTTCGGCCACGTGCTGCCCGTTCCACCGGTGCATAGTTTCTCCTCTAGATCGGTGTTCCGCAGCGTTTAGGCGAAGCCCTGCCGGAATTCCTCCACCACCATCACCGGAGCGCCGTCACGCTGCCGGTGAAATCTCTCTCCTCTCCACCTCCTCTTGCTGGATCAAGACGGTGGAGATCGTCATCAAGCTGCACGTGTGCTGAACGCGGAGGTGTCGTCCGTTCGGTACTAGATCGGAAGGACCGTGATCAAGACCACGAGACGGATCGTGACGTGTTCGCGAGATGGATCGTGACAAGTTCTCAGGACGGATCGTGACGTGTTCACGAGACAGATCGTGATGAGTTCGGGGGCCGGATCGTGATGAGATCGCGGGACGGATCGTGATGAGTTCACGGGACGGATCGTGATGAGATCGTGGGACGGATCGTGACGAGATCGCGGGACGCTCGGCGATTTGGACCGCGAAGATGTTCGACTACACCCACCGCGTTTCTTAACGCTTCCCGCTTAGCGATCTACAGGGGTGCGTAGATCCACTCTCCCTCTGGTAGATGCTCATCACCATGGATAGGTTTGCGTGCGCGTAGGAATTTTTTTGTTTCCCATGCAACGTTCCCCGACAGTAACACCCCAAAAATTTAATCATTATTTATTAATTAAATTTTTGTCAGGAATAATTATTTCCTATTTTCTAGATTTTTCTATTAATTCCAGAGCCACTTGTTTTCTCTGGATTTCAATTTCCCCCCCTCTTATCTGAAACTTTTGAATAAATTTGTGCGACTTGAATGTTTCACTAAAGCATTTTATTTCATTTAGTAAAACCAGTGGAATTATTTTTATCATAAAACTTGCCAAGTTTTAGTATTTTTAATAGCATTTTCATTCTTTTAGAGGTATGAGTTGCACTACAACTACTTCATAAAATCTTTTACAAAATTCCATAAAAAATTATAGATGACATGTGATGTCCCTGGATCACTATTATGCAAAAACCTAATGAGGTGTTTTGTAAAATTTGAGCAAAACATCCTATTTTCTATTCTGGACCAGTTTAAGGATTTCAACTAAAACCCATCTTTATTTTGCCCTAATACCCTTGAGATTTTTACAGATTGTAGTTAATCCTACCACACTCTTAGCCCTTGCCATAACTTGATTTTGACAAAAATATCCAGAAATGTTTTTCTTAAAAACTTCCACTAGGGAGTATTTTCTTTTGACAAACTAACCTTGCCATAATGTTGTGCATCTAAGGAGACAACAGCCTGGTAATTTTGGTGTCCACAGAAGTCCCCTAGGTGGACTTGGAATTTTGTCAAACATCCTAGATGCATGGCCTGAATTGACATGCTCCTAAGAGTGTATTATGAAGTTGATCCCCTGGTCTAACCAAGATGTCCCCTAGCTTTGTTTTGGCCCCTACATAGTTCTGTTAATTTTTAGCTCCATCATAGCCTATTAGCATGAGGCGGCAATTTGTTGAACAGGTGCTGTGCATGCCTAGAGCACGCCCAGAGCACGCGTATTACAGCCGCGCGCCCGAGCCGCCGCATCCCACCTACCCTGCAACCCCGACCCTCGCTAGCACGTAGAGCCGCGCCCCTGACCCCTCCATCGCCGCATAGTCACTCCGCCCGCCCTCTGGAGCTCTACAGTGCCGCCGTCAGAGCTACCATGCCAGCTAGCCGTCGGCAGCAGCCGCCCCCCCACCGTGGCAGCGCCGCCCAAGAAGCCTCGGCACGCCAGCTAGCCTTCTTGAGAAGTGGCTAGTTCATCCGGTTCCTCCCGTCGTCGCCACGTCGCCTGCAGCCACAGTGGCGGCTCACCGACGTTCTTATCTGCGCCCGCCCCCGAACCGACCTAGCCGCGCTGTAAAAGGAGCCCCCGAGCCCTCGTACGAAGCATGAGCCTCCCCTAACTCACGAGTTCCCTCTGCGACGGCCAATGTAGACCAAGAGGATCATCTCCCTCGTCTCCGGTCAAGATTCGGCCGCCACCGTCGAGGTTAAATTCAGAGCCCTCCATTCCCCTCCCTCACTGTAACCTTGCCACTAGGATACCTGAGACTCAAGGAATCCATTACCATACCCCAATTTCGTCTAGAGCCACCGTAGGACGAGAGCACCCCGTGGCCGAAGCCTTTCCCGCATTGTAGAAGCCCAGCTCACCCCCGAGCTTTCCCAGTGCCCCTTCCACCTCCAACCGACGCGGCGGACCCCCCTGAGCACGTGGATAGCTCGGACATCAGGAACGGCGCCCCCTAGCGCCGGCAGTCATCGCCGGAGCGGCCCTCTGCCCCTGCTCAGAACGCGCGGAGGGTAGGAGATAAACCCGACAGGTGGGTCCCACCTTTCGATGAGACAATCTCCCTCTCGATTGCGCAACCGCGCGGACACGCTTTGCTCATGAGAAGGCATATTTTGCTGAGTACGTTTGCACTACTCGGTAGACGTGTTTTAACCAAACCGTTTTGTTTTTCTGATTTTATTTGAAACAGAAGTTTGACCCTAATTTGACTGGGCATGTCTTTTAAAATAAAACCCAAATTGATTTGATTCCTTTTCTGTTGCTTCTCAAATTCCACCTAGTTTATTCTAGGATTTATTTCAAAAATATTTGAGACAACGTTTTGTACTGTTTTTTAATTACGTGTTAATCCGAATATATTCAAAATAGGAAATGGAGAGAGAAGAAAACTTTCAAAAGTTTTGCATGCAACCTACCTCTCCACACATTAAAGGCAAGCATCGTGAACCCTTAGTATGATATTTGTTGTGTGATGTATGGTGTGACGAATAAAGCTACAACACTAATTTGACATGATGTGCTTGTTATTTCATGTGAAGGTGTGATCATGCTTGCAAGTGCATGATGAGAAATTCTTGATATTAGACTTGAGATGCTTGTGGCAGTAGTCACCACCTTCTACCACCCCTGCCTACCGGAAGGAATCCGAGAAAAGTCTCCATCACGAGCAGAGCGCGACATGAACTTGGTGCTGACATCCTGTTGGAGCGAGAATGGTCAGTGAGGCATGAAGGGGTGTGATGAGTGGTGATTCTGTCTGGAAACTGTGATAAAGATTTGGTGTGCTAACGATGCAGGGAACACATAAACCTCCTGACTCGACCATAGATTGAGTCTTTGCCGTTGTTTTTTCACGACAGATGCCATGGGTAGGCTTATCGTAGGTGGTTGGGGCCGGAGGACACCGACGGGCTCCGGGAGCGGGATTACGTACAAGCGGTGGAGACACACGATGTACCCAGGTTCAGGGCCCTTCGTGGGAGGTAATACCCCTATTCCTGCTGTTGGGAGACGTAGTAGTAAATCAAATTTTTTTCTACGATCACCAAGATCTATCCATGGAGAAACCAGCAACGAGTGGGGAGAGATTGCATCTTCATACCTTTGAAGATCGCTAAGCGGAAGCGTTACAAGAACACGGTTGGTGGAGTCATACTCGCAGCGATTCAGATCACGGTGGATTCCAATCTAAGCGCCGAACAACGGCGCCTCCGCGTTCAACACAAGTGCAGCCCGGTGACGTCTCCTACACCTTGATCCAGCAAGGAGGAAGGAGAGGTTGGGTAAGGGCTCCAATAGCAGCACGACGGCGTGGTGGTGGTGGAGTAGCAAGGTATTCCGGCAAGGCTTCGTCTAAGCACTGCGGAGGAGGAAGAAGAAGGGTAGGGCTGCGCCGAGAGAGAGAGAAGTCATCGTCTCAAATCAGCCCAAAACCTTGGATAAGGAGGGAGAGGGAGGGCTGCCTTGGCCTCTCCTCCAAGGAGGAGGGCTTCGGCTGAAGTGGGGATAGAGTCCACCTCCCGCAAGGGAGGTGGATCTCCTCCTTTTTAAACTCCTTTTGCCCTATCTCTAGATCTCCAGCCGCATGGGCCTGTCTAGAAGGTCTTGTCCAGCCCAATAAGGGCTGACACACCTCCTCTAAGGGCCCACAAAGTACTTTGGTCGTCACACCCCTCCCGGGGGTCCTCCGGCACCCTCTCGGCACTCCCGATACACTACCGATGAGCCCGAAAACGTTCCGGTGACCAAAACTGGACTTCCTATATATCAATCTTTACCTCCGGACCATTCTGGAGCTCCTCGTGACGTCCGGGATCTCATCCGGGACTCCAAACAACCTACAGTAATCACGTATACCATTTCCCTATAACCCTAGCGTCATCGAACCTTAAGTGTGTAGACCCTACGGGTTCGGGAGTAACATAGACATGACCGAGACAACTCTCCGGCCAATAACCAACAGCGGGATATGGATACCCATGTTGGCTCCCACATGCTCCACGATGATCTCATCGGATGAACCACGATGTCAGGGATTCAATCAATCCCGTATTCAATTCCCTTTGTCTACCGGTATGGTACTTGCCCGAGATTCGATCGTCGGTATCCCTATACCTTGTTCAATCTCGTTACCGACAAGTCTCTTTACTCGTTCCGTAATACATCATCCCGTGGCTAACTCCATAGTCACTTTGAGCTCATTATGATGATGTCTTACCGAGTGGGCCCAGAGATACCTCTCCGCCACACGGAGTGACAAATCCTAGTCTCGATTCGTGCCAACCCAATAGACACTTTCGGAGATACCTATAGTGCACCTTTATAGCCACCCAGTTACGTTGTGACGTTTGGCACACCCAAAGCATTCCTACGGTATCCGGGAGTTGCACAATCTCATGGTCTAAGGAAACGATACTTGACACTGGAAAAGCTTTAGCAGACGAACTACGCGATCTAGTGCTATGCTTAGGATTGGGTCTTGTCCATCACATCATTCTCCTAATGATGTGATCCCATTATCAATGACATCCAATGTCCATGATCATGAAACCGTGAGCATCTATTAATCAACGAGATAGTCAACTAGAGGCTCATTAGGGACATGTTATGGTCTATGTATTCAGACATGTATTACGGTTTTCGGTTAACACAATTATAGCATGAACAATAGACAATTATCATGAACAAGGAAATACAATAATAACCATTTTATTATTGCCTCTAGGGCATATTTCCAACAGTCTCCCACTTGCACTAGAGTCAATAATCTAGTTACATTGTGATGAATCGAACACCGATAGCATTCTGGTGTTGATCATGTTTTGCTCGTGAGAGAGGTTTAGTCAACGGATCTGCGACATTCAGATCCGTATGTACTTTACAAATATCTATATCTCCCTCCTGAATGTAATCACGGATGGAGTTGAAGCGGCGTTTGATGTGTCTTGTCTTCTTGTGAAACCTGGGCTCCTTCGTAAGGGCAATAGCTCCAGTGTTGTCACAGAGTAGAGTCATCGGGCCCGACGCATTGGGAATCACTCCTAGGTCGGTGATGAACTCCTTCATCCAGACTCCCTCCTTTGCTGCTTCCGAAGCAGCTATGTACTCCGCTTCACATGTAGATGCCGCCACGACGCTTCGCTTGCTGCTGCACCAGCTGACTGCCCCTCTGTTCAAAATACACACGTATCCGGTTTGCGACTTGGAGTCATCCGGATTTGCGTCGAAGCTAGCATCGACGTAACCCTTTACGACGAGCTCTTCGGCACATCCATATACGAGAAACATTTCCTTTGTCCTTTTTAGGTACTTCAGGATATTCTTGACGGCTGTCCAGTGTTCCGCTCCGGGATCACTTTGGTACCTCCCTACCAAACTTATGGCAAGGTTAACATCAGGTCTGGTACACAGCATGGCATACATAATAGAGCCTATGGCCGAAGCATAGGGGATGACACTCATCTCTTCTCTATCCTTTGCCGTGGTCGGGCATTGAGTCGTACTCAATCTCACACCTTGTAACACAGGCAAGAACCCCTTCTTATACTGATCCATATTGAACTTCTTCAATACTTTATCAAGGTATGTGCTTTGTGAAAGACCTATGAGGCATCTCGATCTATCTCTATAGATCTTGATGCCTAATATGTAAGCAGCTTCTCCAAGGTCCTTCATTGAAAAACACTTATTCAAGTAGGCCTTTATACTTTTCAAGAGTTCTATATCATTTCCCATTATCAGTATGTCATCCACATATAATATCAGAAATGCTATAGAGCTCCCACTTAGTTTCTTGTAAATACAGGGTTCTCCATAAACCTGTACAAACCCAAACGCTTTAATTACCTCATTAAAGCGAATGTTCCAACTCCGAGATGCTTGCACCAGCCCATAGATGGAGTGCTGGAGCTTGCATACTTTGTTAGCATCTTTAGGATCGACAAAACCTTCCGGCTGCATCATATACAGTTCTTCCTTGAGGAAGCCATTAAGGAATGCCGTTTTGACCTCCATTTGCCAGATCTCATAATCATAAAATGCGGCAATTGCTTACAGGATCCAGACAGACTTCAGCATCGCTACGGGTGAGAAAGTCTCATCGTAGTCAATTCCTTGAACTTGTCTATAACCCTTAGCGACAAGCCGAGCCTTGTAGACGGTCACATTACAATCCACGTCAGTATTCTTCTTAAAGATCCATTTATTTTCAATGACTCGCTTATCATCAGGCAAGTCCACCAAAGTCCACACTTTGTTCTCATACATGGATCCTATCTCGGATTTCATGGCTTCAAGCCATTTGTTGGAATCCGGGCCCTCCATCGCTGCTTCATAGTTCGAAGGTTCACCGTTGTCTAACAACATAATCTCCAGGACAGGGTTGCCGTACCACTCTGGTGCGGAACGTGTCCTAGTGGACCTTCGACGTTCAATAGTAACTTGATCTGAAGTTTCATGATCATCATAATCAACTTTCCTCTCTAGCCGGCGTAGGCTCCACGGAAACAGCTTCCCGTGCTACGCTACCCTCTGGTTCGAGTGGAGGTACAATTACCTCACGAAGTTCTATTTTCCTCACACTCACTTCATTTGAGAGAAACTCTTTCTCGAGAATGGATCCATTCTTGGCAATAAAGACTTTGACTTCGGATCTGAGGTAGAAGGTATACCCAATAGTCTCTTTGGGATATCCTATGAAGACGCACTTTTCTGCTTTGGGTTCGAGCTTCTCAGGTCGAAGTTTCTTCACATAAGCATCGCATCCCCAAACTTTTAGAAACGACAGCTTAGGTTTCTTTCCAAACCATAATTCATATGGTGTCATCTCAACGGATTTTGACGGTGCCCTATTTAAAGTGAATGCGGCAGTCTCTAATGCATATCCCCAAAATGATAGCGGTAAGTCGGTAAGAGACATCATAGATCGCACCATATCCAATAGAGTGGGATTACGACGTTCAGACACACCATTTCGCTGAGGTGTGGCAGGCGTCGTGAGTTGCGAAACAATTCCACATTTTCTTAGGTGCATGCCAAACTCGTGACTTAAATATTCTCTTCCACGATCAGATCGTAGGCACTTTATTTTTCTGTCACGTTGATTCTCTACCTCACTCTAAAATTCCTTGAACCTTTCAAAGGTTTCAGACTTGTGTTTCATTAAGTAGACACACCCATATCTGCTCAAGTCATCAGTGAGGGTGAGAACATAACGGTAGCCACCGCGAGCCTCGACGCTCATTGGACCGCATACGTCGGTATGTATTATTTCCAACAAGTAAGTTGCTCGCTCCATTGTTCCAGAGAACGGAGTCTTGGTCATCTTGCCCATGAGGTATGGTTCGCACGTGTCAAATGATTCGAAATCAAGAGACTCCAAAAGTCCATCAGCATGGAGCTTCTTCATGCGTTTGATACCAATATGACCAAGGCGGCAGTGCCACATGTAAGTGGGACTATCGTTATCAACCTTACACTTTTTGGTACTCACACTATGTACATGTGTAACACACGTTCGAGATTCATCAAAAATAAACCATTGACCAGCGGGGCATGACCATAAAACATTTCTCTCATATAAATAGAACAACCGTTATTGTCAGATTTAAATGAGTAGCCATCTCGAATGAAACGAGATCCAGATACAATATTCATGCTCAAAGCTGGTACTAAATAACAATTATTAAGGTTTAAAACTAACCCCGAAGGTAGATGTAGAGGTAGCGTGCCGACGGCGATCACATCGACCTTGGAACCATTCCCGACGCGCATCGTCACCTCGTCCTTTGCCAATCTCCGCTTATTCCGCACCTCCTGCTTGGAGTTACAAATGTGAGCAACTGCATCGGTATCAAATACCCAGGAGCTACTACGAGCGCTGGTTAGGTACACATCAATAACAAGTATATCACATATACCTTTAACGTTGCCGACCTTCTTATCCGCTAAGTACTTGGGGCAGTTCCGCTTCCAGTGACCGGTACCCTTGCAATAAAAGCACTCAGTCCCAGGCTTGGGTCCATTCTTGTTCTTCTTCTCGGCAACTTGCTTACCGGGCGCGGCAACAACTTTGTCATCCTTCTTGAAGTTCTTCTTACCCTTGCCTTTCTTGAAACTAGTGGTTTTATTCACCATCAACACTTGATGCTCCTTTTTGATCTCGACCTTCGCTGATTTCAGCATCGAGTACAACTGAGGAATGGACTTCTCTATACCCTGCATGTTGTATTTCATCACAAAGCTCTTGTAGCTAGGTGGAAGCAACTGGAGGATTCTGTCAATGACCGAGTCATCCGGGAGATTAACTCCCAGCTGAGTCAAGCGGTTGTGCAACCCAGACATTTTGAGTATGTGCTCACTGACAGAACTATTCTCCTCCATCTTACAGCTGAAGAACTTGTCGGAGACGTCATATCTCTCGACCCGGGTATGAGCTTGGAAAACCAGTTTCAGCTCTTGGAACATCTCATATGCTCCGTCTTGCTCAAAACGCTTTTGGATCCCCGGTTCTAAACTGTAAAGCATGCCGCACTGAACAAGGGAGTAATCATCGCAGCGTGACTGCCAAGCATTCATAACGTCTTGACTAGCGGTGCATCAAGGACATACAATCTCTTGGAAGCTAGGAGGATGATCCTCAAGCTACGGACCCAGTCCGCATAGTTGCTTCCATCATCTTTCAGCTTGGTTTTCTCTAGGAACGCGTTGAAGTTAAGGGTCACATTCGCGTTGGCCATTGGATCTACAATATAGATGGTTAAGATAATTTTAGACTAAGTTCATGATAATTAAGTTCACATAATCAAATTATTTAATGAACTCCCACTTAGACAGACATCTCTCTAGTCTTCCAAGTGATACATGATCCATGTCAACTAGCCCGTGTCCAATCATCACGTGAGACGGACTAGTCATCCATGATGAACATCTCTATGTTGATTGTATCTTTTATACGACTCATGTTCAACCTTTTGGTCTTCTGTGTTCCGAGGCCATGTCTGTACATGCTAGGCTCGTCAAGTCAACCTAAGTGTTTCGCGTGTGTAAATCTGGCTTACACCCGTTGTATGCGAACGTTAGAACCTATCACACCCGATCATCACGTGGTGCTTCAGAACAACGATCCTTAGCAACGGTGCACAGTTAGGGTGAACACTTTTCTTGAAATTTTATTGAGAGATCATCTTATTTACTACCGTCGTTCTAAGAAAATAAGATATAAACATGATAAACATCACATGCAATCAATATAGTGACATGATATGGCCAATATCATCTTGCTCCCTTGATCTCCATCTTCGGGGCACCATGATCATCACTGTCACCGGCACGACACCATGATCTCCGTCATCGTGTCTTCATGAAGTTGTCTTGCCAACTATTACTTCTACTAATATGGCTAACGTTTAGCAATAAAGTAAAGTAATTACATGACGTTTATGATTGACACGCAGGTCATACAATAAATTAAGACAACTCCTATGGCTCCTGCCGGTTGTCATACTCATCGACATGCAAGTCATGAATCCTGTTACAAGAACATGATCAATCTCATACATCACAATGCATCACATCACATCCGTTGGTCATATCACATCACAAGGCATATGCTGCAAAAACAAGTTAGATGTCCTCTAATTTGTAGTTGCAAGTTTTACGTGGCTGCTATAGGTTTCTAGCAAGAACGTTCTTACCTACGCCAAAACCACAACGTGATATGCCAATTGCTATTTACCCGTCATAAGGACCCTTTTCATCGAATCCGATCTGACAAAGGTGGGAGAGATAGACACCCGCTAGCCACCTTATGCAACAAGTGCATGTCAGGCGGTGGAGCCGGTCTCACGTAAGCGTACGTGTAAAGTTGGTTTGGGCCGCTTCATCCCACAATACCGTAGAATCAAGATAAGACTAGTAACGGCAAGCATATTAACAAGATCGACGCCCACAATTTCTTTGTGTTCTACTCATGCATAGATTCTACGCATAGACCTAGCTCTGATACCACTGTTGGGAGACATAGTAGTAAATATTTTTTTTCTACGATCACCAAGATCTATCCATGGAGAAACCAGCAACGAGTGGGGAGAGATTGCATCTTCATACCTTTGAAGATCTCTAAGCAGAAGCATTACAAGAACGCGGTTGGTGGAGTCATACTCGCAGCGATTCAGATCGCGGTGGATTTCGATCTAAGCGCCGAACAATGACGCCTCTACGTTCAACACACGTGCAGCCCGGTGATGTCTCCTACACCTTGATCCAGCAAGGAGGAAGGAGAGGTTGGGGAAGGGCTCCAACAGCAACACGACGGCGTGGTGGTGGTGGAGTAGCAAGGTATTCGGGTAGGGCTTCGCCTAAGCACTGCGGAGGAGGAAGAAGAAGGGTAGGGCTGCGCCGAGAGAGAGAGAGAGAGAAGTTGTCGTCTCAAATCAGCCCCAAACCTTGGATATATATAGGAGGAGGGAGAGGGAGGGCTTCCTTGGCCTCTCCTCCAAGGCGATGTTGGCGATGTTGTTGAAATGGCCGCACAAATTCTACAACAAGTGTGACATCCCGTGGGTTAGGCTGATCTGGGAGGCATATTACACTGATAGAGTGCCCCGCAGCGTAGAGACATGTGGCTCGTTCTGGTGGAAAGACATGATGCAATTGTCGGATGTATATAGGAGGGTCATCAAGGTGCAGGTAGCCACGAGAGACACATTTATCTTCTAGAAAGATCTGTAGACTGATGGTATCCTAGAAAGCCAATTTCCGAGAGCCTACTCATTTGCGGTGGATCGGGACATCTCGGTTCGTGTCCTATTGTCGGCTGACAGCTGACAGGTTGGGAGATGTCTTTCATCTACCCCTCTCACTGTAGGTGAGGGGGGAGGTTCAAGCCCTACAAATCCAGGTGTCGGACGTGGCTCTAAGAGAGGCCAATGATTCCTGGGACTGCGTCTGGGGTGGAAAAAATTTCACGGCTTCAAATTCTATGAACACTGCTTCACTCAGATGCAAGTGGATGAAGTTTTCAAGTGGATATGGAAAACCGAATGTACCATGCAATGGAAGGTGTTTGCGTGGCTACTCGTGGTTGACCGTCTGAACACAAGGAATATGCTCAAGAGGAGGCACTACAAGATACGAGATGATGATTATTCCTGTCTTTTATGCCACAATCCCTCGGAGGAAGATGTTCTCCACCTGTTCTTTCGATGCACCTTCAGTACAAGATGCTAGCACAAACTGCAAATCAGTTGGCCAGATGATGACTACAGGTTGCAGGTGCTACACGCTGGTAAGGAGAGTTGGAATAAGCCTCTGTTCATGGATGTCTTTACCGTGGCTGCTTGGGGTATTTGGAGGTAGAGTTATAATTGCTTTAGAACTATATAGTTTCACCTATATCTAGACATGTTTCATAGTGTTTGATACATTTGCATGACTGCGTCTACACAAAGATCTGGGAGGGAGAAACTTTTTATGAGGGATGTTATAGAATTAATCTTTCATTTGCTGCCTCAAACTTAAGCATTTTCAATCTTGTATATTTTAGGTAGGAGGCTCCAATGAAAAAAGTGCTATGAATGAGTCACATGATGAGCACCAGTTGTTTCTCAAGTATCATGGCATTTGTCTGAAGACGATAATGCTGGAAGACTATGAACCCTGTGAAAATAGCATTGAATTTTCCACATTCTTTATTCTCAATGCAATGGTGTTGGACACCATCAAGCTAAAGTTTTGCATCGCCGTAGACTTCACAAAAGGTTTCCACGAACACCAACAATAGGTGCTTCAGTGGGACAACAAGGCTTATAGGCATCCTGTCCTTACATTGTCATTGAGTTGCGACCACATGTACTTGGACTAAGAGATGGCATGGATCGAGTACCTGGATTTGACGGATCCATTCACTTGTGAGTGCTGATTACATTGCTGGTGTTAGATGTTGCCGCATGCTTTTGTAGTCTAGACGTGATCAAACGATGCTTGTATATTTTGCAACGTCTGTAAGCTTGTACCTTTTTGGACCGTCTGTGCACCTATGAAGGTGCTCACAACTTCTAAAATAAATCCTTTTGTGTATGTTTATGCTATTGGTTACAATATTTTGATCGTCTCCATACATCTGGAAATGCCGGAAACTGTACATTCTATGGACCACACACTAGAATCTAGCTAGCAGTGTGCGTTTGCTCTAGTAGCAATAGTGCAGATTCTCCCACACGTTCATTCTTTTCCTAGTATACATTCTAATAGCGCCTGATGAATGAATGACATAGGAAAGCAAACCTACCCTCCCATTAGAAAGCAAAAATCTCCCTAGCTTCTTGTATGATGGAATCAAATTATTGCATAAGGATGATAGTAGCAACCTTTTTAGCTTTAGGATGATTAATATTGGGAAGTTCACAAAACACTTTCTGCAAAGCGGGATGAATGTGCACGAATTTTCTTTCCAATTTTTCTATGAGCATGCAATAGCATTCGCATAACTATTTGTGCTAAGAAGAATAGATCTCTTACTCACAGGCATTGCTCCCGTGCAATCAAAGAAGTCTTGAATATCACTCTTCCCAATAATATTTCCATCTCCCACTTGATAAGTTTTAGCTTTATAATTAGGAGGAGGTTTAGTTTCATGATCTAAAGAGCAAGGTTCAAATTTTTCCTCAAGATATGTACTAGCAATACCCCCCAAATTTTCAGTGATAACCTCCCCCGCTTCAGACATGGTGGCAAAGCAAGCGATCAAGCACACAAGCAAACAAAAGGCAAACGGAAGAAGGGCGAATAAAAAGGCAAATCTTGTTGATATTTTCCGAAAATCGTTTTAGAAGTGGGCGAGAGGAAAACCAGAGGCAAATGGCAAATAATGTAAATGCAAGAGATGAGTTTGTGATGGGTACTTGGTAGGTTTGATGTGTATCCTCCCCGGCAACATCGCCAGAAATAGGCACGTTGACGGGAGAGTTCTTGTCTTGACTTCCTATGTATCCTCCCCGGCAACGGCGCCAGAAATCCTTCTTGCTACGTCTTGAACTTGCGTTGGTTTTCCCTTAAAGAAGAAAGGGTGATGCAGCGAAGTAGATAAGTATTTCCCTCGGTTCGTGAGAACCAACGTATCAATCCAGTAGGAGGAACAAGCAAGTCACCAATGGGTGCACCTACACAAACAATCAGACTCTTGTACCAAACGCTATAAAGGGGTTGTCAATCCCTTCACGGTTATTTGCAAGGATTAGATCGGATAGATATAGATGTAAATGATTGCGGAAAGTAAAACATAAATGAATTGCAGCAAGGTATTTTTGGTATTTTTCCTTTATAGATCTGAAAATATATTATGGAAAGTAGACCCGGGGGCCATAGATTTCACGAGAGGCTTCTCTCTTGAACGAAAGTATCACGGTGGGTAAACAAACTATTGTCAAGCAATTGATAGAAAAGTGAATAATCATGTAGATATCCAAGGCAATGATTATGCATATAGGGGTAGCGAGGCACGTATTGTATTGTTGGCGCCGTTGTCGGGGAGTATACACATCAAGCCTACCAAGTACCCACCACAAACTCATCTCTTGCATTTACATTATTTTCCATTTGCCTCTCGTTTTCATCTCCCCCACTTCTAAAATGATTTTCAGAAAGTACCAAAAAGATTCGCATCTTTATTCGCCCTTCTTTCGTTTGGCATTTCGTTTGCTTGTGTGCTTGATTGCTTGCTTTGTCACGATGTCTGAGAATACCAAGTTGTGTTTCTTTTCCAATATTAATAATAATTATTTTATTAGTACTTCGATTGCTCCCACCACTAGTGTGGAATCTTACGATTTCAATGCTGCCTTGCTTAAACTTGTTATGAAAGAACAATTTTCTGGCCTTCCTAGTGAAGATGCCGCATCCCATCTAAATACTTTCATTGAGTTGTGTGATATGCAAAAGAAGAAAGATGTGAATAATGATATTGTGAAATTGAAGCTATTTCTGTTCTCACTACGAGATCGTGCTAAAACTTGGTTTTCATCGTTGCCTAAAAATAGAATTGATTCTTGGAATAAGTGTAAAGATGCTTTTATTTCCAAGAACTTTCCGCCCGCTAAGATTATCTCCCTTTGGAACGATATAATGAATTTTAAACAACTTGATCATGAGCATGTTGTACAATCTTAGGAGAGGATGAAATTAATGATTAGGATTTGCCCCGCACATGGTTTGCGTTTATGGATGATCATACAAATTTTCTATGCGGGATTGAATTTTGCATCTAGGAATCTTTTAGATTCCGTGCGAGTGGCACTTTTATGGAAATCACATTAGGAGAAGCTACTAAACTCCTAGATAATATTTTGAGAAAGTACTCTCAATGGCATACCAAAAGATCTCCGACTAGTAAAAAGTGCATGCTATTGAAGAAATATATACATTGAGTGAAAAGATGGATGGATTGATGAAATTGTTTGCTAGTAAGAGTGTTCCTATTGATCCTAATGATATGCCGTTCTCTTCTTTGATTGGAAATAATAATGAAATTATGGATGTGAATTTTGTGGGTAGGAACAATATTGGTAACAATGCGTATAGAGGTAATTTCAACCCTAGGCTGTTTCCTAGTAACTAGCTGGGTCACCTGCGCATTAGCGTGGCTAGATTTACACATGTCATGATATCGCTATTTTTTCTAAGTATGCATCACTTGTTGCTACATATGCATTGATGTATAGAAGCTGTAGGTAAAATGTACATTTGTTGTTTTGTAACCTTTTTCGTAATGAAAAAAATCAAAATTGCAACTCTTATCTTTTTGTTATATTTTTTTGTTCACCTATTAGTATTTTCACCAGTGTCCAAGTGTTGAATGATTTAATTTGATCAACTATTAGCATTTATATTATATCCTAAATGTTGGTAATCAAGATGTGTTGGTATTGCTGGTAGGAACATCAGCATGGTTGATTAATGACTAATGGACACTAATTAAGAGCGCAACCCTGAAAAAAAAATCAATTCAGCTCCGATCTCTATTTTTTCGAATATGCTTGTCACCTATTTCTTTCTCTGTTCACTTGTATAACCTTTTTATGAACTTTGTATTAATAATAAAATATAAATTCATAGCTTGTCATATTTCTATTTAAAAATGCTAAAACAATACTTCCGACTCACTCACCTCATAGTTTAATTTGCATCACTTATACCTTTATATACTGAAATTTAGATTGATAACCTTGTTTTATTTTTCATTTCAAAATTTTATTTTATTTTGAGTCAAATCTAATGTTAAGATCCATGAAAACAATCTATAGTCCTAAGAATTTATTTATTTATGAGATTCACACGGAGTAAGAATGCAAGCTAATTTGTTATACCCGTTATAAATTTGTTGTGAGGCCATGTGTTAAGTGTGGAAATAGTTGTATCTACACATGATCCAAGTGCACTGCTACATGAATTATCTGATGCGATCGACGGTTTATGCCCTTTATAAAATACTTTTAATGTAATATATAAAGCGTGATCAGATTCGTTTCCGTAACAGAATATCTAAAACAACCATTTACTTTCATCCCCATTACATGCTTATAAGCACCCTACTTAAGTGCAATGTGATCAGTGATACATATATTTATGTAACTTAAATGGATGAAATTGTTGGCTTGTATGTTTATGATAGGTCGGATACCGTCATGCGTCTTTAATATGTCTGGCATGTTTTAAGTGCATCTAGTGTTTTGTCATTTTGTAAAGTCGACATCATTTAGTTTGTTGTTTTTGTGTATCATTCAGTTTCTTGTTCTCCACAAAACATCTGTGTCCTAAACCCTCGCTAGAGGTGATCTAGGATGTGCCGTAACGACTATCCAACAAAGAATTATTCATTGAGTCTTCGCATCTCTATGCTTTTGTTGCGGCTTGCAGGCACAATTCTGAAAATCCATTTAGATGGTGAAGCTAGCGTTTACAGGGTAGGTGGGCATGGCTGTTGCGGCAGTATCGGCTAGTCACTAAGGCCCTCCAAACTTGTCACTGTCACTTCAGTGCGCCCTCTAGTGCCGACGTGAGGGCTGCGAGATTTAATGGAGCTCCGATTCTTGGATCTGTGGCTCTTTGGTTGTATGACATTTTCTCGTGGACAATGGTCAATAACATTAGATAGGTCGTAGCAATATAATGGCTTGCAAAGTCACACCATTGGCTCGTTACAAACCTAGAATACATCAATGTATTTTGTTTTATTTTTCAAGGTGATTTGTAATACTTTTTTTGGTTACGATATCTGGTCCCTATGTTTAGGAGGGTCCTGCGGTCAATTACAGGTTTAGCTTTGGCCATCCGGCTTATGCGGCAACTCCAAGGTTATGACGTGAAAAAAGCAAAGCTATGAGAAATCTATATCACGTATCAGCCCAATTGTATGTGTCCAAAATGGCGCTTGGTTTTTCTTTACATGAAAACGGGGCTTGATTTTTTAAAGAAAATGATAGTGTTACATAAGTCTTGTTATGTGTCCATGTATCATATAGCCTATTTTTGTAATAAAAAGGAAAGTGTTTATTTTCGTGAGATGAGAAAGAAAAGTGTTTGTTGTACGTGTCCTAATATAAAATCAACGACAGTTGGTAAACTTGATGCGGCTATCTATGGAACTTAGCACGGGTGGGAAAACAAATGTACTGTTACATCTTAGCCGTTTGTTTTCTATCGTTTTAGGTATATAATAGATTCCTTTAATAATTATCGTAATTCCTATAACAATGCTTCTGGAAATTATAATAAGATGTCCTCTGATCTTGAGAATATTGTGAAAGATTTTATTGGTTCTCAAAAAGTTTTTAATGCTAATATTGAAGAAAAAGTGCTCAAGATTGACGATTTGGTTAGGAACGTTAATAGAATTTCTCTTGAGATTGATTCTTTAAAGTTAGATCTACTCCACCCAAGCATGATATTAATGAGTCTTTAAAAGCTATGAGAATTTCTATTGATTAAATTAAGCAAAGAACCGCTAGAATACATGCTAAGTGTGAATGGCTTGAAAAAGTGTGTTCTCGTGATAATAATGATGAAGATGTCAAAGTGATTGATGTGACTCCTATTGAATATTTATTTTCCAATATTAATCTTGATAATGATGGGACTGGAGATAAATCTACATTAGTTAAAAGGCGTCCTAATGATTCGGAGTCTATAGATCCTAATGCTAAGATTGATAAAAGTGGGATGGAAGAAGTCAAAACTTTAAATGGCAATGAACCCACTCTTTTGGATTTCAAGGACTTTAATTATAATAGCTGCTCTTTGATTGGTTGTATTTCCTTGTTACAATCCATATTGAATTCTGCATATGCTTATAGTGAAAATAAGGCTTTTACTAAACATATCGTTGATGCTATGATGAAATCTTTTGAAGAAAAACTTGAGTTAGAAGTTTCTATTCCTAGAAAGCTTCATGATGAGTTGGAACCTACTATTAAGATTAAAATCAAAGATTATGAATGCCATGCTTTGTGTGATTTGGGTGCTAGTGTTTCCACGATTTCAAAAACTTTATGTGATGTTCTAGGTTACCGTGATCTTGCTGATTGCTCTCTAAATTTGCATCTTGGGGAATCCACTATTAAGAAACCTATGGGAAGGATTAATGATGTTCTTATTGTTGCAAATGGGAATTATGTGCCCGTAGATTTCATTGTTCTTGATATAGATTGCAATCCTACATGTCTTATTATTCTTGGTAGAGCTTTCTTTAGAACGATTGTGCAATCATTGACATGAAAGAAGGAAACATTAGATTCCAATTTCCATTAAGGAAAGTCATAGAACACTTTCCTAGAAAGAAAATAAGATTACCTTATGAATCTATTATGAGAGCTACTTTTGGATTGCATACCAAAGGTGACAATACCTATGTCGGTGTACTAAAGTATGGACTTTTTAGTACCCCGTACTTGTGCACGGACAATCGTAGCCATACTAGCGGCAAGGCCTGCTAGGGAGCATCTAACAACAAAATACAGCAACATCGAGAAGGCATTCAAGTCGACAGACCGAAGACCGAAGGCTGGGACCCCGGCAAGATCTTGCCGGGATGGCCTACGGAGCCCCAGCAAGAATTGCACCCGGCAAGGCCCCACCATCCTGCCAACATAGATGCGAAGCCCCGACAAGGTGAAGCCCCGGCAAGCCCCCGCCAACGCAGTGACCAGGTGTCACCTCGCTTGGGCATGTGTCGAAGGCCCGACGATGGAGAGGCTAAGCGGTGCCGATGGGATGGGCTCCTGCCCCGTCCCGCAGACGGTCAGGGATGCCTGATGGAGCATTAAATGCGTTTGTCTCATACCGTCAGTGTTAGGTATGATAACATTGTAGCATTGTACACCCCGTGTACATACTGGACGCCATTGTTGGTGACCCCTTCGAGAGTATAAAAGGAGGTCCGGGGCGTTATGGTAGAGGACTTTTGGACTTTTTTCGACACTTTTCGACCTTTTCAGACTCCTAGACTTTTGGAGCTCCTTTATCCCGTTCTGCATGAGTAGCAACTATGTACTGTAGTGCTCCTAGAACCTGAGCTAGAATTCATACCAAGCACGAGTAGGGTTTTATGCATCTTTGCGGCCCGAACCTGGGTAAATTCCTGCGCGCTAGCCATATGATCTGCTCTTTGTGCGAGCATTCTTCCCTGCCGAACCATAAATGTATCCCTCTGATCCCATAGATGTCATTTCCCCCGACAACCTAGATCTATTGCGTTTTCCCTAGCTTGAGACGTTAAACAATATCGCTTGTTGGGAGGCAACCCAATTTTATTTTTGTGTTCTTTTTTTGCTTCTGTTTTTGAGTGTTTCCCACATTATTACTTCTATAGTAATTGTGTTTTGGTGTTTTAATTAGTGTTTGATCCAAGTAAAACCTTTGGGGTGATCTATGGTAGTTGTTGATTTGATCTTGCTGAAAAACATAAACTTTTGCGCTCAGTCTAGGAAGTTTCTAAATTTTTCAGAGTGTCGAATGAGTCTGAAATTTCTACAAGAGATTGATATACAATTTTCCCAAGTTGTCCTAATGTTTCAGAATATTTTGAATTACATAAGTATACAAAGTTTCCAGATTGCTATAGACTGTTCTGTTTTTGACACATTCAGTTTTCTTTGAGTTGTTTGCCTATTTTGATGAATCTTTGGGTTGTATGATGAGGTATGAACCATGGAGAAGTTATATTACAGTAGGTATAACACAAACATAAATAATTAATGAGTTCACAACAGTACCTAAAGTGGTGATTTATTTTCTTATACTAATGGATCTCATTAGTTTTCTGTTAAGTTTGTGTTGTGATGTTTTCAAGTTTTGGGTAAAGATTCGATGAATTATGGAGTAAGGAGTGGCAAGAGCCTAAGAATGGGGTTTCCCAAGGCACCCCAAGTCATATTCAAGGATTCCAAAGAAGCTAAGATTGGGGATGCCCCGGAAGGCATCCCCTCTTTCGTCTTCAATCCATAGGTAAATTTAATTGAGGCTATACTTTTATTCACCACATGATATGTGTTTTGCTTGGAGTGTCTTGTATGATATGAGTCTTTTCTTGTTAGTTTTCCACAATCATCCTTGCTGCACACATCTTTTGAGAGAGACATGCGGAATCGTGAATTTATTAGAATATTCTGTGTGCTACACTTATATCTTTGGAGATAGGTAATTTTGCTCTATGTGCTTCACTTACATTTTTTAGAGCACGGTGGTGTTTGCGTTTTATAGAAATACTTGAACTCTCATACCTCACTTATATTATTTTAAGAGTTTCTATAATAGCATGGTAATTTTTCTAGGTTATGAATTTAGTCCTAATATGATAGGCATCCAAAAGGGATATAATAAAAACTTCCATATTAGGTGCATTGAGTATTTATGAGAAGTTGGATTCCTTTCATAAAGTTTTGAGATATAAAGATTGTAATGTTAGGAGACATCTTAGGAAGTAATTGCGATTTGGTAAAAATACTTGTGTAAAGGTTTGTGATTCCCGCAGCATGCACGTATGGTGAATCGTTATGTAAGGAAGTCGGAACATGACTTGTTTATAGATTGTCGACCTTTGTGTGAGGGCCGGGGGCGCGCGATGGTTAACTCCTACCAAGCTCCCCCCTAGGACCATGCATTTAATAGTTTGCTTCAATAACTAATAGAATTTTGCAATAAGTATGTGAGTTCTTTATGACTAATGTTGAGTCCATGGATTATATGCACTCTCACCCTTCCAACTTTGCTAGCCTCTCTATTACCGCACAACTTTGGCCGATATACCATATACCTTCCTCAAAACAGCCACCATATATCTTCCTCATAACAGCCACCATATATCTTTCCTCAAAACAGCCACCATACCTATGTATTATGGCATTTCCACAGCCATTCCGAGATATATTGCCATGGAACTTCCACCGTTTCCTTTTATGACATGTACCGTCACTTCCATATTGCATATAGAGTCATATTTTGTCATAGGTATCGAGTTGTAATTTTCTTTGAGTTGTAAGTAAATAAAAGTGTGATGATTATCGTTAATAGAGCATGTCCCATGTGAGGAAAGGATGATGGAAGCTATGATTCCCTCACAAGTGGGGATGAGATTCCGGACTTTATGAAAAAAAGAGGCCAGCGAAGCCCAAATAAAAAAAATGAATAAAAGAGTCCTTAGATGCCCACAAATAAAAAAATGAGAGAAACGATAGAAGGGACATTGCTACTACCTTTTTCACACTTGTGCTTCAAAGTAGCACCATGATCTTCATGATAGAGAGTCTCCTATTTTGTCACTTTCATATAGCTAGTGGAAGTTTTCTTCATGATGCACGTCCACTTAGTTACTTTTTGAGATTTCATACACTTATAGCTCTAGTGCATCCGTTGCATGGCAATCCCTACTCACTCACATTGATATCTATTAATGGGCATCTCCATAGCACGTTGATACGCCTAGTTGATGTGAGACTATCTTCTGCCTTTCCTTGACAACCTCCACCATATTCTATTCCACCTATAGTGCTATATCCATGGCTCATGCTCATGTATTGCGTGACAGTTGAAAAAGTTCGAGAACATAAAGGTGTGAAAACAATTGCTTGACTTTTCATCGGGGTTGTGCATGATATATATACTTTCTGTGGGGAAGATGCAGCATAGCCAGACCATATGATATTGTAGGTATAACTTTCTTGTGCCAATATATTTTGTAGAGAAACAATTTATTTGCTAGTATGCTTGAAATGTTATTGTTTTATATCAATATTAATATTTTTTTGAGTCTTACAGATCTGAATATTCATGCCAAAATTAATAATATTACATGGATAAATATGTTAGGTAGCACTCCACATCAAAAATTCTGTTTTTATCATTTACCTACTCGAGGACGAGTAGGAATTAAGCTTGGGGATCCTGATACGTCTCCAACGTATCTATAAGTTTTGATGATGGCATGTTATTATATTATCTATTTTGGAAGTTTTATATGAATTAATATGCTATTTTATATTATTTTTGGGACTAACTTATCAATCTAGGGCGAAGTGCCAGTTTCTTTTTTCCTTGTTTTTGAGTTTTGCAGATATGGAATATTAAACAGGGTCCAAACGAAATAAAACATTCGAAAGTAATTATTCTAGAAGGAAACGAATCGATCAAGCTTGGAGTGCACGACAGGGAGGTGCTAGGGAACCACAAGCCTGCTAGGCGCGTGCCCCCTGGCCATGCCTAGCAGGCTTGTCGCCTCCCGACAGGTCTCGTAACCCTAATTCTTGGCTTATAAATTCCCAAATATTCACCCAACATCAGAAAGATCCACACAAATACTTTTCCACCACCAGAAGCCTCCATTGCCGAGAGATCCAATCTTGGAGCCTTTTCTGGTAATCTACCGAAGGGGGTTTCGATCACAGAGGGCATCTACATCAACTCCATTGCCCCTTCGATGATGCGTGAGTAGTCCACCACAGACCTACGGGCCCATATCAAGTAGCTAGATGGATTCTTCTCTCTCTTTGATCTTCAATACCATGTTCTCCATGATCTTCATGGAGATCTATCCGATGAAATCCTATTTTGTGGTGTGTTTGTCAAGATCCGATGAATTGTGAGTTTATGTTTAGATTATCCATGAATCTTATTTGAATCTCTTCTGAATTCTTATTTGCATGATTTCATATCCTTGAAAGTCTCTTCGAGTTGTTGGTTTTGTCTGGCCAACGAGATTAGTAATTCTTGGAATGGGAGAAGTGCTTGGTTTTGGGTTCAATCTTGCGGTGTCCTCACCCAGTGACATAGTAGGGGTACCGAGGCACATATTGTATTGTTGCCATCAAGGGTAATAAGATGGGGTTTTCACCATATTGCTTGCGTTTATCCCTCTACATCATGTCATCTTACTTAATGCATTACTCTTTTCTTCATGAACTTAATACTCTAGATGCAAGCATGAGTTGATCGATGTGTGGAGTAATAGTAGTACACGCATAATCATTTCGGTCTACTTGATACGGACGTGATGCCTATATTCATGATCATTGCCTTGGATAACTACATGATTAGTCGCTTTTCTATCAATTGCTTGACAGTAATTTGTTTACCCACCATGATATTTTCCTTTGAAAGAGAAGCCTCTAGTGAAACCTATGGTCCCCGGGTGTACTTTCCAGAATATAATTTCAGATCTATAAACCAAAAATACCAAAAATACCTTGGTGCAATTTATTTACCTTTCACTTTCCATTCTTTTTTACATCTATCTCTATCAGATCTAAACCTTGCAAATAATCGTGAAGGGATTGACAACCCCTTTATAGCGTTGGGTGCAAGAGTTTGATTGTGTGAGAGCCTGGCTTAATAGGAATGATAGACTACTCATATCAACAAGGAATTCCTTCTTTTCTAGGAGCTCATTCAAAACGAACTCCAAAGTTCAGCGTGCTTGGCTTGGAGCTATTCTAGGATATGTGACCTACCAAGAAGTTGCTCCCGGGTGCGCACGAGTGATGACAAAGTGCGCAGGAAAGACTAGTGTTGGTCTGTGGGGCCAGTCTAGATCCCGCCAGGTGTAACGGGGTGTTACAATTGGTATCGGAGCCGACCCTTGCGGTTACACGGGCATGCGCGTGTCAGTTGCATGGGCATGTGGCGCATGGCATGTGTGGCTCGTCGTGGCACACAACATGGCACATGTGCCGGACTGGACGCGCATACGTGTGCCAAAAGGGAACTTTCCTGATGGGCCGACGAGGATGCAGGTTCCTTTGAGAGGGGGTATATGTGAGATCCTGGCTTAATAGGAATGATAGACTACTCATATCAACAAAGAATTCCTTCTTTTCTGGGAGCTCGTTCAAAAATAATTCCAAAGTTAAGCATGCTTGGCTTGGAGCAATTCTAGGATGGGTGACCTATCGGGAAGATGCTCCCGGGTGCGCACGAGTGAGGACAAAATACGCAGGAAAGACTAGTGTTGGTATGTGGGGCCAGTCTAGATCCCGCCAGGCGTAACAGTGTGTTACATATTGTTTGTGTAGGTGCATCCATTGGTGACTTGCTTGTTTCTCCTACTGGATTGATAGCTTGGTTGGTTTTCCCTTGAAGAGGAAAGGATGATGCAGCAAAGTAGATAAGTATTTTCCTCAATTGATGAGAACCAAGGTATCAATCCAGTAGGAGGAATAAGCAAGTCACCAATGGATGCACCTACACAAACAATCAAACTCTTGCACCCAACCCTATAAGGGATTGTAAATCCCTTTACGGTTATTTGCAAGGATTAGATCTGATAGAGATAGATGTAAACGATCGCGGAAAGTAAAAAATAAATAAATTGCAGGAACGTATTTTTGGTTTATAGATCTAAAAATATATTATGGAAAGTAGACCCAGGGGCCATAGATTTCACTAGAGGCTTCTCTCTTGAAGGAAAGTATCACGATGGATAAACAAATTACTGTCAAGCCAATGATAGAAAAGCGAATAATCATGTAGATATCCAAGGCAATGATTATGCATATAGGCATCACATCCATGTCAAGTACACCGAAATGATTCTACATCTACTACTATTACTCCACACATCGACCGACTCTTGCTTACATCTAGAGTATTAAGTTCATGAAGAACAGAGTAACGCATTAGGTAGGATGACATGACGTAGAGGGATAAACTCAAGCAGTATGATGAAAACCAAATCTTTTTACCCTTGATGGCAACAATACAATACGTGCCTCGCTACCCCTACTATGTCACTATGTGATGACATGGCAAGATTGAACCTAAAACTAAGCACTTCTCCCATTGCAAGAATTACCAATCAAGTTGGCCAAAAACCAATAACTCGAAGAGACTTGCAAAGATATTAAATCATGCATATAATAATTCAGAAAAGACTCAAATAAGATTCATGGATAATCTAAACATAAACTCACAATTCATCGGATCTTGACAAACACATCGCAAAAGAGTATTACATCGGATAGATCTCCATGAAGATCATGAAGAACATGGTATTGAAGATCAAAGAGAGAGAAGAAGCCATCTAGCTACTAGCTATGGACCCGTAGGTCTCTGGTGGACTACTCACGCATCACCAGCGGGACAATGGAGTTGATGTCGATGCCCTCCGTGATCGAAACCCCCTTCGACAGATTACCGAAAAAGGCTCCAAGACTGGATTTCTCGAGAACTTAGGCTTCTATCGATGGAAAAAGTATTTGTGTGGCTCTTTTTGGTGTTGGGGGAATATTTGGGTATTTATAGGACGAAGAATAGGGTTAGGACACCTGTCAGGAGGTGGCAAGCTTGCCAACCGCGACCAGGGGGGTGGACGCGCCTCCCTGGCTTGTGACCTCCTGGCAGGTGCCTGGCGTGCACTCCAAGTCTGGTAGATTTCTTTCCTTCCAGAAAAAATCATCCTGAAGATTTTATTCCATTTGGACTCTGTTTAATATTTCATATCTACAATACTGAAAAACAAGGAAAAAACCGAAACTGGCACTAGGCTCTAGATTAATAGGTTAGTCCTAAAAATAATATAAAATAGCATATTAATGCATATAAAACATCCAAAACAAATAATATAATAGCATGACATCATCAAAAATTATAGATACATTGGAGACGTATCACTAAGTAACTTTTCCGTTGCTACTGTCACTTTTGCCATCGTTACCGTTACTTCCATACTACTTTGCTGCAGATATTAAGTCTTTCAGTTGTGGTTGAATAAACAACTCAGCTGCTAATACTCGAGAATATTTTTTGCCTCCCCTTGTGTCAAATCAAAAAAATTGGGTTGAATACTCTACCCTCGAAAACTGTTGCGATCCCCTATACTTGTGGGTTATCAAGACCTTTTTCTAGCGCTGTTACCGGGGATCATTCCTTTATTCTCTGAGTCACTTGGGATTTATATCTGTTGATAACTATGAAAAATCTGAAAGATCAAAAAACCAAGATATATCCATCTACTACGAGGGGAGGTAAGGAACCGCCATCTGGCTCTGCACTTGATTCCCCTTCTGGTATGAATAAATTTGCGACACCACCACCTGCTATTTATTCTGATATGTCACAAGTAATTGATGATGCCACTTCTGCTATGTATCATGCCTATGATGATACTTTGCTTGATAATACTGTGCCACTAGGTGAATTTCTTGATGAACAAATTGCTAGAGTCAATGCGAAAACTGATATTATTTCTGAAACTAATAAATTATTGAAACTGAACACTATGAGACACCTGTTAGACCTAGCTCTCCTAGATATGAATTTCCTAATATACCTAAGGGTTATGTTATGGAGGGATAGGTAGCTAGGGACTTTCTTGTTTGTAAGAATAGAGATGATCTTAAGAAATTACTATTCAAGTGGAAGGAAAAAAAATCTTTGAACGCTAGAATGCAATATGATCCTAAGTTTGCTACTTCACCTATCTTTGTTACTGATAAGGATTATAAATTCTCTGTCGATCCTGAGTTAATTACTTTGGTTGAATCTGATCCTTTCCATGGTTATGAATCTGAAACTGTTGTGGCACATCTTACTAAATTGAATGATATAGCCACCCTATTTACTCACGAGGAAAAAATTCGTTATTACTATATTCTTAAGTTGTTTCCTTTCTCATTAGAGGGTGATGCTAATATATAGTTTAATTCTCTTGCTCCTGGTTATGTGCGTAGTCCCCAGGATATGATATGTTACTTCTCTAAAAAATATTTTCCTGCCCATAAGAATCAAGCTGCCTTGTAGGAAATATTTAACTTTGTGCAAATTAAAGAAGAGAGTCTCCCACAAGCTTGGGGGAGGCTTCTCCAATTACTTAATTCTTTCCCTAATCATCCTCTCAAGAAAAGCGAAATACTTGATATTTGTTATAATGGACTAATCGATGCTTCTAGGGACCACCTAGATAGTTGTGTTGGTTGTGTTTTCAGTGAACGAACTGTTGAACAAGCTGAATTACTATTGAATAATATATTGAGCAATGATAATTATTGGACTATTCCCGAACAACCTCCAAAGACCACTCCGAAGAAAAGAGGTATTCTATTTCTCAGTCTTGAAGATATGCAAGAGGCATGGAAATCTATGAAAGAAAAAGGTATTAAAGCTGAAGATGTTAAGAATCTACCACCTATTGAAGAAATACATGGTCTTGATAACTTGACACAGGTAGTAGAGGTAAATTCTCTTTGTAGATTTGATGAAGGTGATATTCCTCATAATAAGTCTGCTAGCCAATGCTTGGATGAGTTTGATAACTTTATTGTTAATCAAGAAAATTTTAGTGCATATGTTAGTAGACAGTTGAGACAAAATGCTGACATGCTTGATCACTTAAGTGATTATATGAGTAGATTTATTAATGATCTTAAGCTTATTAGTAAACATTCTTCCGTGGTAACTACTCAAGTAGAACAAGTACTTAAGGCACAAAAAGATTTTCTTAATGAGATGAATGGTAAGAACAATGATCATTCTGTTAGAGTTGTGACTAGAGGCGGTAGAATGACTCAGGAACCTTTGTATCCTGAGGGCCATCCTAAGAGAATTGAGAAAGATTCTTAGGATATTTATAATGATACACCGAGTTGTCCCATTAATAAAACTAAAAAAGAATGATGATAGGACTTTGCATGCTGCTAGTGAACCTGTTATAGATACACCTAAAAACCCAAATGATATTTCTATTTCTGATGCTAAGACACAATATGGTAATGAACATGAGCTTAGTGATAATATTAATTACGATGTTCATGTTGATGCTCAATCTAGTAATGATAATGATGTGGAGATCAAACCAGCTGTTGATCTTGATAACCCACAACCTAAGAATAAAAGATATGCCAAAAGAGACTTTGTTGCTAGGAAGCATGGTAAAGAAAGAGAATCATGGGTTCATAAACCCATGCCCTTTCCTCCTAAACCATCCAATAAAAGAGAAGGATGAGAACTTTGAGCGTTTTGTTGAAATGCTTAGACCTGTCTTTTTGCATATGTGCTTGACTGATATTCTGAAAATGTCTCCTTATGCTAAGTATATGAAAGATATTATGACAAATAAAGAAAGATACTAGAAGCTGAGATTTCCACCAGGCTTGCTAATTATACCTTTAAGGGTGGAATAGCAAATAAACTAGAAGATCCTGGAGTACCTACTATACCATGCTCTGTTAAAAGAAATTATGCTAAAACTACTTTATGTGACCTTGGAATTTGTGGTAGTATTATGCCTTTCTCTTTTTATCGTAGACTTGATTTGAATAAGTCGAAACCTATTGAAATCTCTCTGCAAATTGCTGATAAATGAACTGCTTTACCCATCGGTATTTGTGAGGATGTGCCTGTCGTAGTTGCAAATGTTACTATCTTAACGAACTTTGTTTTTCTTGATATTCCCGAGGATGACAGTATGTCGATCATCCTTGGTAGACCTTTTTTGAATACTGCACGGGATGTTATTGATTGCAAAAAGGGCAATGCCACTTTTCATGTTATCGGCAATGAGCATGCGGTACACTTTTCGAAGAAACTGTTGGAAATATGCCCCAGAGGCAATAAATAAAGTGTTTATTATTATATTTCCTTGTTCATGATAATTGTTTATTATCCATGCTAGAATTGTATTAATTGGAAACATAGATACATGTGTGGATACATAGACAAAACACTCCCTAGTATGCCTCTAGTGAACTAGCTCGTTGATCAAAGGATGGTTAAGGTTTCCTAGCCATGGACATGAGATGTCATTTGATAACGGGATCACATCATTAGGAGAATGATGTGATGGACAAGACCCAAAATACAAACGTAGCATATGATCGTGTCAGTTTATTGCTGCTGTTTTCCGCATGTCAAGTATATGTTCCTATGACCATGAGACATGCAACTCACCGACACCAGAGGAATGCCTTGTGTGTATCAAACATTACCGAAGAAAAAAGGGAACGTTATACGGGATTAACTGACTCCTTGACATGGAGGTTCGACCGATAAAGATCTTCGTAGAATATGTAGGAACCAATGTGGACGTCCAGGTCCCGCCATTGGTTATTGACCGTAGAGGTGTCTCGGTCAGGTCTACATAGTTCTCGAACCCGCAGGGTCTGCACACTTAAGGTTTGGTGACGTTTCGGTAGTGTAGAGTTATGTATGGTGGTGACCGAAGGTTGTTCGAAGTCCCGGATGAGACCCCGGATGTCACGAGGAGATCCGGAATGGTTCGAAGGTAAAGATTCATATATAGGAAGTCCCAGTTTGGTCGCCGGAAAAGTTTTGGGATCATCGATAGTGTACCGGGAGACCTCCGGGAGGGGTATTTCGACCCTAGAGGGTCCATTGGCTATGGGAGAATAATAACCAGCCCTTAGTGGGCTAGTAAATCAGCCACAAGAAGTCCCATGGTGTAGGAGAAAAAAGGCTAAAGGAAAAAGGCTAAAAATCAGCCAATAGGGAGCAATCCTACTCCAAGTAGGATTGGAGGTGGAGTAGGACTCCACCCCTTCCCTTCGGCCGAACAAAAGAGGCCCTTGGCCTTGCGCCAAGGGCTGCCTCTGTTGGAAGACGTAGTAGTAAATCAAATTTTTTCCTACGTGTCACCAAGATCTATCTATGGAGAAACCAGCAAACGAGTGGGGAGAGATTGCATCTTCATACCTTTGAAGATCGCTAAGCGGAAGCGTTACAAGAACGCGGTTGATGGAGTCGTACTCGCAGCGATTCAGATCGCGGTAGATCTGATCAAGTGCCGAACGGACGGCACCTCCGCGTTCAACACACGTGTAGCCCGGTGACGTCTCCTACGCCTTGATCCAGCAAGGAGGGAGGAGAGGTTGAGGGAGAGCTCCGGCAGCACGACGGCGTGGTGGCGGTGGAGCTGCGTGGTACTCCGGCAGAGCTTCGCTGAGCACTACGGAGAACGAGGAGAGGAGGAGGTAGGGCTGCACCAGAGAGAGAGGGAGAACCGTGTATTGTGCAGCCCCAAATACCTCCACTATATATAGGGGAGAGGGAGGAGGGGTGGCTGCGCCCTAGGGTTCCACCCTAGGGGTGGCGGCAGCCACCAGATGCCATCTGGCCGGCGGCTTGGGCAAGGGAGAGGTGGGGCGCCCTAGGGTGGGCCTTAAGGCCCATCTAAGCCTAGGGTTTGCCCCCCTCCACCTTTGCCACGCCTTGGGCTGGGGTGGGAGGCGCACCAGCCCACCTAGGGGCTGGCTCCCTCCCACTCTTAGCCCACGGAACCTTCCGGGGCAGGTGGGCCCACTTGGTGGACCCCCGGAACCCTTCCGGTGGTCCCGGTACACTACCGGTGACACCCGGAACACTTCCGGTGACCAAATCCTCACTCCCTATATATCAATCTTCGTCTCCGGACCATTCCGGGACTCCTCGTGACGTCCGGGATCTCATCCGGGACTCCGAACAACCTTCGGTAACCACGTACACTATTTCCCTATAACCCTAGCGTCATCGAACCTTAAGTGTGTAGACCCTACGGGTTCGGGAGACACGTAGACATGACCGAGACACCTCTCCGGTCAATAACCAACAGCGGGATCTGGATACCCATGTTGGCTCCCACGTACTCCACGATGATCTCATCGAATGAACCACGATGTCAGGGATTCAATCAATCCCGTATACAATTCCCTTTGTTTATCGGTATTGTACTTGCCCGAGATTCGATCGTCGGTATCCCTATACCTTGTTCAATCCCGTTACCGACAAGTCTCTTTACTCGTTCCATAACACATCATCCCGTGGCTAACTCCTTAGTCACATTGAGCTGATTATGATGATGTCTTACCGAGTGGGCCCAGAGATACCTCTCCGTCACACGGAGTGACAAATCCCAGTCTCGATTCGTGTCAACCCAACAGACACTTTCGGAGATACCCGTAGCGTACCTTTACAGCCACCCAGTTACGTTGTGACGTTTGGCACACCCAAAGCATTCCTACGGCATCCGGGAGTTACACAATCTCACGGTCTAAGGAAACGATACTTGACATTGAAAAGCTTTAGCAAACGAACTACACGATCTTGTGCTATGCTTAGGATTGGGTCTTGTCCATCACATCATTCTCCTACTGATGTGATCCCGTTATCAATGACATCCAATGTCCATGGTCATGAAACCGTGACCATCTATTTATCAACGAGCTAGCCAACTAGAGGCTCACTAGGGACATATTGTGGTCTATGTATTCACACATGTATTACGGTTTCCGGTTAACACAATTATAGCATGAACAATAGACAATTATCATGAACTAGGAAATACAATAATAACCATTTTATTATTGCCTCTAGGGCATATTTCCAACAGTCTCCCACTTGCACTAGAGTCAATAATCTAGTTACATTGTGATGAATCGAACACCCATAGCATTCTGGTGTTGATCATGTTTTGCTCGTGAGAGAGGTTTAGTCAATGGATCTGCGACATTCAGATCCGTATGCACTTTACAAATATCTATGTCTCCCTCCTGAATGTAATCACGGATGGAGTTGAAGCGGCGCTTGATGTGTCTTGTCTTCTTGTGAAACCTGGGCTCCTTCGCAAGGGCAATAGCTCCAGTGTTATCACAGAGTAGAGTCATCGGGCCCGACGCATTCGGAATCACTCCTAGGTCGGTGATGAACTCCTTCATCCAGACTCCCTCCTTTGCTGCTTCCGAAGCAGCTATGTACTCCGCTTCACATGTAGATGCTGCCACGACGCTTTGCTTGCTGCTGCTCCAGCTCACTGCCCCTCCATTCAAAATATACACGTATCCGGTTTGCAACTTGGAGTCGTCCGGATCTGTGTCGAAGCTAGCATCGACGTAACCCTTTACGACGAGCTCTTCGGCACCTCCATAAACGAGAAACATGTCCTTTGTCCTTTTCAGGTACTTCAGGATATTCTTGACCGCTGTCCAGTGTTCCGCTCCGGGATCACTTTGGTACCTCCCTACCAAACTTATGGCAAGGTTCACATCAGGTCTGGTACACAGCATGGCATACATGATAGAGCCTATGGCTGAAGCATAGGGGATGGCACTCATCTCTTCTCTATCCTTTGCCGTGGTCGGGCATTGAGTTGTACTCAATCTCACACCTTGCAACACGGGCAAGAACCCCTTCTTGGACTGATCCATATTGAACTTCTTCAATATCTTTTCAAGGTATGTGCTTTGTGAAAGACCAATGAGGCGTTTTGATCTATCTCTATAGATCTTAATACCTAATATGTAAGCAGCTTCTCCAAGGTCCTTCATTGAAAAACACTTATTCAAGTAGGCCTTGATACTTTCCAAGAGTTCTATATTATTTCCCATTATCAGCATGTCATCCACATACAGTATAAGAAATGCTATAGAGCTCCCACTCACTTTCTTGTAAATACAGGGTTCTCCATAAACCTGTACAAACCCAAACGCTTTAATCACCTCATTAAAGCGAATGTTCCAACTCCGAGATGCTTGCACCAGCCCATAGATGGAGTGCTGGAGCTTGCATACCTTGTTAGCATCTTTAGGATCGACAAAACCTTCCGGCTGCATCATATACAGTTCTTCCTTGAGGAAGCCATTAAGGAATGCCGTTTTGACATCCATTTGCCAGATCTCATAATCATAAAATGCGGCAACTGCTAACATGATTCGGACAGACTTTAGCATCGCTACGGGTGAGAATGTCTCATCGTAGTCAACTCCTTGAACTTGTCGATAACTCTTAGCGACAAGCCGAGCTTTATAGGCGGTCACATTACCGTCTGCGTCAGTCTTCTTCTTAAAGATCCATTTATTTTCAATGGCTCGCTTATCATCAGGCAAGTCCACCAAAGTCCATACTTTGTTCTCATACATGGATCCTATCTCGGATTTCATGGCCTCAAGCCATTTGTCGGAATTCGGGCCCGCCATCGCTTCTTCATAGTTCGAAGGTTCACCGTTGTCCAACAACATGATCTCTAGGACAGGATTACCGTACCACTCTGGTGCGGAACGTGTCCTAGCGGACCTTCGAGTAGCAACTTGATCTGATGTTTCATGATCATCATCATTAACTTCCTCTCTAGCCGGTGTAGGCTCCACAGAAACAACTTCCTGTGCTGCGCTACTCTCTGGTTCGAGTGAAGGTACAATTACCTCATCAAGTTCCATTTTCCTCCCACTTACTTCTTTCGAGAGAAACTCTTTCTCGAGAAAGGATCCATTCTTGGCAACAAAGACTTTGCCTTCGGATCGTAGGTAGAAGGTATACCCAATAGTCTCTTTGGGATATCCTATGAAGACGCACTTTTCCGCTTTGGGTTCGAGCTTCTTAGGTTGAAGTTTCTTCACATAAGCATCGCAACCCCAAACTTTTAGAAACGACAGCTTAGGTTTCTTTCCAAACCATAATTCATACGGTGTCGTCTCAACGGATTTAGACGGTGCCCTATTTAAAGTGAACGCGGCAGTCTCTAATGCATATCCCCAAAATGATAGCGGTAAGTCGGTAAGAGACATCATAGATCGCACCATATCCAATAGAGTGCGATTACGACGTTCAGACACACCATTTCGCTGAGGTGTGCCTGGCGGCGTGAGCTGTGAAACAATTCCACATTTCCTAAGGTGCGTGTCAAACTCGTGACTTAAATATTCTCCGCCACGATCAAATCGTAGGCATTTTATTTTCCTGTCACGTTGATTCTCGACCTCACTCTGAAAGTCCTTGAACCTTTCAAAGGTTTCAGACTTGTGTTTCATTAAGTAGACATACCCATATCTGCTCAAGTCATCAGTGAGGGTGAGAACATAACGGTAGCCACCGCGAGCCTCGACACTCATTGGACCGCATACATCGATATGTATTATCTCCAACAAGTCAGTTGCTCGCTCCATTGTTCCGGAGAACGGAGTTTTGGTCATCTTGCCCATGAGGCATGGTTCGCATGTGTCAAATGATTCGAAATCAAGTGACTCCAAAAGTCCATCAGCATGGAGCTTCTTCATGCGTTTGACACCAATATGGCCAAGACGGCAGTGCCACATGTAAGTGGGACTATCGTTATCAGCTTTACACTTTTTGGTACTCACACTATGGACATGTGTAACATCACGTTCGAGATTCATCAAAAATAAACCATTGACCAGCGGGGCATGAGCATAGAACATTTCTCTCATATAAATAGAACAACCATTATTCTCGGATTTAAAAGAGTAGCCATCTTGTATCAAGCGAGATCCAGATGCAATGTTCATGCTCAAAGCTGGTACTAAATAACAATTATTAAGGTTTACAACTAATCCCGAAGGTAGATGTAGAGGTAGCGTGCCGACGGCGATCACATCGACCTTGGAACCATTCCCGACGTGCATCATCACCTCGTTCTTTGCCAACCTTCGCTTATTCCGCAGCTCCTGCTTGGAGTTACAAATGTGAGCAACTGCACCGGTATCAAATACCCAGGAGCTACTACGAGCGCTGGTTAGGTACACATCAATAACAAGTATATCACATATACCTTTAACGTTGCCGTCCTTCTTATCCGCTAAGTACTTGGGGCAGTTCCGCTTCCAGTGACCGGTACCCTTACAATAGAAACACTCAGTCTCAGGCTTGGGTCCATTCTTGTTCTTCTTCTTCTCGGCAACTTGCTTACCGGGCGCGGCAACAGCTTTGCCGTCCTTTTTGAAGTTCTTCTTACCCTTGCCTTTCTTGAAACTAGTGGTCTTGTTTACCATCAACACTTGATGCTCCTTTCTGATCTCGACCTCTGCTGATTTCAGCATCGAGTACAACTCAGGAATGGACTTCTCCATCCCCTGCATGTTGTAGTTCATCACAAAGCTTTTGTAGCTAGGTGGAAGCGACTGGAGGATTCTGTCAATGACTGAGTCATCCGGGAGATTAACTCCCAGCTGAGTCAAGCGGTTGTGAAGCCCAGACATCTTGAGGATGTGCTCACTAACAGAACTGTTCTCCTCCATCTTACAGCTGAAGAACTTGTCAGAGATGTCATATCTCTCGACTCGGGCATGAGCTTGGAAAACCAGTTTCAGCTCTTGGAACATCTCATATGCTCCGTGTTGCTCAAAACGCTTTTGGAGCCCCGATTCTAAACTGTAAAGCATGCCGCACTGAACAAGGGAGTAATCATCGCAGTGTGACTGCCAAGCGTTCGTAACGTCTTGGTCCGCTGGGAGAATGGGTGGGTCACCTAGCGGTGCATCAAGGACATACAATCTCTTGGAAGCTATGAGGATGATCCTCAAGCCACGGACCCAGTCCGTATAGTTGCTTCCATCATCTTTCAGCTTGGTTTTCTCTAGGAACGCGTTGAAATTGAGGTTGACATTTGCGTTGGACATTGGATCTACAATATAGATATTAAAGGAAATTTTAGACTAAGTTCATGATAATCGAGTTCACATAATCAAATTATTCAATGAACTCCCACTCAGATAGACATCTCTCTAGTCATCTAAGTGACACATGATCCATGTCAACTAGCCCGTGTCCGATCATCACGTGAGACGGACTAGTCATCCATGGTGAACATCTCCATGTTGACCGTATCTTCTATACGACTCATGTTCGACCTTTCGGTCTTCCGTGTTCCGAGGCCATGTCTGTACATGCTAGGCTCGTCAAGTCAACCTAAGTGTTTCGCATGTGTAAATCTGGCTTACACCCATTGTATGCGAACGTTAGAACCTATCGCACCCGATCATCACGTGGTGCTTCGGAACAACGATCCTTAGCAACGGTGCACAGTTAGGGTGAACACTTCTCTTGAAATTTTATTGAGAGATCATCTTATTTACTACCGTTGTTTTAAGCAAATAAGATGTAAACATGATAAACATCACATGCAATCAATATAGTGACATGATATGGCCAATATCATCTTGCTCCTATGATCTCCATCTTCGGGGCACCATGATCATCATTGTCACAGGCACGACACCATGATCTCCATCATCATGATCTCCATCATTGTGTCTTCATGAGGTTGTCTCGCCAACTATTACTTCTACTGCTATGGCTAACACTTAGCAATAAAGTAAAGTAATTACATGGCGTTTGTGATTGACTCGCAGGTCATACAATAAATAAGACAACTCCTATGGCTCCTGCCGGTTGTCATAGTCATCGACATGCAAGTCATGAACCCTATTACAAGAACATGATCAATCTCATACATCACAATGCATCACATCACATCCTTTTGGCCATATCACATCACACGGCATATGCTGCAAAAACAAGTTAGACGATCTCTAATTTGTAGTTGCAAGTTTTTACGTGGTTGCTATAGGTTTCTAGCAAGAACGTTTCTTACCTACGTCAAAACCACAACGTGATATGCCAATTGCTATTTACCCTTCATAAGGACCCTTTTCATCGAATCCAATCCGACTAAGGTGGGAGAGACAGACACCCGCTAGCCACCTTATGCAACTAGTGCATGTCAGGCGGTGGAACCGGTCTCACGTAAGCGTACGTGTAAGGTTGGTCCGGGACGCTTCATCCCACAATACCGTCGAATCAAGATAAGACTAGTAACGGCAAGCATATTAACAAAATCGACGCCCACAACTGCTTTGTGTTCTACTCGTGCATAGATTCTACGCATAAACCTAGCTCATGATGCCACTGTTGGAAGACGTAGTAGTAAATCAAAATTTTTCCTACGTGTCACCAAGATCTATCTATGGAGAAACCAGCAAACGAGTGGGGAGAGATTGCATCTTCATACCTTTGAAGATCGCTAAGCGGAAGCGTTACAAGAACGCGGTTGATGGAGTCGTACTCGCAGCGATTCAGATCGCGGTAGATCCGATCAAGTGCCGAACGGACGGCACCTCCGCGTTCAACACACGTGCAGCCCGGTGACGTCTCCTACGCCTTGATCCAGCAAGGAGGGAGGAGAGGTTGAGGGAGGGCTCCGGCAGCACGACGGCGTGGTGGCGGTGGAGCTGCGTGGTACTCCGGCAGAGCTTCGCTGAGCACTACGGAGAACGAGGAGAGGAGGAGGTAGGGCTGCACCAGAGAGAGAGGGAGAACCGTGTATTGTGCAGCCCCAAATACCTCCACTATATATAGGGGAGAGGGAGGAGGGGTGGCTGCGCCCTAGGGTTCCACCCTAGGGGTGGCGGCAGCCACCAGATGCCATCTGGCCGGCGGCTAGGGCAAGGGAGAGGTGGGGCGCCCTAGGGTGGGCCTTAAGGCCCATCTAAGCCTAGGGTTTGCCCCCGTCCACCTTTGCCACGCCTTGGTCTGGGGTGGGAGGCGCACCAGCCCACCTAGGGGCTGGCTCCCTCCCACTCTTAGCCCACGGAACCTTCCGGGGCAGGTGGGCCCACTTGGTGGACCCCCGGAACCCTTCCGGTGGTCCCGGTACACTACCGGTGACACCCGGAACACTTCCGGTGACCAAATCCTCACTTCCTATATATCAATCTTCGTCTCCGGACCATTCCGGGACTCCTCGTGACGTCCGGGATCTCATCCGGGACTCCGAAAAACCTTCGGTAACCACGTACACTATTTCCCTATAACCCTAGCGTCATCGAATCTTAAGTGTGTAGACCCTACGGGTTCGGGAGACACGTAGACATGACCGAGACACCTCTCCGGTCAATAACCAAAAGCGGGATCTGGATACCCATGTTGGCTCCCACGTACTCCACGATGATCTCATCGAATGAACCACGATGTCAGGGATTCAATCAATCCCGTATACAATTCCCTTTGTCTATCGGTATTGTACTTGCCCGAGATTCGATCGTCGGTATCCCTATACCTTGTTCAATCCCGTTACCGACAAGTCTCTTTACTCGTTCCGTAACACATCATCCCGTGGCTAACTCCTTAGTCACATTGAGCTCATTATGATGATGTCTTACCGAGTGTGCCCAGAGATACCTCTCCGTCACACGGAGTGACAAATCCCAGTCTCGATTCGTGTCAACCCAACAGACACTTTCGGAGATACCCGTAGCGTACCTTTATAGCCACCCAGTTACGTTGGGACGTTTGGCACACCCAAAGCATTCCTACGGCATCCGGGAGTTACACAATCTCATGGTCTAAGGAAACGATACTTGACATTGAAAAGCTTTAGCAAACGAACTACACGATCTTGTGCTATGCTTAGGATTGGGTCTTGTCCATCACATCATTCTCCTCCTGATGTGATCCCGTTATCAATGACATCCAATGTCCATGGTCATGAAACCGTGACCATCTATTGATCAACGAGCTAGCCAACTAGAGGCTCACTAGGGACATATTGTGGTCTATGTATTCACACATGTATTACGGTTTCCGGTTAACACAATTATAGCATGAACAATAGACAATTATCATGAACTAGGAAATACAATAATAACCATTTTATTATTGCCTCTAGGGCATATTTCCAACAGCCTCTCCCTCCCTCATATAGATACTAGTGGATTGGGTGGTTTTTGGACAGAATTTACGGCCACGTGCTACCCATTTCACCGGTGCTCCTCTAGATCGGTTTTCCGCAGCGCTTAGGCGAAGCCCTACCGGAATTGCTCCACCACCATCACCGGAGCGCCATCACGCTGCCGATGAACTCTCTCTCCTCTCCACCTCCTCTTGCTGGATCGAGACAGTGGAGATCGTCATCAAGCTGCACGTGTGCTGAACACGGAGGTGTCGTCCGTTTGGTACTAGATCAGAAGGATCGTGATCAAGGCCACGAGACGATCGTGATTGGATCGTGGGACGGTTCGTGATTGGTTCGCGGGACGGTTTGTGATTGGATCGCGGGACGCTCGGCGATTTGGATCACGAAGAAGTTCGACTACACCAACCGCGTTTCTTAACGTTTCCCGCTTAGCGATCTACAAGGGTACGTAGATCAACTCCCCCTCTCGTAGATGCTCATCACAATGGATAGGTTTGCGTGTGCGTAGGAATTTTTTTTGTTTCCCATGCAATGTTCCCCAACAGTGGCATCATGAGCTAGGTTGATGGTTTGATGAAATCTCTAGTAGAACACAAAAGGTTTGTGGGCGTTGATGCTTAGATTGCTTCCTCCCTTGGTCGGATTTTGGTTCAGCGCTATTGTGAGATGAAGCGGCCCGGACCAACATTACTCATACGCTTACGAGAGACCGGTTCCCTCGACGCAATTTGTTGGTTCGCGGCAGTTTCTCTCACTTTAGTTGGATCGGATCCGACAAAGGCGGTCCTTGAGAAGGTTTAAAAGCAAACTAGTGTATCACCGTTGTGGTTTATGCGTAGGTGAGAATTGTTCTTGCTAGATTCCCGTAGTAGCCACGTAAATCTTGCAACAACAATTAGAGGACGTCTAACTTGTTTTTGCAGGGTTTGTTGTGATGTGATATGGCCAATTACATGATGTGATATATGTGATGTATGAGATGATCATGTGATGTATAGAATTTCACGACTTGCACGTCGGTGAGTACGGCAACCGGCAGGAGCCATAGGGTTGTGTTTAATTATTTTATGACCTGCGTGTCAATCAGTAAGCGCTATGTAATGCCTTACTTTATTGCTAAATGGTAGCAATAGAAGTAGTAGCAGGGTTGGCGCCACAACCCCTATGGCAGCACATTGATGGAGATCATGGTGTCATGCCGGTGATGATGGAGATCATGCCGGTGCTTTGAAGATGGAGATCTTAAGCACAAAATCATGGCCATATCATGTCACTTATGAATTGCATTTGTTTGGTTTAGTACAGAGGTAACATTATAAGGTGATCCCTCATTTAAATTTCAAGATGAACTGTGTTCTCCCCGAGTGTGCACCGTTGTGAAAGTTCGTCGTGTCGAGACACCACGTGATGATCGGGTGTGATAGACTCTACGTTCACATATAACGGGTGCAAGCCAGTGTTGCACACGCAGAACACTCGGGTTAAACTTGACGAGCCTAGCATGTACAGACATGGCCTCGGAACACAAGAGACCGAAAGGTCGAGCATGAGTCATATAGTAGATATGATCAACATAATGATGTTCACCATTGACACCACCTCAACTCACGTGATGATTAGACTTGAGTTGGTGAATTTGGATCATGTGACACTCAGATGACCTGAGGGATGTCAATTTGAGTGGGAGCTTTAGTAATTTGATTAACTAAACTCATTATCCTGAACAATAGTCTTAGTAACCTTTGCATATTTATGTTGTAGATCAATGGCTCGCGCAGTAGCACCCCTGAATTTTAATGCGTTCCTAGAGAAAGCTAAGTTGAAAGATGATGGAAGTAACATTGTTGACTAGGCCCGTAATCTGAGGAATATCCTCACGGCTTCCCAGAAACTATATGTCCTTGATGCACCGCTTGGTGATAAACCCAAAGACATGTCATCCAAAGACGTTAAGAATGCTTGGGAGACACGTGCTGGAGATTACTCAATAGTTCAATGTGCAATTTTGTATGGCTTAGAACCGGGACTCCAAAGACGTTCTGAACATCATGGACAATATGAGATGTTCCAAGAGTTGAATTTTATCTTTGAGAAGAATGCCCGGATCGAGAGGTATGAGACCTCTGATAAGTTCTATGCTTGCAAAATGGAGGAGAACGGGTCTATCAGTGAACATATACTCAGAATGTATGGGTACTCGATTCGTTTGGCGGAGTAGGGAATTGAACATCCGCCAGAGGCAATCAGTGATAGAGTTCTTCAATCGCTGCCACCTAGCTACAAAAGCTTTGTGATGAACTATAACATGCACGGGATGAACAAGTTAGTCGCCGAGCTGTTTGCGATGCTTAAAGTCGCTGAGTCTGAAATCCAGAAAGAACATCAAGTGTTGATGGTCAATAAAACCACTAGTTTCAAGAAGAATGGCAAAGGCAAAGGCAAAGGCAAGAAGGGTAAAACCAAGAAGGATGGCAAAGCAGTTGCTACGCCTGTAAAGAAGCCTAAGCATGGTCCTAAGCCAGAAACTGAGTGCTTTCATTGCAAGGGAAATGGTCACTGGAAGCGGAACTGCCCCAAGTACCTGGCTGACAAGAAGGCGGCCAGCGACAAACAAGGTATATATGATATACATGTTATTGATGTGTACCTTACTAGCTCTCGTAGTAGTGCCTGGGTATTTGATACCGGTTTGGTTGCTCACATTTGCAACTCAAAGCAGAAACTACGGAATAAGCGGAGGCTAGCAAAGGACGAAGTGACGAAGCGTGTGGGAAATGGTTCGAAGGTTGATGTGATCGCCGTCGGCATACTCTCTCTTCGATTACCATCGGGATTAGTGATGAACCTGAATAATTGTTATTTAGTGCCTGCGTTAAGAATGAACATTATATCTGGATCTTGTTTATTGCGAGATGGTTAGTCATTTAAATCAGGGAATAAAGGTTGTTCTATTTACATGAGTAATATCTTTTATGGTCATGCACCCAATGTGAGGGGTTTATTCATATTGAATCTTGATAGTGATGACACACATGTTCATAACATTGATGCCAAAAGATGTAGAGTTGATAATGATAGTACCACTTTCTTGTGGCACTTCTATTTAGGTCATATTGGTATAAAACGCATGAGGAAGCTCCATGCTGATGGACTTTCAGAGTCACTTGATTTCGAATCACTTGACACATGTGAACCATGCCTTATCTACAAGATGATTAAAACGCCGTTCTCTGGAATAATGGAACGGGCAAGTGACTTGTTGGAAATCATACATACTAATGTGTGCGGTCCAATGAATGTTACAACGCGTGGTAGATATCATTATTTTCTCACCTTCACTAATGACTTAAGTAAATATGGGTATATTTACTTAATGAAACACAAGTTTGAAACATTTGAAAAGTTCAAGCAATTTCAGGGTGAAGTTGAGAATCATCGTAACAAGAAGATTAAATTCCTGCGATCTAATCAAGGAGGTGAATATTTGAGTTATGAGTTTGGCAGTCACTTAAGACAGTGTGGAATTGTTTCACAGTTGACACCGCCCGGAACACCACAACGTAATGGTGTATTCGAACGTCGTAATCGTACCTTATTGGATATGGTGCGTTCTATGATGTCTCTTGCTGATTTGCCACTATCGTTTTGGGGTTATGCATTAGAGACAACTGCATTCACTTTAAATAGGGCACCATCAGAATCCGTTGAGACGATGCCATATGAACTGTGGTTTGGCTAGAGGCTGAAGTTGTCGTTTCTTAAAGTTTGGGGATGTGATGCTTATGTCGAAAAGCTTCAGCCTAAAAAGCTGGAACCCAAAGCGGAGAAATGCGTCTTCATAGGATACCCGAAAGAGACAGTCGAGTATACCTTCTATCTCAAATCCGAGGGCAAAGTGTTTGTCGCTAAGAACGGAACATTTCTTGAGAAAGAGTTTCTCTCGAAAGAATTGAGTGGGAGGAAAATAGAGCTTGATGAGGTTGTTGAACCTTTACTTCAACCAGAGAGTAGCGCAGCGCAGAAAGTTGTTTCTATGGAGCCTACGACAGTTGAAGAGGAAGTAAATGATGATGATCATGAAGCTTTAGATCAAGTTTCTGTTGAACCTCGTAGGTCGACAAGGACGCGTACTACTCCTGAGTGGTACGGTAACCCTGTCTTGGAGGTCATGTTGCTGGACAACAATGAACCTACGAGCTATGAAGGAGCAGTGATGGGCCCGGATTCCGAGAAATGGTTAGAGGACATGAAATCCGAGATGGGATCTATGTATGAAAACAAAGTGTGGACTTTGGAAGTATTACCTGAAGGGCGAAAGGCCATTCAGAATAAATGGATCTTTAAGAAGAAGACAGACGCGGACGGTAATCACCGTCTATAAAGCTCGACTTGTGGCAAAGGGTTTTTCACAAGTTCAAGGAGTTGACTACGATGAGACCTTCTCACCCGTAGCGATGCTTAAGTCTGTCAGAATCATGTTAGCAATAGCTGCTTATTTCGACTATGAAATTTGGCAGATGGATGTCAAAACAGCGTTCCTTAACGATTTCCTTGTGGAAGAGTTGTATATGATGCAACCAGAAGGTTTTGTCGACTCAGAGAATGCTGACAAATTTTGCAAACTCCAACGATCCATTTATGGGTTGGTGCAAGCATCTCAGAGTTGGAATAAGCGCTTTGATGAGGTGATCAAAGCGTTTGGGTTTATACAAGTTTATGGAGAAGCTTGTATTTACAAGAAAGTGAGTGGGAGCTCTATAGCGTTTCTAATATTATATGTGGATGACATATTGCTGATTGGAAACAATATAGAATTGCTGGAAAGCATGAAGGAATATTTGAACAAGAGTTTTTCAATGAAGGACCTAGGAGAAGCTGCTTTCATATTAGGCATTAAGATCTATAGAGATAGATCGAGACGCTTAAAAGCACTTTCATAGAGCACATACCTTGATAAAGTTTTGAAGAAGTTCAAAATGGAACAGTCCAAGAAGGGGTTCTTGCCTGTGTTACAAGGTGTAAAGTTGAGTAAGACTCAATGCCCAGTGACTGCAGAAGATAAAGAAAATATGAGTGTCATCCCCTATGCTTCAGCCATAGGCTCTATCATGTATGCAATGTTGTGCACAAGACCTGATGTCAGCCTTGCCATAAGTATGGCTGGAAGGTTTCAAAGTGATCCTGGAATGGAGCACTGGCAAGCGGTCAAGAATATCCTTAAGTACCTGAAAAGGACTAAGGAAATGTTTCTTGTTTATGTAGGTGATGAAGAGCTCATCGTAAAGGGTTACGTCGATGCAAGCTTTGACACTGATCCGGACGACTCTAAGTCGCAAACCAGATACATATTTATTCTTAACGGAGGAGCTGTAAGCTGGTGCAGTTCCAAGCAGAGCGTGGTAGCTAATTCTACATGCGAAGCAGAGTACATCGCAGCCTCGGAGGCGGCGAAGGAAGGTGTCTGGATGAAGCAGTTCATGACAGATCTTGGAGTAGTGCCCAGTGCGCTGGATCCAATGAGGCTGTTCTGTGACAACACTAGTGCCATTACTCTAGCCAAGGAACCAAGGTTTCACAAGAGGACCAGCCATATAAAGCGATGCTTCAACTCCATCCGATATTACATCGAGGAGAATTACATAAATATTTGCAAAGTGCACATGGATGTGAATGTTGCAGACCCGTTGACTAAACCTCTTCCAAGGGCTAAACATGATCAACACCAGAACTGCATGGGTGTTCGATTCATTACAATGTAAATCACATAGTGATGTGAGCTAGATTATTGACTCTAGTGCAAGTGGGAGACTGTTGGAAATATGCCCTAGAGGCAATAAATAAAGTGTTTATTATTATATTTCCTTTTTCATGATAATTGTTTATTATCCATGCTAGAATTGTATTAATTGGAAAGATAGATACATGTGTGGATACATAGACAAAACACTATGCCCCTAGTATGTCTCTAGTGAACTAGCTCGTTGATCAAAGGATGGTTAAGGTTTCCTAGCCATGGACATGAGATGTCATTTTGATAATGGGATTACATCATTAGGAGAATGATGTGATGGACAAGACCCAAAATACAAACGTAGCATATGATCGTGTCAGTTTGTTGCTACTGTTTTCCGCATGTCAAGTATGTGTTCCTATGACCATGAGATCATGCAACTCACTGACACCAGAGGAATACTTTGGGTGTATCAAATGTCGCAACGTAACTGGGTGACTATAAAGGTGCACTACAGGTATCTCCGAGGGTGTCTGTTGGGTTGGCATGGATCAAGACTGGGATTTGTTACTCCGTGTGATGGAGAGGTATCTCAGGGCCCACTCGATAATACAACATCACAACAAGCCTTGAAAACAATGTGACTAAGAGTTAGCCACGGGATCTTGTATTACGAAACGAGTAAAGAGACTTGACGGCAACGAGGTTGAACTAGGTATTGGGATACCAACGATCGAATCTCGGGCAAGTAACATACCAAAGAACAAAGGGAAGGTTATACGGGATTAACTGAATCCTTGACATAGAGGTTCGACCGATAAATATATTCGTAGAATATGTAGGAACCAATGTGGTTGTCCAGGTCCCGCCATTGGTTATTGACCGTAGAGGTGAATCGGTCATGTCTACATAGTTCTCGAACCCGCAGGGTCTGCACATTTAAGGTTTGGTGACGTTTCGGTAGTGTAGAATTATGTATGGTGGTGACCGAAGGTTGTTCGGAGTCCCGTATGAGATCCCGGATGTCACGAGGAGCTCCGGAATGGTCCGGAGGTAAAGATTCATATATAGGAAGTCCCAGTTTGCTCGCCGGAAAAGTTTTGGGCTCATCGGTAGTGTACCGGGAGTGCCGGTAGTGTACCGGGAGACCTCCGGGAGGGGTATTTCGACCTTAGAGGGTCCATGGGCTGTGGGAGAATAATAAACAGCCCTTAGTGGGCTGGTAAATGAGCCAAAAGAAGGCCCATGGCGCAGGAGAAAAAAGGCTAAAGGAAAAAGGCTAAAAATCAGCCAATAGGGAGCAATCCTACTCCAAGTAGGATTGGAGGTGGAGTAGGACTCCACCCCTTCCCTTCGGCCGAACCAAAGAGGCCCTTGGTCTTGTACCAAGGGCTGCCTCTCCATCCCTCCTATATATACTAGTGTATTGGGTGGTTTTTGGACAGAATTTATGGCCACGTGCTACCTGTTTCACCGGTGCTCCTCTAGATCGGTTTTCTACAGCGCTTAGGCGAAGCCCTGCCGGTGAGCTCTCTCTCCTATCCACCTCCTCTTGCTGTATTAAGACGGTGGAGATCGTCATCAAGCTGCACGTGTGCTGAACGCGGAGGTGTCGTCCGTTCGGTACTAGATCGGAAGGATCGTGATCAAGGCCATGAGACGATCGTGATTGGATCGCGGGACGGTTCATGATTGGTTCGCGGGACGGTTCGTGATTGGATTGCGGGACGCTCGGCGATTTGGATCGCGAAGAAGTTCGACTACACCAACCGCGTTTCTTAACGCTTCCCGCTTAGCGATCTACAAGGGTACATAGATCAACTCCCCCTCTCGTAGATGCTCATCACCATGGATAGGTTTGCGTGTGCGTAGGAAATTTTTTGTTTCCCATGCAACGTTCCCCAACAGAAACAACCTCAAGTTCATAGTATCAACTCACTTGAAAAATTTCAACGATTATTATTGGAGATTTTGAATTGCCTCTCCCCACAACCAAATAGAAATATGAAATAATCATGGTAGGGGACATGCCTATACCCGTTGAGGTAACTTAGTGTTATTCGAAAATTCTCCGGTTTCATGTTACTCGAAAGAAGTTTGTTAATAAGACTTGATCAACCTTGTTAATGAAATCCTTTTGACGGACATGAGATGGATGAATTTAGAAGGCACAACCTTATGTACCCAACTTTCACTTTCTGTTGTTTAGATTAGACAATGTAAAAACGCTATTATTTTTCTATTTTTTGAGTTTTCTGTGCAATAAAAAATGACCTGAAAATAAAAGTCCCCCCAAATGCCCTGAAAATGTAGTATGATTTTTTCTAGAATACTTAGAATTTCTGGCACTGAGAACATATTAGGGGGCTGCACTAGTGAGTCACAAGCCCACAGGGCGCGACCACCCCCCGGGCGTGCCCAGGTGGCTGGTGGTTCCCACGTAGGCCCCCTCACTTATTCCAGCAACCATCCACTTCGTCTTCCTCCAGAAAAAACCCCACCATTGCTCAAACCCGTGTTTCTAGCTGATTTTGCTGCCATTCTCGATCTCCTTGTGCAAAGCTCCAATTGCAAAACTATTTTGGGGGATTGATCTTTGGTATGTGACTCCTCCAATGTTCCAACTAGTTTTTGTTTTAGTTCTTTACATATTGCAATTTTTTTTGCTCCTGTGGTGACCTTGTTCTTGAGCTTGCATGTCAAATTTGTATGGTCCCAAGTAGTTTTGATGCTTGATATAGCCTCTAGGCACTTGTGTGAGTAGTTTCTATAGGTTTTGTTGAGTTTTGTTCACCTTTATTTTGAGTCACTAAAAATTTCAGAAATTTTTCAGAGAAAGAAATGATGAGGAGATTGTTAAGAGGCTCTTCAAGCCAAGGCTCTAAAGAAGAAGAAAATGAGGTCAAGAAGAAGTCCAAATACAATCTTCCTCACATCGCAGAGGTTCAGCCATGTGAATGGCCATGTGATGCATTATTGAGGGTGTCCGGAATTTATGAAGATGTCTATTAATTAGCAAAGAATGCAGGCATCACCGACTTCCTCAACGATAAGCAGTTTTTCAGTGGGAGCCACATGAGCTCGCCAACCGGTGGAATCCTTAGGACCCTCCGGAGTATTGAGGAGAGGGTTATTTTCAGCCTTGGCCCTAGACCAACTTAGGCCAAAAGCCTAAGCTTGGGGGAGTACGTATTTCTCACCAACATTACATTCATGTCCACACACTAATCTTAGTAGTCGGTGCTCATACTTTTTCATTGTACCTTCCATGGCAGCTTATTTCTTCTTTCCTCTTTCTTTTTGTGTGCTTAGTTAATCATGAGAAAATCCAAAAAGAATATTCTAGCTTTACCTTCTAGTCTTTTTAGTTGTAGCATTTAAAAGAAAACCCAAAAAAGATTTCTCATTCTTCTTTTGCTTGTTGGGAGGTTTCCCATGTACATAGTTTTTCTCGTTCTTGTTTTGAAATTTCTTTCTTTGGGTCATAAGGAGAAGAACACAACGAAAATGATGAGTGTCTCTCATATGCATTATTGTTTATCTATTAGAGATCCCATATTACCTTGCCTTCTCCCTTGAGTTATTGTTTGCAGATTCCAGCTTAGTCCAATGCACGTTCACTCTTATTATTATTCACACCGTTTGTTCATGCAAGTGAAAGGCAATAATGGCGATATATGATGAAGAGATTGAGATGGAGAAAAGCTGGTACGAACTCGAGCTTTTTTGTTTTTGTAAATATGATTAGTTCATCGTTCTGAATTCAGCTCATTATGGATGAAACATGTTTGCAATGACAATTAGATATTATAGGTACTTATGCCATGCTTAATTAGCTAAGAGCATATAATGGTTTGTCTTGAGCGCCAACATGCATTTTTAAAATGGTTGTGATGTAGTATGATAGGATGGTATATTCCTTTGAATGATTCAACTGGCTTGACTTGGCACATGTTGACGCATGTAGTTGAAACAAAATCAACATAGCCTCCATGATATTTATGTTCATGGTGATTTATATCCTACTCATTCTTGCATTCAATGTTGGTTAATCTCAATGCATGTTTATGACTATTGTCGCTCTCTAGTCGGTCGCTTCCCCGTCTCTTGCTAGCATTCACTCGTACTAAGCAAGAATACTTCTTGTCCATCCACTTCCTTAAACCCAAAGTTGTTCAATCCGAGTCCACAATACCTACCTATATGCGGTATTTACCTGCCATTCCAAGTAAATTTGCATGTGCCAAACTCTAAACCTTCAAATAATATTCTGTTTTGTATGCCCGAATCACTCATGTAGCGACTGGGGGATGTCAGTATCATCCATTCTATGTGGGTTATTCTCACAATATGTGTTGATTCACTATCATTCATGAGAAAGTGGCTGGTAATAGGGATACCCAGTTCCATGCTCGAAAATCAAATCAAAATATAATGAAACGAAACGCCCAGAGGATTGTTGTTCGTATGGACTGTACTCGTGGATTCGGCCAGCAGTGGAGTGTGTTCGATTGGTGGAGGGGGAGAAAAACATTATTATCCTGTTTGGGAAGCGCCTATAATGTATCTAGCATGGAAGATGGTGAAATCTCTTGGTTGTTATGTTGGCAATGAAATCATACCGCTCAAAATTATTATTCATCGCTGTTTTAAGAGCTTGAGCTCTGGCACCTCTGCATATCAATGCTTCCCTCTGCGAAGGGCCTATATATTCTACTTGACTGTTGAGTCATCCTCCTCTTATAAAAAGCACTAGTTAGAGAGCACCAACGTCATTTGTATGCTTTGCTCTTAATTGATATTGAGTATGATTGTGACTGGATCTCTTTTACCATGAATTAAATTTCTAGTCAGTCCTTGTTCTTCAGGGGTGCTCTGCATTTATGTTTTGCGGTCTCGGAAAGGGCTAGGGATACCATTATATCATATTGTATCATGATTGTTTTGATAAAATTGTTGTCATTCGAGATTTATTATTATCTCTCGGTAGTTGATTATGCCATTGATATGAGTAAATGTGAGAAGTTAATATTATTGTGAACATGATTAGTCTATAATCTTTGCTGAAAATATGAACATTAGTTAGATATATTTAAAACAACAATATCAAACAGAGTTTGTAAAAGTTTTTCTTTGTCACATTTAGTTTGTCAACTGAATTGCTTGAGGACAAGCAATGTGTCGTGGATTTGTCACGACAGATGTCTGGGTAAACGGACTTAGGTTCGAGGCCATTGCGGACGTAGTGGACTCAAAGGGGTTGAGAGGGACAAAGGACAAGGGTTTACCCAGGTTTGGCCCCTCAAGTCGAGGTAACAGCCTACGTCCTGCTTGAGTTGTATTGCTTGGTTAATCGATTACAAGGGAGCAATTGCTTGACCTAGCTTTCGATTGTTTGTCCCTCAACTGCCCGGGTCTCGCCTTTATATAAAAGGCCAAGACCACGGGTTACATGAGTCATAACGGACTCTCCTCGTACATATTCGAGTCTATCTCTTCCTCTCTCTTGACTTCTTGGGCACGTAGTCTCCGGGCGACTTACGCCCGGGTCTCCTTAGTCCGGGTCTTGGGACTTGGACCTCCCAACCCAAGTCTTCCTATGCCCAGGGCTTTGAGCCTTGTCAGCCTTCTTGTAAGCGGGCTCCTGAGCCGCCCTTCATGAATCGGCCCATTACGATGGGTCTCACCGCCGAGTTATATCCCCGACAATAGGCCCCAGGTTGATTTGAGACTGCTCATGTCAGCCTTCTCTTCATTTTCTCGGTGAGCCGCACGTCTAGAAGTCGGCGTGACATCAAGCAGGATCTGCAAGAAAATTCTCTGACACAGAAAATGGATCTTTGTTATTAAATAGGTTAGACCGAAAACCGAGGCCCCCGTTTCGGTCGAAACGTCATCCGACGCCTGGTTTCTCGCGACCTTTCCCTTTAAATAGGACGGCGGGGTATGGTTTCACTTTCCTCGCCCACCTCTTCTTCTCCGCTCTCTTCGCTCTTGTATTCCGTCACGAGCTCCTCCGGCACCGCCGTTCACTCGCCTCAGTCTTTGGCCGCTGCATCAACCTGTTTCGGACTAGATTCCTCCGTGCACACCTCTCCACCGCCGGCGAGTTCTCTTCTTAGATCTCGAACTTCCTCTGGTAGGGTGCGATAGGAAGCTCCACTGCCACCGTCCTTTTAGAATGATAAGACTTTCGCGGCACATTCTTCCTCAGGTCTGGTTGTCATGCGGGTTCTCGGGCGACGCCATTGGATGGAAAAATGGTCCCGGTGCTGCTCGCGTTTGCTAGGGCCTTGGATGCCATTTCCTCTTTCCTTTTTTTAGTTTGTCCATTTCGGTCGGCACCTAGAACACTTTTTGTTGAATTTGTAGATCCAAAACCCTGACGCGGTATGGTGGAATCGGTTTCTCATGTCTTAGCCAAAAATCTTGTTCCTTTCAGTACCGGGTGTCACGACAGATTGCTCTGGCTCTCTTTGGCTGGGTCTGGTCTTAAGTTTTTAAGCCGCCATATAGCCTGTAAAGTCTGTAAGCTGCCAGATATCTCCTTTTTCTAACTCCTTGTTGTATTAACTTTGCACAGTCACGATATGTCTCGCGCATCGAACTCATGCAACTGGGTAGGCTCCTGCATCACTAAGGAGTATTTAACCGATTTCGTAGAGGCGGGCACCGTTCCTGCCAAGAATGTCATCGGATGGCGGGTCCCGGGTGATGAACTGAGGCCCGATCCTCAAGAAGGTGAAGTGCTCATGTTCTCGGACCACATAGAGCGCGGATTTGTGCCTCCCGGCTCTAAATTCTTCCAGGATGTTCTGCACTGCTACAACTTGCACCCCCAAGATCTGGCCCCCAACTCCATCTCAAACATCTGTAACTTCCAAGTACTTTGTGAAGTTTACCTACAGACCGAGCCATCAGTAGACCTCTTTCGAGAATTCTTCTATGCCAATCGGCAAACAGAAATGAAGAGTGGCCCCAGTTTGGAGCTCGGCGGAATTTCTATCCAAAGGCGCCATGACATTATCTTTCCGTCTGTCCCAATGCCGAGCCATCCCAAGGACTGGAACAAAACTTGGTTCTATTGCAAGGACACTTCCCCTGAGAATGAACACCCGCTGCTGGGTTATCATCCTTCCTGGCTCCAAACATCTTCTGAGCTTCCTGGCCGGCTATCTTCATCAGCCCGCGCAAAATTGGAGCCGGCTCACACCAAAATTAAAGCCCTCATGGCTAATGGATTAATAGGCCTGGACTTGATCCGTTGCTGGATTTCTTGGCGGATTATGCCTCTGAGCCGGAGAGGCCGCCTCATGTGCGAGTATTCGGGCAAGTACGATGATGCTCTCTACTTTAGTCAATCCAAGCTGATGGAGAACGATATTTTAATGGCTATCTAGAGCCTCGTTCACAAGGCAACCGACTCTTGTGCTGACATTGGTCTGGCACCTTTCTGCCCAGCCAACCCGACTCCGGATGTAAGCCCATTCTTTAATTTTTAACTCATTAAATTCATCTGTATACTCATGTTTTGCCTTGTGGTATCATTCTTTCAGTCTTCGTCTGAATTCTGGACCAAGAAATACATCCCTCCTCCGAAGAAAACCCAGAAGAAAGCTCCAGCTAAAAAAATCCAAGAAAGCCGCCCCCAAAGAAAACTGGCTGGACGCGCCTGCATCTTCCAGCTCTGAGGTATTACTTAGCTTTTCATGTTCACATCCTTTTCTTGCTTTACTAACACCTTTTTGATAGGAGGAAGTAGACACCAGCCGTCCCGACGCTCCTGAGGTAATCTATGTTTCGTCTGACTCTGACCATCATGTTACCCGGAGACCTCGTCGGGTTATTCGGAAGGTTCCTCTTTCTCATCCTCTTGCTTATCTGGATCCTCAATTTCTTTTGAAGAAACAACAACAGGCCGAAGATCATCAGACTCGGAGCACCGGCTCTACTGACTTGATGTCAGGCCTCCAAAAGTCGCCGGCTCAGAAGAAGCACCCGACTGAGGTTCGTATCTCTGGTTGATTTCATTGATTTTCCTTTGCTTCCAGCGCTGTCTTTGATTTACTGGCTTTTATTGTTCAGGAGTCACCTTCATCTGATGACTCTTCAGGAACTGGCCTGCCACCTCTCAAGATCAATCTGCTGTAAGCTTTCTTCTAACCTTTCCTTTCGTGCCTTGTAATGATTAAACTGTTTAGACTTTGATGTCTGTATTTTGCAGTGGGCAGGCCAAGCGTAGAAAAGCTAACAAGTCCTCCCCCAGCCCAACTGCTGCCGCGTCATCTCCTTCCAATCCGGATGAACCACCATCATCTGTGGACCGCGCGGCGACTTCTGCGGATCTGAATACTGAGGAGGCTGTTATCCAAAGCCCCCCAAGGAGACCAATCGCACCACCGAGTCCCAGTCGGGCGACTGAAGATAATTCTGGTCACCGGTCTCCCCCGGCTCCCGTACTAACCAAGCATCGCGAGCCGGCCAATACTTCCAAGATCTAGGAGTTTGAAGCTTCTGGGCTGGAGAAGATGACCGCTGAAGGGCTTCATGCCGGATATGCCAGCCGGCTGTTTGCTAGTCGCGACCTTGAGCTCAAAGTTGTGACCTCCATGAATGTCAAATATGAGGTATGCTTCGATCCCTTCCTTACTCAGTCCCCCAAGAGCCGGGTTAGTATCAGCAGATAAATGATCCAACTCTTGGATTTTATGGTAGAAGTAGGATTCCTTTGCTATGCCAGCTTCTTGTTATTTGACCCTTTGCTCGGGTTTGATGTCACCCGTCACCCTTAGTATCCCCCAAGGGCCGGCTTAATCTTTTGAAAGATTGAGTCGGGACTGTAGGTGTTTCCTTTGAGCCGATAGTAGCCCCCAAGGGTCGGCTCAATCTTTTGAAAGGTTGAGTCGGGACTGTAGCCCTGGTCCCGGAATCACTTGAGTTTTAATATTAGCCCCCAAGTGTTACACATATCGCTTGTTGTCTGTTTGAGACTTGCTGATTCCGGCTCCTCATATATCTTGTTTACACTTTGTAGGAGGCTCTAAATAAGGCCAGTTTAGAAATAGCCGGCTTAAAGACAAACATAGCTGCTCAGCAGACTGCCTGCAGTGAGGCGGATGAAAAGTGCCGACTCTTGGCTAACGAGCTGGCGAAGCTCAAGGCCGATCTGTCCGCTTTGAAGGAAAGCTCAGAGGCTGACAAGGCCACCCTGACGAAGCGAGCTGACGACGCTGATCAGTGGCTTATCGTCGTATCAGACGAGCTACAGTCCTTGAAACGACATATTATGAAGATGACTGGCGCCGTCTTTGGTGAGTAAAGCCTGACTTTTCCTTTTGCAGATATGATGCCGGCTCTCACTTTAGAGGCTTATCGTTTGTCCTTGATTTTTATAGGGTCTCGGAGTCGGCAGCTTGCCTCGGATAGCCTCCTGTCGCTGAAAGCTCTCTACACCTTTACTAAGTAGCTCTTTGTTTGCGCCATGTGCACTATCAAAGTTGTTCAATATTGAGAGAAGATCTCGGGCTCGCTTAAAGGCATTCTAGAGCTCTTCTCAACAATGCCCAATCAAATTGAGGAGCTCAAGAAATCATCCGCCCGCCAAGGAGCAGCTGTGGGCATCAGCCTGTCGCTAGCCTTCGCCCCAGAGCTAACACCAGAGGAGATGATGGAGGGGTTCCCGTCCAAGAAGGATGACGGCTCAGACTTCACAGATGCTGACTACGCCCACTGCGTGAAGAGGTCCCGGGTCTTGGCGTCCGTCCTCGCAGAAGAGATCAATCTCGGCACCTACCAGGAGGCTTATGGCCCGGATGAAAAGAAGATCCCTGGCCAAAGTTTCCCAACAAGGACTTAACTCTGGCTCACGGTAAGAATCTTTTTTCCACTGAGCTGAATCCAGCTCCCTTCTTTGAAGAAGGCAAATTTGCAGGTTTAACCTACTGCAACTGGGATTTGGACAATCTCCGGATTGGAGCAGCTGGGGAGCCGGCACAGGGTGAGCCGTCCTTCTGATAGATTTCATCTGAACCACCTCCGTATGTAATGACCTAAAATGGGTGTAAACACCTGGCAACACTTTTGGATCCTTCTGAGAGCACTATTGTAACAATTCTTTTAAGACAACTCCTTTTCTGAATGGTTGTATATACACATATCTGTTGATGCTTTGCCGGCTCTCCATGAATAATGCCTTCCTTTTCTGAAATCTGTTGACTGTAAAATTTTGTAGCGTCGAAGAAGTTGGAATTGAAATCTCTTAAATAGCTCCCGGCTGATATATCAACCGGAGCGGCATAATGCCAGCTGTATGAAACAAGCTATTTCGAGAGCCGGTTGACTTAGGGTAATGTAAAGTTGTACCAACGGTAAGAAGCCTCCATCACCAACCGGAAGAGGCAAAAAGCCGGCTGTTTTTAGGGTAATGTGAGCTATACCCAATGGGCAGGAAGCCTCCTAACACAGCGAGTATTTGAGTGCCAGTTGTCTTAGGGTAATGTGAGCTATACCCAATGGGTAAGAAGCCTCCATGGACAACCGGATGTGGCTTAAAGCCGGCTGAATCCTTAGGGTCATGTGAGCTATACCCAATGGGTAGGAAGCCTCCGAAGATAGCCGCAGTTGATAAGCAACTGCAATTTGGCGTAAACGCCGGTTGTTAGGGTGAGATAAGCGAACCCGTCGGTAAGAAGCCCCCTTCAACAACCGCGGTTAACATGTTAACCGAAAATGGCATAAAGCCGGCCGTTAGGGTGAGATAAGCGATACCCGTCGGTAAGAAGCCCCCTTTTATGGTCGCAGTTGAGACGCAACTGGAATTTGGTGTACGCACGAGTTGTCTTAGGGTAATGTAAGCTATACCAAAGGTAAGAAGCCTCCATCGACAACCCGTGTTAAATGCACTGACCAAACTAGGCATAAAGCCGGTTGTGCAAGGGTAATGTAAGCTATACCGGAAGGCAAGAAGCCTCCTTGCAACAGCATTGTTTTATGTTTATCCGGATGACGGCTCAAAAGCCGGCTATGCAAGGGTAATATGAGATATACCCGAAGGCAAGAAGCCTCCCTTGCAACAGCATTGATTTATGTTTCACCGGATGACGGCTCAAAAGCCGGCTGAATACAGCCGCCTCAGCTCAAAACTTGAACCGGAATGTTTCAATAACTCTTGCTTGAACAACAAGACGTATCATAGTAGAAGCCCAGTCTCTGTAGGTGTTGGGGATATAACCCCGTGATATGACCCGACAAGAAGGTTCCGGTTGATAGCATTGGTTATGAGCCGGCCCATGAAGACATGTATCAGCTGGAGGCCCAAGATGATTGGCGACTCGTAAGATGGGCCGGACGGCAGAGACCCAAAGGCGCAAGATCTTCTAGGGATAGCTTGATTGGTAGGATAGAGATAGATTCAGAGATGTAAACATGATCCATTTGTACAATTGTAAGACCCGACGGCTCTGACCTCTTATATAAAGGCAGAGTCGGGGCGACGTAGAGGATAGGCTATCGAGAACTAGGGCAAGCTTCTAGCTCTTTGTAATCGATACACCAAGCAATAACAACACAAGCAGGACGTAGGCTTTTATCTCGACTTGAGGGGCCGAACCTGGGTAAACTCGTGTCCTTTGTCTCGTTCCACCCCTTTGAGTCCTCTACCATGGCGATGGCTCCGAACACAAGTCTGGTAACCCGGACATCTGCCGTGACAAAACCACGATAGTTGGCGCCCACCGTGGGGCCCGCGTTTGGTGGTGTTGAGTTCTCAAAGGGCTCCCTTCCAGAGCTCGAAGGATACGTGGTCGGGAGGATGAGCAAGAGTCGCCGCGGCCGGCTCTACGTCGACGATGCCGGCTGGGGGCTTGATGCTGCTTCCGTGGAATATGGTTTCAGGGTTCCGTTCGGCGGGATCCAGGTGTTCATCGGAAAGATCAACGGATCTACACCCGGGCCGGACGTCTGCACTGACATCGTCGAGCCGGCTCGGCGTCTTCAGCCCGCATGTAAGGTAAGCCCTGCCTGTGTTAACTCGGTCCAGGAGCATATCTTCGTAGGCTTCACCCAAGGTATGGATCTGGAGGCATCCGGATCTCAAGGGACTCTCGTGCACTCCGACGGTGAGTCGTCAAGTGGGGAGACAGAATCTGTATATCAGCTCAACAATGGTGGCCTTGGGGGCTACGATGGCACTCGCCCCGGGTCAGCACATGGTGGCTTAGATGAGCCGGAGCGACCGTCTCACGCAGTAGTATTCATGGCAGGGCCAGGGGCAGGCGGATCAGGAGCTAACCCCCCGCCGGCTCAGGGCCTGGTGGAGTTGATGGATGAGCTTGAGGCTTTGCTGTCTACAGAGGTTACGCCAGATAATCAGGCGGCCCGTAATGCGGAGATCGCAAGAGTCAAGGGCCGGATGGCCGAGGAACGTTAGAGGATAATTGACTTAAACACCCACATGGAGGCGGAAGCAGCGGGGCTCAAGACCGACGCCTTCCGTTTGGGGTTAGAATAGGTGTCAGCGGTGGCTGTGCACCGCAGGAGGCATCAATCTCATTTGCCGGAGCGCTATGAAGCGAGAAATTTTTTTAACACCCCCGGTTCTAGGAGAGCGGCAGCTGCCCCTGAACAAGGGCGAGCAGCGGCTCACATGACCCCGCCCGGAGGGTTTGCAACACCGGCGGGTCATTATTCTAACCCGTCCGAGAATATGGTAGCAGCAGCTACACGGCTTGGAACAATCCCTATTCCAGATGAAGCGCCCTTTGCAGAGGATGTGAGAAACGCTATCGGTTATTTACAGACGGCTGTGGCTCAACAGGAGAAGTATACTCACAGCCGGAGCCGGGTCCACTCCACCCCTCTCCATAGTCGAAGCTACAGCCGGCGCTATGAGTCGCCGACGGTGTCCAGCAGTGGTCCGCATCATGGGGTAGGAGGAGGACGCACATCGCTAGATGCGCAGGCCCTAGTGGACAGGGCAAGAAACAGGCGAGAACAAGAGGTGGCAACAGTTCCTCCGGGTGTCGAGCCCTCAGTGTTGACAGTGGCCGGTGCGGCCGAAAGCGCTAGAGCCGTGGGAGTTCCGTGTTTAACTCTGGCTCTACGGGGTGAAAGGTTGCCTAAGGATTTCAAGGGGCCCCGAAAGGTTCCGAATTACACGGCGGATCTCCCTCCCGAGGCTTGGGTTGAGAGCTATGAGCTGGATAGGGAGATGCTAGACGTCAGTGAGGCTGTTTTTGCTAAATATTTTATCATGATGCTCGATGGTCCGACTCGCACATGGCTAAAGGGTTTTCCACCCAACACCATAGGCTCTTGGGCCGAATTAAGGGTGAAGTTCATCAAGAACTTCCAAGGGACTTGCAAGCAGCCTATGACCATTGTGGATTTAGATCATTGTTTTCAGCAGGAGAATGAGTCGGCTCATCATTGGGTTCGGCGGGTGTCGAACATTATTCACTCATCGGAGCAGATCATGGCGGCTCAAGCGATGCTCATTTTGGAGAAGAATTGTCATTTTGTTCCGCTGAAGCAGAAACTTGGCCGGCTTAAACGCACGTGCCAAGACATGGGGGAGCTCATGACGGCCCTAACAAAGTACGCCGACTCAGATAGCACCAAAGGTCCGGGTTCGGATGAGGAGAAATCAAATCAGGGAAAGAAGAACAACCAAGGCAAGAGCTTCGGGAACAACGGGAATCAGAACAGATAGAAGAACGCTGGTGGCGGGTCCGAGCTGGTGGCAAATGCTAACACGGGGCCGAATGTTCCTAAGGGGAACGGGTGTTACAAGCCGTACCGGCGTGATAACAGGCCCCCTTTCAATTTGGAAGAGGTGCTTAGGAAGCCCTGCCCAGCGCATGGTACACTTGAGAAGCCAGCCAGGCATGCGTGGGGCGATTGTTTTATCATGTAGAGATTCAAGAATCAACAATTTGAACCACCTCATAATCAAGGCGGTGGGCCACCTGGCGGCTCAGGGCCTGGCGGCTCAGGCCATGGCGGGTCAGGTGCTAGTTTTGGTGCTGGCGTCTCAGGAGCAGATCATTCGGGTCATAACAATCAGCAGCACCAACAGAACCCTCGCAACAACAATCATAATAATCAACAGCAACAGCAGCGCAACCAGTCTGGATTCCAGAGCAACCCAAAGCAGCTCAGTTGAGGGCAGTATCATGTGTTTACAAGTGGCCATAGTAAACGAGATGAGAAGCTACGGAGGCGGCAGGTTAATACGGTCGCGCTGGCTCTCCCACGATATTTGCCATGGTCTGAGTATGAAATAACCTGGAGCCGGGAGGATCACCCGCCGCAGGTGGACGACCCGGGCCGACTGGCTCTAGTAGTGGCCCCTCAGATACATGGTTATGGGGTGAATAAGGTGCTCATGGATGGAGGTAGCAGCATTAACATCTTATATTATGACACCTTCCGGCGGATGAAGTTGTTAGACAAGGATCTTAAAGCTTCATCTACCGTGTTTCATGGCGTGGTGCCCGGTAAGTCAGCATACCCTGTAGGTAAAATCTCCTTGGAGGTGGCTTTCGGCGATGAATATAACTACAGGGTGGAGACCTTATGGTTTGAGGTGGTCAAGATCAAGAGCCCTCACAACGCATTGTTTGGGCGGCTGGCTTACGCCAAGTTCATGGCTAGGCCCTATTATGTTTATTTGCAGCTCAAAATGCCCGGCTTAAACGACACAATTACGGTTCATGGCAGCCGAAATACGGCTCTTGAGTGCGAAGAGGGAGACACAGCATATGCAGAAGCTAGCTGTGCCCAGGAGGAGCTTAAGTTTTATAAGGAGAACGTCGACCCGGAGGACATGACCCCATTGAAGAAGCCGACTATAGAGGCAGAGCCACCACTCAAGTTTTTGGCGGATGATACCAAGACGGTGGACTTTACTCCGGGCGACTCATCCAAGCAGTTCATCATTGGGGCTCATATGGATCCCAAATAGGAAAGCGCGCTCATCGAATTCATCCGTGAGAATCGGGACATCTTCGCATGGAAACCTTCTGACATGCCGGGTGTACCGAGGGAATTCGCTGAGCACAACCTTGATGTGAATCCAAAGTTTAAGCCTATCAAACAATTCTTACGCTGGTTCAATGAGGAGAGGCGTAAGGCCATTGGGGAAGAAGTTGCCTGGCTCTTAGCCGCGGGGTTTATAGTTGAAGTTTTTCACCCGGAGTGGTTAGTATACCCGGTGCTGGTGCTTAAGAAGAATGGTACTTGGCGCATGTGCATAGATTACACGGACCTTAACAAGGCTTGTCCGGCCGTTCCCTTTGCACTTCCTCGCATTGATCAGATCATCGATGCAACAGCCGGATGTGAGAATTTGTGCTTTTTGGATGCCTACTCAGGGTATCATCAGATCAAGATGGCAGTCAAGGATCAGGAGAAAACAGCATTTATCACACCCTTTGGGGCGTTCTGCTACGTCTCCATGCCTTTTGGGCTCAAGAGTGCCCAGGCGACTTACCAGCGATGTGTGCAGAATTGTCTCCACGGCCAGATTGGTCGTAATGTTCACGCCTATGTGGATGACATAGTGGTGAAGTCTAGGAAGAAGGAAACCCTCTTGGGGGACCTCAAGGAAACTTTTGACAATCTCCGGGTCTACAAAATGATGCTTAACCCGGCGAAGTGCGTTTTTGGTGTTCCTGCAGGGAAGCTTTTGGGGTTCTTAGTCTCTGAGCGTGGCATCGAGGCTAACCAGGATAAGATCAAGGCTATTACTTCTCTACGAGAGCCGACGTGCATCAATGATGTTCAGCGTATTGCAGGGTGGATTGCTGCGCTGGGCCGGTTCATAAGCCGGCTTGGGGAGAAAGTCATCCCCTTATATTAGATGATGAAGAAGATGGACAAGTTTAAGTGGAGCAAGGTAGCCGCAGAGACGCTGGAAGCTCTTAAGAAGCAATTGACTGAGCCGCTGTTGTTAGCTGCTCCGGCTGAGAAAGGGCCGCTACTTTTATATGTAGCAGCTAACAGCCGGGCGGTTAGTGTGGCGATTGTGGTTGAACACAAGGAGGCAGGGAAGGAATATGCTGTTTAGAAGCCTGTTTACTACGTTAGTGAAGTCTTGGCTGAGTCTAAGCAGCGGTATCCGCATTGGCAGAAACTTGTATACGGGGTCTTTATGGCTAATCGTAAGCTGAAGCACTACTTTTTAGGCCATCCAATAACTGTAGTAAGCTCTGCCCCGTTGGGAGATATTATTCAGAACAGAGAGGCTACAGGGCGGATTGCTAAGTGGGCTTTAGAGTTGGGACCACTTAACATCAATTACACCCCTCGTACAGCAATTAAGTCTCAAGCCTTGGTGGATTTCATAAATGATTGGACAGAGTGCCAGGCGCCTGAAGAGAAGCCGGATAAGACATATTGGACTATACACTTTGACGGATCTAAACAGCTTGAAGGGTCTGGTGCTGGTGTGGTTCTCACCTCCCCCAAGGGTAACAAATTTTGCTATGTGCTCCGGTTGATGTTCCCCTGTACTAATAACGTTGCTGAGTATGAAGCCTTGCTCCATGGTTTGAGAGTTGCTAAGGAGAAGAATTTGAGCCGGGTTAGATGCCTGGGCGACTCAGATCTTGTGGCTCAGCAAGTTTCAGGTACTTGGGATTCTAAGGACCCACGAATGGCGGCTTATCGACAGGTGGTTGATATTGTTGCAGGTCATTTCAAAGGATATCAGGTGGATCACATTGATCGTCGACGGAACGAGGCGGCTGATGCATTATCATGACTCGGGTCTCAGCGTAAGCTGGTGCCGCGTAATGTTTTTCTCGATGTGTTATATCACCCGACGGTCAAGATGCCTTCTGAGGAGGATCTGGCAATTCCTGACCCAGAGGCGGCTCTAGTGGCGGCTCTGCATGTTGTTCCAGATTGGAATACTCCTTATTTAGCACACGTGACGCGCGGCGAGTTGCCGGATGATGAGAGCCAGGCTCGGGAGATTGTTCGCCGTTCCAAGTCCATGACAATTATCAATGGCGAGTTACACAAATGCAGTGTGACAGGTGTTTTCCAACGCTGTGTATCACCAGAGGAAGGCCAGCAGATCTTAGGTGAAATTCATGCTGGCGACTGTGGGCATCATGCCAGGCCAAGATCTTTAGTGGCTAAAGCTATTCGGCATGGTTTTTTCTGGTTGACGGGTCACAAGGATGCAGAGGACCTAGTCCGTAAGTGTGATGCTTGTCAGAAATTTGGCCGACGTGCTCACATTCCGGCTCAAGAGTTAAGGATGATACCTATCACCTGGCCGTTTGCGGTATGGGGGCTTGATATGGTAGGACCTTTCAAGCGGTCTAAAGATAAGAAAACGCACCTCTTGGTGGCAGTGGACAAGTTTACCAAATGGGTGGAGGCTGAGCCAGTAAGCAAGTGTGATGCAACTACAGCGGTTGAGTTTGTCAAGTCTTTGATTTATCATTTTGGCTATCCACACAGTATTATCATGGATAATGGTACAAATTTGTCTAAGGGGGCTATGAAGGTATTCTGTGAGAAGGAGCATATCCGGCTTGATGTTTCAGCCGTGGCACATCCACAGTCTAATGGCCAGGCCGAGCGGGCGAATCAGGAAATCCTGTGAGGGGTTAAACCTCGGCTCATGGACCCTTTGCAAAGGACGCCCGGGTGTTGGGTTGATGAGTTTCCTTCCGTCTTATGGAGCAGCCGGACTACACCTAACAGGTCTACAGGTTTTACACCTTTTTTCATGGTCTACGAAGCTGAGGCGGTTCTACCCAGCGACATCCGGCATGATTCACCAAGAGTGGCGGCTTATGTTGAAACGGACAATGAGTTGGCGTGTCAAGATGCGTTTGATGCCTTGGACGAAGCACGAGAGTTAGCAGCGGCTAGATCAGCAATTTATCAGCAAGACCTGTGACGCTATCATAGCCGCAGGGTGAAGACCCGAACGTTCCAGGAAGGTGATCTGGTGCTCCGGCTTATTCAAGACCAAACTAGGATGCATAAACTCTCCCCGCCGTGGGAAGGGCCCTTTGTGATTAGCAGAAACCTCAACAACGGGTCATACTATCTTATTGATATTCGTGATGAGTCGAAAAATACGGCGGGTCAGGAGACTTTGCGGCCGTGGAACGTGGCACATCTGCGGCCATATTATACTGAAGAGATGATGTAGATCCATTATCATTGTACATATCGTATTTATATAGAGTAGTACTACTACCCAAGACTCGAGCTCCGGCTCTTATGTGTATCTTTATGATTTTAGGATAAAATTCTTCAGTACCAGCAAATTTGCGGTTCCTATGGCTCTGTGACCCGTCAAGGTCTTGCCGGTTAATCTCTTTTGAGACCCTGAACCGGTTAAAGCGCCAAATTAAATTTATTCCAGTCAATCTCGCTTTAAAGACCCTGAACTGATGTTACTCTTACCAGTCAATCTCGTTTTAGAGACCCTGAGCCGGTTCACAAAGCTGACGACCAATCTCGCGTTAGAGACCCTGAACTGTTGTAAGTTAAACAATTAAAGCTCTTATCAGTCAATCTCGCCTTAGAGACCCTGAGCCGGCTCACATAGTTGACGGCCAATCTCGCGTTAGAGACCCTGAACTGGTATGATGCATAGTTTGAGTACATTAAGCGCTGTTGCTAATGGAGGCTTCTTACCTTTGGTATAGCTTAAAAAATTCCCCTAAGGCAGCAGCGTATACATCAAATTCCAGTTGCTTATCAACTGCGGCCATCGAAGGGGGCTTCTTACTAACGGGTATCGCTTATCTCACCCTAATGGTCGGCTTTATGCACTTCCGGTTACTTATTAACCGCGGTTGTCGAAGGGGGCTTCTTACCGACGGGTTCGCTTATCTTACCCTAACAACCGGCGTTTACGCCAAAAATAGTTGCGGAAGGAGGCTTCTTGCCTTTGGGTATAGCTTACATAAACCCTTCACGCAGCCGACTAGTACAATTACTAGTCACGGCTGTCGAATGGATGCTTCTTGCCATAAGGTATAGCTTACATAATACCATCGGCAGCCGGCCATATCACACATTGGCTTATTGGAGGAAGCTTCTTGCCTTTCGGGTATAGCTTACACTTCATACAGCCGGATGTAGGCCGCTTTAAAAATCTCAACAGTCGTCGTTGTCACATAGAGGCTTCCTACAATCAGGTATAGCTTACTTTATCCTATGGCAGCCGGCTCTTCCATGGCTTTTTTTATTATAAGGAGTCATAATGCTCCCGCTGATGGAGAAACTTACCGGCTCTAATGGGTCCGGGGGAAGGACACACGTCTCAGAAAGATTACGTGTTGGTTTATCAACAGCTGTGTTTTATGCATGGGGGCTGATTATTAATGGAGGTGCTCTCCGGCTCTAAAATAGCTCTGAAAGATTTACAAGTAACTCACATGAATCATTGACAAGTTTCTCAAATCTGGAATTAAAAAGTTGAGAAAGAAGGGAAAACAGCCGGCGAATACATTTCAATATTAGAGGGCTGTTACAAAAGATGTTCTCAGAAGGAACAGATGATATTTCTGACAAAGTTTTAAAGCCTCCATGGGCGGGTAGTTACAAGAAGCCGATACTTGCTATTACAAAGTTTGGTCACTCGGCCGGCTTATCCTGCTCCAGGTCTTCCACGGTTCAGATCTGAAGATTGCCGAGTTCCCAGTTGCAGTTAGAGACATCAGCAAATGACCCTTCAAAGAAAGGCGCGACGTTGAGCTCACCAGGGAAGATATCTTTGCTGCGGGCGGGTGTTAGATTTTGAGCCTCGTAAAGAGGCTGACGAATCCGCTTATCTTCTTGGTCATACGCGGCTTGGTGGCTCTTCAAATCATCCTCTGCTTCGTCGGCCATTACAGACGCCAGATAGCGAGAGTCCTTGACAACTTTGTAGTAATCTTCATCAGAGAATTCTGAGCTATCTACCTTCTTTGAAGGGTACCCACCCACCCATCAAGCCGGCGATGGCTCTAGAACAGAAGGCTGACTTCTTCAGCTCTTGGATTTGTTTGGGTAGCGTTGAAAGCAGCCCTAACACCTCTTTCAGGGTCTTGGGGATTCTCTCCTTGTACTGGATACTTTTAATGGCGAATACTGCACCGCAGTACAGTTGTTCAGTGAAGGTGTAAACAGCCTTCAGCGCTAGGATGCTGTCATCTGCAAGTTGCCGGCTCAAAGGTCCTACATAAGACGAAGAAGGTATGTCAGTCGGCAGTTCTGTCATCAAACACGTTAAGTGAGGAGTGCAAGAAAGGTTGACTTACCAAATAAGGCGGCGGACATCTGAGCGATGTGCCGTTTGAGCCCTTGGAGCTCCTCAGCAACGGCGATGAGCCGCTGATCGGCATCATCTGCCCGTTTGACCAGTGCAGCTTTTTTTGACTCGGCGGCTGTTTTGACGGTTGTTAGCTCGGCGGTGATCTTGGCTAACTCTTCAGCTAAGAGCCAACACTTCTCATCAGCAAGGCTTTGTGCTTCCTGTTGAGCTGCCAAGTTGTTTTTAAGATCCGCCATCTGAGAGCCGGCATTGTTTAGAGCGTCCTGTGCACGTCAAAGGCAAATTGTCAGTTATTGCAGCAACAAGAGTATTCACAAGCATAAGGGTTCACAGTTCAAATTCTACAAGTCTCAAACAGATTGCAAGCAATATATTTGACACTTGGGGGCTAATGTATGTTTGATCTGTTCACATCTACAGTCCCGACTCAAATAACTTTGAGCCGGCCCTTGGGGGCTACACTACGCTTTTGCTCAAACTATGAAAGTCCCGACTCAAATAAATTTGAGATGACCCTTGGGGGCTGCACTATGGTTCTTTTTTAAATCTCAAAAGTTTCGGCTCAAATAAATTTGAGCCGGATCTTGGGTGCTGCATTTGGCAGTATACAAGTGTTGCAATAAGAAGACCCGAATTCTATTCTATATTAAGATTAAATCCGGCTCTTGGGGGATGTGGAAGGTTATGGCTAAGGAAAGGTAACATACCTCATATTTTCCCTTCATCATATTAACCAGCTGGAGCTCCAAGTCCCGGTTGGTGTTAACCCAGTTAAGGTAGCTGGAGTGAAGCTCTTCAGCTGTCATCTTCTCATATGATGAGTTGAACTGAAGTTTCCGTGAAGCTTCAGACGGCTCGACATGCCGGGTCAAGACATGTGCTGGTGAAGCTTCCTTTTGAGGAGACCCGGTGATGATAACATCTGGAGTCTCAGGGGTCCTGACGGGTGTAACCGGCTTCGAAGGAGCAGCGGGGGAGTGTTCCATGATGACATCATCCGCTGCCGGCTCAGTGGAAGCCGCTGGTGGAGCTCCCTCTTCTGCCACAGTTTCCTCCGGCTGGTCAACATTCAGTTGAGCCGGGGCCGGCTGTTCAGGCTCTTGATGATCAACGGCAGGGCCAGAAGAAGAATGATGGGTTTTGCGGCATTTCGCCTGAGCACTGCAAAGTAAAAAGTCAACACTTAAAGAAGATTGACATTTCATCTAAACATCCGGATATTTTAATACTTACAGAGGATTGATCTTTGGTGGGGGGATGACTGATGCTGAAGAGTCGCCCAAAGAAGGCGTCTTCTGGAAAAACAAGACATGGAAATGATAAGATACTTGGACATGAAGAGAAGCGAAAAAGAGAAGTACATATATTAACCTCTGCAGGCCGCTTCTTGGGAGCCGGCGAGTTTGGCAGTCCATATGCAAGCTCTGTAGAGCTGGCGCTCCGGGTCTGGCGTCGTTTAACTTGCTGTTGCTTTTTAAAGAGGAAATCAGGAGCCAGATGAGCGAGAGGATGAGATAGAGGAAATTTTCTAACGACCCGCCGCGGCTTTCGGAAGAAACAATCTGAGTCAGAGGACAAGCAAGTTACCTCAGGGGCATTGGCATGACTGGTTTCTGCTTCATCTTGTGAGACACGGAAAGATATTATTATAGTGCCGGCAAGGTAAAAGTTAAATAAGTAGAATTGAAAGATCTTACCTCCGACTCTGAAGAGGTCGGGTGTTCGAGCTAATTTTCTTGAAGAGCCGCTTTCTTTTGCTTTTTGGCGGCGACCTTCTTCTTGGTTGTCTTTGGAAGAGGAACATATTCCTTCTTCCAAAAGTCAGAATCAGCCTGTACAAATTAACCTAGAGGAAGGATATCAAGCTTTGAAAAAGAAGTATACAAACATGCAACAGACGGAAAAGATAGAAAACTTACAGGAGGTGCCGGGTTTTTTGCACAGAAGGGCGCTAAACCGATGGTGCTGCATGAGCCGGAGGTCTCGTGCACAAGACTTCGGACGGTCATACAGATGTCACTCTCAGTCAAGGTAGTGGCGCTGAAGCACATTTCCTTGTCATACTTTCCTGGGAACTCATACATGAGCCGGTCCCGGAGACTCAGAGGCATGATCCTCCATTGTATCCAGCAGCGGATGAGATCCGTTCCAATGAGGCCGTTGGCCAGGAGAGCCTTCACTCTGGCGTGGGACCTCTCATATTTAGCACCCTCAGCAGCCGAGAGCCGATTAGGCAGCGCAGTATCAGTTGAGAGCCGGGAAGGACGGTAGCCCGGTAGGCGATGCTCCGTGTCAGGGGACGTGTCCTGGCAATAGAACCACGTCTTATTCCAGTCTTTTGGGTGACTGGTCATTTGGACAGCCGGAAAGGTGATACCCCTCCGGTGTCGGATGGTGATTCCTCCAAGATCCAAGCTTGGCCCGCCCTTGCATTCGGTCTGGCGATTGGCATAGCAGAACTCCCTAAAGAATCCGACTGACGGCCTTGACCTAAGGTATACCTCGCAGAGGACTTGAAAATGGCACATGTTTGACACGGAATTCGGAGCCAGATCTTGGGGTTGCAGTTTGTACAAGTGCAGAATATCGCGGAAGAATTTTGACCCGGGTGGCATGAATCCTCGTTCGATATGATCCGCAAAGACTATGATCTCTCCTTCCTTGGGGGCGGGGCGAGTCTCATCACCCGGAACCCACCAGCCGATCACATCCTTCGGAGGAAGGGAGCCATCGACTACTAGCTCAGACAGGTATTCCTCGGTTATGCAGGAGCCGACCCAATTGCAAGTATTGGTGGCGCGTGTCATCTTGGCGGCTTAAAAGTACTGTAGAAGAAGAAAAATGGTGACTAATTAATGAAGGCAGATAGCAATGGGGGCTTGCAAATTACAGGATTCTAAAAATTAAAGGCCCTAAGGGGTCAGGCTGATAATAGTCGGAGGGAATCTAGCGGCTTGCTATGGACAGATGAGCCGAAAATCAATCAAGACCCGGACAAACAGGTTTCACAATCTGTTATCAAAATTCTAGATCTACCGAAGTGAAGGAAAGAGTTCTACGTCGACCTAGATGAAGAACAGTGAAAATGAAAAATTGGCCTATAGCCCTAACAGCCCGCGCATTGCGCGCGGATGGACCACGTATGGTGGCGGTGGTGACAGCGCGACCTAAAGGACGCGCGACAGGACCCAATACATGGCTGTGCGGCCGCGCCGGAGATCAGAAATGTGTGGCGGAGGTCCGCCGGAGAAACCCCTGTTTTCTACCGATCTAAGCTACGGGAAGAAGAGGCGTACCGGGAGAAGGAGACGACGGAGGACGAAACTCTGGTCTCAACAGGTTGATGCAGCGGTCACGTGTTGATGACGAACAAGCGGTGGCGTCGGGGCGGAGCGGACGAGCTCGAGCGACGGGCGCCAGCAGGAAGAAGAAGAAGGGGTGCACGAGCGGGAGTGAAACATTTTTGACCTGTGCGGGTCCTATTTAACAGGAGAACAGTGTGGAATCCGAGGTGTCGACACCGGTCTTGCCGAAACAGATGCCTCGATTTTTGGAGAACGGTTAAATGCGAGAGATTTGGTGGTACGTCAGCATATCTGTGACGTCATGCCGGGTCATCCGTGGCGACTCTCAGACAATTACAAGAGACGGATGAAATGAGCTGGCTCACTTCAACCTGGGGCCTAATGTTGGGGATATAACCCCGTGATATGACCCGACAGGAAGGTTCCGGTTGATAGCATTGGTTATGAGCTGGCCCATGAAGACATGTATCAGCTGGAGACCTAAGATGATTGGCGACTCGTAAGATGGGCCAGACGGCAGAGACCCGGAGGCGCAAGACCTTCCAGGGATAGCTTGATTGGTAGGATAGAGATAGATTCGGAGATGTAAACATGATCCGGTTATACAATTGTAAGACCCGACGTCTCTGACCTCTTATATAAAGGCAGAGTCGGGGCGACTTAGAGGACATGCTATCGAGAACTAGGGCTAGCTTCTAGCTCCTTGTAATCGATACACCAAACAATAACAACACAAGCAGGACGTAGGCTTTTACCTCGACTTGAGGGGCCAAACCTGGGTAAACTCATGTCCTTCGTCTCGTTCCACCCCTTTGAGTCCACTACCATGGCGATGGCTCCTAACACAAGTCTGGTAACCCAGACATCTGCCGTGAAAAAACCATGACAGCAGGGATGCTAACTTTTATTCATATGATATGTACAATAATAGCGACTCAACATTTGCTATGTGTAATAAGGTCGTAGGTGTGCGATATTCCACGGCCGGCGGGTTTCCTGAGCCGCCGTGTCTGACTCATCCCCGATGTCAATGAGATAATATGAGCCATTATTGAGGTTCCTGCTGACCACAATGGGCCCTTCCCAAGGTGGAGACAATTTATGCATGCCCGTCTGGTCTTGAATCAGCCAGAGCACCAAGTCGCCTTCCTGAAACGTCCGGGTTTTGATCTCACGGCTATGATAGCAACGCAAGTCTTGCTGATAAATCACAGATCGGGCAGCCGCCAACTCCTGGGCTTCGTCAAGAGCGTCCAATGCATCTTGCCATGCCGTCTCATTATCCGTCTCAACATAAGCCGTCACTCATGGCGAGTCATGCCGGATGTCGCTTGGTAATACTGCTTCGGCACCGTAAACCATGAAGAAAGGTGTGTATCCCGTAGATCTGTTAGGGGTAGTCCGGATGCTCCATAAGATGGAGGGCAACTCCTCAACCCAACACCCGGGTGTGCGCTGCAAGGGAACCATAAGCCGTGGCTTAATGCCCCCTAGAATTTCTTGATTGGCCCGCTCAGCCTGACCATTGGACTACGGGTGTGCCACAGCCGAAACATCCGGCCGGATATGCTCTTCCGCGCAGAAATTCTCCATAGCCCCCTTAGAAAGATTTGTGCCGTTATCGGTGATGATACTGTGGGGATAACGAAAACGGTAAACCAACTTCTTCACGAATTGAACCGCTGTTACCGCGTCGCATTTGCTGACCAGCTCTGCTTCCACCCACTTCGTGAACTTATCAACCGCCACCAAAAGGTGCATTTTCTTGTCATTGGACCTCTTGAAAGGTCCTACCATGCCTAGCCCCCAGACCGCAAACGGCCAAGTAATCGGTATCATCCGCAACTCTTGAGCCAGAACAAGGGCTTGTTGGCCAAACTTTTGACAGTCGTCGCACTTACGGACCAGATCCTCTGCATCTTTGTGAGCCGTCAACCAGAAGAAACCGTGCCAAAAAGCCTTAGCCACCAGAGACTTTGAGCCGGCGTGGTGACCACAATCCCCAGCATGAATTTCTCTTATAATTTCTTGACCTTCCTCTGGCGACACACAACGTTGGAAGACGCCGGTGACGCTGCATTTGTGCAATTCGCCGCCGAGTATGGTCATGGACTTAGACCGCCGGGTGATTTGCCTGGCTAAGCCTTCATCATCAGGTAACTTGCCGCGTGTTAAGTAAGCCAGGTACGGTATGGCCCAATCTAGAATCACATGCAGAGCCGCCACCAGTTGCTCCTCCGGGTCAGGGATAGATAGATCTTCCTCCGAAGGCAACTTGATAGTCGGATGATGTAATACATCCAAAAAAATATTTGGTGGCACCGGCTTCCGCTGAGAGCCCAAACGTGATAATGCATCAGCCGCCTCATTTTTGCGACAATCAATGTGATCCACCTAATACCCCTTGTAGTGGCCGGCTATAATATCCACCACCTGCCTATAAGCCGCCATCCTCAAATCCTTAGAATCCCAAGTACCTGACACCTGCTGAGCCACAAGATTCGAGTCGCCCAGGCATCTTACCCGGCTTAAGTTCATCTCCTTGGCCACCCGAAGGCCATGAAGGAGGGCTTCATATTCTGCCGCATTGTTGGTGCTAGGAAACATCAACCAGAGCACATAGAAGAACTTGTCACCCTTGGGAGATGTTAAGACAACTCCTGCTCCTGACCCCTCAAGCTGTTTAGACCCGTAAAAATGTATGGTCCAATATGTATCATCCAGCTTCTATTCCGGCGCTTGACACTCTGTCCAGTCATTGATAAAATCCACAAGGGCCTAAAATTTAATAGCTGTTCGCGGTACATACCTGAGATTGAGAGATCCCAATTCCAATGCCCACTTAGCAATCCGGCCTGTAGCCTCCCGGTTCTGGATGATGTCTCCCAATGGAGCAGAGCTTACTATGGTGACCTGGTTCACTAAGAAGTAATGCTTCAATTTGCAATTAGCCATGAACACCCCATAAACCAGTTTCTGCCAATGTGGATACCGCTGCTTTGATGCCGTGAGAACCTCGCTGATGTAATAAATTGGCCCTTGAACCGGATATTCCTTCCCAACTTCCTGTCTCTCGACCACAATCGCAGCGCTGACCGCCCAGTTGTTCGTGGCTATATATAGAAGCAGTGGCTCTTTCTCAGCCGGAGCGGCCAACACTGACGGCTCTGTCAGCTATCTCTTATGCGCTTCCAAAGCTTTGCCAGCCGCCGCACTCCAGACGAAGTCATCCATCTTCTTCATCATTTGGTACAAAGCGATAGCCTTCTCACCCAGGCGGCTTATGAACCGGCTCAACGCGGCGATTCTCCCTGCCAGACGTTGGACATCATTAACACTCGTAGGCTCTGCTAGAGAAGTGATAGCCTTAATTTTATCCGGGTTAGCCTCAATGCCATGCTCAGAAACCAGAAAACCCAAGAGCTTGCCAGCCGGGACTCCAAAGACGCACTTAGCCGGGTAAAGCATCATCTTGTAGATCCGGAGATTATCAAAGGTTTCCTTTAAGTCGTCCAGAAGAGTTTCCTTATTCTTTGACTTGATCACAATGTCATCTACATAAGCATGAATATTGCGCCCGATCTGACTGTGGAGACAGTTCTGCACGCAGCGTTGATAAGTCGCCTGGGCACTCTTGAGCCCAAAAGGCATAGACATGTAGCAGAAAGCCCCAAAAGGTGTAATAAACACCGTCTTCTCCTGGTCCTTGACTGCCATCTTTATCTGATGATACCTGGAATAAGCGTCCAAAAAGCATAAGCTCTCACAACCCGCCGTGGCATCAATGATCTGATCAATGTGAGGAAATGCACAAGGATCAGCCGGGCAAGCCTTATTAAGGTCTGTGTAATCCACACACATACGCCACGTGCCGTTCTTCTTTAGCACTAGCACCAGATTGGCAAGCCACTCCGGGTGAAAAACTTCCATAATAAACCCTGCTGCAAGGAGCCGGGCAACTTCTTTCCCGATAGCCTTGCGTCTCTCCCAATTGAACTGCCGCAGAAACTGCTTGATCGGCTTGAACTTAGGATCCACATTAAGATTGTGCTCAGCGAATTCTCTCGGTACACCCGGCATGTCAGATGGTTTCCATGCAAAGATGTCCTGATTCTCACGGATGAATTCGATGAGCGTGCTTTCCTATTTGGGGTCCATGTGAGCCCCGGTGATAAACTGCTTGGATGAGTCGCCAGTAGTAAAGTCCACTGCTTTAGTATCATCCGCTGAAAACTTGAGGGGCGAATCAACCTCTGTAGTGGGCTTCTTTAGCGGGGTCATATCCTTCGGGCCAACATTTTCTTTATAAAACTTGAGCTCCTCCTGCGCGCAACTTGCTTCAGCATAGGCCGCATCTCCTTCCTCGCACTCAATAGCCGTGTTCCGGTCACCATGAACTGTGATGGTGCCGTGCAAGCCGGGCATCTTGAGTTGTAGATAAACCTAGCATGGCCTAGCCATAAACTTTGCGTAAGCCGGACGCCCGAATAGAGCGTGATAAGGGCTCTTGATCTTAACCACTTCAAACCACAGAGACTCTACTCTGTAGTTATGTTCATCCCCAAAGGCGACTTCTAGAGATATCCGGCCCACCGGATAAGCTGACTTACCCGGTACCACACCATGAAAAATGGTAGAAGAAGGCCTAAGGTCCTTATCGAGTAGCTGCATCCGTCGGAAGGTGTCATAGTAAAGGATGTTGATACCACCGCCTCCATCCATAAGCACCTTGTTCAGCATGTAACCTCCCACTTGGGGGGCTACCACCAAAGCCTGACGACCCGAGTCATCAATACGAGGCGGGTGATCCCGGCGGCTCCACGTGATATCATACTCGGAGCACTTCAAGTACTGCGGCAGAGCCGGCTCAATCTCATTGACTGCTCGCTTATGGAGCTTCTGGTCCCTCCTGTTAAGACTCGTCATGAAGAGATGATACTGACCCAAACTGAGCTGCTTCGGGTTACTGTGATACCCGGACTGGTTGTGCTGCTGCTGGTTACCATTTCCAGATTGGTTATGCTGCTGATTGTGATGACCACCCTGGTCGTGAGAGCCGGAGCCGCCTGCTCTGAATCCAGCTCCTGACCCGCCAGGGCCTAGTCCACCAAGCGGGCCGCCGCCCTGATTGTTTGGCGGAGGTGAATGCTGGTCTTTGAACCTCTACATGATAAAATAATCTCCCCACTCGTGTGCCGCCGGCTTATCAGGCATGCTATGCTCGGGACAAGGCTTCTTGAGCGACTGCTCTAGATTGAAGGGGCCCGGATCCTGTTAGGAAACTGTCTAAACATTCCGTTTCCCTTGGGACGATTCTGCCCTATGCTAGCATTCGCCACCAGCTCTGACCCGCCATGAGAGTTCTTCCGCTTATTCTGGTTTCCATTGTTCACAAAGCCCTTGCTTTGGTTATTCTTCTTTCCTTGGTTTTTTCTCTCCTCGTCCGAACCCGGATCTTTAGTATTATCTGAGTCGGCATACTTCGTCAGGGCCGTCATATGTTCTCCCATATCCTGACACGTACGCTTGAGCCAGCCGAGCTTCTGCTTCAAGGGGATAAAATGACAATTCTTCTCCAAGATGAGCACTGCTTGAGCTGCCGTGATCTATTCAGTAGAATGAATAACGGTTGACACCCGCCGGACCCAATGGTGAGCCGACTCATTCTCTTGCTGAACACAATGATCCTAATCTACGATTGTCATAGGTTGCTTGCAAGTCCCCTGAAAGTTTCTAATGAACTTTGCCCTCAATTCGGCCCATGAGCTTATGGTGTTAGGTGGTAAGCCCTTCAACCATGTGCGAGCCGGACCCTCAAGCATCATGATAAAGTATTTCGCGCACACTGCCTCACTAACATCCAACATCTCCATGGCCAGCTCATAACTCTAGACCCAAGCTTCGGGGGGCAAATCAGCTGTGTAGTTGGGGACCTTCCGAGGCCCTTTAAAGTCCTTCGGTAGTTGTTCGCTTCTCAGAGCCGGGGTTAGACAGGGTACTCCGACAGCTCTGGCGCTGGCCATTACTCCAGCTCCCACTGAGACGGAGGGTGCCGACTCCTGATGAACCGCGACCGCCTCTGCCTCCTGCCTGTTCCTTGCTCGATCTACAAGGGTCTGTGCATCCACGGCCGCCCTGTCAACTTCTGGGGGCCCTCTGTGCTGTCCACTGCTGGAAACCGCCGGCGACTCATAACGCCGACTGTAGCTATGACTAGACAAAGGCGTCGAGTGGATCCGGCTCCGGCTATAAGCATATTTGTCTTGTTGAGCCATTGCCGTCTGAAGATATCCAATCGCGTCTCGCACCTCATTAGCAAAGGGAGCTTCATCGGGAATCGGAATTGTTTCGAGCCGGGTCGCAGCAGCCACCATGTTTTCTGCCGGATTAGAGTAATGACCCGCGGGCGTCGGCGGGGTTGGATCCTGTCGAGACGGATTAAGTAATGATCGAGCCGGCGGCCGGCCGCCCGGCACATCCGCCGTCCGCCTTGACCCTGGGGTGTTGAAGAAATTCCGGGATTTATACTATTCCGGCAACCGAGATTGATGCCTTAGCCGGCGTACCGTCGCTGCCGACTGCTGTTCCAATCCGAGGCGGAAGGTGTCCATCTTAAGACGTTTGGCCTCCGCCTCCATCTGAGCTTTTAACTCCGCCATCCTTTGTTGCTCTTCCGCCATCCGGCCCTTAAGCCTTACGATCTCCAGATTCTGAGCCGCCTGTTTATCTGGGGTGACCACTGTGGCCATCACAGCCGCGAGCTCATCCATTAAGTCTAGAAGAATCTGAGCCGGAGGCGGCGGGTTAGCGTCCGTATTGGTAGCTCTGGCTGCGGTGCTGCTGGTACCCGGTGCCTTTCCTGCCATGAATACCGCTGCGTGAACCGGCGGCTTGTGCCCGTAGGACTCGAAGTGATCCGACTCAGGGTAAAGCTCCTCACAGCCCCCGAGTCCGCCATCATGGAGTTGATAGATCGACTCCGTCTCTCCACTGGACGACCAGTCGTCAGAGTAGATGAGAGTTTCCTGAGATTCAGCCGCCTCGAGATCCCTTCCTTGGGTAAATCCCACAAGAACGTGCTTCCGGCCTGGGTTAGCACGGGCGGGCGACGCACTTTGGACGGGTTGGGCGCACCGAGCCAGCTCGACGATGTTGGTGCAGATGTTCGGCCCGGGCGTAGCTCAACCAACCTGATCGATGAAGACGTGGATCCCCCCAAATGGAACCCGGAAGCCGTACTCCACAGAGTCAGCCTCAAGCCCCCAGTCGGCGTTATTGATGTACATCCGACCGCGGCGACTCTTAGTCATCCTTCCAACCACGTATCCTTCAGCCCTGGAAGAGAGCCCTTTGAGAACTCAACACCACCAAGCGCAGGCCCCACGGTGGGCGCCAACTGTCGTGGATTTGTCACGGCAGATGTCCGGGTGAACGGACTTAGGTTCAAGGCCATTGCGGACGTAGTGGACTCAAAGGGGTTGAGAGGGACAAAGGACACGGGTTTACCAGGTTCGGCCCCTCAAGTCAGGGTAATAGCCTACGTCCTGCTTGAGTTGTATTGCTTGGTTAATCGATTACAAGGGAGAAATTGCTTGACCTAGCTTTCGATTGTCTGTCCCTCAACTGCCCGGGTCTCGCCTTTATATAAGAGGCCAAGACCACGGGTTACACGAGTCATAACCGACTCTCCTCGTACATGTTCGAGTCTATCTCTTTCTCTCTCTTGCCTTCTTGGGCACGTAGTCTCCGGGCGACTTACGCCCGGGTCTCCTTGGTCCAGGTCTTGGGCCTTGGACCTCCCAGCCCAAGTCTTCCTACACCCAGGGCTTTGAGCCTTGTCAGCCTTCTTGTAAGCGGGCTCCTGAGCCGCCCTTCATGAATCGGCCCATTACGACAGGTATCACCGCCGGGTTATATCCTTGACAGAATGGGTTAATTTTGGGGGAATTGATACGTCTCCATCGTATCTACTTTTCCAAACTCTTTTGCCCTTGTTTTGGACTCTAATTCGCATGATTTGAATGGAACTAACCCGGACTAACATTGTTTTCAGCAGCATTGCCTTGGTGTTATTTTTGTGTGGAAATAAAAGTTCTCGGATTGACCCGAAAAGTTATGGATAATATTTTTGGAATTAATTAAAAATATTGGCGAAAGAATCAACCAGAGGAGGGCCACCCATTGGCCATAACCCAGGGGCACCCCCTAGGCCGCGCCCAGGTGGCTTGTGGGCCCCCTGCAACTCCACCGACCTTGATTCCACCTCAATATATATTCGGGGAGAAAAATCAGAGAGAAGAGTTCATCGTGTTTCATGGTAAGGAGCCGCCTCCACCTCCTGTTCTTCCCCGGGATGCCAGATCCGGAGTCCGTTTTGGGCTCTGGAGAGGGGAAACCGATGCCATCGCAATCACCAACCATCCTTCATCACCAATTCCATGATGCTCTCCGCCGTTCGTGAGTAATTCCATTGTAGTCTTGCTGGACGGTGATGGGTTGGATGAGATTTACCGTGTAATAGAGTTACTTTTTTTAGGGTTTGATCCCTAGTATCCACTATGTTCTGAGATTGATGTTGCTATGACTTTGCTATGCTTAATGTTTGTCACTAGGGCCCGAGTGTCATGGTTTCAGATCTGAACCCATTATGTTTTCATGAATATATATGTGTTCTTGATCCTATCTTGCAAGTTGTAGACACCTATTATGAGTTATTATCCGCACCCCCCAGGGTGACAATAAATGGGATTCTTTCCGGTGATTACCGTACTTTGAGGAGTTCATGTATTCACTAAGTGCTAATGCTTTGGTCTAGTTCTCTATTAAAAGGAGGCCTTAATATCCCTTAGTTTCCATTAGGACCCCGTTGCCACGGGAGGGTAGGACAAAAGATCTCATGCAAGTTCTTTTCCATAAGCATGTATGACTATATATGGAATACATGCCTACATTACATTGATGAATTGGAGCTAGTTCTGTGTCACCCTATGTTATACCCGTTGCATGATGAATGACACCCGACGTAATTATCTATCACAGATCCATTGCCTATGAGCTTTTCACATATTGATACTTGCTAAGTTACTTTTCCGTTGCTACTGTCACTTTTGCCATCGTTATCGTTACTTCCATACTACTTTGCTACTAAATACTTTGCTGCAGATACTAAGTCTTTCACGTGTGGTTGAATTGACAACTCACCTTCTAATACCCGAGAATATTCTTCGGCTCCCCTTGTGTCGAATCAATAAATTTGGTTTGAATACTCTACCCTCAAAAACTGTTGCGATCCCCAATACTTGTGGGTTATCATGGGCATTTTGCTTTTGTCTCTATCATAGATCCCAACAAAGTTGATGAAGCATTTATGGAGCCTGCGTGGATTCAAGCTATGCAAGAGGAATTGCATCAATTCAAGCTCAACAACGTGTGGGAACTTTTCAAGCGGACAGATCCTTGCAAGGATAACATCATAGGTACCAAGTGGATCTACTAAAAGAAGCAAGACGAAAATGGCCTAGTGGTGAGGAATAAGGCTCGTCTTGTAGCTGAAGGCTACACACAGGTTGAGGGAATTGAATTTGATGAAACTTTTGCACATGTTTCTAGACTTGAAGCTATTCGCATATTGCATGATTAGATATAACCATAATGATACCATCTTATATCAAATGGATGTGAAAAGTGCATTCCTCAATAATAATCTTGAGGAAGAAGTATATGTTCCTCCTCAATAATAAGCTTGAGGAAGAAGTATATGTTCCTCAACTCCCAGGTTTTGAAGACGCTAAGCATCCTGACAAAGTCTTCAGACTCAACAAGGCCCTCTATGGCCTCAAGCAGGCCCCTCGGGAGTGGCATGACACTCTGAAGGAATTCATCGTTAAGAAAGACTTCAAACCCAGGTCACTCGACCCAACACTTTTCACATAATCCTGTGACAATGAATTATTCGTGTGCCAAATATATGTAGGCATATTATCTTTGGCTGTACTGACAAATGTTATAGTGATGAATTTGATTATATGATGAGTGAAGAATATCAGATGTCGATGATTGGGGAGTTGAAATTATTCTTAGGTCTTCAAATTCGTCATCCACACAATGGCATCTTCATCTGTCAAGAGAAATACCTCAAGGATGTTCTAAGCAAATTCAACATGCAAGACTGCAAAGGCGCGAAAACACCAATGCCTTCCAAAGGCCACCTCTACATTGACGAAAATGGTAAAGATTTCGATCGGAAGGTATATCGCTGCATGATTGGCTCTTTATTGTATCTATGTGCATCTAGGCCAGATACTATGCTTAGTGTTTGCATGTGTGCCCGATTCCAAGTAACACCGAACGAATTACACCATAGAGCTGTGAAACAAATTCGTCGATACTTAGCTCACACATCAACGCTTGGATTATGGTATCCCAAGGGCTCATATCTTCACCTCGTCGGATACTCAGATGTTGACTATGTTGGAGATTGTGTGGATCGCAAGTCAACCTCAGGAAAATGTCCTTTCCTCGGACGATGCTTAGTCCGTTGGTTATTGAAGAATCAGAACTATGTGCCATTATGTAGTGTTGAAGCTGTGTACATTGCTACTGGTTCCTATTGGGCTCAATTGTTGTGCATGAAGCAAGCCCTCAAGGACTACGACATCCAGGTGAAGAATGTGCCTCTATACCGCAAAAATGAGAGCGCTATCAAGATTTCTTACAACCTAGTTCAGCAATCCAAGTTCAAGCACATCCAGATTCGTCATCATTTTCTTCGAGATCATCTACTCAAGGGCGACATCTCCATCGACCATGTGGCCACTGAAGAACAACTAGCTGATATCTTCACTAAGACCTAGGATGAAAAAAGATTTTGCAAGTTGCAGTGTGAGCTAAATATCTTAGAGTCTTCGAATGTTTTTTGAAAAGACACACATCCTAACCCTTATGCAAAATCGAGGACTTCGATGTGCAACACACAAAGTAACGTTTTTCTTCAATCAATGAAGAATAACCCTGTGATAGCCCAAGAGCTGCCCCTGCCATTTATAGTCATGTAACCTATGTGAACCCATGTTGTCATGTGTTTAATGATATGATGTTGCTCATTACCGTTTCTTCTCATGCATCATGCATCATGTCATCTCATCATCATGTCATGCATATATATTTTGTGGTGTGCTTCCATGTGACAATTGTTGTGAGTTAGTAGACCTTATGTGATGTGTGGATGTGTGCACGTGTGGTTACCTCCCTCAATCTCCCTTATTTTCAAAACTACCTAAACCTTTTTATTCCTTTTGTTTTCTACAATAGAATTAGCTTGCTAAATAAATATGTTAAAAATGTTCATGGTGTAGGGAATATTATTTTGAGTAAAAGTGTGTTGCTCTCTTTGGTGTTTGAGGTTTGCGCTCTTGGGATTTGCATTAAACAGGGGCTGTTTATTATATAAGTATTTAATTTACTTGCTTTAAAAATCATCTTTCTAATTTTATTAAATAGGGCATATTTCCTGTTGTGTCAAAGTATTTTTGGTTTTGTCAAAAATCCTTATCTTTTACTCTGGGGCTTTTGTCTTGTTTTATTTTATTTATAAATAGGAAAAATCTCTGGTGTTTTGTGTGAGAGAGAGTGAGCAAGCTGGGCCTCTCCCTTCCCCATGTGGCCCAGCCCAGGTAGAAACGTCTACTTGCTCCGTTCGTCTCTGTCAGTCTTCAGAGAGAGTGCACGTGAGAGAGAGCACGTCGCGTCGCCGTGAGAGACTCACGGACGCCGAGGCCGGCACCGTTTCACCCCCTTTTTAAGTGTGCAGAACCCTAGGGTTCTCCCTCTCCCTCCTCGCCGCCACCGCTCCCCTTCTCCTTCCTCCTTCCCCTTCTCCTTTCTTCTTCTGTCAGGTAAGAATTCAGAGATGGTGAGGTTTAGAGAAGCAGAGCGCCGGTGCATCGGGTCGTAGTCATTGCATCCGGTGGCCGCTCATTGCTGTCGGAGATGGCGTGGAGTTCGCGGGTGCCGTCCGCGTTCCGTTTCCGGTGCTAGGGGGTGAGGAGCACCCCCGCAGCGCTGCCCCATCACCGCCATCATCTGCAAGCAAAGCCCCGTCGCCGGACGTCTTTGTCTTCTTCCCCGCCATCGCCCCTGCTTCCCTTCGTCTCCGAGCAGCCGTAGGTGAGCTCCCCGTCGCCGCAGCCTTTCCCCATCGCATAGGCCCGCGTCTGTCGCTGCCGTGTTCGTCTCTACCATGCCCCGAGCCGAGCAACATGTGGATTCGAGCTCGAGCGCCTCCCCTTGCCGCCGCGCCTGGCCGTCGTTTGGAGCGGGGATGGATTGTTGGAAATATGCCCTAGAGGCAATAAATAAAGTGTTTATTATTATATTTCCATTTTCATGATAATTGTTTATTATCCATGCTAGAATTGTATTAATTGGAAACATAGATACATGTGTGGATACAAAGACAAAACACTATGTCCCTAGTATGCCTCTAGTGAACTAGCTCGTTGATCAAAGGATGGTTAAGGTTTCCTAGCCATGGACATGAGATGTCATTTGATAACGGGATCACATCATTAGGAGAATGATGTGATGGACAAGACCCAAAATACAAACGTAGCATATGATCGTGTCAGTTTATTGCTGCTGTTTTCCGCATGTCAAGTATATGTTCCTATGACCATGAGATCATGCAACTCCGACACAGGAGGAATACTTTGTGTGTATCAAACGTCACAACGTAACTGGGTGACTGTAAAGGTGCACTACAGGTATCTCCAAGGGTGTCTGTTGGGTTGGCATGGATCGAGACTGGAATTTGTTACTCCGTGTGACGGAGAGGTATCTCAGGGCCCACTCGGTAATACAACATCACAACAAGCCTTGCAAACAATGTGACTAAGTGTTATCCACAGGATCTTGTATTACGGAACGAGTTAAGAGACTTGCCAGTAACGAGGTTGAACTAGGTATGGAGATACCGACGATCGAATCTCGGGCAAGTAACATACCGAAGAACAAAGGGAACGTTATACGGGATTAACTGAATCCTTGACATGGAGGTTCGATCGATAAAGATCTACGTAGAATATGTAGGAACCAATGTGGACGTCCAGGTCCCGCCATTGGTTATTGACCACAGAGATGTCTTGGTCATGTCTACATAGTTCTCGAACCCGCAGGGTCTGCACACCTAAGGTTTGGTGACGTTTCGGTAGTATAGAGTTATGTATGGTGGTGAACGAAGTTTGTTCAGAGTCCCGAACGTCACGAGGAGCTCTGTAATGGTCCAGAGGTAAAGATTCATATATAGGAAGTCCCAATTTGGTCGCCAGAAAAGTTCCGGGCTCATCGGTAGTGTACCGGTAGTGCCGGTAGTGTACCGGGAGACCTCCGGGAGGGGTATTTCGACCCTAGAGGGTCCATGGGCTGTGGGAGAATAATAACCAGCCCTCAGCCACAAGAAGGCCCATGGCACAGGAGAAAAAAGGGCTAAAGGACAAAAGTGGAAAATCAGCCAATAGGGAGCAACCCTACTCCAACTAGGATTGGAGGTGGAGTAGGACTCCACCCCTCCCTTCGGCCAAGCAAAAGAGGCCCTTGGCCTTGCGCCAAGGGATTCCTATCCCTCCCTCCTATATATACTAGTGGATTGGGTGGTTTTTGCACACAACTTACGACCACGTGCTACCTGTTTCACCGGTGCTCCTATAGATCGGTTTTCCGCAGCGCTTAGGCGAAGCCCTGCCGGAATGGCTCCATCACCATCACCGGAGCGCCGTCACGCTGCTGGTGAACTCTCTCTCCTCTCCACCTCCTCTTGCTGGATCAAGACGGTGGAGATCGTCATCAAGCTGCACGTGTGCTGACCGCGGAGGTGCCATCCGTTCGGTACTAGATCGGAAGGATCGTGATCAAGGCCACGAGATGATCGTGATTGGATCGCGGGACGGATCGTGACGAGATCGCGGGACGGTTCGTGATTGGATCGCGGGATGGTTCGTGATTGGTTCGCGGGATGGTTCGTGATTGGATCGTGGGACGCTCGGCGATTTGGATCGCGAAGAAGTTCGACTACACCAACCGCGTTTCTTAACGCTTCCCGCTTAGCGATCTACAAGGGTACGTAGATCAACTACCCTTCTCGTAGATGATCATCACCATGGATAGGTTAGCTTGTGCGTAGGAAATTTTTTGTTTCCCATGCAACGTTTCCCAACAGTGGCATCATGAGCTAGGTTGATGGTTCGATCGGATCTCGAGTAGAACACAAAAGGTTTGTGGGCCTTGATGCTTAGATTGCTTCCTCCCTTGTGGGCCTTGATGTGATATGGCCAATTACATGATGTGATATATGTGATGTATGAGATGATCATGTGATGTATAGTATTTCACGACTTGCACGTCGGTGAGTACGGCAACCGGCAGGAGCCATAGGGTTGTCTTTAATTATTGTATGACCTGTGTGTCAATCATTGAGAGCTATGTAAGGCTTTACTTTCTCGCTAAGCGATAGCAATACAAGTAGAAGCAGGGCTGGCGCCACAACCTCAATGGCAGCACATTGATGGAGATCAACATGATGGAGATCATGGTGTTGTGCCGGTGACGATGGAGTTCATGCTGGTGCTTTGAAGATGGAGATCTTAAGCACAAGATCATGGCCATATCATGTCACTTATGAATTGCATGTGACGTTAATCCTTTTATGCACCTTGTTTTTCTTAGTACGGCGGTAGAATTATAAGGTGATACCTCACTTAAATTTCAAGATGAACTGTGTTCTCCCCGAGTGTGCACCATTGCGAAAGTTCGTCGTGTCGAGACACCACATAATGATCGGGTGTGGTAGACTCTACGTTCACATACAATGGGTCCAAGCCAGTGTTGCACAAGCAGAACACTCGGGTTAAACTTGACGAGCCTAGCATGTACAGACATGGCCTCGGAACACAAGAGACCGAAAGGTCGAGCATGAGTCATATAGTAGATATGATCAACATAATGATGTTCACCATTGAAGCCACCTCAACTCATGTGATGATCGGACTTGAGTTGGTGAATTTGGATCATGTGACACTCAGATGACCTGAGGTATCTCAATTTGAGTGGGAGCTTTAGCAATTTTATTAACTAAACTCATTATCCTGAACAATAGTCTTAGTAACCTTTGCATATTTATGTTGTAGATCAATGGCTCGCGCAGTAGCACCGCTGAATTTTAATGCGTTCCTAGAGAAAGCTAAGCTGAAGGATGATGGAAGTAACTTTGTTGACTGGGCCCGTAATCTGAGGATTATCCTCACGGCTTCCTAGAAATTATACGTCCTTGATGCACCGCTTGGTGATAAACCCAAATACATGTCATCCGAAGACGTTAAGAACGCTTGGGAGACACGTGCTGGAGATTACTCAATAGTTCAATGTGCAATTTTGTATGGCTTAGAACCGGGACTTCAAAGACGTTTTGAAAGTCATGGACCATATGAGACGCTTGAGAATAATGCCCAGATCAAGAGGTATGAGACCTCCGATAAGTTCTATGCTTGCAAAATGGAGGAGAACGGGTCTATCAGTGAGCATATACTCAGAATGTCTGGGTAATCGATTCGTTTGGCGGAGTTGGGAATTGAACTTCCGCCAGAGGCAATCAGTGATAGAGTTCTTCAATCGCTGCCACCTAGCTACAAAAGCTTTGTGATGAACTATAACATGCACGGGATGAACAAGTCAGTCGCCGAGCTGTTTGTGATGCTTAAAGTCGGTGAGTCTGAAATCCAGAAAGAACATCAAGTGTTGATGGTCAATAAAACCACTAGTTTCAAGAAGAATGGCAAGGGCAAAGGCAAGGGCCAGACGGGTAAAACTAAGAAGGATGGCAAAGCAGTTGCTACTCCTGTAAAGAAGCCTAAGCATGGTCCTAAGCCAGAAACTGAGTGCTTTCATTGCAAGGGAACTGGTCACGAGAAGCAGAACTGCCCCAAGTACCTGGCTAACAAGAAGGCGGCCAACGACAAACAAGGTATATATGATATACATGTTATTGATGTGTACCTTACTAGTTCTCATAGTAGTGCCTGGGTATTTGATACCGGTTCCGTTGCTCACATTTGCAACTCAAAGCAGGAACTACAGAATAAGCGGAGGCTAGCAAAGGATGAAGTGACGATGCGCGTGGGAAATGGTTTCAAGGTTGATGTGATCGCTGTCGGCACGCTCTCTCTTCGATTACCATCGGGATTAGTGATGAACCTGAATAATTGTTATTTAGTGCCCGCGTTAAGCATGAACGTTATATCTAGATCTTGTTTATTGCGAGAAGGTTACTCATTTAAATCAGAGAATAAAGGTTGTTCTATTTACATGAGTAATATATTTTATGGTCATGCACCCAATGTAAGGGGTTTATTCATATTGAATCTTGATAGTGATGACACACATGTTCATAACATTGATGCTAAAAGATGTAGAGTTGATAATGATAGTACCACTTTCTTGTGGCACTGTCGTTTGGGTCATATTGATGTAAAACTCATGAGGAAGCTCCATGCTGATGGACTTTTTGAGTCACTTGATTTCGAATCACTTGACACATGTGAACCATGCCTCATGGGCAAGATGACCAAAACGCTATTCTCTGGAACAATGGAACGGGCAAGTGACTTGTTGGAAATCATACATACTGATGTGTGTGGTCCAATGAATGTCACAGCGCATGGTGGATATCGTTATTTTCTCACCTTCACTGATGACTTAAGTAGATATGGGTATATTTACTTAATGAAACACAAGTCTGAATAATTTGAAAAGTTCAAGCAATTTCAGAGTGAAGTTGAGAATCATCGTAACAAGAAGATTAAATTCCTGCGATCCGATTGAGGAGGTGCATATATGAGTTATGAGTTTGGCAGTCACTTAAGACAATGTGGAATTGTTTCACAGTTGAGACCGCCCGGAACACCACAGCATAATGGTGTGTCCGAACATCGTAATCGTACCTTGTTGGATATGGTGCGTTCTATGATGTCTCTTACTGATTTGCCACTATCAGTTTGGGGTTATGCATTAGAGACAGCTGCATTCACTTTAAATAGGGCAGCATCGAAATCCGTTGAGACAACGCAATATGAACTGTTGTTTGGCAAGAGGCCAAAGTTGTCATTTATTAAAGTTTGGGGATGTGATGCCTATGTCAAAAAGCTTCAGCCTAAAAAGCTGGAACCCAAAGCGGAGAAATGAGTCTTCATAGGATACCTGAAAGAGACAGTCGGGTATACCTTCTATCTCAGATCCAAGGGCAAAGTGTTTGTCGCTAAGAACGGAACATTTCTTGAGAAAGAGTTTCTCTCGAAAGAATTGAGTGGGAGGAAAATAGAGCTTGATGAGGTTGTTGGACCTTTACTTCAACCAGAGAGTAGCGCAGCGCGGAAAGTTCTTTCTGTGGAGCCTACGATGGTTGAAGAGGAAGTTAATGATGATGATCATGAAGCTTCGGATCAAGTTTCTGTTGAACCTCGTAGGTCGACAAGGACACGTACTACCCCTGAGTGGTACGACAATCCTGTCTTGGAGGTCATGTTGTTAGACAACAATGAACCTACGAGCTATGAAGGAGCAGTGATGGGCCCGGATACCGAGAAATGGTTAGAGGCCATGAAATCTGAGATGGGATCCATGTATTAAAACAAAGTGTGGACTTTGGAAGTATTACCTGAAGGGCGAAAGGCCATTCAGAATAAATGGATCTTTAAGAAGAAGACCGATGCGGACGGTAATGTCATTGTCTATAAAGCTCGACTTGTGGCAAAGGGTTTTTTACAAGTTCAAGGAGTTGACTACGATGAGACCTTCTCACCCGTAGCGATGCTTAAGTCTGTCAGAATCATGTTGGCAATAGCTGATTATTTCGACTATGAAATTTGGCAGATGGATGTCAAAACAGCGTTCCTCAACGGTTTGCTTGAGGAAGAGTTGTATATGATACAACCGGAAGGTTTTTTCGATCCAGAGAATGCTGACAAAGTTTGGAAACTCCGGCGATCCATTTATGGACTGGTGCAAGCATCTCAGAGTTGGAATAAGCGCTTCGATGAGGTGATCAAAGCGTTTGGGTTTATACAAGTTTATGGAGAAGCTTGTATTTACAAGAAAGTGAGTGGGAGCTCTATAGCGTTTCTAAAATTATATGTGGATGACATATTGCTGATTGGAAACAATATAGAATTGCTGGAAAGCGTGAAGATATATTTGAACAAGAGTTTTTCAATGAAGGACCTAGGAGAAGCTGCTTTCATATTAGGCATTAAGATCTATAGAGATAGATCGAGACGCTTAATAGCACTTTCACAGAGCACATACCATGATAAATTTTTGAAGAAGTTCAAAACGGAACAGGCCAAGAAGGGGTTCTTGGCTGTGTTACAAGGTGTAAAGTTGAGTAAGACTCAATGCCCAGTGACTGCAGAAGATAAAGAAAAGACGAGTGTCATCCCCTATGCTTCAGCCATAGGATCTATCATGTATGCAATGTTGTGCACAAGACCCGATGTCAGCCTTGCCATAAGTATGGCTGGAAGGTTTCAAAGTGATCCTGAAATGGAGCACTGGCAAGTGGTCAAGAATATCCTTAAGTACCTGAAAAGGACTAAGGAAATGTTTCTCATTTATGGAGGTGATGAAGAGCTCGTCGTAAAAGGTTACGTTGATGCAAGCTTTGACACTGATCCGGACGACTCTAAGTCGCAAACCGGATACGTATTTATTCTTAACGGGGGATCTATAAGCTGGTGCAGTTCCAAGCAGAGTGTGGTAGCTGATTCTACATGCGAAGCAGAGTACATCGCAGCCTCGGAGGCGGCGAAGGAAGGTGTCTGGATGAAGCAGTTCATGACAGATCTTAGAGTAGTGCCCAATGCGCTAGATCCAATGAGGTTGTTCTGTGACAACACTGGTGCCATTGCTCTAGCCAAGGAACCAAGGTTTCACAAGAGGACCAGACATATAAAGAGACGCTTCAACTCCATCCGATATTACATCGAGGAGAAGGACATAAATATTTGCAAAGTGCACACGGATCTGAATGTTGCAGACCCGTTGACTAAACCTCTTCCAAGGGCTAAACATGATCAACACCAGAACTACATGGGTGTTCGATTCATTACAATGTAAATCACATAGTGATGTGAGCTAGATTATTGACTCTAGTGCAAGTGGGAGACTGTTCAAAATATGCCCTAGAGGCAATAAATAAAGTTTTTATTATTATATTTCCTTGTTCATGATAATTGTTTATTATCCATGCTAGAATTGTATTAATTGGAAACATAGATACATGTGTGAATACATAGACAAAACACTATGTACCTAGTATGCCTCTAGTGAACTAGCTCGTTGACCAAAGGATGGTTAAGGTTTCCTAGCCATGGACATGAGATGTCATTTGATAACGGGATCACATCATTAGGAGAATGATGTGATGGACAAGACCCAAAATACAAAGGTAGCATATGATCGTGTCAGTTTATTGCTCCTGTTTTCCGCATGTCAAGTATATGTTCCTATGACCATGAGATCATGCAACTCTCTAACACCGGAGGAATACTTTGTGTGTATCAAACGTCGCAACGTAACTGGGTGACTATAAAGGTGCACTAAAGGTATCTCCGAGGGTGTCTGTTGGGTTGGCATGAATCGAGACTGGGATTTGTTACTCTGTGTGACGAAGAGGTATCTCAGGGCCCACTCGGTAATACAACATCACAAAAAGACTTGCAAGCAATGTGACTAAGTGTTAGCCACGGGATCTTGTATTACGGAACGAGTTAAGAGACTTGCCATTAACAAGGTTGAACTAGGTATGGAGATATGGACGATCGAATCTCGGGCAAGTAACGTACCGAAGAACAAAGGGAACGTTATACGGGATTAACTGAATCCTTGACATGGAGGTTCGACTGATAAAGATCTTCGTAGAATATGTAGGAACCAATGTGGACGTCCAGGTCCCACCATTGGTTATTGACCGTAGAGGTGTCTCGGTCATGTCTACATAGTTCTCGAACCCGCAGGGTCTGCACACTTAAGGTTTTGTGACGTTTCAGTAGTATAGAGTTATGTATGGCGGTGACCGAAGTTTGTTCGGAGTCCCGGATGAGATCCCGGCTGTCACGAGGAGCTCTATAATGGTCCGGAGGTAAAGACTCATATATAGGAAGTCCTAGTTTGGTCGCCGGAAAAGTTTCGGGCTCATCGGTAGTGTACCGGGAGTGCCGGTAGTGTACCGGGAGACCTCCAGGAGGGGTATTTCGACCCTACAGGGTCCATGGGCTATGGGAGAAGAATAACCAGCCCTTAGTGGTCTGGTAAATCAGCCACAAGAAGGCCCATGGCGCAGTAGAAAAAAGGGCTAGAGGAAAAAAGTGGAAAATCAGCCAATAGGGAGCAATCCTACTCCAACTAGGATTGGAGGTGGAGTAGGACTCCACCCCTCCCTTCGGCCGAACCAAAGAGGCCATTGGCCTTGCGCCAAGGGCTGCCTCTCCCTCCCTCCTATATATTCTAGTGGATTGGGTGATTTTTGCACAGAACTTACGGCCAGGTGCTACCCGTTTCACCGGTGCTCCTCTAGATCGGTTTTCCGCAGCGCTTAGGCAAAGCCCTGCCGGAATTGCTCCACCACCATCACCGGAGCGCCGTCATGCTGCCAATGAACTCTCTCTCCTCTCGACCTCCTCTTGCTGGATCAAGACGGTGGAGATCGTCATCAAGCTGCACGTGTGCTGAACGCGGAGGTGCCGTCCGTTCGGTACTAGATCGGAAGGATCTTGATCAAGGCCACGAGACGATCGTGATTGGATTTTGGGACGGATCGTGACGAGATCGCGGGACGGTTCGTGATTGGATCGCGGGACGGTTCGTGATTGGTTCGCGGGATGGTTCATGATTGGATCTCGGGACGCTCGGCGATTTGGATCGCGAAGAAGTTCGACTACACCAACCGCGTTTCTTAACGCTTCCCTCTTAGCGATGTACAAGGGTACGTAGATCAACTCCCCCTCTCGTAGATGCTCATCACCATGGATAGGTTTGCGTGTGCGTAGGAAATTTTTTGTTTCCCATGCAACGTTCCCCAACATGGATTCCCCGTTGGGTCCGCAGCTTCCGCAGCAGGTCCGCGGTCTCATAGGGCCCTGTAGTCGCTGGAGGTCATCGCCGTAGTTCTTCGTCCGCTGTTGTCGTCTAAAATTCTGTTTCGTCAGTGTTCGTTTTGGCATGTTAGTACTAGAGGCGCAAGGTTCCTCCTTCTGTTGTGATCCGATGCATAGCGCAGTGGCAACCAGCTCGAGAGACGACTGCGAGGTCGTGGGAGCGAATCCCAGCCTCCCCCCTTTTTGTTTTCCTTTTTATGATTGGATGGTGTGTGTGTGTGTGTGTGCTGTGCGGATCCAGTGTGACCAGATCGGATCCCATGTGCTAGTGCGTGCATGTGTGTATACCTTTGTGTGTGAGTGTGGTGTTGGATCTGCTGTGGTAGCAAATCCGGGGGTGTATGAGTGTGTGTGTTGTATGTGTGTATGACAAGTGGGCCTGGCCCCACTTGTCATCCACTAGGGGTCCCTGGTGTCATGCCAGGTGGGGCCCTCTGTTTTTTCTTTTCTTTTATTTTGTTTTATTGTTTTAATGTGAGTTATGTATATTTCCATTTCTGGTAATAATTCTAAGACTGGATATGTACATATATGAACATGAGCATTTTGAGTAAGTTTTACCTTATAGGAATTGATGGCATTTTTCTATCTAGTGTTGTGCCTTGTTGCTCCATGAAAGCATATGAGTGTGATATATGATTTTGGGGTAGAATCATCAAAGGTATTCATTGGTGTAACTTGCTTGGCCATTTTAAAAAGTTTGACAAAATGTCATTTTGCCTCAAAGTGCTATTTTGTCATTTTGGTTGTAATTAATCCATGCATGCTATGATAATTGTGTCAACATGAAAATGATAGCCTTTGATGAGTAGAATGCCATGGTATTTACTTTTTTCATGTTAAACTTGTATATGAGTGGGAACCATGCTCCAAAGTGGCTACTAAAATGTTGCTGTTTTAAAACATGCTAAATATTTATAAGTCTAAGAATCTGTTAATAGTTTTATGCCATGAAGGGTGGATGCTACTAAGTGATATGTTGTGTTTTAGCTCATGCTTAGTGCTATTGTTTTGGAGTAGATGTTGTTCTCTACCATCCTATTAATTTTCATGCCATGAGGTGGTCTCTATAACCATTAGTTTCTGCTGTCAACTTGCTATCAACTTAACTCAGATTCCAGAAAAACGGTTATTTTCTCTAAGCCCCGAGAATCTGTTTCATCATGCCAACTTCTGAGCTTCATGCTTATTGATATGTGCTTCCTTTCTAGTTTGTTTAGTTGGATGATTGGATAAGCATGCTATGTAGTTTCTAGAAATGCCTTGTTTGTGGTTGGAGACTTCCTGTAGCTCTAGCTATTTGCTGTGAAAGTTGCTATGTTGCTGTTTTGTGGCAGATTGTTTGTTTTAGTGTTTTGTGGCTTGTGGGAGCTATGTTCCATGGAATTGGTTGATCTTTGACTCTATTGTGGTTGGTTTTGCATTGCCTAACCAGTGGCTACCTTGGAATGCCAAGGGATAGCCCATGGCCTTCATTGTATTTTTTTTGCCTTCGTAACTTGCCGTGAGCGTAGCGTGAGAACCGTAACTCCGTTTCTTACGTTTTACATATGCATTTCTATCGATTTTGCATGAAGCATCCATATTTTCCATGATCATGCATGTTTAAACAACTTAACATGAGGATCTGTCCAGAATTGTAAATAACTAAACTGTTGCATGAGAAACATGACTAGTTTAGGATTGCCATGTTCAATACTTCAAATGAATGATGCAACATATTTTTTGTGCATTGCACCTTGGTTGGTTTTTTATTGTTGCTGTTTATCTTGGGTAGACGCGAGTGTTCAACCTGAGTATGAGGATCCAGGAGAGTACCACTACGAGGACCCTACTCTTTGTCCCTCTAAAGAAACAACATGCAAGATGATCGTACCCGGATCCCGACACTATTTTTTCTTTGCTAGATGTCTCGCTCTTATAGTTACATATGCGCTACCTACCACTTGAATGTCAAGCCTCCTACATTGCCATGATAGCCTCTAACCCGTCCACATCCTAGCAAACCTTGTTTGGTTAAGTTACCGCTGCTCAGCCCCTCTTATAGCATTCTTAGTTGTAGGTGCAGGTTGTTTCCATGTGATAACATGGATATCTGGCATGTCGCAATATTATCTCTATTTTGTTTAATGCACGTATATATCTTGGTATGGTGGAAGGCTTGGCCTTTTGCTCGGTGTTTTGGTCCACTTTTACCGCCATAGTTTCTTGTTACCGGTGTTATGTTTCCATATTTTGCACTCCTAACATGCTCGGGGTTGTTATGGGGAACCCCTTGATTATTCGGTTGAGATTAAAACTTGTTTGGCAAGACCCAACATTGGTACTATCTACTTAAACAAGTTAATAAACTTGCATAGGGCTTTGCAACCCTGTGGATAATTAATCAACAACCCGGGCCAGTGCTCCTCATGAGGGTTGGTACAAACTAGAGCACTGTGCGGGGCCAACCAGGGGCAACTCGGGAGATCTCTATCAGGCCACCGTACACTAGCTTATCCGGTTGTGTCCTGAGAATGAGATACGCATATCTTATCGGGTTCGTCGACACGTCGGGTGGTCTTGCTGGACTTGTTTTACCTTTCTCGAGTGGCTTGCGTGAGGGACTATGATTTTCTTCGGGCTATCTTGAGGTTCCGGAATTCCTTTGGAGTTGCCTAGGATGATCAGGAGATCCGCGGTCGAGGTTATTCCCGCGGAGTGTCG